>LR738709.1:162150204-162470059 GCA_902687465.1 Secale cereale
GCTCACGTTCAGTGATTGGCTAGGCCCCTAGGGACAGTCGGTTTGCCCACGTCCCATTGATTGGCTCGGTTTTTATTTGCGGTTCTATCGGCCCTCTGAACAGTCGATACGCTCACGTTCAGTGATTGGCTAGACTCCTTGGGACAGTAGGTTTGCCCACGTCCCATTGATTGGCTGAACCTTGCTTTGAGCCTGGCATCTCTTTGAAAAAGCCTCGACTACATGGTCTGATTTACAAAAATTGTGTGTTTCTTGGTGTTTTGTGTTCCATAACCTTTTAAACCGAGTGGAACAGCTCCAGAAGTTGACCACCTATCTATAAAGTTATAAGTCTGGGTCATAAACACCAGCGAGAATTAAACCGGCGTTCATCATAACCCGGATCGACCTTCATAATGAGCCAACAGGTTGGCAGTACATGATCAGTTATAATGACCGGTGTTTTTTAAACCGGCCTGGTTTTGACTATAAGTCACCAGTATGAGACAAAACAATGACCGGAGTTTATTAACCCGGCCCAGTTGTGATCAAGCCCGGTGTTCATTAAAACCCGGATGGCGTATCAGGCACAAGTTACAACTTTCTGAAACAAGATGAGCCAGATTTATCGACAAGATGGACCGAAGAGTTTCAAGTTTTTATTAGGATTGATGAAGACCGATTAAGGTGACTTTAACATCCTGGCCGGTTTAAGGTATATTGGCTACATACATCTCAGGTATAACAGTTATTTTTAAGATATGCTTATTAGATGTTTTCAAGAGAACAAGTTAACCCGTTCAGTGGTAAGCCACTAGGACATATTTTTTGATATTTTTATGAACAGAAGAAAGCAGCCGCATCAGGCAACGGATCAACGGATGAATACTTCATAAAGATAAAATGTCGGATCACAGCACAATAAGTTTCAGCTAAACCTATTACAAGGCATAAAAGCCCAATAGTTGGAAACATTGTTTGACGGAATAACAATCATGGTTACAGCAATGGCATTTAAGATTGTGCGTCTCCTTGCTGAGATGGCTGGCCACCGTCTTGATCCGGAGTGACTTCATCCTCGTGAAGCGGTTGGAAATCCGGTGCACGCCAGTCAATCTTTGCCAAGGCACGGAAATATACTTCATCGTTGATAAGCTCAACAGGATCAATATCAGGAGCAAAGGTGTGAGGACGAACCGGCGGAATTAAGTTTACAATATCGTAAACCGGTCGCTCCACCCGCTCGTTCTGCAGGTTATATGATGGATGATATCGCGACAAGTCAGACTCCACCGCAAGCTTGCTGGCGAGGGGACGCATCTCCTTTGTCAGAGCATAAAGATCTTTTTCATTGAAAGTTGAACCGTCCTCCTTGGTATCAGGAAATCCGGTTAACACCTCCTCCGGATCAAGGTCCGGGACCCAAGCTTTAGCCCTCGTAAGGGCCAGAAGAGCACCTCCTCGAGCAGCCGATTTCTTAACCTCTTCAAGACGAGCCGGTAGAATGGACAAACTATTCAAAGTATCTTGGATAGTTGAAGGAGCCGGTTTACCAAATGAAGTGGCACTGATAATCTGTTGCGTTCCGGAGTATAACTGTTCGACCAAGGTATAGCAGGCTTTGAGTTTTTTCCGTAAGTCGTCCCCAAGATGGGAGACACGGCGTCCTACATACAACAATGAAAGTTAAACCGGTGCAAGTCACAGGTTACAAAGATAAAGACAAAAGTTCAGATTATGCTTACCAAAAATAGCAGAAGTCATCAAATCAATTTGGCGCTTTAACCCGGTCAATTCTTCAGTAACCGGATTAAGTGCTCCTTCGGCATCCTGAACACGTTTCTCAAGATCTTTTTTCTGGACTTCAAAAGTAGTCCGCTCCTCGTCAAAGTACTTTTTCAAGTCTTTAGCAGTCTTTAAACTCACTTGAAGTTCTGTCTTAGCCTTTGAAGCGGCTGACTCAGTCTCCATAAGCGGGCTTCGAAGTTCATTGATCTCCAGAGCATTCCGGTTCAGCTCAGCCTGCAGACAAAGTTCAAAAGCAAGATTAGAAATTACAAGTCTCAAGCACACAACCAAGTTGTCTACTTGACACTTGGGGGCTAATGGCAGTTGAAGTAATACAGCAAAGACAATTTGAAAATACAAGTCTCAAGCACACAACCAAGTTGTCTACTTGACACTTGGGGGCTAATGGCAGTTGAAGCAATGCACCAAAGACAATTTGAAATTACAAGTATCAACTACATAACCAAGTTATCTACTTGATACTTGGGGGCTAATGTATGGAACAGCAGTTCAAACTATAAAGTTCCGGGTCACCTTTAGTAAAGCAGCTAAACCGGAACTTGGGGGCTGCTATGAGATAAAGATGCGTCAAAAAAGCAAAGTCAGAAGAAGAAACTTACTTCATATTTTTCTCTCATCAGGTTCACCAAGCTGGCTTCATAATCCCGACTACTGTGGAGCCGGTTCAAATATCCGGAATAAATATCTTGAGCGCTCATACTGGAAAGACTGGATATATCAGTACTCCATTTCCCTTTTTCTTGAGCTACTTTTTCCGTTTTAGCTGTATGCTTTGCTAAAACGGTGGGTTCAGCTGGAGCAACATAAGCAGCACCAGTAACCACAACATCAGGAGAAGTGGGTTCATTGGGAGGAATAACTTCAACTTGAGCCAGATCAGGAGACGCCGGGTTAACTTGAGGAGAATTAACCCGGGCCGGACTTGGTGGATCTTGGACGTTTTCTGTAACAGGAGTTTCAAGAGCAGGTTCTTCGACCGGAGCTGCAGGAGTACCTTCTGGAGGAACAACTGTGGACGGATCAATCACCGGTTCATCAGCAGAAGGGTCAGCAACAGCCTTATTCGCCTTGGGCTTTTTGCTGGGTTTCGGTTTGCTGGAAAACATGCAAAATAAGTTAGCATTATAAAAAAAGAAGGGGTGTCATAAACCGGAAGAGGTGAAGAGAGTTACCCCGGAACGGTCTTCAAAGGAGGAAGCTGTGTAGCGGTCGATTCGCCGGAAGAAGACAGCGGAGTTTCCTGATAGTCAGGATCAGACGGTTTAAGGGGTTTTCGGATAAGTCCGGCCTTGGGATGAAGAGGAGTCGGAGAGAGTATCACCTCAGCACGGCGCTTTCGAACCGGAGTCAAGGAGATCCCAGATGACTCCACCGCCAGGCCACTGTGGCGAGTGGTCCGGCGAAAGGCTTCGTGCTGTTGCTTCTTCAAAGTACAGTTAGGGTCTAACTTAGCATAAGGATGAGAAAATTGATATTTCCTGACGGTCCGACGGATTTTTTGAGGAAGAGGTTCTGAATCAGAAGAAATGAGAGTTACCTCAATCTCAGTCGGGTTATCACCTTCAGGCAATTCCTGTGAAAAGGCATCGTTAGGTATGATTACAAATACATGAAAGCGAGAATTTAAACCGGAGTAAAGCATACCTCGGAGTCCGGATCATCATCTTTAGAGGGAGAACCGGCATCGACGGCTGCTTTCCTCTTTTTGTTTGCAGGGGTTTTCCGGCAATCCTGCTTTACAGTTTTTTCCTGAGGCTTTCTCCTCCAGAAGGGGTCATCAGCCTAATTGAAAAAGCAAGGGAAATTGAAAGACGGTTTAAAGAGGATGGTTTACAAGTACAGGGCAAAGAAAAACTTACTTCAGGTAGCTTATTCTTCTTAAAGTACGGGGCCAAGCCAACTTTAGCGCAATCTGTTAAGGAAGGATTGACAATCTTCTTGGCTGACTCCACTACCTCCGATTCAGAAAGCTTATCCTTAGTAAACCTCTGAGGATCATCCGGTTTACCAGAATATTTGCACATTAGCTTAGGACGCCGGCTTAAGGGAAGGATGCTCCAGGATAGCCAGCAGCGAAGGAAATCAGTGCCGATAAGCCCATTTGCCATAAAAGCTCTCAGCTTGGAGAGCTGTGATGAGAACCGGGTCCGTTCAGCAGCGCTAAGCCGTTGTGGCAAGGGGTGATTCGCCAGAATACGAGTTTCGCGATAACCCGGCAAAGGATTTTCACCTTCAGGAGAAGTGTCTACACAATAAAACCAGGACTTGTTCCAATCTTTTGGATGAGTATGTAAAGCGGCATGTGGAAAGACTACATCCCTCCTTTTCTGAATACTAATCCCGCCAAGTTCTTGGTGAGGTCCGCTGGTAAATTCAGTGCGCCGATTGGCACGAAAGAAATCCCGGAATAAATCAACTGAAGGTTCTTCTTGCAGATACACTTCAGAAAATACTTGGAAATCGCAAATGTTTGAAACAGAATTTGGCCCGATATCCTGTGGGTGCAGCTGGAAAGTGGCAAGAACATCCCGGAAAAATCTTGAACCGGGGGGAGAGAAGCCTCTAGAGATGTGGTCCAGAAACACGATGACTTCTCCGGATCTAGGAGTAGGAGGGCATTCATTACCCGGAGCACGCCATCTTAACTCAGATTGAGGGCCTAATGTGCCGATTTTAGACAGCTTGATTAAGTCATCCTCAGTCACGACGGAACGGACCCAATCGCAGGAGACGTACTGCTTAGCCATTGAACAAAGTGCTGAAGAAGATAAAATACAGAAACGGATTATGAAAGTACAATGATCCGGGATCTACTTATGAAAATTACGCAATGGTTTAAACTGAGGACTAGTTGGCATGGTTAAACCGGCAATCATAAAACAAGTTATATCATTTCCGGTTTATGGCAGTTGAAGAGGAACAGTTCAACCATTGCGTCAATTTACAGAGTTTTTTGAAGAGCAGGGTATATCAACTTAAACCGGAACATACTTAGCGAATCTATCGAAGAGAAAAACAGGTTTCCGAAAGTTTGCTAAGGAGGAAAGATCTGAGTGTGCTGAGGAAAAAGAAACTAATCTAAGAATATGCAAGAAAAGCTACACAGACTTTATACTAAAAAGATGGATTTACATGCCAGATAGGAGCAATGAAGATTTGACGCATCTACAGCAGAGTAAAAATGGAGAAGATCGAAAAGCAAAAGTACTACGAGTCACGGGCTCAAAGAACGAACAAGATGAAGCTTCGCTGAGAGTTCTAAATGGCGGAACGGATAAATCTACAGCATTACGTATAGACGGTGAGATCTAAGCTAGTGCTAAGCGGAAGATCTGTTGACTAAGGCCTAAAGGTCACAAATACTCTATGAGGAATATACCTACGAAGAAGCGAAGCTTTTGTTGGAAGCCCTAATGGCGGAAGAACAGGGAGAAGCGCTGGCAGATGCAGATCAACAGTAAGGAGGATGAACATACCTGGGACAGCGAGAGTCGACGGCGGAGATTGATCTGGTCGAAGCTCAGGTTGATGCGACGGCCGGGCGAGGACTAGAGATCCGGCGGTCGTCGGCGGCGGTTTGAGCTCGGGCGGCGGCGGAGGAAGAAGACACAGGAAGAGGATGAAGTGAGAAGGAGATAATGAATGGGGGGTGGCAGTATTTATAGCCAGGAGTCAGATCTGAAACGACAAGTGCGAGAATCGAGGAGACAGAAAATCGGATAAAGATCCCATGATGCCTCGATCTTCGGGATAACCCTTAAAATACGCTACAGTACAGCTCACGGTGTTAAATGCGGAGATGATGTCATTGTCAGACTTTAATGATCTTGGAAGATGACGTCAGAGCCGGTTTACAAAAAGATGAAGATAAGGAAGAAAATTATACAAGACAAAGAAGACTGATGTGACAAAGTTCAAATCATTCTGGGGCCTAATGTCAGGGATATGGTTAGTAGGTATAAACCGGATACTGTAAACCGGCTTAGTTAAATTATACTTGGTTTTAATATTTAGTAGAGACTACGGCCCATAAGAATTCAAGGCCCATGTATAGAAGTATGGTTTGTAAACCGCCAAGAGATGTAACTAGAGAGATAGGAAGGAAAAGACAGAGACCGAGGCGGACACGATTATGAGCCGGCCTCGGGACTCTGTAAACCGGACCAGGCGTCACCTCTATATAAAGGGACGACCCGACGACGGTTCAAGGACAAGCAACAATCAACCCGTCGAGGCACAGGCAAAGAGAATCCGCTCCCTGTAAACCGACGCCCAAGCAATACCAAACCAACTAGACGTAGGCTTTTACCTTCTCGAAGGGGCCGAACTAGTATAATCCTTTGTGTCCTTTGTGTGCCATGAATCCTTTCAAGCTAACCCGTGCGATGGTTCCATCATCAAGTCCGATAAACCGGACATCTGCCGTGTTATTTCCACGACAGGTGGTAATATGGACCGGGGTCCCATGATGTTCACTAGTGATGTCTCTCTCCCAAAAGACGATAAAACAGCAAAGCGAGGTAAACAAATTACAGCTGGGCAATTGACAGGATTATGTGCGCAAACCAATGCTAACTATGCTGCAAAGAAAGGTAGAGGCTCAAAAGCATGGGCGGTACGCCAAGGCAAGTAGACCGAAATCCATCTGCATCTACTACTAATCATCCACTTTGAGATATCTATCTAGAACATCTCGCTGGTATTAAGTTGCGAATCCCACCCAAAGTGTAAACTCAAAGCAACAGACAACTGCATTAAAAGAACTTTGCGTAAAGTAAACAATCCTTGCACCCGCAAGTACAAGCACCGTTGTTTTATCCCTTGTGGCAACAGCACATCTCCTAGACTCATGTTTCTGTCACTCAAGCTAGTCATCAGGGGGCATGAACCCACAATCAAGCATAACGCTCCCTCTTGGAGTTACTACCTACTACTTGGCCAAAGCAATAATCAGCAACGGAGAACATGCAATAATTACTCAAGAACAAAGATATAAAAGAGGTGAATCAAATATATTACTCAAACACAATCTGAACATAGTCTCATAATCCATCAGATCCCAGCAAACTCAGCAAAGCAACAGCAGAAAGATTACATATGTGCCTCGATCATGTAGGGCAGCTCACGAGGTCTAAACCATGAAGAGCAAAGAGGGGAGGAGAACATCACATAGCTACTGATCATGGACCCATGGTCCAAGGTGGACTACTCACGACTCATCCGGGAAGCGTTCATGGTGGTGGAGAAGCTCCCGGTGGTGGTTCTCCCCTCCGGCAGGGTGCCGGGAAGAGTTCTCCCGATGCTCCCGACCTTGGAAGCGCTGTGGCGGCGGAACAGATGCGAGATCGCAAAAAAGGGTTCTGTCCTCGAGGGTTTCGGGACGAGAGGGATATATAGGCGAAGGGGGGCAGCCAGAGGTGGAGCAGGGGCCCCAGGCGCCCCCTGGCGCGGCCAGGGGTGGGGCCGCGCCAGGTGGCCGCCTGGGCCTCCCCTGGCTCCCCTCTGGCCCATCTTTGGTTCTTTGCGAAGTTTCCTGTACGTTGATTTTTCCTGTATTTTTCCTGGAATTTTTGGAGCACTTTTAATATGGGGGAAACCTGAAATAGGAAAACAGCAGAAAACAGGAACTGGCACTGTGGTGCACTGAGTTAATAGGTTAGTCCAAATATGATCAAAAGTGTATGGAAGTGCATCAATATCATAGCAATATCACACAAAAGAAGCATGGAGCAAGCATAAATTATAGATACGTTTTGGACGTATCAACATCCCCAAGCTTAATTCCTGCTCGTCCTCGGGTAGGTAAATGATAACAAGCATAATTTCTGTGGTGACATGCTACCAACCATATAAGAACTTTTTAAGTAAAGCAATCAAGGCATGTAATTGAATTCAAGTCATAACAAGCAAGAGTCTATATTAGCATTGTAACAAGCAACATAAGAACATAAAGGTGCAAGAGCTCTCGCTGTCCGTGACTCGAATGTCTCCAAATGGTGTTTGCGTGCAAGAAAGGGGATAGGGATATACGAGAGAGTAAAACATAGTTTTTGTATTGTTGAGAACTTAATCTACTAAAGTTTCACACTTGGTCTTCTTTGGAATCTTATCTTGACTCATCCCCAGACCACTAGCCAGGTACAAGTCAAAATGATCCACTCCCTTTCGATATTTTGAGCACTCATGCAATGGATGAGTGTAAGCAAGAAAGTTGACACTTAGGATGGCAAAGAGAGAAAAATGATGAAGGGGGAAGACAAAAAAGGTGTGAAAGGCTCACATCAATGAGGACAATCATAGGCGAGAGAAAGCCAAATGATAGATATGATGTGAGGAGTAGGGATTGCCATGCAACGGATGCACATATGAGCTAAGGTAAGCTCTCCAATGGAACTAGTGGGGGTGCATCCAACTTGCTCGCTCAAGAAGACCTAGAGCTCTTTTGAGGAGGTTCATCATTGGAATATACAAGCCAAGTTCTATAGTGTGAAGGTCCCCACATAGCTATATGCATGAATGATAATCTCTATGGAGTACAAGGAATAAGATAGAGTACGAGTGTGGATCTCTCAAAAGGAATAGTAGTGTGCCCCCTTCTCTCTTTTTATTTCTTTTTCTCTTTTTTCTATTTTTTTAATTTTTTGTGGCCTCAATGGCTCTTTCTATTTAACTCTCATTTGTCCTCTTTGGGATCTTTTGATTTTGTCCTCTTTGGGATCTTTTCTCACTTTAGGGGCAACACTCTATGTATTACAAGAAGTATAGAAGATCTTTCACACTTTACAAAAGTACTCAACATAAAGAAAATGAAATTATCATGATGTATGCAAATGTATGCCTCTGCCGGTGTAGCAGGATATGCAATGATACTAGCGCGTCATGTAGCAATGATTAGGGCAAGGCCCAACTAGCATGCGGCTCATCGATCAAGCAAAAAGCATGTATGACATGAAGATCAAGTCATGAGAAGATGGATGTTGCATGGCAATGTATCTCGGAAAGGCTATGGAAATGCCTTGATAGGTAGGTATGGTGGATGTTTTGAGGAAGGATATAATGAGGCTTATGATGACAGGGCATATCGTGCCAAGGATTTGGATGCACCGGCGAAGTATGCACCAACTCTCGAGGTGAGAAAGGGCAATGCACGGTACCGAAGAGGCTAGAAAAATATGGCTAGGTGGAAGTGTCATCTTTCGAATACTCACATTAGTCCAAAGAACTCATGCACTTATTATCGGTAACTCTCAATCTAATTAGGAGGTTCACAAAGAGACAAGTACCCCGAGGAGGAGTGTATGGGGGTTTGGTTATCCTTGCGCATCCTCGACTCATGGTACGTGAGTGTACTCTAATATTCGATCCCCCCAAAGATTAGTGATCCATCTAGTAGCTAAAGTTCTCAACTATTTTGTAGGTTTTCGAAAATAAACACGGATTGCCCAAAATACGACATCTATCACTAATAGGCTAAAGCTCTTGACACCAAAAGTTCAGACATTACTCATGGCAATACCTCAAAACTATTGCAAGTTACTACTAAAATTAAATAGCAACCTCAATTACCTACTTTAAGTTAAGGCACACAACTCAGTGCAACAGGCAAACTCTCTTAACAAGATAAACATGAAAACTCAAGAGAGTTCAGAAACCAACTAAACAAAAGCTCTTTAAAAAGAAAAGCATGAAAACTAAGAGCTAAACATGACAGCAGCTATGGAAAGACAAAGAACACACACATCAAAGATAAGCATGAAAATCCTATGTTGTGTTCTAGGTTGAAGTGGAGCGTGTTTCTCTCCCACACAAAGAATGCTGGGTTCTAACTTGTTATGAACAGCAAGCAAAGCTAAAGAAAACTAAAAAAAGAAACTAAGAGCAAGACACTCCAAGCATAGCACATAACACATGAAGTGATAAAATTATAGTGGAACGAAAGGCGAACTGATAATTATTGATGGAGAAGGGGATGCATGAGGGCATCCCCAAGCTTAGACGCTTGAGTATTCTTGAATATTTATTGGGGGTGCACGGGGGCATCCCCAAGCTTGAGCGTTTGACCCTCCTGAATCTTCTTTTATCATCTTCCCTCGCACACTTGAAAACTCCCTTCATACATAACTCATCATAATCTGATTAGCGAGGTTAGTACCCACAATAAAATAATTTTTTTCCCTACTGGAAATAAAGATAATCTTGAAGACCTACTGTTTCTCAAGATTGCCAAAAGGTTTTTGCAAAGAAAAAGCAAGCTCAAGGTTTGCAAAACGAAGAAAAGGCAAAACAGGACAGAATCTGTGAAAAACAGACCAGCGGTTAGTAAATAATTTTTACGGGGCACTTATGCAACTCAAATCAAAAAACTCAGAACAGACGCTCGAAAGCCAATTGTATAGAGCACGCTGTCAAAAAAATTCAGATCAAAAAGATGATCTGGTGATTTTATTTGAATTTTTCTGTCCAAGGACAGAATCTGTTTTCTGGACAGCACGTCACAACTTTTGAACTTTCTTGCAATCGGCGGCTAAACTTGGCACAAAGCTGAAAAGAAAAGATACAATGCTGATGCTACTGTAGTAACAAACATCAAGACACAACCAAAGCAAAATAAAACCTAATTCGTTGTGGGCTGCCTCCCAAAAGCGCTTTCTTTTATGCCTTTAAGCTAGGCATGATGCAAAAAGAGAAGATCAAGTTTTATCAAGAGTAAGAGAATAGCTAGCCCGTGTAACGGACTCAAAAGGCAAATTAATCTTCTTTCTAGGGAAGTGTTCCATCACTTTCTTGAAAGGGAATTGGAATTTTATATTCCCCTCTTTCATGTCAATGATAGCACCAACGGTGCGAAGAAAAGGACGTCCCAAAATAATTGGACATGAAGGTTCACATTCAATATCCATAATAGTAAAATCAACGGGAACATAATTGTGATTGACAATGATAAGAACATCGTCGATCTTCCCCAAAGGTTTCTTTACGGAAGAATCAACAAGACGAACACAAAAAGAACAAGGATCAAAAGGTTTCAATTCAAACATATCATACATTCTTTTGGGCATAACGGAGGTACTAGCTCCAACATCACATAAAGCATAGCAAGAGAAGTTATTCAACTTAATTTTAATCATAGGATCCCAACTATCTTCTAGCTTTCTAGGTATGGAGGCTTCTACCCTAAGCTTCTCCTCCCTATCTTTGATAAGAGCATTAGTGATATGCTCCGTGAAGGCAAGATTAAGTGTGCTAGTGTGGGGATCTCTAGACATCTTGTGAAGAAAACCAATAACTTCAGAAAGGGTGCAATTATCAAAATCAAGGTCACTACTATCAAGTAAAGTGGTAGTGGTGTCCTTTAGGCTCACTTGTTTGGTAGCTTCTATGGTCATAGGAGTTTCTTCTTCTACGGTTGAGGTCATAGCATCACCATTAATAGGTCCAATGGGACTAGGAGTGCATTGGGTGCTAAGAGTTTGGATATCCTCAACAACTTGAATAGTAGCAACAGTGTGGTGGGTAGGAAGGCTCTTAATTCTATCTTCTTCCTCCTTTTCTCTAGCCCATCTCTCTTTGAGTTTAGCCATCATCCTAATGTTTTCATTAATTTGCACTTGAATAGCATTCATAGGAGTGGTCTTCCTCTCCTCAAGAGGAGAAGTTCTACTTTTAAGCAACTCTACCTCATGGGCTAAATTGTCTACCTTCGAAGAGAGATTATCTAGTTTGTCTAGTTTTTCTTCTACAATCTTATTGAAGGCCTTTTGGGTAGTGATGAAGTCTTTAAGTATAATCTCTAGTTCGGAAGTGGAGTTCTTGGTGCTAGGATAAGTATTGTTGTTCCCATAGGAATTAGAGGGGAACGGTCTAGGGTTGCTACAAAAATTACTCCTATAAGCATTGTTATTGAAGTTGTTTCTAGAGATAAAGTTCACATCCACTTGATCTTGAGCAATCAAAGAATTTAAAGGAACATCATGAGGATCAATAGAAGATTGCTTGGAAAGTAGAGACATGATCAAGTCAACTTTTTCATTTAGGGAGGAAATCTCCTCTAGAGATAATTTTTTTTTTCATATTTTTCTCAAAACTACTAATGGCGCACCACACCGTGGGAGTGGTGCGCCATTAGTAAGTTCAACTTACTAATGGCGCACCACTCCTACGGTGCGCCATTAGTATTTTTTTTCATATTTTGTTTTTATTTTTTTTATTTTTTTTCAAAAAATACTAATGGCGCACCGTGGGTGTGGTGCGCCATTAGTAACTTGGCCATTACTGCACCCCCCCTCCCCGTGTGGACCACCTTTTTCAGTTAAAAAATAAATAAAAGAAAATGATGTAAATGTCAAAAAAATAAAAGAAAATAAGTTTCCCATGTGATATGTGGTCTACTTGTTGGGAAAATTTACAAATATGAATTTTGACTTTATTTGCAAAATATCTCTGGAATTTAGTAAAACGGGTATAACGTTTGCATACGAACTCGGATTAAAAAGTTTTTTATATGAAAAATCATCTACTCGAAAAGTTACATCCGAATTTAACAGGGGACCGTTAAACATTTTCAAAATCCCCAAAAACCTAACAGAAAAAAAGTTACGGGGCTTTTAAGATCTATAGGCAAAAAAATTCAAAAAAATTCAAACTTACTAGTGGCGCACCGTTTGCTAGGTGTGCCACTAGTAACAGAAAAAAAATATAAAATTTTCAAAAAAAAAAATTATAATTTTTTTTCCAAAATATGATACGTAATATGACCGGGAAGTTTGAAATATATTTTCAAAATTTCATCATACTCATGAACATTAACAAACTCCTAGACATCAAGAAGGGTTAATAGGATTGATATGATAAATATATCAACAAGTGTGTGTGAAGTGAGCTGGTGCTGAGGTTGGATAGAACTACGAAGTTAAGCGTGCTCGGGCTGAAGTAGTGTGAGGATGGGTGACCTTATGGGAAGTTTGACCAGAGAGTGCAATTTGACTTGAGATTAAGCAAATTGACCCCAGATTAAGCCATAATGATCTAAGATTAAGAAAAAAAATTTAAAAAAAAATTTGAAAAAAAAATTGAAAAAAAATACTAATGGCGCACTTCTACGTAGTGCGCCATTAGTATGCCAGATACTAATGGCGTGCTAGTAATGGCGCACTTCTACGTAGTGCGCCATTAGTATGCCAGATACTAATGGCGCACCAGAGGTGCGCCATTAGTATCCAACTACTAATGGCGTGCTAGTAATGGCACACCGGTAGTGCGCCATTAATGGGCAAAACCGGTGCGCCATTAGCAGCCCTTTTTGTAGTAGTGTAACTAGCTAGATACAACTTGTCTGTTCAAGCAACTATGACCCCTACGCCTAGCTTTTCATGCATACCCCGGTCTATTCGGCTGTGATGGTTTCCGGAAACACTCCACACCCTCGGGTCTGAAGGTTGAAGCGATAAGGTCCGCCATGAAAAATTCTATATAATTCAGCTAGAGTTCCGCAGGTCAAGGAAAGTACATAGTCACTTGGACTCAAACACTTCCTCCTCTATACTGTCCAACAGACGGTCTAACTTACAATCCTGTTGGGAATATTTGGCGGCCACCTCATATACTAAACTAACGGGAACCTGTTCGCCATTCGACCCTAGCGTTCCAACACGGGCCATGCGATTAGGATCCAGCTTGGTATATCGCGTCTTCACCATGGCCCAGGCCTCTCGTGCATCCTCTCGGCAGGCCGATATCTTCCATAGTCGGATATGTCGCCGCACTCCTTTGAACAGCTCTACAAGATCCTCCATACTTCCTTGAGGGGATGCGGATGGCCATAGAGCCTTGGCAACACTCCGCATCGCTGGCCGAGCATGTTCGTGCACTTGCGACAGCCCTTGCAGCAGATCACTTGATGATCCGGACACCTCCTCTTCAGGACGGCCCGTCAATATATGTGGGGACCCCGACTTGGAAGTCGAGATCACCGAATGCACGTGTACAGTGATCCCAGAGATCAATGCTCACTAAACACACAGAAGCTGAAATAACAAGAGTCTTACATCCATACAAATAGTCTTACACGAATTAAGGCCATTATGGCCAAGTCTTACATAGATAGAGCCTCACAGGCTGAATAGGAAATAACTCAAATAGCGGAAGTCTTCGATAAACGGGTAGAACCCATGCCATCTGCCTTAACCCTACAGGCATTCTGACTGGGATAGCGTCCTAGTTCGCATGCTCGTCTCCAAAGAACTCTTCCTCATATTCCTGCTCTTCCATGCCTGGCCAATTAAATAACCAGTGGCAAGCCAATGAGTACTTTGAATGTACTCGCAAGCAACCCATGATGTGGTTCAAGTAACAATGCAATTAAATAACAATGATCAATCTAGCAAGGCTAGAACAAATATTCTACCATCAAGTTTATGCATCAATAACCTCGCGTAACCTCGAGAACAGGTTACCGATATCAACATGAATATGATTCATCTCATCGAGTCAAGTCTCCACCTTGACTCATCACACACAATTTATCACCAACGAAGTAAAATTCTGGACATAGTTTAAGTAGCACCACCCAACTGTCCATGACCGTGGACACGGCTATTCGAATAGTTTTACACTCTGCAGAGGTTGCGCACTTTACCCACAAGATCCGGGGAACTTCCTTGTCATCCACGACCCGCGGTACCTCAAGTACCCGGGGTAAGCACCCGGTCATTACCTTTCCTTAGACGACACTAACATAGAGTCCACTCGTTGGTACACGGCCCTCGGGTACAAACAATAGATCACGGGACTTGCCCTAATTCCAATGTCACGCGTACCCGAAGGGACCAACGGTGTGTCCGGTGCCCTGTAAAAACAGTCATGGCCGTCTCTCCAAGCACGACCCCGTCCCGGGAAAGACCTTAAGTCTCCCCGTCACTAGTAATGCGGGGACCATGCTAGTATCGACCTAAGTAATCAATAAAGCCCCGTCCCATAAGGGGTAGTGTGGTTGCACATGTTTGGTTGGGACGGTAGTCACACATAAATCTAATCCATCATTCCACCATACACATGATTTTACCGGCACATCACTTCTTTCTCAAGTGATGACCTAACACATCACCACCCTCGGGCATTAGGGGCACCCGATGGGTTCATGCAAAGATTTCAACTACGAGGGTTCATATCACACATGCATGTCATCTAGCACATAGCAAGATCAACAATAAGGCATGCATCATGTGGTGGTTCATCTAGGTTACCACCGTAACCCTAATCATCATGCATCGGAATCAAACGGGTTCCGAAGAACAAGTGTATCATGGTCAAAGGGCTGCTTGCCTGGATTGGCTTGGTCTTCAAAGTCTTCAAGTCCTTCTCCTTCTTCTTCCACAGCAACTTCGTCAAATACGGGATCTATACGTCGCATAATAACCACGGAAAAATAAGAATACAAATAAAACAGAAAAATCAAAGTGCTCAGAAAAATGTCAACTCATTTTTGTAAAATACAAGAGGGATTTCTAAGATGGGAAAAAATCTTAGTTGGAGTTTTGGAGTTACAGAATAGGATATATTGATTTTTGAACAGGAGTATTACTGCCCAAATTTGAATTTAAATTTGAATAGTACAGAAAAGTTTCAAGGATTTGAATGAAAGTGGTACCATTAAATAGGTTGGAATATTACAAGATTTTAGGAGTTGGAATTATTTTATTTGGATCAAAATTCTTTTCTGTATAAATGTTTAAATCATTTACAGAAAAGAAAAAGAAAAAGGGGTCCTGTGCACTGGGCCAGAAGAGGCCACAGTGCACGGCCCAGGCGGACTGGCCCAGCCGCACGGAGCCAGCACGCGCGCACGTCAGGTTTTCAAACCTAACGGGCGGGGCCCGTGGGTCAGCGGCACAGAGGAGGGGGAGAGAGGTGGGGGGATGACAGGCGGGGCCCGCCTGTCATGTCTAACCCCTCGGCCACGGCGGCGGCGAGCTCACCGGCGAGGATTCCGGCCACGGCGATGGCAACGGAGGCCAGGGACGGACTCAGTGTCGAGTTGCGGTTGCTGTGGTGGTGGTGCGGCACGGCGAGGGGTCCTGGTTCACCGGCGGCGAGGTGGGACGGCGGAAGCTCGTCGGAGGGTGGTGGCTGCGGCTGTTTCCGGCTGCCACGGAGAAGGGAAACAGGGGGGAAATGATCAGTGAGGACGGCAGGGGAGGCCCGTACCTCGAGATCGCCGGCGGCCCGACGCGGCGGAGCTCCGGTCGATCCCGAGCACTGGGGCGTCCTGGGGTCGAACTGAGGGTGCTGGAGTGATGCTGGGGAGGAGGAGGTGCTGCTGGTGCTGTTGGAATGGCTCGGGAGGTCCTATATATAGGGGCTCGACGAGGACCCGTGGTCCAGTGCGCCGGCGAGCTCCGGCTCGACGCTACAACGCACGGGAGGCGACGGGGATGAGTCTGGGGAGTTCCTGGACGAGCTCTACGTCCAGCTGAGGCGAGAGGAGGAGCGGGGAAGCGTCAGAGGGGGGCGCGCGTGTGAGGCAGAGGAATGGCCGAAGCGGGCGGCCGGTGCGCGTGCGACGTCGTTCACTGGAGGGCGCAGGAGGAGGGGGACAGCGCCGGGGAGGTCGCGGACGTCGAGGCGCCTCGACTGGCGTGAGGGGGAGGCTCGAGGTTGTCGGGGGAGGCTGATTGGCCCGAGCCAGCGTGCGGAGGGCACTGTTCGCGCGCTCCAGAGCATGCGTATTGCTGGCATCAGCGTGCTCTCGCCGGTTTGGTCCGTTCCAGCGTGCCCAACAGTGTCTAGTGCGTTGTAGGAGAAGTAAAGAAAGGGCCTGAGGCCTTGGATGCCCTGGGAATGCAGAGAGAGAGGGAGAGGGCTGGTAACATGGTTGAAACTGGCTGTACAGCAAGGTAAAACAAGGGTTTCACCCCTCAATCATGGAGCTGAGGTGCTGGGGGAGTCACTGGAGGTAGCTGGTAACTCAATGAGCCAGTGGTAAGAAGTTGAGGCCATGGAGAAAAGTGAAAGTGGTCAAATTGGAGGTTTTAGCATTTCTGCAGAAGGTGTTTGATCAGTGTTTGATCAAGTAAATAAATTCCACTTGACATGGCACTTGACAGGGTTGAAAGACATGAGAAAATAGGGTGCTTCACCAAATTTGGGCTCATTTGAAGAAACTAGCCAATGTAACTTTGGTGAACCCTAGAAATCAACAGAAACAGTTTCATCTTGATTGAGTCAAGCTAATCATCTCCCCTTGATGCACCACTTGGTGTAGCATCATCATTTGGGGTATTGATCATGCCCACAAAGTTTGAAGCTCCAGATAAAAAGTTGGTAATGTAAAGTTGTTCAAATTTGCATTTGAACAGAAAGGGTTTTGAGGTGATCTGATCAAGTTGCTCTATTCAAATTCTTGTGCCATTTGGTCTAGATGCCTTATTAGGTCATTCTAGCATGTGCACCAAGTTTGAGAGCATTTGGACAAGTTTGGCAATGTAAAGTTGCTCAAACTTCAGATATGGACAGAATGGTTATGAAGGGGTTTGAGGAGGTTTTCTTGCTTCCCAAGGCATGGGACTTGGCAAGATCATCAAATATGTCATATATGACATGATAGAATTTCCCTGGAATTTTTGGAGAAAGTTTCCTTTGTAAATATTTCAAAAGCTTGAAATATCCAGAAAGGGTTTTAGAGGGTCTAGCCCATTATTTTGAACATGACCAAGTGTTGAAACTCTTATATATGGACAATATATGTCCTATGAGTCTCTCTGAATTTTGGCAAATATTTTGGAAACAGTTAAATAATTTTCCCCTATTAAAGACCATTTCTGGCCTTAAGAAAAAGCTTTTAAATAAAATAGGAAAAATAACTTTTAAATTATACCTTTGTGGTTTCTGGGAGTCCTATGACTACTAGGTCTCAAATAAACCTTTTGAAATAATTTTCTCACCCTAAATCAAGTACTTGCTGTGCAAATCTCAATTCAGGGGTTTTTGGAAAACTAAATTTATAAAATACTTTTTGGCCAAATTAATTTTGTAAGAAATTACTATACTGTTATATGACACTTGGCATGATCATTGCGCAAAAGTTTTGGGTATGGAGATGAAATCTACAAGAGATCATAGTTGACTTTAATGAGCACATGAAAAAGCAAATGAAGAAAACTCAATTCCAAATAAAGGTCAAATGATGCTAAAAAATTTTGCTGGTCCAAATTTTCATGCTTCAAAGTTACAAATAACATGCTACAAAATGCAGGGTGTGACAATATACCTGCAATTATAACTTTATCAGTTCCATTTATCTCCAAACTACTTTAAAATTGTTCAGACACATACCGAATACGCCGCCCTGCAGCTTCTTGTTCGCCTTCACGAAATCGGCTAGCTGGGCTCGCACATCTTTCAATTCTTCACCCAATTTCGCATGGGAATCTTGTAGCTTGTTTTTCTCCCCTCTGACTCGGGTCAGAACACGCTCGCCCGCAGCATGTAGCCTTCTCGCCTTTCTTTCTTTCTCTTGGGCGATCTTCAACTTCTCGTCAAGTTGATCGGGCGATCCTATTATGCGACCAACAACAATATTAGTACAGCTGGTATACAATTATTGTTCCTCGATGGAGGGGAATATTACCGGAAGACGCCTTCTTGAAGTTTTCCAGTTCAGCGGTTGCAGCATTTAGCTGCGCCTGACACTGCTCCAGCTCTCGGGCTAGCAGGCCGTTCTTCTCTGTAAGTACCTGGTTATACAACGATCCTTAAATCAGTTGTACCAACTGCTTTCAGTCTCGTGGACTACGGGCATATGGTTATCCTTTTTTGGACAAAGAAAACTTACCTGCACATCCATCAGATATTTTTTCGTGGCTTTCCTAAGCCCATCTTGAGCAGCTCGGATGTATGCGTCACCCGAGCTGAAGGCATTGAATGCCTCTTCCAAGAACTTGGGGTCTTGCAAGATAGCCCTGCAACACCGATGATTAATGACACTCTCTACTTCCGAGTTGGTGACGGATATATCTTCCGAACCCTCTGCCGAAGGACAGTCCGGCGTTGTTCCCACACCGGCCCCCCGTCTCTCCGGAAGGATCTAAATCCCGGTTGTCGGGAGCATGACCAGCCGGGCCCCCAAGCACAGTTCAGCGAATGTTTTTCCTATAACAGGACAAACACACAAGTCACAGTTGGATGTGGCCACTGAAACACATATTTATAAATCCATACCTCTTCGAGGAAGGCCTGGCTGTGTCTTCACCGACCTTCCTCTTCGCAGGCTTGCCCAGCGTGGGAATCAATCTCTTCGGAATCGCCGAACACCTCCCCTGTGGAGCACGAGACAGTGTGGTCACTGAGGCGGAATAAGAGAACTCTTTCAGAAGAGGTGTCTCTTGATTACTTGCATGTGAAGTAGGAAGAAGGCCAGGGTAATCGGCGGTGATGGCCACAGTTGTGCCGTCATAGCTCGTTTGGTAAAACACCCCCTCCACGAGCACCATGAATATATTCGGATCCTCTACAAACCTCGGATCAAGCTCCTGGTTGTGGTCCTCCGGCTGTGGGGCGGGACTATGAAGTCCTTCGATGACCTTTCGCCAGTTCTGTCATAACGAACGGATTAGAAATTTATCAAAGGTGATCCAGAATTGGAATGAGTAAAATGGAGAGGTTGGGGCTTACCCAACTGGGAGGATTGTACATAGAATACCCATCTCTGCGTTTGATGCGAAGAAATTCCTCTTCCTCCCCTTTGAACAGCTCGCCCAGTATCTTGGACAGAGCAGCGGGGGTATCCGGACCTTTCCGGCCACAACGGGAGGCGTCATCCTCTCCATTATAGTGCCACATTGGGAGCCTTCTGTATTGAAGCGGCTCAACCCCTCGCACTATGGAATTCGCCATAACCTCGACTATTGTGAGTCCAGACTGAGCGAGTATCTTTATCTTGCTCATGAGCTGACGAACTTCCGCGCTGTCATCCTCCTCGGAACTCCGGGGATGCCAACTGTGGCGCTTCTTCAGCGGAACGCTCGCAAATACAGGAAGACCATTTCTAACTGGGTCGGGAAGCGCGACGTCTTCAATGTAGAACCATTTAGAAGGCCATTTTTCAGATGCCTTCCTTGGTGTGTCGGACAGGTATCCGGTATTGGCAATGTGCCATACTTTGGCTCTACCCACTTCAAATATTGACCTCTCATGGTTGCGTGGGACAAGACATAACAACTTCCTTCACAGCTCAAAATGGGCCTCGACGCCCAGAAATAATTTGCATAAAGCGACATAAACTGCAATGTGCAGAATCGAGGCATGGGTGAAGTTGTGCAACTGCAGGCCATAGTATTCCAGAAGCCCTCGGAGGAACGAATGGGTTGGAAATCCGACGCCTCTCAGCGGATAGGGGACGAAACATACTCGCTCCCCCGGAGGGATTAGGGAATTCCTCTGCCCGAGTCTCACCATTTAAGGAGCTAGCCCCGCTCGAATAGGGACCAGATCAGCAGGAGGAAGAAATCCCTGCATTTGCAGCTTCGCTAATCGACTATGGGATACAGAACACCTCTCCCACTCGCCTTTCTCTGGGCCAGAACAGGAGGATGAGCTGGGAACGCTAGCCATGTTGGAATGCTTTCTCCTAGCGGTCTCCGAGGATTTTCTCTTCGTAGGGCCAAATGGGTCTAAGATCCAATCTCTTTAAATAGGCGCTCTTCCTGGCATGGATGGGGTGCTATATGAAAAAATACCCTCACTGTCCGCATTCGCTCGACACGTGGAAGACGAAGTTATTTAACGTGTAGAAGCCGAGGGGAGCGACCTTGGATTAGTGGCCAAATAAATTACTTGGAATTCATTAGAGGAGGATCCTGCCTTGCAATGTCGAAGACAATTTGTGTGCTGAACACCTCGTTACTGAAGTCTGGTTCGGGGGCTACTGAGGGAGTCCGGGACTAAGGGGTCCTCGGGCGTCCGGGCCGTTATCCATGGGCCAGATTGATGGGCTGTGAAGACATGAAGGCCGAAGACTGTACCTGTGTCTGGAGTGGACTCTCCTTGGTGTGGAAGGTAAGCTTGGCGACTAACTTTGAAAATTCCTTCTTATGTAACCGACCTTTTGTAACCCTAGATCCCCCCGGTGTCTATATAAACCGGAGGGAGTAGTCCGGATGGTCGATACACACATTACCATAGTCATACAGGCTAGGCTTCGAGGGTTTAGCCATTACGATCTCGTGGTAGATCAACTCTTGTAATACTCATATTCATCAAGATCAATCAAGCAGGAGGTAGGGTATTACGTCCACAGAGAGGGCCCGAACCTGGGTAAACATCGTGTCCCCAGTCTCCTGTAACCGTCAACCTTAGACGCACAGTTCTGGACCCCCTACCCAAGACCCGCCGGTTTTGACACTGACAGTGGGGGCGGAGGTGGTACTGCTGTCGCGTGTGAGCACTGCACGAGCTACCCCGCCGGACTGCACCATCGCGCTTGTCGTACTGCACGTGCACACCCCTGCAAAGCGGGAGGTGGCTTCACCTCGGGAATGGCATAGGGGTCGGTGGTGGAAGGCGGGCCACCATGAGGGCCTCTCCAGGTGCCACAGGAAGCCGAGCATTGTGCCTCAGGGATGGCCACCGGTGTCAAGAAACTGGTCGACGAGTGCCCATCCTGACGACTCCGATCATGTCGGATCCGTCCATCGTGGGGGAGGGCGGCGGCTCGGCTGAATGCCATGCGCCGGCAAGCTTGATGGCAGCGCATGGGACTGGGATGGTGAGATCCGGCGCGGGCAAGGCTCTGGTCACCGATTGGGTTCCCGCGGCCGATGGATCCGTGGATGTTGGTGGCCATGGCAGATCCTTTGGGGCGGTGTAGCTGCGTGGGAGCAGTCAGGCGGTGGTCCGTGGGATTAGAAGGTGGAGCAGGGGGAGGATGGTGGTGCGCGGGGTTGGGTCGGAGAGGGGCGGGGTTCCGATGGTGGTGGGGTGGGGCGCCGTGGTGGCCGCCGGCTGTGGGAATGGTGGTGGGCGGCCGGGCTTGGGGTAGGTGGTGGTGGTGCGGGGCACCGATGCGGAAGGGGAGGGATGTTGTGGCCCTCGGGCTTGGGGGAGTGGTGGGTAGTGCGGTAGGCCGGTGGTCGTCGGAGTACAGAGGTGTTATCAGAATAAGACTCGGTTTTAGCAGGATAAGACTCTTAAGGGGTGTTATCAGAATAGAACCACCCTATATATAGGGTGGGTCTATTCTTATAACACCCCTTAAGACCTTATTCTCCTAACAACAGCCTTATTCTCCTAACACCCCTCCCCCTCCCCTACAGACCTCCTAGCGCAGAGCGCCCTGGCGGCCACCAGCGAGCGGAGTCCCCTCCCCTACCGACCTCCTAGCGCGGGAGCTCCCCGGCGGCCAGCGGCGTCCCCCTCCCTCCCCGCCTCTTAGCGCGCCAGCGCCCCGGCGGCCGGCGGCGACCCCCACCCCTCCCCGCCTCCTAGCGCGGCAGCGCTCCGGCGGCCGACGGCGACCCCCACCCCTCCCTGCCTTCTTCCGCGCCCAGAGCGCGCGACGAGCGGCCGGCGATGCAGTCCGTCGGCGAGGATACTTCCGCGACGGCGTTTAGGAAGCGACGCCGCACCTCACCTTCGCCCCAACACCACCAGGGGGATCCGCCGCTGAAGCATCCAGCATCGGTTGTGCATGACAAAGGAAAGAGAACTGCAAGGATGCCTTCTCCATCGCATTCGTCGTGGATGCGAACTGCAATGGTGCACATCCAGCCATCTCCCGCAACAATGGCGAAAGTTGAAAAAGCCCATGAGTTCCTGCAGCGCAGGTGGACTGCACGCCAATAGCAGCCAGAGCTGCATCTGCAGAAGGAGGGAACTGCATATAATGTAAGAAAATCACATACCCAACCCCCACATCCAGTTTGCAGTGCCATTTTTATCCCCATGCAGTGCCCCTCTTGCGTCGACTGCTGTCACATGTATCTCCAAGTAGAAAACAGAAAAGGATACTTCGAAAAATAAAAAAATGCTACATGGCTCAAAATTGCAGTCCACCATGACTTACATATGTAGAGCGGTGTGCCTAAAACTGAAGTGCATTGTTTCTTCATGTTAACTAACAGTGCCCCTGCTGTAGAATGACAAATTGAAGTGCAATTTCTTACAGTTGCAAAAATATAATGATATATAGTACGAAAGATGCAGTTCATTTCACTGTTGACGTGCATAAAAAAGCTTTGGCTTAATACTGTGCAGGAAATTACTATGCCTCAAAAACAGAAGATGCCTCGAATCATTTACGACCCAAAGCCCCTGAACTGCATTGGAAGAGAAGAGTGGGAGATGCCTGGATGGATAACACCTGAAATACCTAGGGGTTTCTTTAACACAACAAACATAACTGCGTACTCCGTGGAGGAAGATGTAGAGGATAAAGATGAAAACAGTGAACCAAACATCATTCGAGATGGAGAAGGCAGTGAAGCAAAAAACCCGCAGGATGAGGAGGAGGAGGACGACGATCTGGTCTTCATGGGGGAGCACGCGCAGAAAGATGATGAGGAGGATGATGATGAAGAGCAAATCATAACAGTTATGTAGCCAAGGTACATGCGTGTCTTTGAAACATTTGGCCAGCAGATCGGAACGGATGATATAGCACCTCCACAAGCCAATGTTGAAACCCAGCAAGTTCGGCAAGTTCATGAGCAAACGATTCGTCGGCAAAGAGACAGTGGAATTCCACCAAGGCCGCCTACTGCCCAACAAAAGAATCGGAAGCAGAATCAAGGAGAGCCGCAAGCAACCAAAAAAGTAAACTTCTCAACACTCCTGCCTCCTCGCGATCCTAAATTACATAGATCTGTTGTCACCCCTCCATGCCCAATAAACATCGGTGAGCTGCAAACACCGTTAGAAGAAAAACAGTACACGCATGTAAGCATCCTTGCCTAACTACCGCAGTTCACTTACGCATTCTTTCAGCTTGTGCATTCTCATTAACAAAAAAACATTCCATATTGTGTGTGTGCAGGATGAGAACATGCTCCCAGACCTTGTGCCTGTGAAAGGTATGCAGTTCACATCACACGATGCGGCGCGAGAATTCTACAACACGTATGCGAGGCATGCAGGCTTCGGCACACGCAAAAACGGCGGATACAGAACAAACAGATACATAGTGTGCTCAAAGGAAGGCAGAAGCAAAGAAACTGTCACTGATTATGACAGAAAGCGAGAAAAAACATCAAAGAGGACTGGCTGCAAGGCGGGAATGAGATTGAAAAAAAATCAAGGATGTGTTTGTGATAGCAGAGATTGAGCTCAATCACAACCACAGGATGATTGACAGCCCGGCTATGCTTCTGCACATGCACTCGCATAAGACGGATGATCTGTTACTCGATATACTAGTGAAGGACATGCAGAGCGACAACCTCACACACACGCAGATGATGTCAACCCTATCAAGGATGTCAGGAGGGATGCACTTTATGGGGCGCACCAGCCGTGACTGGGTGAATAGGTACGTTCACTAAAACAAAAAACGATATCTCGTCTATTTCATGCAGTTCGCTTGTGCATTTTGTGTATGTCCCTAATGCTGCAAGTATATTATTATTTCGAACTGCAGGAAGCACCAATTCGCGAGGGAGGAAACAGAAGACGACGTGAAGAAACTCCTGGCTTTCTTTGAGAAGATGCAGCAAATAAACCCGGAGTTCTTCTATGATTACGACAAAAATGTCGATAACCGTGTGCGGAACATATTCTGGGCGAACGCGAGCTGCAGGGGATCGTACGAAGATTTTGGAGATTGTGTCACATTTGACACGACCTACAAGACCAACAAGTTCCACATGCCTCTGGCCGTCTTCGTTGGAGTCAACCACCACCTCCAAAGTACAATATTCGCTGTGGCTCTCATCAGAGACGAAACAATACCGACTTTCGAGTGGGTGTTCCGGACGTTCTTGCGTTGCATGAACAACAAGTGGCCAATCTGCATACTCACAGGTATGCTGAAAAAAAGAATGGGTTAAAATAACAATGCAGTTCACTACCAAGTTTTGTAGTCTATTTCTTACATCCAATGAAAAAAAAGCAGAAAAAGGATATGCAGTTCTCTCAATAACTCACTGCTTGGTTTTTTTCAAAAACATGCAGATCAATGCCCCTCCATGGATGTCGCGAGAAAAAGTACGCTAATAGGCACGCTGCACAAGTTATGCCATTGGAAATTACTGAAAAAATACAAGGATCACCTGTCCTTGCTGTACAAAGCGTATGAGAAATTCAAGGATGAGCTAACCTCCGTTCTCAACCACCCGCTGATGCCATCGGAGTTTGAACGCGCTTGGCATGAGCTCATGGACAAGTATAACCTACAAATTGATGAGATTATGAAGGCGCTCTGGACAGACCGTAAAGAATGGATATCGGCTTACTACAAGGAGGTGTTCTGTGCACGGATGACGTCGACACAGAGAAGTGAAAGCATGAACCGGATCTTGAAGAGGAACTTTGTCAAGGAAAGACACGACCTACACATCTTTGCATCGCAGGTGGACAGGTGCATCCAGACAAGGAAGGGCGTCGAGCACGCGGAGACCATAGCTAACGAGGTATATAACCAGAACAAAGTTTTTAAGCTGGATGAGCAATTAATGAAAACACTACTCGCTTTCTTGATTTTTGCTGCGAAAAGACAACTACTTAACTGGTTTTCTTTGTTTCACAGACGGAAATAAAGACTACTACTCAGTTTAGTTTCAAGGATCAACTCTCCAAGATTTACACCAGGGCGGTCTTTGCTGACTTCAAGCAAACGCACTACCGCAGCACTGCATTTAGATTAGAGCAGTGCACTGACAACCCGACGAAATATTTGGTGCGCCACTACAACCGGTCTGATGATTTTGATTGGGCAAGACACGAATTCCAGGTAGTTGCTGATGTGACGATCGGTATCTACGAATGCGAATGCAAGCTGTGGACACACACAGGTCGGTGAGACAGGAAACAAAAAATAAGCACATAGAAAACATAATGAAGTTCACTTACTGCTGGTAGCAAAAAAGAGATGAAAAACAAAACAAAAACCTTAGTAAAGTTCACTAGAACAGGAGACCCAGGACCTATTTATAATGCAGTTCACAACACCAAAATTGAAAAAATGTTGCATATTTATGTGAAGTTTGCTGACACGAATAACCAAAAAAATTCTTTTGCTGCAGGCCTGTTCTGCGTGCACATCATTTGCATGTTGGATCAGCTGCGGGTGGACAAGATACCTGAAGAGTACATATTAAAGAGATACACACGGAACGCACGCCAAAATCCAACTTTTGACCGCAGAGACTATGAGCAAACTGCTCCAGATGGAAGTTTGATGTTCTGCCGTAGGAGACTACTTGCAGAAACTGCTGTGGACCTGGCGAACAGGGGTGTCAAATCGGATAGAGGGTACAACAGAGCTTTAGCTGGGATGAGAGAACTCATACAAGAAGTGAACGTAATAAACGAAGAAGAAGAGGCAGAGAAGACCATGGATGCGCGGGGTGAAGAACAAGGAAAGGAGCGCGAACATGCTGCTGATGGTACAGTTCATAATTTGGATGACACAATTCTTCCCCCGCCTGTTTCAAACACAAAAGGGAGAAAGAAAGAGAGCAAATCAGCCAATAAAAAAGCTGCAGCAAATGAAAAAAGCCCTGAAAAAAATAGCAGGCCTGAGCCAGAACTGGACAGCGGAGGAAGACCACTGGGGGTAAGGATGTGTAAATCATGCAATAAGATTGCGGGACACAACTCAAGAACATGTAAGGAGAGGCTGAAACAAATCCAGGCTGAAAATGCCACCACAAATCACCGAGCTCACCAACAAGATGATACAACAAAGAGAAGACTATGTAGCGTCTGCAACAAGAGAGAGAAGCATAACGCGAGAACTTGTCCAAATAGAACAGAAGAAAAAGATGAACAAGATGACGAAGAAGATGCTGACAGAGAAGAGAACGAGGAAGCGAGCGAAGCTGATGAAACTGAAGAGGAAGATGAGGAGGAAGAAGAAGAAGATGAGGAAGAAGAAGAAGAAGATGAAGACATCGAAGAACCATCATCAAAAACGAGGGGGAGAGACAAAACGCAGAATCCACCACGTAGGCAAGCATCGCAGTCGCACGGTCGCGTTACGAGGGGTAATGCGAACAACAAGAGCAAGACAGAAGCAGCAACAACCATTGAAACAAATGCAGTGCACAATCTGAGAAGAAGCAGCAGGAAAAGGACGTAGATCAACACATATGCAGTTTTACATTTTAAAAATATATTAACTTCATCCTTTATATATATCGTATCGTATATAATATATATAGCTTGTGTTCAGTGGACTGCAAAAAAAAAGAATTCAACATGTAATATTGAAGTTCAAAATGAATAGATATAACATATGCCATACATACTTTGTGACCAATGTGCTGCGGGGGGGTATGCTTGATAAAATACAGTTCTCTTCTATATGAAAAGAAATAAGATGAGAATGCCATTCTCAGAATGCGGTTCTCTTCTGTATGAAAACCCTGAGATCAGAATGTCATTTTGGGAATGCAGTTCTCTTCGTCGTATAGAATCTGACATGACCGTGAATCAATATAGAATGCAGTTAGAAAAGAAAAAAATGTAGAGTCAGACTAGGCTTCACGTACAGTGCAGTGCGTGCGTGGTGCGTTTAAAGCTTACAGTGCAGTACGCTTCGAGTACACAGTGCAGTGCGCTTAGTGCAAAAAAATGAAAAAACTTGAGCTCTCCCTTAGCAGATACGGTTGATTTTCTGTCTTCTAATACAATTTTTCCAAAATTTTGAAACTCGACGACAAACACGTTGAATTCGTCTTTGCAGTCCCATGTGATAAGGAGAGATGCAGTGCGGATGCGTATATTTAAAAAAACTTGGCTGCTACTCATATGAGAGAATGCAGTGCGCTGCGAACATGTTACAATTCACAAGGAGGAGTTGGCTGAAAGCTCCATTATGTACATATTTGACATTGTCACTGTCTGCCATGAAAAGAAGAACACAAAAACTAACTAGACCGGTATATACAAAAGCACACAGCATGGTGTGAACAGTTTTGCAGATCGAGAACTACACACAGCGACCATACATTACTGTTTACAGAAAGTTCTGGAGCACACACAAAAAAAGACATCAACACACATAGAAAAAGATCTGCTATCATTTATGCCTCATCCTGCTCCTGCGAATCCAGTTTTGGAGAAAAGCCAAGAGAAATGCAGAGATTTCTTAGATCCTCCGGGAACTCGGTGACTACAACCATGTTTTCTGGGTGGAACAGAATCTGGAACAAAAACTCAACCTTCCAATCCTGAATAACAGCTTCCTGCGATGAAGAAAAAAAATAAACAAATATACAACATCATCTACAAAAAAGAATCTAACAAAAAAAATATCAAGGAATGAGGGATTATTATTGGGTTAAAAAAGATACTTACATTACGCTTTGCGAATTTCACAACAAAGGTTTTGCCATCGTAAAATTGAGCCATCTTGAGAACAAAAAAGCCGCACTCATTAGCGCCCTGCTCAGGGGAGCCCAAAAAGCTAGCTTTCTTTGAAACATCGACCCAGTCTACCGACTCCTTTCTCTTGTACTCCTTTTCTCCATAAACCTTTTTCAGCAATGCAGTCATCCTGATCATCTGGTGGAAATAAGAAAAAAACAAAAATACACATCACAACAAAATATTGTTCAACACGCGCACGAATGAAAAAAAAGAAGAAAGGTGAAAAAGGAATTTTTTTACCATTTCAGTGCGGTTGCTGTGGTATTCAGACTTATGCCACCTCGTCGTTTGATCAACCGGTCCGCTGTACCTCCTAGTGTCATGAATGTCAAGGGTCTCGCGGTGCCTATTCATCGTGTATAGCGAATAATGCTGGTCTTTCATCCGTGGTAACAGAATCTGATTTTGTTTCATCAAATTTGTTATGGGTTTGATGAGTGAAAAAAGATTACTGGAAAAAATTGGGAGAGAAAATAAATACATAAGGCTGAACAAAAGCAAATCTGATAACTTACTAATTTGCAATCAAGAAGATTCTCGTCATCACGAACATAAAGTTGGAACTGCTTTGCTGCATCTTCGACGTTAAACTTGCCGTGGACAAAAGGCAACACAATATTTCCATCTTCATCTCTATCCGTGTGATCATTCATTTGAAGCACATACTGTGTGTGGGTAATTCACAAAAGAACGTTAATGCAGTTCACCTTAAGATGTTCGCTCCGACGCTTAATAAAAAAACGGATCACGCTTCTCTAAAAAAGTATGCAGTTCACAAATTCTCACCATAATTTGTTTCATTTAAGATCCATGGGTTAAAACACAAAAAAAATGTATGCAGTTCAGTACGTTCTAAAACAAATTATTATACACTATTTACTGCAGTTCACTCGAGCAGAAAAAAAAGAAAAAAAAAGAAAAAAGAGAAATACCATGATAAACAAAGGGGACAGCAGAACGCGTTTGCCAGATCGATAAACCACATTCATACGCTCGTCATTCTTCCAGTACCTGATGATATGATCCATCAATTCCGAGTCCATACAACCACCTTTGGTGAAAGTTAAGAACATGTAGTCCACAGTCACGGTGTATACTTCGATAGGATTCCTGTGCATGAAAAGCGCGCACCTACACAAAAGAAACGGCGAAGGTGGGGGGGTTAGGAGCACAAAAGCAAAAACACAGAAGAACATTACACACATTAAAAATAAAAAAATAGAAAATACTAACGAAAAAAGAACTGACTCGCTGTATTTCTGCCTGAATTGTGTGCTCGTGATGAGTTGCAAGACTTTCCTCATCTCCACAAGATAGCTGAATCTCGCAGGATTCAACTTCTGTACAGGAGATCGAAACTTTGATGGCTTCTGCACAGGCCTCTTATTTGATAGAATTAGTGCCTCGCTGTCCGTCGGGCGTTCCACAGCTGCGCTCCTGGTCCTCCTAGGCACTGGTGGTGGCCTCTCAAAATCATCATCACTATCTTCAGCATTAGGAGGGCTCACAGCTTTCTTCCCATGCTTGACATTGACAGGAGATTTCTCAAGAGCTTTTTCATTCGAAGTGCCGGCGCCACTCCTCAACCTCTTACACACAGGTTCTTTCACAACCTTAATGGGGGGTTCATCAAGGACAACTTTCTGAATCGTTGGAGTGTGAACCTGAGTTTCAAACAAGGAAATACCACCTTTGTGTGCGCCTTCGTCAAAGCCTGCACAAAAAAATGGATAATGAGCAAAATGAAAAAGAATCATCAACTTCACTAAGGAAAGTCATTTTAAACATGCCAATGGGGTTCTACTAAAAAGCTTAACAAAAGTAGTGGACCTCCCCTCTCTGTACCAATGAAGTTCACTTAATAAAAAAGGTGTGTGACTGAAAAAAAATGTAATAACCTTCTTTAAAAATTAAAAGTGATGTCAGGTCCAGACAGCAATGCGACGAGGTCAGCCAACTATAGAGCATCGTCTTCCTGATGTAGCCAATGTGCTCCTTCCCAAATTTGGCAATCGTTTCACCATCCCAGGTCTGCATGAATTGGAACATGTAAAATCCACAATCATGCCTGCAAAGAAAACCAACACAAAACACATTACTAATGCAGTTCACTCAGTAATGAAAGTGCTACTGATGTTAGTTAAACAATGCAGCTCCATACACACAAGAAACCGAGGGAGAACAACCAATAAGACATTAGTAATGTTGTTCGCTCAAGGAAAAAGGTGCTTCTAATTTAGTAAAAACAATGCAGCTCACTTACACAAAAAAACTGAAGGAGGAAAAAGAAAAAAGGAGAACAGGTACAAACCCGTTTCCCTGTTGCGGGACATTAATATTAGTCAGCGCAAAGCCGTCAAGGGTGGGAGGGTTCAACGGCTCATCGCAGCTTGCGCTGCTATCATTCCAGACTTTTTTGATGTTCCTGACCATTTTCCTGAAGACAAGATTTGCAGCAGCGCTGTCGCCTTCGTTCAATGAGTCGAGAAGCTCAAAACGCTTCTCTCGCAGGTTCAAAGTGACCAAGCAGTAGTGGCCTATCGCTTCCTTCATTGTTGCAGGAGGAGGGTCAAATGTTGCAAACATAATCTGAAATAAAAAAAGAATAAAACAAACCAGATGAGAAAAAAATAGAAAAACAGAGAACTTATTTTCAAGATGACGACAAATGGTTAAAATGCGTTACCAAGTTTTTCTTGTCCGCACGTTCCTCTGCGCTTGAAGAAAACATCTTTTTCAAAGCCCTATTTGTGGCACCGCCGTTCCAAATGGAATTCTGCAAAAAAGACAAAACCAGAGAGTTAATCAAAATGCTTATAGCACAAATAAAAATTGGACGAGGGGATAAAATATAAATTAATGAAAAATGCTTACACATAGGTTGTACGGGACAATCATCGTTTGAGATCCTTTGAACCTCTCAGCAGGCATAGAGACGCCAATGTTTGCGAGGCGCGTGCTCAGCGTTTCATACGACCAAAAAGACTCGCCAACCTGACCGATAGTAATATCACCAAACTCGTCCTTGAACGCAACTAGATGCCTTCAGACAAGAAGAAAAAAGCCCAGCAAAAAGTGATAAGATGGGTGTCCCTAAAAAAATAACATATTAAATATCCGGGGCGTAAGACAAAAAATGTCATACTTCTTCTTCTTGTCCCTCCTAGCCCTCGTAACAGCATCATGTAACTCATTGTATCTTCTCATAAGAGCTGGATCAACCCCTGAAGGAGTAACAACAGGTAATTCCTCATCTGCATACAGAGTGGGAACGATATCAGATAATAAAACACACACGGTCCATTTCGCCCCCAGGAAAGAACAAAAATAATGCAGTTTGCTTACCTTTGGTTTCAGAATAAACTTCCTGCGGCTGCTCATATACATCTTCGCTGAGCGTCAAGTCCTCCAGCCCGGTAATATCATCGTCAAACGGCGCTTGATTACTCATGTCCTGAGAGAGTCTTGGTTGTTCATCTTAAGAACCAATCGAAACTGCCTCAGCTGGGACTTTGGTTGTCTCGGCTGGGAAAGCCAGATTGCCAATAGATTGCTCGGGGGCGCGAGGGACGACACAAAATTTCTCAGGCACCTCATCGCCAAGCAACAAAACAGTAGGCCCAACAACACCATCAATGCCAGCGGATGTCCCTGCATCGTCAAATCCGACTCTAGGAGTTCCTTCTGTCTCTTCTGCAATTTCAACTCTAACACCAGGAGCTCCTTCTTTCTCTTCATGCTTATCACAATCCACAATATCCTCCCTTTCTTCTCTCTCTTGTGCCTTATCAGCCTCAACAGGACACTCCCCTCCTTCTCTACCTTCTGCCTTATCAACCTCCGCATCAGGCTCCTCCCCTCCTCTCCCTTCCACATTATCATCCTCAATGTTGCGCTCCGATTGGATTTCAACATTTAATCCGCAGTTCTGATGAGTTAAAAAATAAAACACATTACACGAAAAAGATAGAATGCAGTTCACTAATAAAACGGGCCATGAAGCTCCCATGAAAAATAAAAAATAAAACAAAAAAATGCAAAAATTCCCTATACTCACCATGGAAGCGTCGCCTTCCATCTCTTTACACTTGTCAGCCTCCTCGTCCTTGCCAGCGTCACCCTCTGCCTCCTTCCCATGTATTTCAACGTTTGATTCGGCATCCTAAAAAACATTAAAACATAAATAAAACTATTATCCAAATCTGCAGTTCTACAACTAAAAAACCAACACCAGATCATGTATTCCACTGCTAAAAAAGATGATGCTTCTTCTCTAAACAACAACTGCAGTGCACTACCACTACTGGTGCACAAAAAAAAGTTAAAAACTGCAGTTCGCTGCCACTACTGGTGCAAAAAATATAATTGTTTGTTTTGGACACTACAAAAAATTAAACAATGAAGTTCACTGTAACAAAAAAAGGAAGAAATCAAACCTTGTCGATAACGACTTCGTCAATAGGATTGTCTTTGGCAGCTTCGTCAACGGGGGGCAATGGCCTGTCAAACAAATAATCAGAATCAACACCGTCGTGGTCCTGGTGGTCATCATCACGACAAGCGTTAGCCTTAGAAGATTCTCCTCCACACTGCGAAAAGAACAAAAGGATGCAAAAAACAAATAGTCAATGCCACAAACACACAGAAAAAATAGATAACAAATATGGGTAAAAAACTGTTCACATATGGAAAAAAGACATACATCCACATCTGCGGGGTCGGGCAAAGAAGGTCGGACAACATCTTCATGCCTGTTCATTTCCTTCACAATTGCATCAGCTTCCTGCTCATACGTAGCACACCTGTCGTCCTGAGACTGCTTAAACTGAACGAATGAAGATCTGATATTCGTAACAGTCTGCTTAAGGAATTCAAGCTGCCCACGGTCAAAGTTATGAGCGGCCTCGATTTCTACTTCAGAAGGGCCTTTGCCTTCAGGAAACAACCCAGCAATATTCCTCATCCTGGAACCGGATGTTGGGAAATCACTAGTTATATTGATGACCCTGTCGAGAAGCTCATCGACCTGAACAAATTTATTACGATCAGCAGAAGCATGGCCAGAAAAACCTCCAGCAGCCGCCCTAGCAAAACCACGACCCCGTCGAACTGGAGCCGCCCTAGCAAGAGGCTCACAAAACATTTCAGGCGCTTCGGCAACTGCACTCCGCTTGTACACAATGTCCGTTTCCGCCTTCCACTGAAAAAATTAACAAAAAAAGAGATGCAGTTCACAAAAAAAGTACATAAGAGGTTCACATTTAGAATGCGCGAAAAAAAGGAATAAAACAAAAACAAAGGCTGGCTATGCACTCACCGGCAGCTTGCCAAACTTGTAAGAGTCCAGGTGTATCTTTCCCCTGACAATGATGTCCGTGTTGTGAATCTTCTTCAACTGCACATGGGACAGTATTGCGGCGCGTGGCGTGCGTTTATCCATAACCAATACTCTTCGAAGATTCAACGAATCCAGGTACATGAACAGGGGCACGATGGTGCAACCCTCAGCGCAGTTCTGCTTGCTCCCTTTAGAATTCCACTTGTACACAGCGGCCTGCAGCTCGTCGACCACAAGCTGACAAAAGTCCATGCTAGCCATAGATGCAATATCCAAGTTTTCAACCATAGCAGCTATCCAAGTTTTCAAGCATACAAAACAACCTTAAGAAGAGAATGCTGGCTCGAAAAATAACCCTAGCACAAGACCTGGAACGGATTGGGGGCGATTTGGGGCTCACCGTGGGACGATGTGACGGTCGGACGAGGCGGGTGCAGACGGCCATGGCGGAGGAAGCGCCCTATGGACGGCGGCGGCTGCGGGCGTCGACGCTGTCCACCACGAGAGAGCCCCTACGGACGGAGGCGGCTGCGGGCGTCGTCGCTCTCCACCACGAGAGCACGAGGGCGGGGGGGGGATTTCTGTGCGGGCGCGGGGGAGAGGAAGCAGAAGGGGGCAAGGGGGGCTGCAAGAAAAGTAGAAGAAAAAAGAGAGACTTAATCAATAAAAGGCCGACAGGCCCACAGTCATAGACAAAAAATAAAAAATGTCTTGGTTGTAACACGATGCAGTTCGCTTACGGAAAACGACTCGGCTTCTGAAGCGATGCAGTTCGCTTACGGAAAACGATTCCGCTTCTGAAGCGATGCAGTTCGCTTACGGGAAACGATTCGGTTCGCCTGCCCTAAAATAAATGCGTCCACTATCGTCCGAAGTGCTGCGCCCCCGCTCCTCTATCCGGTCGGTTGCAAGCCGCACGAACGCCACGATCATCACGAACCCACGATTGCCAACACGGTTGGGGGACTAGATCATGGCCTCGGCAGAAGTTGCTGCCGCTCCGCTTTAAATCCCGCGCTCCATCAACCTGACCGTCCGCACAAACACACGACGCTGCCCTTCCTCCTCCTCTTCCTCCTCTTTGCAGCCATGGGGTTCACCAGGACCTACGACGATGTGCATGCGCACGGGAAGACGAAGCTGTAGGTGATCTACAACACCGACGTGGACGCCATGGCGACGTACGTCGAAGAGTACAAGACAGTTCTCCAGCGGCGCCGCCAGAAGATCATCGGCATCGACGTGGAGTACACACCCAACAAGAGCAGAGCGGCCCTGTTTCAACTATCCATCGGCAAGTACCACCCAGTGCTTCTTTTCCAGGTATGTGGTACATTGGGCGAGAGATGCATCCCCTTCGACAGGTTCCTCGGCGACCCAAGGTAAGCAATTCTCTCTGCCGAGTATGTGTTGCAGTTCTATATGCCTATGTATGCAGTTCCGAAAGGTATAACTTGCGGTTCACTTTCCTTAGGTTCGAGTTCGCTGGCTTCTCCATCGAGCATGACAAGGAGAAGCTCTCACGCTGCAACCTCCACATCCCCAACTTCGTCGACATCCAGATGAACTGGAGGGTGCCTAATGGATCGAAGCCACTGGACTCGCTTGGCGATGTAGCTGCTCCCATCATCGACGATGAGTACACAGACATGAAGACAAAGATGTCAGACCACGACCACAGCCTGTGGACTTTGATTCTCAGCACGAGGCACGTCGAGTATGCTGCCAAGGACGCCTACACTACGTTCGAGGTATGGAACCGAATCACTACAATGAAGAAAGGCCTCGCACGCGCTGAAACAAAGAAGACTAGGAAGCGCCCGAGGTCATTCTGGAGGGTGGGGGGCAAAGGGGGATCAACTTCCACCTCCAACTCCAACGGGTGGAACTGGTGAAGCAGGCCAGATGCTGATAGCCAAGGATTCCTGTCGCAAGTGCTCGATTAGTTTCCTTCTGCTTATGTAGATTAGTTTACTTTCGTTGTAGTTTGCTTGGGACAATGTTTGCTTATGTTGCGTTAGTTTGCTTGATGATGTACTTTGTTAATTATGAGCGCAGAACCTTGGTTTCTACCTATCAACAATATGCAGTTCTCAGTAGTCTGTTTTCAGTATGTATATTGCTTCAAACTGCTGCTGTAGCTAGGATACACATAAAAAACAATCTATCAAAGCAGTTCACATAGAGTATTCTTTCACAAAATTGCTGCTATTATAATGGTTAATGTAGTCCTCTTTTATTAAAAAAACTCTAGTTCCGTATGTGGGTTAAAAAAAGCGCGGTGGGGGTTTCCAGTATGTATGTTCTTCAATTGCTGCTGTTGATAGGATGCACATGAAAAACTATATGTCAAAAAGCAGTTCACTTATACTCAGAATTCTTATAGGAAAATAAACTAGAAGCCACACAAAAATGTCAAATTATTACAACAAAAATGTCTCATGCTGCTGCTGCTCAAGCAAGACTGATCTAAAGCAAATTTAACTTGATTTCCAAACATTTTGCATGCCTATAAAACATAGCCATGACAACATCCCCAGCCTGAAGACCATCTTCCTCCACAAATTCCTTCCAGCCATCTTTGAGAACCAAACAATCAGCAGAGCCAACAGAGTACATAACATCAACATCATGATATCCATTCTTGCTAACCAAGACCAAATTAACACAGCTTTCTGTTACCCTGACTAGACCAGAAGGGAATTTCTGCAAGCAAAACAACAAGAACAGAAAAAATAAGAACAAATAAGAAAAAGATTACAATCTTCAGAAAATAAATTGCTGCTACAATATTTATAAAAAATATTAATGTCAACATAATAATAAATATTGACTAGACAAAATTGCTGCGGCTCCTACAATGTTCATAATAAAACTTCTGTGTGAAAAAGCAGTTCACTTATACTTAGTGCACTTATACTGCTACAAAAATTCAGATAGTGTTAACTACAAACAACACATGAAAAAGAATATGCGAGAAATACATACCCATGAATAACTGACATCATCGTCAGTCATCTGATGGACGAATGGAGCCCGAAATCCAATACCTGAAGAATAGAGAAGGGAACAGAGCGCGCTGTGCCGCTGCCTCTGGTTCAGAACCAAACCTTCAGAAAAAACGCACGTCTCCAGCATGGGCTCCAACCTTGCCAGGCAGCCGCACGCGCAATCCATTACCAGGCGTAGGGATCTGGTTGGGAGAAAAACAGATCGAGGAAGAGAGGCGCCGCCAGGGATAAGGTGAGATGGGAGCCGCCAGGGATAAGGTGGGAGGGGAGCCAATTGACCCACCAATATATATATATATATATATATATATATATATATATATATATATATATATATATATATATATATGTAAAGACACAACACAATAAAAACGACAAATAAAGCAGTGCGGTTACATAACAATGTGCATTTCACATTGCATATTACTGCAGTCCACCGCGCTTGACCAAGCAAAAAAACTTATTAAACTAGGGCCCCACACCCCCGTGGCTGTAATGCAGTTCATACAGGCTCGCATTGCATGTTAATGCAGTTCGCCGCGCTACAAATATTTGCCGCGCATTGCATATTACTGCAGTTCACCGCGCATTGCATATTACTGCAGTCCAACACTCTTGACCACGATTCGCGGACGAAAAACACAGCCTGCAATGCAGTTCTAACAAATATATAATGCAAAAAAAAATCTCAAAAAACATCTTTGAGTAACGACCAGAGACAGTGGCGCCCGCAAGAACACAAAAAACATGGACAAAAAGTTAAATTCTTCAAAATTAACAACTTAATCCGCTCCAATTCATACGGATGGGATCAAAGGCAGCACATAATTGCCGAAAACAACAGAAAATTACATACAAAACACAACAATTTCGATCCGGACTGGGAAGGACAGAGAACTAACGTTTTTGCGCTAGAACAGAGAGATACTCGACCAATTATACTAACATTTCAATACTATTAGCAAATTAATCTGTCGCGGAATAACACAAACATGAACGCGAAATTGGTAACACACTAGGACCACGCTATAAAATCGAATACGAACAGCCAGCAGCAAGATCCGAAACTCCTGCACGAGCGGAAGAACGGACGCAGATCCGCCAAATCAAAGGTTTTCCGTCGTTTTCTCGCTGAATTCAGTGTTTAATCACATATTAAATCAGCGCACACACAAATAAACCAATAGAAATCGATCAAACTAGCCAGAAACGCTGCTCCATGAAGGTTTCCTACTGCCCTTTTATGTGGTTCGCAACAGAAGAAGGAAGCAGTGCGCATAGCTTTCCAATGCAGTATTTCAATGCAGTTCGGAAGTGTTATGAGAATATTATTCTCATAATGTTATGAGAATATATATATATATATATATATATATATATATATATATATATATATATATATATATATATATATATATATATATATATATATATATATATATATATATATACTAGCAAAAGAGCCCGTGCGTTGCAACGGGTATAAAGTAAATTTCAAAGTTCACGTGATATTGAGGAGTTTATCTATCGTGGTGAAATATTGAGCTATATCTCTCAGTCCGTTAAATTCTTCATTGTCTTAATATGAACTCATATTTTATACTTGCCCACTTCAAAGATAAGATGGCCGGTTAGAAAATAAAGAGTTCACAATGATTGATGCTCTTTTGTTAACATTGTCGTCAATAGTAGGAGCAAACCGACTGCATCAACGCAGTCATGCTTCCCTTGACACAAACATCACGGCCTCAAGGAGGACCAGTATTGGGGCATACAAAGACGGGGGAGAGATGGTACGACAGAGGGGAGTAGCCACATGAAGGTGGGGTATGGAAGGACTAAGGACATGGTCATCCTAGGCATGATCACATGCTTCTCTCTACCTCTATCTCCATAGCCGATGTGTGGAGCGAACAAGATGTGGCCCCTACTTCACCTAGTTCAAGCAAGATGCATCGTCGCCATACTCTTTCAACTCTCCATCCCTCCCTCCCTCCTCTGTATCTCACACCAATAGCACTGGTAACATATAGAGTGGAAGAATATATTGACGGGAGAAACAAATCCTCATATGCGCTTAGAAACTTATTCTATTATGTTACCATTTCTCCTCCGAGTCACCATTACCAATGACGCTTATATTGTCCATCTATTCACTACTAACATGATCAATCTAAAGTGATGTGCTTGTGATCATACTATGGCATAACGCTCGTCCGTCGCTATAGAGTAAACATTGAACAATGGGTCCTCTTCCTCGTGCGACGGAAGGGTGCCACCGTGCCAGTGGGTATAGCATGGCCGACTTCTGCTAGGCGGCACATGCTTTGTCGAGCACCTTAAAATCGTGAGCCCTCCTCCTTGATTTGGCGTAGTATATAGTAAGACATGTCATTGATGCAACTGGGGCACCACTGATCCGCTAGTCACCTCGGCACAGGAAACATATTATTGACTGGGAGCAAATAATAACAAGAAACATATAAATCAAAATAGCTACCCTTTTTACGCGACGAGAACTTTACTTACCATTTTTTTACGAAAAGAAAATTTTACTTACCTTTGCTTTTCTAGGCAGGTCTACCAATTAATGCACGACCATTGTACGTTTTACATGAGTGCATAGTATTGGATCGATTTTTTTAATTTGCATGCAGGTGTACCAATGCATGGTTGTTGTGCATGTTTGACAGTGCCTAGACGCACACGTATTGGATCGATTTTCTTTAATTTGCATGCAGGTGTACCAACTATGCACACGGCTGTTGTGCATGTTTGACAGTCTCTAGACGTTTGACCGTCTTTAGACGCACGCAATATGCCTTTCTTGCATTGCCGGAGCTACAGCGGCGCCATGGCCAAGGCCACGCGACTGGCCGACCATGGCCCTTCTAAGATTTTTGTTTCCATATCTCTCCCAATGGCCCATATTATATTTCCATATCCTTCCTTCCTTTTTCCTCATAGAAGAGAATATATGCCCTCTTTATTCCTTTCCTTCCTGGACCAAATCGAAATTAATTCCCTCTTTTATGACTTTTCTTTCTGTCGGTTGATTCTTCAGGAGGCTAATTGCCATCAAATTATAAACGTATATAAGTTGTTCTTATGCAGTATAAGCAAGCGAGGTGGGACTATTTAATAAGTTAACAAATAGTCTTTTCTTTCTACAACAATGATGTAACTCAGATGGACTTGAGCTTTGTTTCCATGTCTCTCCCATTGGCCCATATTATATTTCCATATACTTCCTTCCTGTTTCCTCATAGCAGAGAATATATGCCCTCTTTATTCCTTTCATTCCTTGACCAAATCGAAATTGATTCCCTCTGTTATGACTTTTCTTTCTGTCCGTTGATTCTTCAGGAGGCTAATTGACATCAAATTATAAACGTATCGAAGTTCTTCTTATGCAGTATAAGCAAGCGAGGTGGGACTATTTAATAAGTTAACAAATAGTATTTTCTTTTTACAACATTGATGTAACTCAGATGGACTTGAGCTTTGTGTTAGTACGTCAGGTCGGGAGTTCGATCCACGGGACCTCCTATACAACGCGTTTTGCGTTATACAGCAGCTCCACGCACAGGGGAGATGCACTAATGGGCCGGCCCAATCTGATTCCTATCGCGCGACATAAAAATGTCATAAAAACATTAGAGACTGACAAGATTTGATACCAGGACCTCATGCAACAGACAGCGAGCCCTTCACCACTACACCAGACAAAAACAGCTGGCTATAAGAGGTGCAAAATATAATAAGACCACACAGAAAGTGTTGAGATTTGGAAAACATTTCTTAAAAATTGCAAGCAGTTTTGAAATGCCGTGATTTCATTATATTCCTTTTTTAGAAGTGAAGATTTTTTGATATCCCACTTTAAAAATTAAACACGAACAACTCCTGCAAATCATGAACAATTTTTGAAAATGCGAACAATTTTCTAAAAGTTTAACCATTTCTAAAAAACAAACAAATTACAATAAATGTGAACTTTTCTTCAAATTTCCGAATATTTCCAGAGATCGTCAACAAATTTTAAGTTCTAAATAAAAATGGAAAACATGAACATTTTTTAAGTTCAGAAAAAAAGTTAAACCGAACATTTTTAATACAACACAAAATTTGTATTGTATGATTTTTTAGAATGCGAACAAAATTTGAAACATGGGAACATTTATTGAAATTGCAAACAAAACGATGAAACCGCAAACATTATTTTAGACATGAAAGTTTTTCTGAATTTGTGAACAAATCTTCAAATTTTTTTTGAAATTCCGAACATATTTTGAAAACCACAAACATTTTTTGAAACTCCTGAACATTTTTTGAATTTGTGAATTCTTTTTGAAAAAGAGGAACATATTTTTGGAATTCGAAAAAAATGAAAGCACAAACTTTTTTTGAATTTGTGAACAAATTTTGAATAACGGGAACATTTTTTGAATTCGTGATTTGTTTTTTGGAAAACAGGAACATTTTTTGAAATTCGGAACAAGTTTTTTGATACACGAACATTATTCGAAAGTATGAACAAATTTTGAAAACCAGGGACATTTTTTGAAATTCTGAATAATATTTGAAATATCAAAAAAAAAACAAACATAAACTTGAAAAGATAAAAAGGAAAAAGAAAGAAAAAGAAAAAAGAAAAGGAAAAGTAATAGAAAAAATAAAACCAAAAAAGAAAACTGAAAAAGAAAAAGCCGGTCCAGGAACCTTCTAGAAGATTCCAAAACCCGGAAAAAAAACGTTTGGGAAACTCTAGAAGGTTCACAAAACCAGAAACGATGCAAACACGTTAAATGTGCCAGCCCATGATATCGCTCGATCGCCAGGTCTGTGCGAAACGGCGACACTTTGACGCAACGAGCGTCCAATAGGAAATTCCTCGATCCACCACGCCAGCTCTTATTTTTTGCCTCCTCAAATCGGGCGGGTCTGATGGGCTGAGGCCTAGGCGCACCGAGGCCCAATGCAGCGACCAAGTGTAAGTTCGTAAATAGATTTTTGGACCATTAGAAATTTAGTACCACCTAGAATATGTTTTCAAATCAAACTGAAAGCGTAAAATTACAGGAAGAAGCGTATTGTGACGGTGAACCCGACAAACTCGTTCTGTGCTTTATTATTAGGTAAAGATATACACTAAGTGTTTTAGTCCTTTAACTTTTAAAGGATCGGCTAGAGATGGCCTTATGACTTGTTTATTTCAGTTTTTCACAATGTGATACTCTGTATGTGCAACTATTTGCCGTGCAGTTCAATTTCATCAATAAAATTTTCAAAAATACCATTATGAATTACGATATTTGGTTGCTATGAAGGATATGGTAGTTAACATGCCTTTTTGTTTTTTTTAACAATAACTAGTGTACTTTAGACCTGCACATTACCAGTTTGAATGACTATTTGCTTGTTTTTAAATGTTATGCCTGATGCAGTTAACACACCTTTCCACTTCTTGTTTTGCTTAACTAGCGTGCTTAAGCCAGCACACTGAAGCTATCATTTGGAGATTATGTTGTCTACCATGGATATATTTGGTTGATGGTTAGCCTGTTGTGCTTAACATGCCTTTATATATACTCATGCAGGACAATATTTTAACTAGCGTGCTTAAGCCTGCACACTGAAGCTATTATTTGTTGATTATGTTGTCTACCATGGATATATTTGGTTGATGTTTAGACTGTTGTGCTTAACATGCCTTTATATGTACTCATGCAGGACAATATTGAGAATAGTGTTGTTTTCCATCGAGGTTATTTTCATCGCATTGCTTATATGTACTCACTGTTCAGGATATCGGTAGATGGTACCATGTAGCCTCGGGCTGATAATGGATTAATCGTCGAATTGGACATTTCACTGAATATATATGTAACCCATTTATCAGTAGGTTAACTAGGGTCATATTTAATATATCTGAGGCTACATAGCAACATACATTGTACTGAATGACTAAATATGCAATCCCAGGCTACATAGCAACAAGGAAGAGTGTTACCTTAATGTTCTAATGATGTCTGGATATACATGTAATAAAATCTTATATAAGATGGAGGGAGTGTTGTACTACATCATTTTTCAATTGTTGTTTAGCTTCTAATATGAACTTGGTGCTTTTAGGTACATATAGCATTGCCAAAGTTCCACACTTTGACCCTTTCTGGGGCAATGAAATATTAATGAACCAGCATCAAGTGAGGAAAATGATAAATATTGTTATTAAAATGGGTCCAAAGACGTCAATTGAACAATTTATTTACACTTTATGCAAGACAACAGCGAACTGCAGGATGGTAAGTAAGAACCATGTAGCCTTCTTTTTAATACCCGTAATGAGTTGTGTTAGATGATAATGTCTGAATCTTTTTTCCTATGTAGTGGATACTGAAGCAGTTTACTGAAGATTAACTCTCAAACTACATGATTGGCAGCCGACCATCATAAGGGGTTGGACTAGAGTCCTGCATGCCTTCTCCATCCAAGAGAGCACAATAGGGCCATTCCGCTTCACCTTGTTCAGCAACCGGAGTGTCTGTCGCCTCTTTCTTTACCATCTGTAATATTCCAAGTATAGAACCCCGGTTCATCATTCTTTATTTGGTCCTTATGTAATTCCTAAACATATGTACCTGTGAATCGAATAATGTATTGGTTGTTTGAACCTAATGGATATGAATAAAGCTAAAGCCTACTTTCAAGTTTAAATTAGGTACCATTTGAAATAGCAGCAATTAAATTAGGGTGAAATTAGGGTGTGCAGATCATTACGGCGCACACGGTTAATAAAGCACATGGTGTGCGATATAGATCATAATCCAACATGGTTCACAGAGAGGAAACATGTGTAACAATGCACACAGTTGCCGTTTGCAAAGCATGTGTGATGTCAGACACTATCGCATACGGTTCGGGAAAACTAAATGTGTGTGATTGTCTACCTATCGTACACGGTTTATAATCATGAACTGTTTGTGATGTGCCAGGCATCGTAAAACTCCCGTGCCTGGAATCTGCCTGGATTTAGGTAAAACCACCAAACTCCGACTGCGATGGCAATGCGAGCACAAACGAGTAGCACGGATGAAGCGTTTGGGATATTCAAGATATCACAAATGGTTATATAGGGACAACTGTATGAATCAAGGCTCCCTATCCCCGTTGATTTCTGGGTCGTGTGTGAAGGACCCCCCTATCGCCATCACTCACTAGGCGGTGGATCCAAATGCCATCGTGGAAAGGGGTTAAAAATCGTTTATATAGCACCGACGTGTACTAGTGTCAACACACCAAATACAATGGTAAATTGTATGGGTGCACTAGTTCGGCCAAGAGATGGTGATACAAGTGTACTAACGATAGTAGATATTGATTTTTGTAATAGGAATAAATGACAAGGTAGCAAGTAACAAAAGTGAGCATAAACTGTATTGCAATGCTTGAAAACAAGGCCTAGGGTTCATACTTTTGCTAGTGCAATCTCTCAATGGTGCTAACATAATTAAATCGTATGGCAATCCCTCAACGTGCGATAAAGAATCACTCCAAAGTTCTTATCTAGCGGAGAACATAAGAAGAAATTGTTTGTAGGGTACGAAACCACCACAAAGTTATTCGTTCCGATCAATCTTTTGAGCTATTCATATAAGTGTCACAAATATCCCTAGAGTTCGTACTAAAATAACACCAAATGATACGTATCAACTAACTCTAATGTCACCTAGATTCTCCAATGTCACCGCAAGTATCAGTGAGTTGATTATATGATATGCATCAAGCAATTATAGATTCATAATATTCAATCCAACTCAAAGAACCTCAAAAAGTTCCCCAAGATTTCTACCACGGAAACAAGGATGAAAACGTGCATCAACCCCTATGCATAGATTACCTCAATGTAACCTCGAGAATCCATGAGTTGAGTGCCAAAACATACATAAAGTGTACTGATGTCGACTAGAACTACGTCGGTATTTCCCCAAAGAGGAAGGGACGCAGTATAGCAGCGGTAGGTATTTCCCTAAGTGATGAGACCAAGTTTATGGAACCAATAGGAGAACCAAGAAACACAACGTAAACAACACCTGCACACAAATAACAAATACTCGCAACCCGACGTGTAAAAGGGGTTGTCAATACCTTTCGGACAACAGATGTGATAGAGTCATAAATATTAATAGATCGAATACCAAATAAGATAAATTTCAGCAAGGTATTATTGGGTTTTTGGTTTAATAGATCTATAAATAAAAGCAAAGGAAAATAGGTCACGAAGGCTAATAATATAAAGAAGAGACCCAGGGGCCGTAGATTTCACTAGTTGCTTCTCTCAAGAAAATAGCGAACGATGGGTGAACAAATTACTGTTGGGCAATTGATAGAACTTCAAATAATCATGACGATATCCAGGCAATGATCATTATATAGGCATCACCTCCAAGATTAGTAGAACGACTCCTGCCTGCATCTACTACTATTACTCCACACATCGACCACTATCCAACATGCATCTAGTGTATTAAGTTCATGGAAAAATGGAGTACTGCAATAAGAACGATAGCATGATGTAGACAAGATCTATTTATGTAGAAATAGACCCCATCATTTTATCCTTAGTAGCAACGATACGTACGTGTCATAATCCACAAGTGTAGGGGATCGCAACAGTTTTCGAGGGTAAAGTATTCAACCCAAATTTATTGATTCGACACAAGGGGAGCCAAAGAATACTCTCAAGTATTAGCAGCTGAGTTGTCAATTCAACCGCACCTGGAAACTTAGTATCTGCACCAAGGTAATATAGTAGCAAGGTAATATGGAAGTAACGGTAATGGTAGCAAAAGTAGCAATAGTGTTTTTGTAGTGATTGTAGCAGTAGCAGCGAGAAAGTAAATAAGCAACAAGAAATATGTGAAAAGCTCGTAGGCATTGGATGAGTGATGGATAATTATGTTGGATGTGGTTCCTAATGTAATAGTTATAACATAGGGTGACACAGAACTAGCTCCAATTCATCAATGTAATGTAGGCATGTATTCCGAATGTAGTCATACGTGCTTATGGAAAAGAACTTGCATGACATCTTTTGTCCTACCCTCCCATGGCAGCGGGGTCCTAGTGGAAACTAAGGGATATTAAGGCCTCCTTTTAATAGAGTACCGGACCAAAGCATTAACACATAGTGAATACATGAACTCCACAAACTACGGTCATCATCGGGAGTGGTCCCGATTATTATCACTTCGGGGTTGCAAGATAGGATCAAGAACACACATATATTCATGAAAACACAATAGGTTCAGATCTGAAATCATGGCACTCGGGCCCTAGTGACAAGCATTAAGCATGGTAAAGTCATAGCATCATCAATCTTAGAACATAGTGGATACTAGGGATCAAACCTTAAAAAACTAACTCGATTACATGGTAAATCTCATCCAACCAATCACCGTCCAACAAGCCTACGATGGGACTACTCACGCACGACGGTGAGCATCATGGAATTGGTGATGGAGGAAGGTTGATGATGACGATGGCGACGATCACCCCTCTCGGAGCCCCGAACTGACTCCAGATCCGCCCTCCCAAGCGAGATTAGGGCTTGGCAGCGGCTCCGTATAGTAAAACGCGATAATTCCTGCTCTTTGATTTTTTTCTCCCCGAAAGTGAATATATGGAGTCGGGGGATATGTCGGTGGAGCAACAGGGGGCCCGCGAGGCAGGGGGCGCGCCCCCCACCCTCGTGCACATGGTGTGGCCCCCCTGGTCTGGTTCTTTCCGCAGATACTTTTTATACAATCCAAAATAATTCTCCGTTGAATTTCAGGTCATTCCGAGAAGTTTTATTTCTCCACAAAAATAACACCATGACAGTTCTGCTGAAAACAGCGTCAGTCCTGGTTAGTTCCATCCAAATCATGCAAGTTAGAGTCCAAAACAAGGGCAAAAGTGTTTGGAAAAGTAGATACGTTGGAGACGTATGAACTCCCCCAAGCTTAAACCTTTGCTTGTCCTCAAGAAATTCAGTTGATAAACTGAAAGTGATAAAGAAAAACTTTGAAAAACTCCTTTTGCTCTTGTTGTTGTAAATATGTAAAGTCAGCATTCAAGTTTTCGGCAAAGATCATGAACTAACCACATTCACAATACCTTTCAGGTCTCATGTCTACTCATATCACTGGCATAATCAACTAGCGAGCAATAATAATAAACCTTGGATGACAACACTTGCTCAAAACAATCATAATATGATATAACAAGATGGTATCTCGCTAGCCCTTTCTGGGACCGCAAAACATAAATGCAGAGCTCCTTTAAAGATCAAGGACTGACTACACATTATAATTCATGGTGTCGTGGTTTTGTCACGGCAGATGTCCTAGCAAAAGGACTTAGTCGTGAGGCCATCACTACGGGTTAGCTTAAAGGGGTTAAAGCGGACAAGGACACAGGGATTTTATACTAGTTCGACCCCTTCGATGAAGGTAAAAGACTACGTCTAGTTTGGTGTAATATTGCTAGGGTTTCGATAACCAGGGAGCGAATCCGCCTTTCCTGTGTCTCGAGCTGTTGTTCTCTGTCTTGAAACGTCGCCGGGTCGTCCCTTTATATAAGTGGTGACGCCCGGTCTAGTTTACAGAGTCCCGAGGCCGGCTTATAAATGTATCCGGCTCGGTCTCTATTCTTCCTATCTTACATCACAAGTTTACACATCATATGGTGGTTTACACATCATGGGTCCTAACGCCTCTTGGGCTTTAAGCTTCTTGGACTAAAACGCCTAGCTCCATGTTTGGCTGGGCTTCAGTAATAATGATCTCTATAGGCATAAACCGGCCCCTCCTTGGCGGTTTATACCTAATAGTAATATCCCTGACATTAGGCCCCGGATTGATTTGAACCTGTTCATGTCAATCTTCCATGTTTTGCACAGATTTCCCTCTCCGCGGCTTCAAAAGCTTTGTAAACCGGCGTGACATCATCCTCTTAGATTGCTTTAAACTGCCGTGACGTCATCTGACATTTAATACTTGTACTTTTTTTTATCTTTTATTCATTAAAGCTCTGAAGATCAAGGCGACAGTATTGTCCCATATCTACTTTTTCAGCTCCTCGATTCCCGCGCCTGCCGTTTTATCCTTCGGCTTATAAATAGGGCATAGGGGCATCTCCTTCTCCCCTTGCCTCTTCTTCTTCTTCCTGTGTCCGTTCGTGCTCGAGTTCCGCCGCCGTCATTAAGCTTCGTATCTCCGCCGGGTCTTGGCCGCTGCATCAACCTGATCGGTTTAGAAACTCACCGGCGCTTCTCCGCACCCGACGCCTCGGGTACATCCTCTCCTTACCCCGTTCATATATCTTGTTTTAGGGTTTCCTCATACATGCTCGCGAGTAGGCATTCTTCTTCGCAGTTCTTCGCCATAGCTCAGTAGTTTCGCCGTAGATATAAACCTCCTAGTTGATAACTATAAGAGTAACTCCGCTCCTTCACCGTGCCTTTATCTTTCCCAATATGACTAGCTAGATTGTATATGCTAGGACCTTCATCGCGTCTGCTGAATATAACCTTGAATATCTCTGAATTTTCAACATGCTGTAGATCCGTATTTTTATTACCGTCCATGCGAAAACTGTTTCTTCACAACTTAAGATCTGTATTTTGTTTACCCTTGCTGGCGGTTTAGCTTTTTCCAGATTCTATAATCTGGTAAATGTCACTGTTATAGCTGTTCCAGATACTTTAATCCGATAGATACCATTAGGCCCCTGCTTAAAGCGCCGTTTAGACCCATACCTTTATAAAGCATGCCGGTTTAAACTTGCTTAGATTGTAAACCGGCTCTTTACTGTATTTTCAGACATTCCTTTTCGAAAAATGACCACTCAAGCCAAGCAGTTTGTCTCCTGCAACTAGGTTCAATCCCAGATTACTTAGGAGGATTTAGAGAAAATGGCCAAAATTGGTGGTTTAGGTCCAAAAAATTTCCTTCACTGGAGGGTTCCCGGATCAGAATTTCCTCCAAAACCCAAAGAGGGAGAGGTTGTCATCTTCTTTGATCATTTAGCCAGGGGGTTTAGCCCTCCCGGGTCAAAGTTCTTTCATGACGTGTTAGCAAATTTCCAGCTTCATCCACAAGATATTGGCCCCAACTCTGTGTCAAACATTTGCAACTTCCAGGTCTTTTGTGAAATTTATCTGCAAGAGGGGCCGTCAGTTGAGCTATTCCGGGATTTCTTTCATTTAAACCGCCGCACTGAATTTCATGACGGTCCAAATACTGAACTTGGCAGGATGTCTATTCAGAAAAGGAAAGATGTTAGCTTTCCTCACGCCAGTCTCCACAGCCATCCAAAGGACTGGAACCAGACTTGGTTCTACTGCGTAGACACTTCCCCGAAAGATGAAAATCCATTGCCGGGTTATCGCTCCCACCGTCTTCCAGAAAATCACCCCTTTCCACAGTGGCTAAGTGCCCAGGAGCGTGCTCAGTATGCCCCTCAGCTTTCAAAGCTCAGGGCCTTTGTGGCCAATGGTCTGACAAGGGTTGACTTCGTCGGCTGCTGGATTTCCTGGAGTGTTCTCCCACTAAGCCGGCGTTTCGCTTTAATGTGTGAGTATACTGGGAATACCAAAGACCCTTTGCGCCATACAGAGGCGGTGTTATTAGAGAATGAGGTCAATGAATCCGTCAAGAAGCTACTAAATTTACCTATGGAAGCTTGCAGTCAGACCGGCTTGGCACCCTTTTGTGTGACCAACAAACCACCATTGGTAAAAATCTCTTCCCTATTGTTCTGCTTTGTTTTAATCCGTCTGCAACACTAGTCTTGAAGTGTCTTTATTTCTTTCAATAGGACAATGATCCTTTCTGGAAAAGGAAGGCCCAGGATAAACCGGCGAAAGCTCCTCGCCAAAAGACCCAGGTTGGTAAGAAAAACAAGAAGAAGAACACTGCCACGTCGGGATCCAATGCGGAAGAAGATGAACCGGCCTCCGAGGTTCCCTCTAATTCTTTTGACCTCCTTGTCTTTTCGTTATCTGCATTTTTATTAACAATGATTGTACCCAGGGACACGCTGAAGGCAGTAAAGCGGGCGATGTTGAGGTAATCACTCTTTCTTCCGATTCAGAACTTCTGCCAACACCAAAAGTTCATCGAGCAACCCGGAAAGTATAGTTTTCTCATCCTTTTGCTTACTTGGACACAAACTTTCTTTTGAAGAAGCAGCAACACGAAGCTCGCCGTACCACTCGTCATAGTGGCCATGCTATTAAATCCACCGGATTAACACACACTCCAGCTCGGAGGCGTCGTTCTGAGGTTTTACTCTCTCCAGATGCTCTTTACCCCAAAGGAGGTCTTATTCAACAACCCCTTAATCCGTGTGATTTGAATTATCAGGAAACTCCTCATTCATCTTTTGGTGAATCAACAGCCACTCAGATTCCTCCCCTCAAGACTGTTCCTGGGTAAGCTGTTTTTCACTTTTTCCGGTTTAACATTTGTCTTTGACTCTTCTTACTTTCATTATCTTTAACTTTCACAGTAAACCCAAGCCTAGTAAAAAGGCCAAACTGAGTAAACTGGCAGTCGATAATACTACTCCTGAACTGGCAGAGAATCCTGAACTTGCTGAACCTTTCGAAGACAATGCTGAGATTACGCATGATGATCCTCCTCCCATGCATCATGACGTCTTTATTGACCAGGGGAGCGATCCAATGGACCGTGACCTTGAACCGGCCAGTCCTGCCCGGGCTAGCCCTGCTCCTGCTAGTCCCCCTAAGCAAACGGCCGCTTCGCCTGGCGATGTTGAAATCACGGGGACTGGTTTTACTACTCCAGGGGAGCTTGTTGCTTTGACCAAGCATACTGCCAAGGAAGACATTCTCAACAAGGACAAGGGCAAGTGGAGTACTGTTTTGTCCAGCTACGCTCAGCTCAACGCCCAGGAACTCCATTCCGGATATTTAAACCGGCTATTAACCAGCCGTGATAATGAAGCTGGATTGATAAATTTGATGAAGGAGTGTTATGAGGTAGCCTCCCTACCTTTGACTTGTCCTCTATTTCTGCTTGCATCTTGTAACTTTATCCTTCTGCCATCGTAGCCTCCAACTACCGGTTTAGCCCTTTAAGGTGAACTGGGACTTTAGTAGATCAGTAGATAGTTTGTTTTGCACGTGTAGCCCCCAAGGGCCGGTTTACTTCCTTTAGGATGAACCGGGACTTCGACTTGAATTCAGAACAATGTCACATTAGCCCCCAAGTGCCAAGTATATACCTTGATTATGTACTCGGGACTTGTCTGAAAAATGCCTGTTTTCACTGCAAATATACATTAGCCCCCAAGTGTCAAGTGCATAACTTGTTATGTGCTTGGGACTTTGACTAAAATTCCTGATGAATATATAATGTGCCTTCATTTTGGGAGACTGATTTGAACCGGAAAAACTCTGAATTGACTGAGCTCCGAGATACTTTGAAGTTCCAAGAAACTGCTGCTCTTAAAGTCAAGGACGAAATGACACTTGCCTTAGCAAGTATAGAGGAGCTGAAGAAAAACTTTGAAAAAGAGCGGTCAGACTGGGATGCTGAAAAGACTGCCTTGGAGAAGAGAGCCAATGATGCAGAGGCTGCTCTTAATCCGGTGACAGAGGAACTATCCGGATTGAAGCATCAGATAAAATGACATGACGTCTGCCATCTTTGGTAAGTACTGTTAACACAACCCTGGACCTTGCAATCCTGTACCATTCCGGTTTAATTCATAATTTTAACGCAGGTAGGCCTATCACACACCTTGGCGATGATGCGCGAAAGAAATTGAAAGCTGCTTATACTCTGGTGGAGCAGCTTTATTCCGGTGCTCAAATAGCTGTCAGTGCTATCTCGCATAACAAACCGGCTCCTACCACAATCAAAGGTACCTTGCAAAAGTTGTCCATTCTGCCTGCCCGCCTCGTAGAGGTGAAGAAGTCGTCTGCAAGGGCAGGTGCTCTGATGGATTTGACTCGAGCGAAGGCTTGGGTTCCTGATTTTGATCCGGCGGAGGCGATGAACGGCTACCCAAGTATGAAGGAAGACGGATCAAACTTTTCCAGTGATGACTTACATGCATTAACCAAGGATATGCGGCCTCTGACTAGCAAACTAGCTCACAAGGCTAATTTGTCTACATATCATCCGGGATATGATGCTGAGAACGTGCGGGCAGAGCGTCCGGCTTATGAGATTGAAAATCTTATTCCGCATGCTCGTAAGCACACTTTTGCTCCTGACATTGATCCGTCAGACCTCGTGAATGACGAAGTTTATTTCTGAGCGCTGACCAAGATTGACTGGGCCACTACTGACTTGCAGCAGCTGGAAGAGACCGCCAAAGAACCGGAGCAAGCTGATCCTCAATCGTCACGGCAGGCTGACGCAGAGTCCTAAACCGGTGCCATTTTAACTTGGGCTTGAGAAAAAACTTATTCTTTTGGGCTCTCCAGCGCCTTGTAATAGGATAACTGAAATACTTTATGTTGTCACATATTATCCGTTGTGTGAGATTGCTTCAGTTGGCACTTCTTAATTATGTCTTGCTTATAATTCCTTTGGTGGTTTGTTTCACCTGCTTCTGCATAAAACAATGTTGAAAATGTCCTGGCGGTTTATCGCCGGACGGATCATAATGCCCAAACACAAGGTCTAAGTTTTGAACTGTGTATAAAATATAGAATATGTATCATACCTGTGATTAAGTGTGTCACGATGAACCTTAATCCGGTAGGAAGAGATAATGATCCAAGGTGCAAGTGATGATGACTCCCTTGTTTATTTGTCGGTTCATCATGAAAACCAAACTGGGTTACGATGAACTCCGGTTTAACTGTAGTTAGTACTAGTGTTCGTAACCCATACTAGAATTCTGTAAACGCAGGTGTAGTGGCAACTTATAGTCATCCACTCCCTGAATCAATGGACTTGGTTAAAAACCAATGACCTTGAAAATAAAGATTTTATAAAACATAAAAAATAAAAAATAAATTTTTGGGCAAAAAAGACCATGTAGTTGAGGCTTTTTATGAGCTTCCAGGCTCCAAATTCGAGGCTTTTTATGAGCTGCCAGGCTACTGTCATTAACCATTTTGCAAAGCCTATTAAGATGGTCCTCAATCCTTAACCAAATCATAATTGTTTAATGCTACCAAGTTCAAAATCTGTAAAGATTGACTTGTGTAATCACTTGATGATCATCAATTTAACGTTACCAAGTTCAGGGTCTGTAAAGATTGACTTGTATATACGTTCGACGGGTCGTACCATGTTTACCTGGACGGAGTGACTTACTTAGTGCAGGCAGGCTAATCCGGGGTTTTAGGTGTATACACCAAGCTTCCAAGCCGTGACTACTACAAGGGTTGTCAACTCGTTGATGCTTTGCATCAGGAGCCCCCAGGTAGCATTTGAGCTATGCTCGTCGGGGCCTATGTTTGAGTCGTGTTAGGCATCAAAACTCTCTTGTGATTGGCTAAGTTGGGACACCCCTGCAGGGTTATGAACTTTCGAAAGCCGTGCCCGCGGTTATGTGGCAGATGGGAATTTGTTAATATACGGTTGTAGATAACTTGACACTTTATCCTTAAGAATGCACTACATGTGTGAGTATCGTGATGGTCTCTTTTCGAAGGGGTGTAAAAAAGTGAACACGATGGGGTTATGCTTGAACGTGAGTAGCTAGGATCACTTATTGATCATATTTGGCGACCGTTGGCAGCTATTCTCATCTCGCTCTGAATTCGTAAGCTAGTTGCTTAGTGGTTGCTGCAACCACTTTATTTACCTCTCCACACCTAAAGGCTTTGTTAGTTTTGATACCTGGGAATGGGATTGTTGAGTCCTTGTGACTCACATATTACAACACACACCAGATGCAGGTACAACTGAGTACGACGCGGGAGATGGACAAGAACTTCACTAGGGGTTCGATGAAGAGCGTGGCCGTATGTATCTGACGTGTTTCGACGATCAGTAGTGGTTCCTACTAGGGGCGATCAGGCCTTGTGGTTGTGGTATCTTTTCTCGTTTGGATTTCGTCTGTAGTCGGACTCTGTGTTATTTGGATGAATGTATGCTACTGTATTAATTGTGTGACATGGCGAGTGTAAGCCAACTATTTTACTCTTTCATCCTTGTTCATTACATGAGTTGTGCAAAGATACCACACTTGCGATCATTGCACAATGCACTTATGTCTCTAACTCGTGCCTCGACACGTAGGAGATTTAGTCGCATCCTGGGCATTACAAGTTGGTTTCAGATCCTTTTACGACCTTGGAGCCCCTTGATTGATCGAAACGCTGACGGTTGAGTCTAGGCAAACACACAAAATGTTTTGAGTCCTATATATATATATATATATATATATATATATCAGAGAGTAGGATTTCTTTATACTCCTCATCCCCTTCGTCGCTCTGGTGAGGATTCCTGACGTTGTTTTAACATCACTATCGTCAATTTTCACCAATTTTTTTAGGATCACGTGGGTATTGTTTGGATTGTTCCGATATCTTTGTGACGAGAATTCTATCTTAGTGCCTCCCGTCTGTTTAGGCTGAGTCCCGGGGAGTTGAGCTCTGATGTATTGTCGTCCCATTGTGTATCGTTGCAGTTCTAGAATACCAGAGGCGGCCGACATCGAAAACTCTTCTATGCGTGTCTGGTGGTGAGATAACCCCGACGTCACCCAGTACTGGGGGATAGTTCGGGAGTATTACCACAGCTACTATAGCGGATGCGTTTCGAAGGGCCGAGGTAAACGGTTTCCGAAGGTGCCTGGTTATGTGTTGACGGATGGATACAGCTGGATGTAGGTATTGCTAGTTGGGTGAGATATTGTCCTTCCCCTGTATCCCTAACACCAGATTGCATAACCGGAAAGCCTCGGGAATTAATAGGTGGGAATTCAAGTAGCTCTTAGGTAATCTTCCAACGGGTGCATGATATGAGGTTGGGGTTGAACATCTGGTGAAGAGGTTATAATGGGCGTTGTTACACTAGGGGGTTGCATCTTAAAGGATCCTTGGCTATACTGATCCGGGGATTGCAAGGCCCTTTGTAACACGTGTCGTGGGGCATCAACACGAACATGTGGGACGAAACCTCTATTATGTATTTGTTCCATCTGTTACCTTGTTGTTTATTCTATCATTCTCTCAAGTGGCTTCTCGACAAGTTGATGTACCATTAAGCTACATAATTCATCCGTTCAATTCTCTGTTCGAATGATATTGTGAAGATTATGTTGCAACATATCTATCCTCTGTTTTTGTTTTGATTGTGGTATTCGAGTTGCTCCGAAGTCAGGTGTTGATTCCATACCTTTCCTAATCGGTGTTCTCATATTTCTATGGGAGTGCTATTATTCTTGATCATGAAGATTGTCATGTTAAATTCTTTTTCAACTGGTGTGCTTCTCTTCAAGTTAACCCGATCCTTTCAATATGTGCAGACCAATTCTTGGATTTTCTCAACGGTGTCTGTTTCATTCATCCCAAATTGTCTTCGTTTTCATCGCCCTCCCTCCCTTATTCTTCTCAAAGCTAGGAATTCTCAAATGAAATATCCATTTTATTCATGTGATGTTTCTTCCGTCTTTTCCTTCAATGTCCTCATCTGGTGATTTCTCGTGAAGATGCCCAGGAAGATTCAAGTTTTTCATTCTCCATTCTCGTTTCTTCTCCGGTGGACTTAATTCAAGATTTGGTGTTGATCATATATCTTCTTCTTGTTTCACATGTTTTCCCATGTTGAAATTCTTATCTAAAGTCTCTCCTGTTTATTCAACTCTCTCTAATTCATATTCGGAGTGCTGAAGATATCTCAGAATATTCCCATTTCAATTCTTAATCCGTTCAAGCTATTTGGAGGATTGTCATCTTATTCAACCCATTTAATTCAACCGGTGTAATCTCTCTTCAAGTAATCATCAACGGTGTTTCTTTTGAGTGGGCCCTAACCCACAGGTATTTTCCTAGGATGTTACTTGACTCTTCTAAGGAGTCATTACAGAATTCTTTTCAAAGTGTGATGTAAGAATGATTTCCATCAGTCACATGCCTTCTCCAAGATTGTTTCCAATTATTTACATGTTTAGCTCAACCTTTCCCTTTTTCATTCTTTCGGAGTATCTCAAATTCTTCAAGGTATTTCTTGGTGTTCTTCTCAACATTTGAAGACCGGACAAGAGTTTCTCTTAAATCTTGGCCCATTCTCTTGAAGATTCGTGGTTCTAGCTTCATGACATCCTCATAGTTGTTTAGATCACGAGGAATATTTAATATCATCCGAAGCATTTCATGAATTCTTCCCATTGTGATCCTCCGAAGGCCATCATTTCAGAAGATTTCTTCGTTCTCAGTTTTCAACTTCGTCCTCCAACTATTCTTAATTGATGCCTCTTTGTTCGTCTCCATATTCTTACAGCGGTTCATTCAAGAGTACTCTTCCGTTGTTATCGTATTAATTCATTTGTTCTATTCATAATCCTATGAGTCGTTCAAGATTTATCTCAAGTTTGGCTATATCTCTCTCCAATCCTTTTCAAGAAGAATAAGTAGTAGGCCAAATCCGTTGCTTGTCATCAATTTAATTTGATGAAGGATAAGCATACAGTAAATCTTATTCTTATTTCCTCGAAGTGATTGATCTCTTTTTCATGAGCTTGTTCATCATATCATATTCTCGGTTCCAAGTTGTTCATCTTGTTTTCCGAAGCTCCGTCTAATCATTGCTAGGTTGCAATGAAATTCTTCTCATCCTTTTGTTACCAAAGTTCTTCTTGGTGGCTCATCATGATTTAATTCATCATCAAAGTGTTCTTCAAGATTCTTGTTGGAGCTCAAGTATTCTTCTTCTTGCATTACGAAGTGCAATTCTTTCTACCTTATCGTTTGAGATGGTGTTATGTCATTCTTCACAATTTCCCTTCGTGTTTCATGATTCACAAGTTATCAAGAATGAGATATAAAACCATCATTTCTCTTTCGTGAGGAGATCTTTCGACCCTTCAATCTCTATGTTGGAGTAATCTTGGGTTGTAACTCACCTAAAAGCTTTCCCTAAGGATTGCTGCTATATATGATGCTTATAAATGACCCATGTTATTCATTTATCCTCCCGGTGAAATAAGTTTTTCGTCTCCTTGTTGACCTCAATCCAACCAATTGTTTTTATTTAGTGGCCGGTTGTTACCTCATAATTTTGGGATGTTTTCCTTAAGACCACATCAAGCTTATTCTTTTTGTTGTTGAATTTCCAACAACTCTGTTCAATCCATCTTCGTAAGGATGCTCTTTCAAATTCAATTGTGGGAGAAGTTGTCATTTTCTTCTACGTTCATTTCTTGCATCGATCTAGCATCTATTCTTTCATTCAGGAGGCATTGTGATGTTGCACTCTCCAAACCATCATTTCGTTTTATTGAGATCATGTTCTTTCCTTTGCTTATCCATTCAACTGGATTCTCATGTCCTTCATTCAAGTTCTCTCATCCTATCAAGTTTTGCTTCTCTTTTCAACCAGAGTGCTGTTTGAAGCCTTTCTTACCCATTGTGCCATTCGTTCAATAGTTTCGAAGGCCGTGTGTTGTTGATTTCATCAAGTATCATCCCATCTCCTCTAGTTCATGTTCAATTTCTTCAATTTTCAGTCGGAATGCTGTCCAAATTCTTTCGTTCATATTCCTTCTCTAGCTTTATTCAACCGGAGTGGGTTAAATTCTTCCATGATCCGTGAGCTCGTGTTTCATGCCTTTCAGCCTACAAGTTTCTCGTAATGCACCTTGTTCCTCTTTTCTAACGGAGTGTTTTCATCTTCGTTCATCTCCGTTGTATTCTTCTTTCAATTTGGTCAACCTCTCAAGTTCGTGGTTTCACTCGTTTGTCAATGAAGCAACTTTCGTTTACCTCTTCATTTTCCTCTTCTATCCGGTGCCATCTCCAGGATCTCAGGTCAAGATCCTCTGTTAGTGTGGGAGAGTTGTGACGCCCCAAGACCGACGCTCCAGAAGACTTCCATATGTTCCGAGCTTCACCGGGTGATTTTCCTTGCTTCATTTTATTTGTGTTTGCTTTATTTATTTTTGCATTACATCATGTCATCATGCCATCATGTCATTTAATCTTTGCATCTCAACTGAATAAATTGTGTTGATGTTCGATGCATTTCAATCGAGGGAATGCACATGGTGTTTTCTCTTTATAACATATCAAAGTCTCTCAATATCATTAGGGAGCTATTATAATAATTATTCCATTCTTTGGAATCACAATAAGGAACTTCCAATTTATTTCTCATGTCTATTTTATTTCAAGTTTGTTCCCCAAACTTTGCTAATAATTCTTTATCTTTTTTATCGAGGCTCCACTAAAATTCTTAACATTTTTTGGACACTTCCTAAACCTTGTCCTAATTCAAACCGTTTGAATCAAATTCAAATGAGTTTGAATTTAACTGTTGCATTCGGGCCAACTTCTGTTTTCTCGGAACAAGCACATTTTTGCAAGTCCAGCGAAATAACCCCCCATGCCCAAATTCTATCCCTAGCACCTCCTTTATTATCTTTTCTTCTTTGTTTGTTTTTCTGTTTTTGGGAAAACAAGAGAAGAAGAGGGAGAGAGAACCAGCCCAGCTGGGCCTTAGACCAGCGCCCAGCACCACAGCCGCCGGCCTCCCTAAGGCCCGTCTGCAGCCGGCCCAAGGCTTCCTGGCTCCCTCCTAACCCTAGGCGCGTTCGACCCGCTCTCCTCATTCCCTCGTTCCCTCTGCCTGCCGCCACTCTCTCTCCCTCGATTTCTCCCTCCTCGCGACCCAGCTCCCTCTCCCACATCGCCCGACCCCCACTTTTCCCCGATCCAGCGCACACCTGCCTCTGCCTTCTCCCAACCACCGCTGCCGTCCGCATCTCCAGCGACAGAACAGCTCTGTGTACCACCGTCGAGCTACGCCTGCCGCCGACCTCGCCGGCCCAAGCGCCGCCTGCCATGGTGCCTCGTCGACCGGCCCTTGCCCCCCGTCCGCCCTTCCCCATCTTCGGTGATGGCCGCTACCCCGTTGGCACGCCTCGTCCGCGCCATCCTGCCGCCGCGCTCGGTAGCCGCCGGCATCCACGGCCAGGGCCGCGCCTCTACCGTGTTCTTCGCCTCCTGCCACGAGCGACGGTGACCCATCTGCCCTCGCCGTGGGCCTCCGTCACCTCCTCGGGGATCCCCTGTGGACGCCATGTCCGTCCATGTCCAAAACATCACAACTCTGTTCGTCGATGCCCCGTCGGCCAAGCCAAGCTTCTTGTTGCTCTGTCATGCTTGCTCTTGCTTGCTGCCACCTCGGCCATGCCAAGTCGACCACCAGTGCCGTATCCTGGAACCACCATCACCAGTTCGCTTGGTTGACCGCGTCAACCAGGCGCAGGGGCCAGCAGCTGCGACCTCATGGAATCGCAAGGCCGCAAGTTCATCAAGTACCTCTACCATCGTCTCTGGAATCGCCGAAAACTCCAAGTACCCCTTCGTTTTGTCAAGAACGACAAGTTCGGAGACTCCAAGTACCACCACGAACATTTTGAAGCGCCAAGTACCACGACGCCCGGAGCCCTCGGATCCGTCAAGTTCCTCTCCGAACATGTACGACTACATGGTGATGCATCGAGTAACTCTACCGCCGTCTCCGGAACCGCCAAGTACCTCGACGCACGACGCCTAGAATGACTACCGCCGCCGAAGACCGTCGAGTGAACAACTACCATCGTCGTGGATTCGACAAGACAACGTTTACCACTACCAACGACATGAACGACTACGGAATGTGTACGTCTACAAAAAATGTGAACGGCTACTTCCACTAGCGTCGACCTCGTGGACGTCAAGTTCGACTACCTCGCCGTGTACAACTACCGCCGTCGTGTACCACTACTTCCACCTCCGTCGCCATGACCGAGAGTACAACTACTTTCACTACCATTGCGAGAACGACTGCTTCGACTACTTCCCTCGACGAACTCGAGCCATCCCGAAATGCACGCTTCGAAGGTGTACCGCAAGACGACGCCCGTGAACGAATGCTTGTTGTATGAGATGCACCCCTTGTTTGCAAAATGTCTGTTTTGCCACTCGTTTCCATGCTACCGTCTTGTGGGAACCCGGTATCCAAGATCAACCCACCATCTTGCATGACACGCTCACGTCGAACCTTTCTTTTGCACCGGTCTCTCAACAAGTTACCGGAACCGAGATGTTGCCGTGGCATCATTTTCAGTTATCGTCGTCGTGGCACCCTTTCTTTCCACCACGGTGACAAATGCTTCATATCTTGCTCTTGTCAACTTTTAACTAAAACTTGCATTTGTCATCCGCATCACGATAACAACATCCAAAATGTTTAAATTGTTCTTTGCTTTACGACTTGCTAATTATGCACATGGGGATTTTTCGGAATTGTTGTTGTTATTTCCGGCCTCATTTAAAAATGCCTAGGTAGTGTAGTTTGCTCATGCTTCACCTCTTGCCATGTTAAAGAACATTTAAACTTGTTGGGTTCATAACCGAGAGCAAACTAAATAATTAAATCTGGTGTTTCGTCAATATGCAACTTGTTGCATATTGAGCTCCACTTAAATTGTAGTGTTGTTTGTTGCACTTTGCCATGCCATGCATATTTAAACCGGACATGCATCATACTTGCTTGTGCATCATATGCCATGTTATGCTTGTGTTTACTATGTTGTTTGCTTCTTTCCGTTTTGATTCTCTCGATAGCTTCGGTTCCGTTCTGGAGTTGTGAGGATTCATTCGACTGCGTGTGTTTGTCTTCTTCATGGACTCGTTCTTATTCCTTGCGGGATCCCAGGCAAGATGAACGTTCCCCGATATCACCTCTATCTTTGCCTTGCTAGTTGTCTCACTCTTTAGCTATGCCTCGATGCCTATTTTTGTCTTGTCAGCCTCCTATGTTGCCATGAAACACTCTAACCGCCTTCCTAGCAAACCGTTGATTGGCTAAGTACGCTTTTGCTCAGCCCCTCTTATAGCGATGTTAGTTGCAGGTGAAGTTGAAGAGTGCTTCGTGTTTGGACTTGTTTATTGGGTTAACACAATATATATCTTATTTAATAATGCACATATATATTGGTAATGGGTTGAAGCCTTGGCCTTCTTCTTGGTGTTTTGTTCGACTCATGCCACCTTAGGACCCGATAAACCGGTGTTATGTTCCTTGATTTTGCGTTCCTAACACGGTTGGGGTTTATGGTCCCCCCTTGATAATTCGCATTGCTTAAAGCTTTTCCAGCAAGACCCAAATTTGGTACTACATTTGCCTAACAACTAAAAACTTGCATATGGAGTAATTAACCCAAGTTCTTAATCGACAACCCGGGCCAGTGCTCCTCATCAGTGTTGGTCCAAACTGGGCAGACTGCAGGGCCACCTTTGGGAAACCCGAGGGCTGGTATTTTCCTGTAGGCTGTCCCATCCGGTCGTGGCCCGAGACGAGATACGCACGGCTACTATCAGGGTGTCGGCACGTCGGGAGGTCTTGCTAGATTAGTTTTACCTTTGTCGAAATATCTTGAGCACGGGAATCCGAGAATACTCGGGTCTTACCAACATGGACTTTCGACTCCGCAAATCGTGAGCTTGTGATGGGCTAAGTTGGGACACCCCTGCAGGGTTATGAACTTTCGAAAGCCGTGCCCGCGGTTATGTGGCAAATGGGAATTTGTTAATATCCGGTTGTAGATAACTTTACACTTTATCCTTAAGAATGCACTACCTGTGTGAGTACCGTGATGGTCTCTTTTTGAAGGGGTTTAGCAAAGTGAACACGGTGGGGTTATGCTTGAACGTGAGTAGCTAGGATCACTTATTGATCATCTTTGCCGACCGTTGGCACCTATTCTCATCTTGCTCTGAATTCGTAATCTAGTTGCCTAGTGCTTGCTGCAACCACTTTATTTACCTCTGCACACCTAAAGGCTTTGTCAGTTTTGATACCCGGGAATGGGATTGCTTAGTCCTTGTGACTCACAGATTACAACACACACAAGATGCAGGTACAACTGAGTACGATGCAGGAGATGGACAAAACTTCACTGGGAGTTCGATGAAGAGCGTGGTCGTATGTATGTGATGTGTTTCGATGATCAGTAGTGGTTCCTACTAGGGGCGATCAGGCTTTGTGGTTGTGTTATCTTTTCTCGTTTGGATTTCATCCATAGTCGGACCCTGTGTTATTTGGATGAATGTATGCTACTCTATTAATTGTGTGACATGGCGAGTGTAAGCCAACTATTTTACTCTTTCATCCCTGTTCATTACATGAGTTTTGCAAAGATACCACGCTTGTGATCATTCCAGAATGCGCTTATGTCTCTAACTCGTGCCTCGACACGTAGGAGATATAGTCGCATCCTGGGCATTACACAACCTCTGCTTCCCTCTACGAAGGGCCTATCTTTTACTTTTCAGTATTTACTTTTATGCAAAGAGTCAAAGTTTTTCTCTCTATTCCTTTTTTATTTTTCTCCTTTGGCAATCATCATGTGGTGAGGAAAGTTATAGGCACATATGTCCAGCTGAATATGGGTAGCATGAGTAGTTATTGTTGACATCACCCAAAGGTGAATACGTTGGGAGGCGAAATTACAAGCCCCTATCTTTCTATGTGTCTGGTTGAAACGTTTTTCTCATGTGTATGCGGTGAGTGTTAGGAATCATAGAAGACTATATGATGGTTGAGTATGTGGAGCTCTTACTTAAACTCTATTGAATAAGTTGGATTACTATTGCTTGGTGATTGAGAACATAGGTTGTTGAGTTCCAAGAGAATTCATTGTTTGAACCTGAACATGTGAATTGGATGCTACTTTAAACATGAGCAATTTTATAACAAAGATTTGTTGTTACGATACAAGGAAAAGTGATTGAAATTTTCATTGATCAAACTTGTGCACTTTGCTAGCATTCACACTTCATAAATTATTTCTTTTATCATTTACCTACTCGAGGACGAGTAGGAATTAAGCTTGGGGATGCCGATACGTCTCCATCAGATCTATAATTTATGAAGTATTCATGCCATGTTTATAACAATTTTATATGATTTTGGTATGATTTGCATGGAACTAACCCGGGCTGATGTTGTTTTCAGCAGAACTACCGTGGTGTTGTTTTTTGTGCAGAAATGAAAGTTCTCCAAATGAGCTAAAACTTTTTGGCAGTTTTTTTGGAAAAAAAGAGGGGCCCGAAGCTTCATGGAAGGACCAGAAGGTCAAGGAGTAGGGCACACGCACCGGGGCGCGCCTGGGCCCTTGCCCGTGTCACCGTTGGTTGTGCTCACCTCGAGGCCCATCCGGACATGAGACCGATGCTGAAAATTCCTATAAACAGAGAAACCATTAGAAATAACCCTATATCAGAAGTTCCGCCGCCAAAAGCCTCTATAGCCATCGAAAACCAATCTAGACCCTTTCTGGTACTCCGCCGAAGGGGGAAATCATCACCGGTGGCCATCTTCATGACCCCGGGGGCCACCATGATGAGGAGGGAGTAGTCCACCCTCAAGGCTGAGGATTTCTACCAGTAGCTATGTGTTTAATCTCTCTCTCGTGTTCTTGAGATGCACAATCTTGATGTATCGCGGGCTTTGTTAATATAGTCGGATCATATGGTGTTTTCCCTTCTCTATCTTGTGATGAATTGAGTTTTCCCTTTGAGATTTCTTTGGATTGAATACTTTTATGGATTTGAGAACACTTGATATATGTCTTGCAATTGAATACTCGTGGTGACAATGGGGTGTCATATTGATCCACTTGATATATTGTTGATTTTATCGTAGTACGAACTATTGATAGATCAATCGGGAAGGATAACTTCGTGTTATCTTAGTACGAACTATTGAAAGATCGATCAGAAAAGATTACCTTGTGTTATTCTAGTACAAACTCTTGGATAGATCGATCGAAAAGGCTAACTTTGTGTTAATTTAGTACGAACTCTTGGAAATATTGATCGGAAAGAATAACTTTGAGGTGGTTTTGTACCCCACCAACAACTTCTAATTGTGTTCTCCGCTAGATAGTAACTTTGGAGTGATTCTTCATCGCACATTGAGGGGTGGTTATATGATCCAATTATATTAGCACTGTTGAGAGATTGCACTAGCGAAAGTACGGGCCCTAGGCCTTGTTTCTAAGCATTGCAATGCCGTTTGTGCTCACTTTTGTTACTTGCTACCTTGCTGTTTTTTATTGTTCGGACTAAAAAAATCAAAATCTAATATCCATATTACACTTGTATCACCATCTCTTTGCCGAACTAGTGCACCTATACAATTTACCATTGTATTTGGTGTGTTGGGGACACAAGAGACTTTTTATTATTTGGTTGCAGAGTTGTTTGAGAGAGACCATCTTCATCCTACACCTCCTACGGATTGATAAACCTTAGGTTAGCCACTTGAGGGAAAATTGCTACTGTCCTACAAAACTCTGTGCTTGGAGGCCCAACACGTGTCTACAAGAATGAAGTTGCATAGTAGACATCAAGCTCTTTTCTGGCGCCGTTGCCGGGGAGGTGAGTGCTTGAAGGTATATCTTTAGATCTTGCAATCGAATATTTTAGTTTCTTGTTTTATGACTAGTTTGGTTTGTAAAATAAACTAAAAAATGGAATTGAGGTTGAATCATATTATTGATCATCTTTATTATATATTTCTTGAAAATGTTGGATCAGAAAATTGTGCTCAATTGTTAGAAGAAAAAGTCAATAAAATGTTTGGCATAAATGATGAGCATGATTGCAATGTTGTTAGTATGAATTCTTTGAATATCCATGATGCTAATGGTATGCAAAGCTATAAGCTTGGGGATGCTATATTTGATGAATATGATATTTTTAGTCCCCCAAGTTTGTATGAGAAAATTTATTATGATGATTGCATGCCTCCTATTTATGATGATTATATTGATAAAAGTGGATTTGAGAGGTCATGACTTTATTTAGTGATGAACCCACTACTTTGGAGGATGTTTCAATTGACTATGATAACAAAGTTGCTATTTATGATAATTATGGTGATGACATGTATGCTATATTGAATAATGGTAACCATGAAACTTGTCATCATAACTTTAATTTTCGATCTCATGATAGTTCTTTTGTTGAGTTTGCTCCCACCACTATTCATGAGTATAAATTTGCTTATGTGGAAGTAGCAAAATTTCTCAATCTTTTGCATCATGAAAAGAATGCTTTATGTGATAGCTATTTTGTGGAATTCATTAATGATGCTACTGAAAATTATTATGAGGGACGAACATATGCTTGTACGAATTGCAACAGTATCAAGTTTCCTCTCTATGTGTTGAAAATCTTGAAGTTTTACTTGTTTTGCCTTCCTATGTTAGTTGATTCTTGCTCCCATAATTTGTTTGCTCACAGAATCCCTATGAAGAGGAAGATGGTTAAACTTAAATGTGCTTGCCATGTGATTCATGATGCTCTCTTGCATGTTGCAATTCATATCTTTTATGTGAGCATCATTGAAATCATCATGCCTAGCTAAAAGGCATTAAAGAAAAGCGCTTGTTGGGAGACAACCCAACACTTATACCTACTATTTTTGTGTGTTCACATGGTTAAGCTACTATAGCAATCATGTTTTACATGTTTTGTTTCAATAAAGTGCCAAGCAAATCCTTAGGATCATGTTGGGTGATAGTAGATTTCATCTTGCTAAAAACAGAAACTTTTGTGCTCAAGAGAAAAATTCTCGTTTTTAATAGAAGAGTGTCGTAGAAGATTAATATAGAAACTGTTCACGTGGTCCTATTTTTTCAGAATTTTTACAGTTGCAGAAGTATGGTGAATGTTCAGATCATTACAGACTGTTCTGTTTTTGATAGATTCTATTTTCAATGCATTGTTTGCTTGTTTTCTAGTTTCTATGGCTTATATTGATCAATATAAATTGTAGAAATGATATGCTACAGTAAGCATTGTGTGAGAACAATTATTAATCTTGTCTTCGAAAGTACCTAAAGTGAATGTTTTGTTTTATCATACTAACGAATCTCACGAAGTTTTGTTAAGTTTTGTGTGATTGAAGTTTTAAAGTTTTGGGTGAGATGTCGATACGAGGACAATAAGGAGTGTCAAGACCCTAAGCTTGGGGATGCCCAAGGCACCCAAAGGAAATATTCAAGGAATACCCAAGCAACTAAGCTTGGGGATGCCCCGGAAGGCATCCCCTCTTTCGTCTCCAACATTATTGAGCTATGTTTTCATTCGTCACATGATATGTGTTTTCCTTGGAGTGTCAATTTTTTTGTTAGAATTTGCTTTCTGGTAATTAGAATAATGTTTTGCATCTTTTATTTCAATAAAAGCATCAAGGATAGCCTTTACCATGCTTACTTTGCAAGTCTATATGTTTCTATTTGAAAATAGAAAGTTTTCTATCATTGTCTGAATTCTTATGGGTAGTCAGAACATGATAAAATCTTGAAATTTTGACAAAGTTAGAATGAATAAGTTCTCTGTAACTTGGTAATTTTTCAGAATTGTGAGAGCCAGGGAAGTATGAGAACAATTCCACTCTTTACAGACTGTAGTGTTTTGGCAGATTGCTGTTATGTTTGCATATGTTTGCTTGTTTAATGAGTCTATTTGAGGATAGGAGTATTAAATATGCAGAGGCATTTGGCATACAATGTTGAATAATAAGTTTAGTAATTTACTACATTAGAGGATGATAAGGTTTTGCATCGATTTATACTAACTTATCTCACGAGTTCTGGTTGAGTTTTGTGTGGATGAAGCTTTTGAGATTTAGGAAAACCTCGATATGAGAAGATTTAAGGAGACGAAAAAGCTCAAGCTTGGGGTTGCCCAAGGCACCCCGAGATAATATTTCAATAAGTCTCAAGCATCTAAGTTTGGGGATGCCCCGGTAGGAATCCCACCTTTCTTCGTCAACAATTATCGGTTAGTATCGGTTGATCCTAAGTTTTGCTTCTTCACATGCGATGTGATATTCTTGAAATGTCATTTTATTTTGTTTGCTTGCTGTTTTAATAAAATACTTAGATCTGAAAGTTTTTAAATAAAATAGAGCCCCCAAATAGTTGCCAGAGTTGCTAGATAAGTGGTATTCATATCCCGTTAACGAAGCTCTTTTCTGGCACCGTTGCTCTAGTGCTTCACTTATATCTTTCTGAGCATGGTGTGCTTTAGTATTTTTGAAGAAATTCTCTCGTGCTTCACTTCAATAAATTTGAGAGAAAGAAAAATTATTCTCATGATCTTCAGTTATATCTTTTTGGAGTAGCTTGTCATTTACTCTTGTGCTTCACCTATATCCTATGAGTAAATTCTTGAATAAATTGAATGTCATGAAGTTGACATCATATCATGCCTAGTTGTAGCTTCACATTGTGTTTAGAAAGTGAATTCTTTTGAGGCTTGACAATCACAATATTGTTCATACAAGCAATTCATGAATAATTAGTATGAGGAAGAGAACTTTCACATGCAAATACACTATCTTGGAAATATTTTGTGATTGTGAGCCCCCATCAAAATATTATATGCCAAAATTGTTGACGTTGGACAAGGAAGATAACGTACTGGTTTATGTTTATTCATATTAACATAGAAGTTATATTGGCATAGATCCTTCAACATGTGGTGCTTGCCCCCATCTTTGCTAGCCAAAATTTCTGCACCAAGTAGAGATACTACTTGTGCATCCAAAAACCCTTAAACCCAAATCATATCTTCAATAGTCCACCATACCTACGTAAGGTTTGAGCAAGATCCTTCAAGTAAGTTGTCATCGGTACAAAAAGGCAATAAAAAGTGCTTCTTAAAGTGTTAGATCATTTAGTGTAAGGGAAAATTGAGCGTTCTACGAATTTGTGATGGCAAAGTAATAAAAGCGACGGACTACATAATAAAGGTTGCTATCATAAGGGGCAATATAACGTGACGTTCCTTTGGATTAAGGGATTGAGCATACAAACAAATAAGCGCATGGCAACCTCTGCTTCCCTCTCCGAAGGGCCTATCTTTTACTTTTCAGTATTTACTTTTATGCAAAGAGTCAAAGTTTTTCTCTCTATTCCTTTTTTTAATTTTCTCCTTTGGCAAGCATCATGTGGTGAGGAAAGTTCTAGGCACATATGTCCAGCTGAATATGGGTAGCATGAGTAGTTATTGTTGACATCACCCAAAGGTGAATACGTTGGGAGGCAAAATTACAAGCCCCTATCTTTCTATGTGTCTGGTTGAAACGTTTTTCTCATGTGTATGCGGTGAGTGTTAGCAATCATAGAAGACTATATGATGGTTGAGTATGTGGAGCTCTTACTGAAACTCTGTTGAATAAGTTGGATTACGATTGCTTGGTGTCGGGGGAAACTGTCCACCACCAACACCTATGGGACCGGAGCCCCTTGTTCGTGCGGTAAGAGGGCGGAGGGAGCACAAAGAGAGGATCGTGGAGAGCACGCGGGCAGTTTACCCAGGTTCGGGCCGCGACGGACACGTAAAACCCTACTCCTGCTTGATGGTATTGAGTTGAGGAGCTCGGGAGCTTGAAGAACTAGCTACACCGAGCGAGTGAATGATCTAGGTTCCGAACCCTTTCTACGTTGTGCATGGGCCTCCTTTTATAATGCAAGGGGTCACCGACAGGTGTCAACGTAGGAGAAAGGGTAAAAACGTAGTAGTGGTGGTAGTTGTAACAGTGCGGGAATAGTGGAGCTACAGTGGATGAACAGTGGTCATCACCTACTTTGACAGTAGGGGACAAGAGCATTTAATGCCCGTCGCCGTCGACCCCAAAAGCGCCCGCCCTTGCGTCTCCGTTTGCCACGGCGATGGCTTCACCACCGTGGAGTGCCACCGTGTCCCCCAGGCTGCACAGCCATCCGCCACGCGTCCCTGGAGTGGCCCCAGGGCGACGCATGGTTCGATGAGATGGAGCGCGGGCACACAGCGCAACTCTCCCTGGCAAGCACCTTGCCGGGGTCTCGATCTTGCCGGGCCCGGGAGCTTGCCGGGCTCTGAAGCTTGTCGCTCCCCGGGCCCTGCCGGGGCGCATGTTGTGCCGAGGCATGTCTTCTGTAATGTAATCTTCTGGCCTTCCTGGCAAGCTCCTCTTGCCAGGGTCTTGTGCTACTGAGGTAATCTTGAGCCTGGGACGGCCTTCCCGGCAAGCTCCACTTGCCGGGGTCTTGATCTTCTGTCTTGTATACTTTGTTTTTGAATGGCTTTATATGGAGCAGGAAGGTTTCCGGCAAGCACGTGGTAGGCCCTGCCGCGGGAAGCTGCTACTGCCCGTGCACAAGTTGGGGTACTGAGGTACCCCTACCTTAGTACACCGACAGGAGCCCCCGGGCCTGGGCCACACACGGTGCCGAGCGCTGTTGGACCAGGCCCAAAACAGTGCACGGGCATGCGCGGCCCACGGCACGCCGAATCCACTTCCGCATCCGCCGCGTCCCTCCGTAACGGCACGCGTCGATTGCGGCGTCGTGGGATGGGACGTGGCCACGTTCTTTTAATGGAAAGAGCGAAACGTCCCCCACTTCCCCATAAAAGCAGAGGAAGCAGGAGCGGTTCCCCTCCTACGCCTTCATTGCTTCTTCTTCCATCTCCAGAGATTCCCTTTGCGCTCCGCCTCCACACCTCCTCCGCCGTCTTCCACATCTGCGGCGCCGCCGGACTCTTCGTCCCCCTTCCCTAGCCGCCTCCGCCATGGCCCCGAAGACCGAGAAGGCGAAGGCGGAGAATACCAAGAAGGAGAAATCCGAGCAGGCGGCGAGGCTTACTCTGCTGCGGAAGCGGAACGTCGTCTTCTCGCCGAGGCTCAGCGCGCGGGAGCTCTGGAACAAGTACTACTTGTTTTGGGCCAAGGATACTAAGGCGCACCCTCGGACCAGAGCCTATCCCGCCGCCGCCAAGGACAATTATCCCGACGGGTACTTCTTCTTCGCAGCTTTCTTTCATTGCGGCCTTTGTCCCCCTTTTTCTGACTTTTTCTGCGATATCATGCACACCTACGGCCTCCACCTTCTTGACTTCACTCCCAACGCCATCCTCACGATGGCGGTTTTCGCACACCTGTGCGAAAACTATATTGGGATCTATCCGAACGTAGCGCTGTTTAGGCACTTCTTCACCCCTAGAGTAGAAGCCGGCGCTCCCCTCTCCGGGGGGATTTCTTGGGTCTTCCGCTTGAACAAGAAGGAGTCCTACTTGCCGGGGGAACTCCGCGGCAAGTGGGAGGAGTGGCGTGCGGACTGGTGTTGGATAGTCGAGGACGAGCCACAACCTTTCACAGCGCCGCGCACAACGGCCATCGTGCGCGACAAGGACTGGAGTGAGCTGGACTCGGACGACGTCAAGCTCAACGTCGCCCTCATCAGGATTCTTCGTCTCCGGGTAGCACGGTTGTCCGTCGGAGAGGTAGGAGCAGATTTCCTCCGTCGCCGCATTGCCCCTCTACAAGATAGGAAGAGGCCGGCATGGGAGTACGGCAACGCGGCGGACGTAATGAGATTGCGCCCGGGGCTAAACTTCAACTTCACGGCGCTGGAGCTGAAGGGGATGGTCCGGGAACTCTTTAAGCACGACCCGGCCCACCCAGAGTGGTTCAGAGCTCCCCGGGGAGTGGTGCCCCTTTGCAACAGCACGGCCCGGGATTCCCTTCGCGCCATGATGCCCGCATGTGACTCGCACGGCATCGACCGCACATGGATTCCGCCCAAGCCAGACGTCATTATGAGCTTCTTCGACAACCTAGTGGAGGTGGCGAAGAACAAGGATGAGGTCAAGGGGCTCACACGGGACACCACCGACCAGGAGATCGCGTATATAGCCTCTCGGGTTGAAGAGGCCGCTGCAGCCGCAGCGGCAGGAGAATTTGGCTTTACACCCGATGAGGCAGAGGCTGCGGATGCGTCCTGCCAAGCAGAGGAGGCGGGGATCCGCAGACTACTGCAGCGTCCTCCCGACGAGCTTGCCGGGGTCCCCTCTTTGAGGCACTCCGGGATCCCCGGAATCCTGACCGAGGCCGCGGCGAGAGGCAGCGCCGCCGGAGGAAACAGAGGCGCCGCAGGGAGCGGAGGCGCCGGAGGGGGCGGAGGCGCCGGAGGGAGAACGGCCGCAGGGCAAGGCGCTGGGTCCAGCAAGCCTGCCGAGGAGGAGGAGGAGGAGGAGGAGGACGTTCGGGCCGACGAGGATTCCGATGGGTCTCTGGGGCTCTACGCCGACGACCTCTCCTCGTCATCGGAGACCTCCCCGCCTCGGGCAAGCCCCAGGCGATCTCCGCTGAAGCGTCTCCGCAAGGCGACGACGGGGACGAGGGTGCAAGCGCCCCGGCAACAACCAGCTCGCCGGGCGGCGCGAGCTACCCGGGGGAGCCAAGCTGCGACGGGGGCGCCCGGCGCGCCAACCACGGCGGGGGCGACCCGCACACAGGCCACGGCGGAGGCGCCCCGCACTTCAGCACCAAGCGGAGGAGGGTCTTCATAGGGCGGAGCAGCTGTTCCGCCTGCTCCCCGGGCCTCGGCGTCCACGGGGGGCGGGTCCTCGCAGCCCCCAGCCCCGGGGACCGCCAAGCGCCCGAGGGAGCCTTCGCCTCCTGCTCCTCGCGCGGACGCGCCTCAGGTAGCGTTCGACTTCTCCGCCCTGAGCGACGACGACGAGGACGAGGAACAGGAGTAAGAGCTCGAGGCTTTGTATCTTCTTTAACTTCGTCTTGATTATTGTTGATTCTGATCTTGGTTCTTGCTTTGATTTCAGGACCCTGGCTCAGCGAGTGGCGAAGAAGGCCAAGGTTCCCGTGGTCGAGGTCGCGGACGACTCTCCCGTCGCGGCGACTGGGGACGCGCCGGAGACGAGCCTGCCGGACCCGAGCGCTGCTCCGAGGAGCAGCCCCCAGCGCAGCCCCCAGCGTAAGTCTGGGTTCCATACTTCCGCTTGTCGGGCGCGCTTGAGGAACTTGCTTATATTGACACCTTGCTATTCTTGTTGTTGTCTTGATAGTTTTGTGCAGAGGTGGAGCCGCAGCCACAGGAGCATCCGGAGACTGCTCCCGAAGAGCCGCAGGCCCAGCCGTCCCCGCCAAGGACGAACTCTCCGGCAAGGGAGAGTGCTCCGCCAAGGGCGGGTACTCCGCCCAGGGCGAGTACCCCGCCAAGGGCGAGCAGCCCGGCGAGGGCGGCCACCCCGCCAAGGCAGAGCTCCCCGGCGAGGGAGCCCGCCGTCGACGAAGTCCGCCAAGGTAAGCTTCGTAATCTTGTCTTCTTAGATTCATCTCTTTTTGGATATTTGCTTGAACATCTTCCTCTCTTTCTTCTTCTTCTAGATCCCCCTCCCCCAGAGCAGATGGAGACAGAAACCATCGTCGTGGAGGAGGGCGAGCAGGGTGACGGCGGCAACGCCCCTGTCGTTGAGGACACGGCGGGAGCCACCGAGCCGGCTGTGGAGGAGACTGCTCCGGCCGCAGACGCGGCGGCCGGGGAGGAGGACGGCGGCCATACTGCCGGCCCGGAGGTGGCAGGAGCGTCGAGCGCTGCGCCGGCCGCCGACCCCTCCACCGAGAAGGAGCCGTCTGCCTACTACCTTGAGGCCCCCAACGGCGTCTACATCCAGGTGCCGTGGGGTTCTTCATCGCGAGCCCCCGCGGAGGGAGAGGCCTTTGATGGAGAGGTTCTCGCCTCCGCGGGGCTGAAGATCGTCGAGGCGCCCGGCGGAAGCGACGGGCCCGAGGAGGAGAAGCTGCTTCATCAGCTCCTGGCCCTTTACCGGGCCAGGCAGGCGAAGCACACGTCTCGGGAGGCCCTTCCGCCAAGGCCGCCGCCGACATGGAGAAGCGCGCGGCGGAGCTCCGCGCCGCCAACCAGGCTGCCCTCCGCGACGTGGCGGAGGAGCGCGAGAGGCTCGCCGGGGAATATCAGGAGTGGCTCCTGGAGAAGGCCGAGGCCGAGGAGCAGCAGCGACTCGCCGGGGAGGAGCTGTCCCGGCGAGAGGGAGAGCTCACCCAGCGGAAGGTCAACCTCGACTCTCACGAGGAAGACCTTGTCGCCCGGGAGCAGGCCCTTGGCGGAGAGCTGAAGGAGGCGAAGGCCGCGGCGAACGCCGCAGAGACCGCCAAGAAGGAGCTCGAAGCCAAGGTTGCGCAGTTGGAGGAGTACTTAAAGGCGAGCTCGGAGAGGGTCACCGCGCTCAATATAGAGCGCGAGAAGGACGCGCACACCAATTCTGAACTCCAGGTGTGCCTCTCCAAGCAAGGCGACGAGCTGAAGGCCGCAAAGGATTCCATTGAGGATCTAGAGCTGAAGGTTTCCACGTTGAAGGACTCGCTCGACGCCGTCCGGGATCGGGAAACCAAGCTGAAGGAAGAGCTCCGCAGGGAGCGAGGCTTCGTGGAGAGCGCCACCACCGCGGCTGAGAACTTCCGACGAACCGTCGAGGTATGGACCGACGACTTGGTGGCCTCTGCATCCAACATCGACCAGGAACTGTTGGCGCTGAAGGTCGAGCATCTTATTTACTCTCCGGATCAAAACCTCCCTCACAGCGCCAAGCTCAGCCTCTTCTTCAGAGGGATCGCGCCAGCGCTTGCAAATCTTCGGAAGAAGCTCCCCGCGCAGCTGGCCGAGGAGTCACGCCAGCTCTGCGCGGGAACCTTGGAGCGTGTTCTGACGAAGATAGTATACCGCAATCCCGGTATAAACCTCGCCAACGTTCTTCGCAGCTTGCCGGCCGACGCGGACACGGAGGCGCTGAAGGCGCAGGTCGCCCACATCATCGCCAAAGTGAACAAGATCTCCAGGATTGAAGGCGACCGCGTAGACTAGGCCTCCTTTTCCTTTATCTTTTTTGTTGCTGCATAGTGTGCTATGAACTCATTAGTCATTGCGACAAGTTATCTCTTGTAAGATATTTATCTTATTTTGATCAATCAGTGCAATGTTATCTCCCTTGTTTTAGTCCTCCACTTTGTATGTTTTTCACCCTACGCTTCCAGGGAGCTTGCCGGCAAGGACCCTTTGCCGCGAGCGCTGAGTGCTGGACTCTGAGCAGCCCGCCGGCCAAGGTCTTACCGGCAAGCAACCTTGCCGCAGCTAGTCGCAACGCACTCAGCTTGTTGAGTGAACTCGAAAACGAAACAAGGGCGCGACACTTGTCGCAGCTCACTTAAGTCGTTGAGCGTACTCGAAAACAAGATAAGGGTGCGGCTAGCTACGGGTAGGTTCCTCCGCGCACAGGTTTTCCATACAAAGTGTGGTTGTTCAAGGAAGACAACTTGAATTTAAAAATTTGAACTGCTCAAATTCTAATAACTTAGCTTTCACATATTGCTTGCTTCTCCGACAAGGCTTCTCTTTCTTGAACAACACTTGGTTCATCTTCCATCTCCTTCCCCCCCGGCAAACTTGTGCGCGAGGAACATTCCTTTTGCTTAAGAGGCAAGGAAAAAGAAGAGGGAAACAAGTATATGGCTTTTCGGCTTGCTAATGCTTACCGGATACGTGCGTTGCACAAGAAATGCCAAATAACACATGCAAATAGCGAAGAAAAGCATGAAAAAGGAAAATAGCACAAAACACGAAAGCTTTACTGATGCACGGGATCTGCGCCCGGCTTTGTACAAAGGGTTACATGCAACAGCGGCAAAGCTCGTACAAAAGGTGGTTGCCGGAGCGGATCACGGCAACCGCGCCTTATGGGTGAAACTTGCGAAGATGCTCTATGTTCCAGGAGTTGCTCACCGGTAAGCCTTCTTCGGTCTCAAGGAGGACAGCGCCGGGCCTCGTGACTTGTCTCACCCGATAAGGGCCTTCCCACTTCGGCGTCAACTTGTTGGAATTCTTGGCGGACTGAATACGCCGAAGAACAAGGTCGCCTTCCTCGAGACTCCTGGCCTTGACCTTGCGGCTATGGTAGCGACGCAAGGCTTGCTGATATCGAGCAGCTCGTACAGCAGCCTGGAGACGTTCCTCCTCGAGGAGCAATGCATCATCTTGCCGCAGTTGCTCTTGCTCGAGCTCATCATAAGCAAGCACTCGAGGAGATCCGTATACGAGTTCCGTGGGGAGAACTGCCTCTGCCCCATAGACTAGGGCAAAGGGTGTCTGTCCGGTGGCTCGACTTGGTGTCGTCCTGATTGACCAAAGAGCCGCCGGTAGCTCCTCTATCCAGTTTCTTCCGCACTTACGCAACCTGTCAAAGGTCCTTGTCTTGAGCCCGCGCAGCACTTCAGCATTGGCCCTCTCCGCTTGACCGTTTCTCCTCGGGTGAGCAACAGAAGCGAAATAGACCTTGGCGCCAAGGTCTTGGACGTACTGCATGAAGGTGCGGCTAGTGAATTGTGTACCGTTGTCGGTGATGATCCTGTTAGGGATCCCGAAACGGCAAACAATTGACCTGAAGAACCTGACCGCTGACTGTGCTGTCACCTTTCTCACTGGTTCCACTTCTGGCCACTTTGTGAACTTGTCGATTGCAACGTACAAGTACTCAAAGCCCCCGATAGCACGGGGGAAGGGGCCGAGGATATCGAGCCCCCAGACCGAGAAGGGCCAAGACAAAGGGATCGTCTGGAGAGCTTGAGCTGGCTGATGAATTTGCTTTGCATGGAACTGGCACGCTTCACACTTGGTTACTAGTGCAGTTGCATCTTGAAAGGCTTCTTGCCAAAAGAACCCTTGCCGGAAAGCCTTCCCGGCAAGCGCCCTTGCGCCAATGTGGTGGCCGCATATGCCTCCATGTATTTCTGCCAACAACTTCTGTCCATCTTCCCTGGAGATGCACTTTAATCTGACACCATTGAGTCTTCTTCTGTACAGCTCGTTATCCACGAACTGGTACATACTCGACTGCCTGGTGAACTTTTCTATTTCTTGAGGGTCGTCGGGAAGTTCTCCAGTTTGCAGAAAACGGACGATCTGCTGCGCCCATGCCGGAGCCTGGGGCTCGACGGCAAGGACTAAAGGCATGAGGGCCGCTGCGGGAACCTCTGCTTCCACGGCAAGAACCTCTGGTTCTGTCGGAGCTGAAGGTCCCCCGGCAAGCTCGCCGGGGCGAGGCTTGTCGGGAACACTTGCTTCAACTGTACAGATCCGAGGATCTGCAGGAGCAAATTGTTCCTCAGCGTTCTGATCGTTGATCTTGGGGACCTTGGCGGCGGTTTCAGGAAGATCCGCGGGCAAGTAGTCGCCGGAGACCAACTTTCTCTTCTTGGACTGCCCAATTGATGGTGTAACGGATGGTTGAGTCAGCTTGAGCAAGAAGGTCCATGGTTCCACAGGTAACTTCATCGCAGCACACTTTGAAAGGCCATCTGCAATGTCATTCTGAGCTCTCGGGACATGCTCCATTTGCAGACCTTCAAAGTGCTCTTCAAGCTTCCTCACTTCATCTACATAAGCCTCCATCAAAGGGCTTTGGTAATTCTTGTTGACTTGTCGGACCACCAACTGAGAATCTCCCCGCACAATCAGCTTTCTGATCCCAAGTTCGGCCGCAATCCTGAGGCCGGCAAGCAAGCCTTCATACTCAGCAGTGTTGTTTGTCGCTTGCTCCCTGGGGAAGTGCATCTGGATAACATACTTGAGGTGCTCTCCGGTGGGCGCGATGAGTACCACGCCGGCACCGGCGCCTTGCAGCGAGAAGGCACCATCAAAGTACATCACCCATTCACTTGCCGCTTCTTGTACGGGTGCACTTGTTTCTGGAATTTCCTCATCGGGCGTCGGGGTCCATTCAGCTATGAATTCTGCCAAAGCTCGGCTCTGTATGGTTGAGGTACTTTCAAACTTGAGTCCAAAGCTTGACAGCTCCAGTGCCCACTCAACGATCCTGCCTGTTGCTTCCGAATTGTGCAATATCCTCTTCAGCGGAAAGCGAGTGACCACTGTTATCTCATGTGCCTGGAAGTAATGGCGCAGCTTTCTCGAGGCCATGAGGAGACCGAAAAGCAACTTTTGCACCCCAGAGTATCTTGATCTAGCCCCTTGTAAAAGAGAGCTCACAAAATACACCGGGCGCTGCACCATCTTCTTCTGCACTTCTTCTGGCTCTTGCGCAGAGTTGTTCTTGTCGGGGCCAGAGCTTGTCGGAGCAGCCCCCTGCTTGTCGCTGGATTCGCTTGCCGACGGTGCAGACTCCTCGTCGGCCTCCCTCTCCGCCACTAACGCAGCACTAACCACCTAGTTGGTTGCCGCTAGGCATAGCAACAACTTCTCCTGTGGTCTAGGTGCGACAAGTATTGGAGTAGAGGATAGGTACCGTTTCAAGTCTTGCAGCGCTGCCTCCGCTTCTGGAGTCCATTTCATTGGACCTGCCTTCTTCAAGAACTTAAAGAAGGGCAGGGCGCGTTCTGCAGACTTCGAAATGAACCTACTGAGGGCAGCCACACAACCTGCAAGCCTCCTGATGTCCTTGACGCGCTTCGGGGCCTCGATTTGCTCGATGGCTTTTATCTTGTCGGGGTTGGCTTCAATCCCCCTCTGTGACACAAAGAACCCGAGAAGCTTGCCGGAGGGGACTCCAAAGACGCACTTCTCGGGGTTCAACTTAAGCTGGATCTTGCGCAGATTCTGAAATGTCTCTTCCAAATCCTGGATCAGGGTATCTTTGCTCTTGCTCTTCACCACAATATCATCCATGTAGGCCTCTACATTTCTGTGGATCTGTGGCTCAAAAGCAGTGTGCACTACCCTTGCAAATGTTGATCCTGCATTCTTCAGTCCAAATGGCATGCGTATGAAGCAATAAGTGCCACATGGAGTGATAAATGCAGTCTTCTCTTCATCTTCTTTGGCCATGAAAATTTGATGGTAGCCTGAATATGCATCAAGAAAAGAGAGTAGCTCACATCCGGCAGTGGAGTCAACGATCTGGTCAATGCGCGGCAAGGGAAATGGATCCTTGGGACATGCTTTATTCACATCGGTGAAGTCTATACACAGTCTCCACTTCCCATTGGCCTTGTGCACGACGACTGGGTTTGCCAACCACGTTGGATGGATCACGCCTCTAACTAGGCCTGCTGCTTCTAGTTTCTTGATCTCTTCGGCAATGAATTCTTGACGCTCCACGGCTTGCTTTCTGACCTTCTGCTTGACGGGCCGCGCATGAGGACAAACAGCAAGCTTGTGCTCAATCACCTTCCTGGGAACACCGGGGATGTCAGATGGTTGCCAGGCAAACACATCGACATTCGCCCGCAGGAAGGCAACGAGCGCGCTTTCCTATTTGCTGTCAAGTGTGGCACTGATGGTGAAGGTACCACCAGTGCCGTCCTCCTTGGCGGACACCTTCTTGGTTGCCGGAGGAGCGGCCATCCCTTTCTTACACTTGCCGGTGGAGCTCGATGGGACGTCCTCGATGGCAGCGCAGCACTCCGAAGAGGTGTGGTTGCCGGAGTGGGTCCTAGAGCACTTGCCGGACTTGGTTTTCGTCTTCTTCCCCCCGGGAGCTTCAGCGGCAAGTGTATCCTTCTCTGTTGCGGCCGCTGCGTCCCGGTAGATCTTGTCGGCGCAGACAAGCGCATCTTTCTTGTCGCCATGGACAGTGATGACGCTTATCGGCCCCGGCATCTTGAGTACGTTGTAGGCGTGGTGGGAAGCTGCCATGAACTTGGCGAGGGCGGGACGGTCGAGTATCCCATTATATGGTAATGGAATATCGGCGACGTCGAATGTAATGCGCTCAGTTCTGAAGTTGAGCTCCCCGCCAAAGGTCACCGGCAGAGTTATCTTCCCCTTGGGCTTGCTCCTCCCCGGGTTGATTCCTTGGAAAGAACCGGTCTCTTCGAGCTCGCCATCTGGGATTTGGAGTTTCTTGATCACAGCAGAGGAGATCAAGTTCAGCCCGGCCCCGCCGTCAACCAACATTTTGGTGACCTTGAGGTTGCGGATGGTGGGTGAGACCAGCATCGGCAAACACCCGACCGCAGTGGTGCGGTCAGGGTGATCCTCAAGATAAAAAATGATGGGCGTGCTGGACCATTTGAGGAGCCTGCGCGACTCCACGGGCGGCTCCGCTGCATTCACTTCCCGCACCCACTGCTTGAGTTGGCGGTGGGAAGTATGCAGAGAGGCGCCACCGTCGACGCACAGGACCTCCGTAGCCTTCAGGAACTCCTGCTCGCTGTTATCTTCATCCTCCATGTCATCATCGTCGTCTTCTTCGTCCTTGTCGCGGCCCCGGGGAGGTCGGTCACCTTGCCGCTGCTTGGCCTTGCCGCGGCGTCCTCCCCGGCCATTGAATGGCCGTTTCTTGCTTGGTTCTCCCCCGCCACCTTGGGCCTTCTCCTTGTCGCGCCTCTCGTACTCAGCTTTCAGCTGCTCGACGAGGTACTCGACGCGTTTGCAGTTGGAGAGGTCGTGGCCCTTGGTGCGGTGGATCTTGCAGTATTGCTTGTCGGAGCCGTCCTGCTTGTCGGCTGCCGCTACAGGGGCAGGCTCCTTGCCGGAGCCGCACGCCTGTGTTTGCTTGGCGGGAGCCTCCTTGCCGGACTTCTCGACGGCAATAACTTCCTTCTTGTTCTTCCTACTGTTGTTCCGCCGCCGGCTCTTCTTTGCCGGGGCGGCGTCGTCGCTGTCGCTTCCCCCTGCGCCAGCATCCTCCCCGGGGAGTTTCCTCCCCTCTTCTGCGTGCGCGCACTTATCAGGCAGAGCATAAAGCTCGCTGACATCCCGTATCTTGGTCATGGCCATCTCTTCACGCATGCGGCGGTTACGTACGTTCTGGTGGAACGCACTGATAACCGCAGCAGGGTGGACGTCGGGGATGTTGTGCTGCACGCGGCTGAAGCGCTGGATGTACTTGCGCAGGGGTTCTCCTTCCTTCTGGGCCAGAATGTGGAGATCACTCTCCTGGCCGTGGGGTTTGTGGCCGCCCGTGAAGGCGCCAACAAACTGGTGGCAAAGATCTGCCCAAGAAGAAATGGAGCCTTCCGGCAAGTGCATAAGCCAAGAACGAACGTTCGGCTTAAGCACGAGCGGGAAGTAGTTCGCCAATATCTTCTCGTCGCGCCCCCCGGCAGCCTGCACTGCGATTGTGTAAATGCTGAGGAATTCCGAGGGGTGCGTCTTGCCGTCGTACTTCTCCGGTACGTCGGGCTTGAAGTTCTTCATGCTGGGCCACTGGACGCGCCGCAGCTCACGGGTGAACGCAGGGCAACCTGCCGCGTACGGCAAGTCGCCTGGTTCACCGGGCGCGGGTGCGTCAACAGCGGTCCCAACTCTCTGGTCTGATTGTCGCCGAGCTTCTCGGCGGCGCTCGATCGTTGTTCGAGCGTCTTCTTGTTGACGGTCGTCCAGGACTTGGCGCTGGTCCCGACGAGCCCGCGGATCCGACGACGCCGTGGAGTCGTCGTCGACGTTGATCCGGCGGGGCGGCGTCTTCTGCTTCCGCGGCGGGGAGTGCACCGTAGTTGCACCCCCGGCGGTCTTGTCGCCGTCGGCCTTCGTCTTCTCGGCTTGCCGCGGCCGCGAGGTCGCCGGCTGCTGTGGAGAGTCGTTGTTGGCGAAGGCGATCAGGCTCTGGATGGTGGCCCTCCAGTCTTCGGCCTTGTCTGCCGCTGGAGGGAAGTCGAGGAGCAGTTGCGCCCTTGCAAGCGCTTCTGCTGGAGAGGAGGGGAGCGGGGGCGAGCGGTGCGAGGAGCGGGATATGCTCGGACTCCTAACGGGGTTAGAAGGAGCAGGGTCCCGCCCCGGCGACCGCGCCTTGCTCGTGCTAGGACGATGGCCCGGAGCGTCCCGCGAGCCTCCGGTTTGCCCTTGGCCCAGCAAGCGGATGCCACCTCCTGTGGCATGGCGCTGCTGGGTTGTCGTTTGCTGAGACGGACGTGGCGCGTCCACGGAGACCGAGGCTCGGTCGTCCGTCTTGTCCTTGGATTTGGTGGCGCCGCGAGTTTCCTCGCCGGCGACCACCCTTCCGACGGCGTCTCCTCCGCCCACCGTTGGCTCTGGTGGCGGCGGGTGATACGCAGACGGGCCTGCGACCTCCGAAACCTTCTTCTTCGGAGCCATGGCGCAGTTGTTGATGAAGCTGACGAGTTTGGAGAGGTTGATGAAGAGTGCGCCCGCGTGAACGCCGGATCAGGTTCGCACAACCTCGACGCCCCCTACCCGGCGCGCCAAAGATGTCGGGGGAAACTGTCCACCACCAACACCTATGGGTCCGGAGCCCCTTGTTCGTGCGGTAAGAGGGCGGAGGGAGCACAAAGAGCGGATTGTGGAGAGCACGCGGGCAATTTACCCAGGTTCGGGCCGCGACGGACGCGTAAAACCCTACTCCTGCTTGATGGTCTTGAGTTGAGGAGCTCAGGAGCTTGAAGAACTAGCTACACCGAGTGAGTGAACGATCTAGGTTCCGAACCCTTTCTACGTTGTGCATGGGCCTCCTTTTATAATGCAAGGGGTCACCGACAGGTGTCAACGTAGGAGAAAGGGTAAAAACGTAATAGTGGTGGTAGTTGTAACAGTGCAGGAATAGTGGAGCTACAGTGGATGAACAGTGGTCATCACCTACTTTGACAGTGGGGGACAAGAGCATTTAATGCCCGTCGCCGTCGACCCCAAAAGCGCACGCCCTTGCGTCTCCGTTTGCCACGGCGATGGCTTCACCACCGTGGAGTGCCACCGTGTCCCCCAGGCTGCACAGCCATCCGCCACGTGTCCCTGGAGTGGCCCCAGGGCGACGCGTGGTTCGATGAGCTGGAGCGCGGGCACACAGCGCAACTCTCCCCGGCAAGCACCTTGCCGGGGTCTCGATCTTGCCGGGCCCGGGAGCTTGCCGGGCTCTGAAGCTTGTCGCTCCCCGGGCCCTGCCGGGGCGCATGTTGCGCCGAGGCATGTCTTCTGTAATGTAATCTTCTGGCCTTCCTGGCAAGCTCCTCTTGCCAGGGTCTTGTGCTAGTGAGGTAATCTTGAGCCTGGGACGGCCTTCCCGGCAAGATCCACTTGCCGGGGTCTTGATCTTCTGTCTTGTATACTATGTTTTTGAATGGCTTTATATGGAGCAGGAAGGTTTCCGACAAGCACGTGGTAGGCTCTGCCGCGGGAAGCTGCTACTGCCCGTGCACAAGTTGGGGTACTGAGGTACCCCTACCTTAGTACACCGACACTTGGTGACTGAGAACGTAGGTTGTTGAGTTTCGAGAGAATTCATTGTTTGAACCTGAACATGTGAATTGGTTGCTACTTGAAACATGAGCAATTTTATAAGAAAGATTTGTTGTTATGATGCTAGGAAAAGTGATTGAAATTTTCATTGATCAAACTTGTGCACTTTGCTAGCATTCACACTTCATAAATTATTATTTTTATCATTTACCCACTCGAGGACGAGTAGGAATTAAGCTTGGGGATGCAGATACGTCTCCAATGTATCTATAATTTATGAAGTATTCATGCCATGTTTATAACAATCTTATTTGGTTTTGGTATGATTTGCATGGAACTAACCCGGACTGACGTTGTTTTCAGCAGATCTACCGTGGTGTTTTTTTTTCAGAAATGGAAGTTCTAAGAATGAGCTGAATTTTTTGACGATTTTTTGGGTCAAAAGAGGGCCCCGAAGCTTTGTGGAAGAACCAGAAGGTCAAGGAGTAGGGCACAAGCACCGGGGCGCGCCTGGGCCCTTGCCCATGCCTCGGTAGGTTGTGCTCAGCTCGAGGCCCATCCGACATGAGACCGACGCTAAAAATTCCTATAAATAGAGAAACCATCAGATATAACCCTAGATCAGAAGTTCCACCGCCGCAGCCTCTGTAGCCACTGAAAACCAATCTAGGACCTTTCCAGTACTCCGCCGGAGGGGGAAATCATCACCGGTGGCCATCTTCATCATCCCGGCGGCCCCCATGATGAGGAGGGAGTAGTCCACCCTCAGGGCTGAGGGTTTGTACCAGTAGCTATGTGTTTAATCTCTCTCTCTCTCTCTCTCTCTCTTGTGTTCTTGAGATGCACAATTTTTGATGTATCACGGACTTTGTTAATATAGTCGGATCATATGGTGTTTTCGCTTCTCTATCTTGTGATGAATTGAGTTTTCCCTTTGAGATTTCTTTGGATTGAATACTTTTATGGATTTGCGAACACTTGATATATGTCTTTCAATTGAATAATCGTGGTGACAATGGGGTATCATATTGATCTACTTGATATATGTTTTGGCACTCAACTTGCGGATTCCCGCGATGATATTGGGGTAATCTATGCATAGGGGTTGATGCACGTTCTTGTCTTTGTTTCTCTGGTATAAATCTTGGGGCACTCTTCGAGGTTCTTTGCGTTGGATTGAGTATTACAAATCTGAATGTGTTTTGGTGTTATCTTAGTACGAACTCTTGATAGATCGATCAGGAAGGATAAAGTTGTGTTATCTTAGTACGAACTCTTGAAAGATCGATCGGAAAAGATAACCTTGTGTTATTCTAGTACAAACTCTTGGATAGATCAATCGGAAAGGGTGACTTTGTGTTACTTTAGTACGAACTCTTGGAATGATTGATCGGAAAGAATAACTTTGAGGTGGTTTCGTACCCCACCAACAACTTCTTCTTATGTTCTCTGCTAGATAGGAACTTTGGAGTGATTCTTCATCGCACGTTGAGGGGTGGTTATATGATCCAATTATATTAGCATTGTTGAGAGATTGCACTAGCGAAAGTATGGACCTTAGGCCTTGTTTCTAAGCATTGCAATACCGTTTGTGCTCACTTTTGTTACTTTCCGCCTTGCTGTTTTTTATTGTTCGCACTAAAAAAATCTATATCTACTATCCATATTACACTTGTATCACCATCTCTTCGCTGAACTAGTGCACCTATACAATTTCCCATTGTATTTGGTGTGTTGGGGACACAAGAGACTTTTTATTATTTGGTTGCAGGGTTGTTTGAGAGAGACCATCTTCATCCTACACCTCCTACGGATTGATAAACCTTAGGTCATCCACTTGAGGGAAAATTGCTACCGTCCTACAAAACTCTGCACTTGGAGGCTCAACACATGTCTACAAGAATAAAGTTGCGTAGTAGACACCAGTTGTCCGAACCAATTGAATGCATCGAATGGAAGTCGGAGACAAAGTGAATACATAGTATTCATTACATTCTTCTTCTTCTATTTATTTGAGTCATAGGACCTCCATACTATTAAGAGGGGTATAGATTCTCGAAGCTTAGATCCGCTGTGATGCTTAGCCAAAAATCTTTATGCTATGAATGATTACCTAACAACAGTAGACGTTGTTCTGCGTGCTGTAGTGTAATGCTGAGGGATCGAAGAAGGTGAGAGTGTCTAGAAGGGGGGGTGATTAGACTACTCGACAAGATAAAATTTCTGTCTTTTATCAAGGACAGATTTTGGCAGATTTTGCATAACACACAAGTCAAGTAGCACACTACACATGCAATTTTGGAGTATGGGCAGCGGAAAGTAAATTGCACAAGTAGTAAAGAGAAGTGGAGAAGATCAAACGCAATTTGGAGACGCAATGATTTTTCCCGTGGTTCCGATAGGTGGTGCTATCGTACATCCACGTTCATGGAGACTTCAACCCACGGAGGGTAACGGCTGCGCGAGTCCACGGAGGGCTCCACCCACGAAGGGTCCACGAAGAAGCAACCTTGTCTATTCCATCATGGCCTATGCCCACGGAGGGCTAGCCTTACTCGGGGTAGATCTTCACGAAGTAGGCGATCTCCTTGCCCTTACAAACTTCTTGGTTCAACTCCACATCGATGACGGAGGCTCCCAAGCGACACCTAACCAATCTAGGAGGCACCACCCTCCAAAAGGTAATAGATGTTGTAGATGATGATGAACTCCTTGCTCTTGTGCTTCAAATGATAATCTCCCCAACACTCAACTCTCCTCACTGATTTGGCTGTGGTGGAAGAAAGGATTGAGTGGAAAGCAACTTGGGAAGGTTAGAGATCAAGTTTCATATGGTGGGAGTGGAGCAACTTGATCTCAACACAAGGGTAGGTAGTTCTCTTCTCAGAAATGTAAGGTAGGAGTGGTAGTTCTTTCTGATGGCTCTCTCCATGAATGAAGAGGGGGTGGAGGGGTATATATAACCTCCACACAAAATCCAACCGTTACACACATATTTGAGCAATCTCGGTGGGACCGAAGTGGACAACTCGGTGAGACCGAAAGTTCAAATAATGTGAACGTTGGGGTTTTCGGTGGGACCGAAAATACCATCTCGGTTAGTCCGATTCGAGCAAAGACGAGAGCATGCCAGTTTCGGTGGGACCGACTTTATCATCTCGGTGACACCGATTTGATGACAGAAGGTTACAGAAGCTTGGCAGCCCATGTTTCGGTGAAACCGATTTCAAAATCGGAATATCCGATTTTGCTAGGGTTTGGCTAATGGCTGAGGTGGTTCATCTCGGTGTGACTGAGTTTGGAATATCGGTGGGACCGAGATTACTTATGAGTGTATTTGGCAGTGAAAGTTGCTGATAGTTTAGGAGATGTATCACTAAGCACTTGAGCAACCAGATCATCAACATAACCTCATCCCCTTTTAATAGTATTGGCTTTTCCTATGGACTCAATGTGATCTTGGATCACTAAACCAAAAATGGAGTCTTGAGCTTTTGCCAATGCTTGCCTTAGCATTTTGAGGGGTCCACTTCTTCAGTCCTTTTGCCATGCCAATGTGATTGAGTTTCCTGAAACATACTTGATAAAAGCATTAGTCCAACCACAAAGTATGTTGTCATTAATTACCAAAACCACCCAGGGAGCAAATGTGCTTTCAATTTCCCCCTTTTTGGTAATTGATGGCAACACATTAAAATCACACTAAACAAGACATCAAAGCTTATTGAAAGAAAGACAGAATTATCACGAAAGCTTTGACAAACATGTAGTACACAGGCTCCCCCTACAAGTGTGCAAGATTTTCATAAATTTTGGTTTTGGACTACCACAAGCACACAAGAGAGATAAGCAAGATGTGCTACATGCAGCTTGGCTATATGCATCAGAGCAGATGAAAAGAAGTGAGTGATAATGCATATGTGCATGGTGATTTCTTGCAAACAAGTATTCACAAGCAAGTCACCATCATGCACATTCTGCAAAGTGCATATACTTACCTTGAGGTTCCTTGGCATTGTACCTGAAGAGATAAACTTGGGAAAACAAGGTTAGATAACACAAGAGTATTTCTTCAACCAACTGCAAGAACATCAAGAGTACCAAGCCAGGGATGACATGTATAATGAGTGTCTCATATTGAGCACAAGCTTGAATCAGCAAACATGTCTCCGAAACTAAAATATTTTCAATGAACTCTCAGAGATTTTGCTTTCCATAAGATATCAATTGTGAAGATTCCTCTCCCTTTGAGTTCTCTCAGATCAAGGGGTTTGATGGAAAGAGCAAAATCAAAAGAATGATGCCAAATGAGAATGAATCCAATGTAAAACACGGCAAAGCTTTGATGTGATTCTCTCCCCCTTAAGGTAAGATTGCTCTTGTTCTCCCTCTAAATCTTCTCTTCTCCCCCTAAGTCTTCTCCCCCTTTGACATCAAGTGCCGAAAAGGACAGCAAACTAGGAAGGTCAGGGAAGATGGAAAGAAGAAGTGGGATCCTTAAGAATCACAACATGGCAGATAGGAACATGCATAGAGAATCATTGAGTGAAGCTGCAGAAGATGATATCCAGGAAGAAATAAATCGGTGACACCGAATTGAGTTTGGGTAGATCCTTTTTGGTTAGACCGAAATATTGAAATCGGTGACGCCGAGTTTAATTCCAAGGAAATACAGAAATAATTCAGCTCACTTGCAAGGAATGTTTCAAAGGATTTGCAATGACTTTGTGAAAGATTTTCGGGGAATTGATCAGAGCTAGAAGGATATACAAAAAGACATAAGAATAGAAATGAAAAAGATTCCTAGATGAAGTTTTTTTTTTGTGTAAAGAAAACTCAATGAGAGAACATAAGAGAAAATAGAAAGACTCCAAAACATATGTACTTCATCTAGATAAAGGTCGGCGACAAGGTCACCTATGTTTGAGTATATTGACTTAGGAGTAAAATGAGGACATTTGATCATAGGTCATACTCATCATTTAAGCTCAAAATGGGGTTGCCATTTTTCGATTAAGCATTTGATGTGATCACATCTTATGAAGCTGCTTGTACTCATGACTTTGAGCAAAGCTCCTTAAAGATGTGAAGAACATACCTTGGGCTTGTTGTTGCTTTGCTCAAGTAGGTAAACTTGATGTAGGTGCTCATTGAATGTGAAGTTTGAGCGCTTTTTCTACTTGTGTAGTTCATCTTCCTACATGGGTTAGGCAAGCAAGGAAATACTCAAGGATATCCAAGATGACAAGAGTGAAATACTAGATGTATAAGATGTCAAAAAGGATATGTGGAATTTTGTTCCTTGAACTCAACATCCCAAAGGGCTAGATACTTGGTCAGTGACAAGATTACTCATGATTTGAGTGTGTGGTAATCTTGTGGAATGTAGATCATCCAAGTACCTGCAAGGAGTTAGATGCAATACAAGGAGGCAAATGTGTCCAAGACATATGATCACCATCATAAGAGAAATATCAAGGATTAGTCAAGAGGGCTCATGCCTTGCATGCATCAATGGAGTTCTCACTCCAAGTTTGAAGCATCAATGATGTTCAACTCACTCCTTAAGCGACAAAACACCTTCTCATCAAGAGGTTTTGTAAAGATATCAGCAAGTTGTTTGTCAGTACGAACATGCTTAAGATTAATGTCACCCTTGGCAATATGATCACGAATAAAATGGTGACGAACTTCAATATGCTTCGTTCGAGAGTGTTGCACGGGATTGTGTCCAATTTTAATCGCACTCTCATTGTCACAAAGCAAGGGAACATGTTTCACATATATCCCATAATCCTTAAGCGTTTGTGTCATCCATAGCAATTGAGCACAACACGAACCAGCAACAATATATTCCGCTTCGGCAATGGATAATGATACCGAATTTTGTTTCTTGGAGGACCAAGATACAAGGGATCGACCAAGGAATTGACACGTACCCGAAGTTGACTTTCTATCAACCTTGTCACCGGCATAGTCCGAGTCGGAATAGCCAACAAGGTCGAAAGAGGCCCTCTTAGGATACCAAATGCCAAAGTTTGGTGTGTGTATCAAATATCTCACTATCCTTTTAACAGCTTTAAGATGGCATTCCTTAGGGGCTGCTTGATATCGCGCACACATGCATACACTCAACATTATGTCAGGACGAGAAGCACAAAGATATAGTAGAGAACCAATCATAGATCGGTAAACCCTTTGATCAACGGGTTCTCCATCTTTTGTCAAGTCATTATGTCCACTTGTAGGCATGGGGGTACTCATACCTTTGCTTTCTTGCATGTTGAACTTTTTGAAGAGATCCTTGGTGTACTTTGTTTGTGAGACAAAGGTACCCTCCTTAGATTGCTTGATTTGCAACCCAAGGAAGAATTTGAGTTCACTCATCATGGACATCTCATACTTCTCTGACATGAGCTGTCCAAACTTTTTGCTAAAATGAGGGTTAGTTGAACCAAAGATAATATCATCAACATATATTTGGCACACAAATAGTTCACCATTAACCCTTTTTGTGAACAGCGTTGAGTCTATCTTTCCAATCTCAAAACCTTTTTCAAGAAGAAAGCTAGTCAAGCATTTGTACCAAGCTCTAGGAGCTTGTTTAAGACCATAAAGAGCTTTGTGCAACTTGTAAACATGATTAGGCTTTTTGGGATTCACAAATCTGGGAGGTTGTTTCACAAATACTTCCTCCTCAATTTCACCATTTAGGAAAGCACTTTTGATATCCATTTGATAGAGAGTAATATCATGGTGATTGGCATAAGCAAGAAGAATGCGAATGGACTCAAGTCTAGCAACGGGGGCATAGGTCTCACCATAGTCCATACCTTCGACTTGTGTGTAACCTTGAGCCACGAGACGAGCCTTGTTGCGGATGACATGTCCATCTTCATCTTGCTTGTTCCGAAACACCCATTTGGTTCCAATGATGTTTTGATCATCCTTGGGCTTCTCTACCAAAGTCCATACCTTGTTCCTCTCGAAGTTGTGTAGTTCTTCGTGCATAGCGTTCACCCAATCTGGGTCTTCAAGTGCTTCTTCTACCTTCATAGGTTCAATACTAGAGATAAATGAGTAATGCTCACAAAAGTTAGCTAAGCGAGTTTTAGAGCGAGTAATTCTCCCGGAGTTGATGTCGTTCATCATTTGTTCCACGGGATGATTCTTCTTGACTCTTGCTCGGACTCGGGATAGCTTTTGTTGAGGTTGTGGCTGAGCTTCCTCATCATCTTCATCTTCCTCTTCTTCTTCTTCATTGTTGTTGGTGTTGTCTTGAGGCGGTGGAGAAGGAGGTTGTGGCGGATCTTCTTGTTGCACTTCCTCATCTTGGTGAGTTCCACTTGTGGAGGCCTCCATGTTGCCTTGAGGTTCATCTCGCCGAGAGGTAGGGGGCTCCACATATGTAGATGAGGTACTCTCCTTCACTTCCATGGGACGTATCTTTCCAATAGATAAATCTTGGATAGCTTCCGATGGGTCCTTGTCTCCTACATCAATAGGCATTTGCTCTACTTGCGAGCCATTAGATTCATCAAACTTCACGTCTACCGTCTCTTCAACCTTTCGGGTGAAATTATTGTAGACACGGTAGGTGTGGGAGTTTGATCCATAACCAAGGAGAAAGCCTTCATGAGATTTAGGAGCAAATTTAGACCGACGATGCTTATCAAGGATATAGCATTTTGAACCAAAGACACGAAAGTATCCCACTTGGGGTTTGTTACCGGTGAGGAGCTCGTATGATGTCTTGCCGAGGAGCTTATGAAGATAAAGCCTGTTGATAGCATGACAAGCTGTCTCGACCGCTTCTCCCCAAAAATGCTTCGGTGTCTTGTATTCATCAAGCATCGTTCTCGCCATCTCTATGAGCGTTCGGTTCTTCCTCTCAACAACTCCATTTTGTTGAGGAGTGTACGTAGCCAAGAACTCATGTAGAATCCCTTCCTCATCGAGAAAGGAGTCTACATTGGCGTTCTTGAACTCCGTTCCATTGTCACTCCGAACTTTCTTGATCTTCACCTCGAATTGATTTTGGGCCTTTTTGGCAAAGGTTTTGAAGATCCTCTGAACCTGCGATTTGTCATCAAGGAAAAATACCCACGTAAATCTGGAATAATCATCAACTATAACTAGACCAAAGGAGTTACCACCAAGGCTTTTGTAAGCATTGGGACCGAAGAGATCCATATGAAGAAGCTCAAGCGGTCTCCTTGTGGTCATGATGTTCTTCACGGGATGACTTCCACCAACTTGTTTTCCTGCTTGACAGGCACTACAAAGTCTATCTTTGTCAAAGAAAACATCTTTAACACCAAGAATATGATCACCTTTGATCAGCTTGTCTAGATTACGCATACCAACATGTCCAAGCCTTCTATGCCATAACCAACCTTTAGAGGATTTAGCAATGAAACAAACTCTAGGTTGGGCTTTCTTAGTGAAATCAACAATATATAGATCACCTCTACGGATACCGGTAAACGCCATGTTTTGATTGTCACGACGAAAGACTTGGCAATCTACTTTGGTGAATAGCACATTGAATCCAAAGTCAGCTAATCTAGACACGGAAAGTAAATTGTATCCAAGAGATTCTACAAGCATGACATTTTGAATAGAGCTATCATGAGATATGGCCACCTTACCAAGGCCAAGTACCTTACCCTTGGAGTTGTCTCCAAAAGTCACATGCTTGCGTGGACCATCGTTCTTTGCAAGCTCTCGAAACATGTCTTTGTCTCCGGTCATGTGGTCGGTGCATCCACTATCAAGAATCCACTCTTTTCCGCCGGACATGTAGTCTCTCAGATTTGCCATAAGATTGAGACTCTTCATGATCTTGTCTAGCTCGGTGTCCGAATCGGAGTAATCATCATCATGCTCATGCTCATCATCATATTGACCCATAGATTGCTCATCATCAACACCTAGGTCAATTTGATAACTACTTGCATTTTTTTTGTCAATGTGACAATAATCTTCGGAATGCAATGCAAGAGCATTTCTAATTAAAACATTGATAAGATCGGGATCACCCTTCTTTTTCATAAGATCACGAAGCTCAAAGAAGCATTTATCAAAGTTGGGATCATTGGAGTGCATCATATCAAATTCAATAGTCTTGTATAGAATTTTATCAAGACCTCTCAAAGAGTAGTCCGGATAAAGTTCTTCCAAGAACTTCCACATAGCATAGGCACACTCAAAGTTTGTAACGAGCTTAAGCAAGTTATCGGGTAACCCTCTAATGATAAGATTTACAGTCCTAAGGTTACGAAGCAAATCAAGCTCTTCATCCATGGTAGGGTGCAAGGGATCAAATGGAGGCACATAGGGGGTCTCAACATATTTGCACAAATTGCACGTCTTAAAGATAATAAGCATTTCAGACCTCCACGAGTTATAGGACACTCCATTAAGAATAGGCACTCTATGGCTAACACTCCCAAACGTAGACACGTCCATCTTCCTCCAATGGTGTGTAAACCAAAGCAATGGAGACCAAGGCTCTGATACCAATTGAGGGATCGAAGAAGGTGAGAGTGTCTAGAAGGGGGGGTGATTAGACTACTCGACAAGATAAAAATTCTGTCTTTTATCAAGGACAGATTTTGGCAGATTTTGCATAACACACAAGTCAAGTAGCACACTACACATGGAATTCTGGAGTATGGGCAGCGGAAAGTAAATTGCACAAGTAGTGAAGAGAAGTGGAGAAGATCAAACGCAATTTGGAGACGCAATGATTTTTCCCGTGGTTCCGATAGGTGGTGCTATCGTACATCCACGTTCATGGAGACTTCAACCCACGGAGGGTAACGGCTGCGCGAGTCCACGGAGGGCTCCACCCACGAAGGGTCCACGAAGAAGCAACCTTGTCTATTCCATCATGGCCTACGCCCACGGAGGGCTAGCCTTACTCGGGGTAGATCTTCACGAAGTAGGCGATCTCCTTGCCCTTACAAACTTCTTGGTTCAACTCCACATCGATGACGGAGGCTCCCAAGCGACACCTAACCAATCTAGGAGGCACCACCCTCCAAAAGGTAATATATGTTGTAGATGATGATGAACTCCTTGCTCTTGTGCTTCAAATGATAATCTCCCCAACACTCAACTCTCCTCACTGATTTGGCTGTGGTGGAAGAAAGGATTGAGTGGAAAGCAACTTGGGAAGGTTAGAGATCAAGTTTCATATGGTGGGAGTGGAGCAACTTGGTCTCAACACAAGGGTAGGTAGTTCTCTTCTCAGAAATGTAAGGTAGGAGTGGTAGTTCTTTCTGATGGCTCTCTCCACGAATGAAGAGGGGGTGGAGGGGTATATATAGCCTCCACACAAAATCCAACCGTTACACACATATTTGAGCAATCTCGGTGGGACCGAAGTGGACAACTCGGTGAGACCGAAAGTTCAAATAATGTGAACGTTGGGGTTTTCGGTGGGACCGAAAATACCATCTCGGTTAGTCCGATTCGAGCAAAGACAAGAGCATGCCAGTTTCGGTGGGACCGACTTTATCATCTCGGTGACACCGATTTGATGACAGAAGGTTACAGAAGCTTGGCAGCCCATGTTTCGGTGAAACCGATTTCAAAATCGGAATATCCGATTTTGCTAGGGTTTGGCTAATGGCTGAGGTGGTTCATCTCGGTGTGACTGAGTTTGGAATATCGGTGGGACCGAGATTACTTATGAGTGTATTTGGCAGTGAAAGTTGCTGATAGTTTAGGAGATGTATCACTAAGCACTTGAGCAACCAGATCATCAACATAACCTCATCCCCTTTTAATAGTATTGGCTTTTCCTATGGACTCAATGTGATCTTGGATCACTAAACCAAAAATGGAGTCTTGAGCTTTTGCCAATGCTTGCCTTTGCATTTTGAGGGGTTCACTTCTTCAGTCCTTTTGCCATGCCAATGTGATTGAGTTTCCTGAAACATACTTGATAAAAGCATTAGTCCAACCACAAAGTATGTTGTCATTAATTACCAAAACCACGCAGGGAGCAAATGTGCTTTCAAATGCCCGGATAATTATGCTACAGTAACCCTCTACCAGTGATGGCATGTCACCATGATTACTTTTGTTAATCTCGCGATGGTTCAAAACCGATTCAAAATTCAAATTTAAAATGAAGTCAAACAAAATAAAAAATCAAATATTGAAACTAAAATGTTTTGGATGTGGCAAATAATCCATCATAAATATTAGTGAGGAAACCATATTTTTATAAACTAATTATGCACTGAACTAATTACAATAACAACAAAAACAATTAATTAAATGCCTTTACAATTAATAAAATATTAAACCATTTTATTTAGTTGCCCAAATCTAATGGGGCAATAACATATTTATTAACTAAAATTGGGAACTACTTTATTATTTTGTAAAAAACGTTAATAGATATAAATAAAATAAAAACAGAAAAGGAAAATAAATCAAAAGAAAACTAAAAAAAAAGAAAAACAAAACAAAATAAATAGAGAAGCATTTCCCCCGTTTGGCCTTGGCCCAGCTGGCCACTGCTAGTTAGGCTGGCCCATTCCCCCGCTCCCTCGGCCTATATGGCCCCCTAACCCTGAACCCTAGCGCCACTACCCCCACTTCTACTCAATCCCATACTCCCCCCCGCTGGATCTGCCGATAGACCCAACACCTCGCCCCGTCGCTGTCGCTCGACCCCATTGCCGTCACCATCGACGCCGCCTCACCGCCCCCGACCTCCACCCTGACGCGCTGCACCGAGCCTCGCCGCCCCGGTCCTTTCCAGTCGCCGATGAGGCCGGCGGCTTCCCCTTCTTTCCTTTATGCCCCGTCGTCACGCCCTCGCTCCCCCTGCCCGTGCCCACGTGCAAGCACGCGCACGCCTCACGTCGCTGGCCTTGCCTCTCCCGCACCGCCCCGTGCAACCGTGCCAGCCTGCAGCCCGCGTCACCCGCGCCCTTGCCATCCCGGCCAGCCGTTGCCCCGCCTGGCCTCACCGCACCCTTGCTCCCAGTGTTCTCGCCACTAGTGCCGCCACAGCCACCATGCGCGCCATTGCCCACCAAGGCACACCCACCCCGCGGCCGTTCGCCCCACTCCCCTCGCCTGGTCACGCGCCGCCACTCATCGCTCGCTGCCACTGACACCTGGCCACTGATAACCCACAAGTATAGGGGATCAATTGTAGCCTCTTTCGATAAGTAAGAGTGTCGAACCCAACGAGGAGCTAAAGGTAGAACAAATATTCCCTCAAGTTCTATCGACCACCGATACAACTCTACGCACGCTTGACATTCCCTTTACCTAGAACAAGTATAAAACTAGAAGTACTTTGTAGGTGTAACGAGATAGGTTTGAAGAATATAAAGAGCACGTAAATAAAAACTAGGGGCTGTTTAGGTAAAGAAGCAATAAAGTTAGTATAGCGAGTGTGGAAAATTAGTGGTAGGAGTTGCGAAATTGTCCCTAAGGAATTGACTACGTTACTAGATCGATAGCAAGTTTTATGTCGGACAGGCCACTGCTAGCATGTCATCCCTGACTTGGAATTTTATGCACTTATGATTGGAACTATTAGCAAGCTTCTGCAACTAGTAACGTTCATTAAGGTAAAACCCAATCATAGCACTAAGATATATTGGTCCCCCTTCAATCTCGTATGCATTAATTTCAATGCTAGGTTGAAGCTTCTATCACTCATGCCCTCCAATACATAGTCATATCAACATACACCTAACCCTATGGTGTGATCCACACGCGCGCTCATATGATGGGAACCAAAGGGCAGCAACAGAACCACAAGCAAATTAAACCAATCATAGCAATTGACCAATTACCGATAGGACTACGAAAATCTATTCAGACATCATAGGATGGCAACACATCATTAGATAATATATGAAGCATAAAGCACCATGTTCAAGTAGAGGGTACATCAGGTTGCGGGAGAGTGGACTGCTGTAGATACAAGGGGGAAGATGATGAGGATGTTGGTGAAGATGACGGATGTGTTGGTGCAGATCGCCGTCCCATGATGATGGCCCCGGTGGCACTCCGGCGCCACCGGAAGTGAGGGGAAGAGAGCCCCCCTCCTTCTCCTTCTTCCTTGGCCTTCTCCCTAGGTGTGAGATGGGTTCTCCCTCTGTCTCTCTGTCTCTCTTTGTTTTTGCGTTTCCAGATTCTGGCCTTTCACCGTTTCTTATATTTCCGGAGATCCGTAACTTCGATTGGGATGAAATTTTAACACGATTTGTTTCCAGATATTGGCTTTCTCACGCGAAAGAAGGGCACCAACCGCCTTACCAGGAGGCCATGAGGGCCAGGGGCACGCCCACCCCTAGGGTGCGCCCCCTGCCTCGTGGGCCCCTCGGGCATCGTCTCGCGTTGATTCTTCTTCCCAAAATATCACATATATTCCAAAAAAATCTTCGTCGGTTTTTATCCTATTTGGACTCCGTTTGATATGGATTTTCTGCGAAACAAAAAACATGCAACAAACAGGAACTGGCACTAGGCACTGGATCAATATGTTAGTCCCAAAAATAGTATAAAAATTTGCCAAAAGTATACGAAAGTTGTATAATATTGGCATGGAACAATAAAAAAATTATAGATACGACGGAGACGTATCAGCATCCCCAAGCTTAATTCATGCTCGTCCTCGAGTAGGTAAATGATAAAAAAGATAATTTTTGATGTGGAATGCTACCTAGCATAATCTGTATATTTAATCTAATCATGGCATGAATATTAAGACACGAGTGATTCAAAGCAATAGTATCATTTGACATAAAATAATTTAATACTCAGGCATCCCAACAGACAATCAAGTCTTTCAAAATATGAATGCTAAAGAACATTATCCCTACAAAATCATATAGTCTTTTATTCTCCCTTTTCTTAACACAAGGTACCCCTCATGCCCATCCCGGTGTGAGCCAAGCAATTGTTTTCATACTTTACTTTTTTGAACCTTTTCGACTCTTCACGCAATACATGAGCGTGAGCCATGGACATAGCACTATGGGTGGAATAGAAGGTGGTAATACAAAAAAGTAGGGAGAAAGTCTCACATCGGCTAGGCATGTCAATAGGCTATGGAGATGCCCATCAATAGATATCAATGCGAGTGAGTAGGGATTGCCATGCAACGGATGCACTAGAGCCATAAATTTATGAAATCTCAAAGGAAAATTAGTGGGTGTGCATGAACTTGCTTGCTCATGAAGACCTAGGGCAATTTGAGGATGCCCATCATTGGAATATACAAGCCAACTTCTATAATGAAAAATTCCCACTAGTGTATGAAAGTGACAAAGTAAGAGACTCTCAATCATAAAGATTATGGTGCTACTTTGAAGCACAAGTGTGGAAAAAAAGATAGTAGCATTGTCCCCTTTTTCTTTCTTTTTTTTCTTTTTTTGGGCCTTCCTTTTTTTATTTGGCCTTTCTCTTTTTTTGGCCTTTCTTCCCTTTTTTATTTGGCCTTTTTTTCGGGACAATGCTCTAATAATGATGATCATCACACTTTTATTTACTTACAACTCGATGCTAGAACAAAGTATGACTCTATATTATTGCCTCCGGTGGTGTACCGGGATGTGCAATGATCTAGCATAGCAATGACATCAAAAAACGGTCAAGCCATGGATACATCATGCTAGCTGTCTTACGATCATGCAAAGCAATATGACAATGATGGTGCGTGTCATAACAATCGGAACAGTGGAGTTATAAGGCAATATATCTCGGAATGGCTATGGAAATGCCATAATAGGTAGGTGTGGTGGCAGTTTTGAGGAAGAGTATAAGGTGGTTTGATGCACCGACAAAAATTGCGCGGTACTAGAGTGGCTAGCAAGATGGAAGGGTGAGAGTGCGTATAATCCATGGACTCAACATTAGTCATAGATAACTCACATACTTATTGCGAAAAATCTATTAGCCCTCGAAGCAAAATACTACGATGCATGCTCCTAGGGGGGAGGTTGGTAGGAGTTAACCATCGCGCACCCCCGACCTTCACGCAAAGATAAACAATCAAAATACAATGCGCGCCAATTTGGTTACATAGTTAGGAGTCCATACGTGCATGCTTTGGGAATCACAAACCTTAACACCAATATTTTTAGTAAACCACAATCATTCACTAGTACCTCCCACATATTAGCATCTCTATATCGCAAAACTATTGCATGGAATCAAACATATCATATTCAGCAATCTACTAGCTTATGTAGGATTTTATGACTAACCATGTGAATGACCAATTCCTGTCAACTCTCTAAATAGATATAAGTGAAGCAAGAGAGTTTTAATTATTTCTAAAAAAGTTATGCCCACGCTCTAACAAATATAAGTGAAGCAAAAGAGCATTCTACAAATGGCGATTTTCTATGTGAGGAGAAATAGGCAATCCAAACTTCAAATGATATAAGTGAAGCACATGAAGCATTCTATAAAGCCATACTCAAAAGATATAAGTCAAGTGCAAAGAGCATTCTATAAATCAACTAAAGACTATCTCATACCATCATGGTGCATTTATTAAAAGAAAAATAAAAAGCACACGACGCTCCAAGAGTTTACGCATATCATGTGAAAGAAACGAATCTGAAAACATACTGATACTTGTTGAAGAAAGATGGGATGCCTTCCGGGGCATCCCCAAGCTTAGACGCTTGAGTTTGCTTGTATATTTACTTGGCGTGCCTTGGGCATACCCAAGTTTGAGCTCTTGCCTCTCTTCCTTCTCCTCATATCGAGACCTCCTCGATCTTCGAACACTTCATCCACACAAAATTTAACCGAACTTTTAGTGGCGGGGATAGTGCATATGATCAATGAAATCCCATCGTGTACTGCTCTAACATTGTTGTATGATTATGAACAAACATTACCCACTGTATGTTATGACAATTCTAAGGCCCCAAGTCAATTAGGCTTCAACAAGAATTCAAACATATGCAAATAATGAAGCTATAACAGCAATATGTGAAAACAGGACAGTCTGTAGTAATCTGAACATTAACCATACTTCTGTAACTCTAAAAATTCTGACAAAATTAGGGAAAAAAAATAGCAAGACTGTAGCGACCACGATCCGAATGGACCGGAGTCTTTGTGTTTCAGTGTCATCCCGGATCGGTAATGCTGACACACACAGTACTTGAAGGATTTATAGCAGAGTGGCAATCACACACTTATTACATCGAATGTCTCAAAAGAGACTTATTACAAAAGTCTATGGCATAAGGTCATCTAACAAAATAACAACGGAAGGATTGGAAGATAAGTGAGTCCATCAACTCCAACGGCGTAGCTGAGTGCATGACAAATGACCTAGAACGTCTTACTCCTCGTCTGAAAAGTCTGCAACGTAACATGTTGCAGCCCGAAACGGGTCAGCACATGGAATAAGCTGGCAAGATAACACAGTAGATGCAAGTAATAGAATAAAGGCTACACTATATGCATATTTGGCTGGTGGAGGCTGTAGGGTTAAAGTTTTTGCATAAAGCCAATTTTTCCCTACAAGAAAGGCATACATTTTATTTTAACTATCATGGTAGTTGAAACATCATTCAGAAGGTACCTCCAACTCAATCCCAATTAAAGTAATCATTAACCCAAAAGATTAATTTTAGAGTGATGAGATCAACCAATAATTCAAGTACCAGATACTCAAGATTGCCCATAACTGGGGACACGGCTAATCATGATCAGTTTGTACACTCTGTAGAGGTTTGTGCACTTTTCCCCACAAGACTCGATCTCCTCCGTTGGATTTCTCGCACTCCATGGTGTTTGTGAAACGGATGACCGAGACACAGTCTTTCATAAGTATTTACTCTTTACCCCGGGTGGACCGGTACACCTACTTTCCCCTACATCTACTAGTCCACCACTAAAAGAGCTCACACAACTTACTCATACTATGCCAGAGCCCATAATGGCATTATGGCTGCATACTGATGTTTCAAGCATGAATAGTTTTATGATCCCTTTGAGCCTGGGTGGCATTCCATAGGACAATCACATGGAACCCCGGGATTTACTAGGACAACACTGGATTCTCCAGGTGCCCTGCAACCAATCCACCCAGATGTGTATTCAAGTAGCCACCTTAAGTTGAACCATTAATTAACAACTCACATCTGTCATGGATTTCACTCAAACCCAAACCACGTTTACGAGCATAGCATAATAACCTAAGCATAGCGTAGAAGTAACTCCCAAGTGTTTGAAAATAATGCAGGTAATAGGTTCTACCTCAATTTACTTCTGAGACCCACACGTTAAAAGATCCTACTCATGCAATGTGTGAGGGTTTGATCTAATGCATAAAAACTGGGTAATAAAGGGGTATGATCAAAGCGTTACTTGCCTTGCTGATGATTCGCAAAACCTAGAGACTCGTAGTAGCACGCTTCGCACTCCGTGTATTCTATCACAAGCAAACAATAGCATACATAAGCAATCAAGCAAGGATGCACAAACAGAACTCCAAATAAGATGATCTAACCAGAAAGTTCAACTTAAGAACTCCGGTTTGCAAAAAGAATCAAATCAAACGGAGCAGTGAAACTCAACTGTGAAAGAAACAAGATCCGTTTACTAGATTGATCTAGGATCAAATTTTATTGTAGCAAAACCTTGTTCAAGTTGGTTAAACCGAAAGAGGGCGTCAAGATGAAGATCTGGGATTTTGAATCAGCTGATTCCGATTCTCGAGCGAAAAGAAAAACGAAAAACAAGATCAGGGCAAGAATCATGATCGAAATAAACGCGGATAAATACCCTGAAAAAGACAACAGACGAACAGGCTAACGGACGAACATTCGCTGTTTGTAACTAACGGGCAGACAACGTTCGTTAAAACGAACTTACGGACGAATGTCCGCAAAGTAATTAAACCGAAAAAACTGAACCGATCTGAAAGAAAACAGATCTAGGGTTTCTAAAAAAAGATTGATCGGTTTTAAAAAAACGACGGCGGCTACCTCGTGGAACAAGATGACGGCGGCGGCGGTCTCCGACGATGGCGGCGGGTGGCGGCGCGGGGCGGCGGCTGCGGGACGGTGGTGGCGTGGCGGCGGCGCGAGGCGGCGCGGGCGGTGGCGCTAGGGTTTCGGTGCGGGCGGGCTAAGGCGGCGGGGGCTCGGGCTGCGCTTATAAAGGGCCCGGCTAGGAAGAGTCCTAGTCGGTTACGGCCCAAAGGTCGCTTCACTTTATTTCATTAAAACGAGTCCTGACGCACGAAAACGGACGGAAGAAATACTATACGGACTCCACAAATTCCGAAATAAATTTTCACCGTCCTCTAATAATATTTAGGACAAAGTGAACATTTTTCCCACACCTAAAAGTAATTTTGAAAAACGCGCATTTTTCCTATGCAAATAAAATCGCAAATAAATCCGAATAAAAACCAAAAGTGATTTTAACACTTTCCTCCAATATTTTTTTATTTTGGAGAAGTCATATTATCTCTGCTCATATATTTTATTTAGAAATATTTTTAGGGAGAGAAAAAAATAATTAAAACCAACGCGATCCTCGTACCGGTATTCGAGAAAACTCAAATACGAAAACGGTAGAATTCCCAACTCTCCTCGTAGGTCCTTGAGTTGCTTAGAATTTTCGAGGGTCGCCACGCTCAAAATGCAATAAAATATGCAATGCAGTATGATCTATGTATAACATTCCAAATTGAAAATTTGGGATGTTACAAACATACCCCCCTTAGAATGAAACTCGCCCTCGAGATTCAGCTTGGCTAGAGAACAGGTGTGGGTGGTCCATGCGTAGATCATCCTTTTGTTCCCAGGTGGCTTCTTCCTCGGTGTGGTGACTCCACTGAACTTTGCAAAACTTGATAACCTTACTGCGGGTGACTCTACTTGAAAACTCGAGAATCTTGATGGGTTTCTCCTCATAAGTCATATCACTATCCAACTGAATTGCCTCCAGAGGTACTGTGTCTCTTAAAGGAATATTGGCCATCTCTGCATGACACTTCTTAAGCTGAGAAACATGAAACACATCGTGCACTCCTGACAATCCTTCGGGTAACTCCAACTTATTAGCAACCTCTCCCATGCGTTCCAAAACACGGTAAGGTCCCACAAATCTCAGGGCTAGCTTTCCCTTAACTCCGAAGCGTTTAACTCCTCACAGAGGCGACACTCTCAGGTACGCTCTATCTCCAATTACATAGGCGACTTCCTTACGCTTCGAGTCTGCATAAGTCTTCTGCCTGGACTAAGCTACCTTCAGTCTATCTCTAATCAGCTTAACCTTCTCTTCTGGCTCTTTGATCAGGTCTGGTCCAAACAACTGACGGTCTCCGACTTCGTCCCACATGAACGGCGTTCGACATCTCCTTCCGTACAATGCTTCGAATGGTGCCATCTTCAAACTGGCCTGGTAACTGTTGTTGTACGAGAATTCCGCGTAGGGGAAATTGTCATCCCAACTAGATCCATAATCTAGCATACAAGCTCTCAACATGTCCTCCAAAATCTGATTAAGTCTCCCGGTCTATCCATCTGTCTGCGGATGGAACGCTGTACTGAATTCCAACCTCATTCCCAAAGTCTGGTGGAGCTGATGCCAAAACTTTGAGGTAAACTGTGTTCCTATATCTGATACAATGGTCCTCGGAACTCAGTGCAGACATACGATCCTGGTCATGTATATCTTGGCCAACTTCACACTAGTATACGTGGTTTTCACGGGGATAAAGTGGGTGTCACACCCTGCATTTTTTAACATGTTATTTGTAACTTTGAAGCATGGAAATTTGGACCAGCAAAATTTTTTAGCATCATTTGGCTTTTATTTGGAATTGAGTTTTCTTCATTTGCTTTTTCATGTGCTCATTAAAGTCAACTATGACCTCTTGTAGATTTCATCTCCATACCCAAAACTTCTGCCCAATAATCATGCCAAGTGTTATATAACAGTATAGTATTTTCTTACAAAATTAATTTGGCCAAAAAGTATTTTATAAAATTATTTTTCCAAAAACCCCTGAATTGAGATTTGCACTGCAAGTACTTGATTTAGGGTGAGTAAATTATTTCAAAAAGTTTATTTGAGACCTAGTATTCATAGGACTCCGAGAAACCACAAAGGTATAATTTTAAAAGTTATTTTCCTATTTTATTTAAAAGCTTTTTCTTAAGGCTAGAAATGGTCTTTAATAGGGGAAAATTATTTAGCTGTTTCAAAAATATTTGCCAAAATTCAGAGAGACTCATAGGACATATATTGTCCATATATAAGAGTTTCAACACTTGGTCATGTTCAAAATAATGGGCTAAACCCTCTAAAACCCTTTCTGGATATTTCAAGCTTTTGAAATATTTACAAAGGAATTTTTCTCCAAAAATTCCAGGGAAATTCTATCATGTCATATATGACATGTTTGATGATCTTGCCAAGTCCCATGCCTTGGGAAGCAAGAAAACCTCCTCAAACCCCTTCATAACCATTCTGTCCATATTTGAAGTTTGAGCAACTTTACATTGCCAAACTTGTCCAAATGCTCTCAAACTTGGTGCACATGCTAGAATGACCTAATAAGGCACCTGGACCAAATGGCACAAGAATTTGAATAGAGCAACTTGATCAGATCACCTCAAAACCCTTTCTGTTCAAATGCAAATTTGAACAACTTTACATTACCAACTTTTTATCTGGAGCCTCAAACTTTGTGAGCATGATCAATACCCCAAATGATGATGCTACACCAAGTGGTGCATCAAGGGGAGATGATTAGCTTGACTCAATCAAGATGAAACTGTTTCTGTTGATTTCTTGGGTTCACCAAAGTTACATTGGCTAGTTTCTCCAAATGAGCCCAAATTTGGTGAAGAACCCTATTTTCTCATGTCTTTCAACCCTGTCAAGTGCCATGTCAAGTGGACTTCATTTACTTGATCAAACACAGATCAAACACCTTCTGCAGAAATTCTAAAACCTCCATTTTCACCACTTTCACTTTTCTCCATGGCCTCAATTTCTTACCACTGGCTCATTGAGTTACCAGCTACCTCCAGTAACTCCCCCAGCACCTTAGCTCCATGATTGGAGGGTGAAACCCCAGCTTTACCTTGCTGTACAGCCAACATTCACCATTTTTACCAACACTCTCACTCTCTCTCTGCACCCCAGAGCATCCAAGGCCTCAGGGCATTTATTTACTCCTCCCTCTACATCCTGGACACTGTTAGACACGCTGGGACGGACCAAGCCGGCGAGAGCACGCTGATGCCGGTCAAATGCACGCTCTGGAGCGCGTGAACAGTGCTCCCGCACGCTGGCTCGGGCCAATCGCCGCTCCCCGACAGCCTCGGGCCTCCCCCTCGCGCCAGTCGAGGCCCCTCGACGTCCGCGACCTCCCCGGCACTGTCCCCCCTCCTCCTGCGCCCTCCAGTAGCCGCCGTCGCACGCGCGCTGGCCGCCCGCGGCGGCCACTCCTCTGCCTCGCACGCGCGCACCTCTCTGTCGCTCCCCCGCTCCTCCTCTTACCTCAGCTGGACGTAGAGCTCGTCCAGGAACTCCCCAGACCCATTCCCGTAGCCTCCCGTGCGCTGTAGCCTCGCCGGTGAGCTCGCCGGCGCACTGGACCACGGGTCCCCGTCGAGCCCCTATATATAGGCCCTCCCAAGCCTCTCCAACACCACCACAAGCCTCACACCACTCCACTGATCCCTCCTGCACCCTCAGTTCGACCCCGGGACGCCCCAGTGCTCGGGATCGACCGGAGCTCCGCCGCGTCGGGCCGCCGGCGATCTTGAGGTATAGGCCTCCCCTGCCTCTCCTTCCGCTCGTTTCGGAACCGCCGCACTCCACTGACCCTTTCCCCTCTATTTCCCCCTCCATTCGCAGTCGGAAACGGCCGCCGCATCTACCCTCCGACGAGCCTCCGGCGTCCCACCTCGTCGCCGGCGAACCAGACTTCCCCTTCGTGCCGCGCTACCACCACTGCAGCCGCAACACGCCACTCAGTCCGTCCCTGGCCTCCGTTGCCGTCGCCGTGGCCGGAATCGTCGCCGGTGAGCTCGCCGCCGCCGTGGCCGAGGGGTTAGAGATGACAGGCGGGCCCCGCCTGTCATCCCCCCACATCTCTCCCCCTCCTCTGTGCCGCTGACCCACGGGCCCCGCCCGTCAGGTTTGAAAACCTGACGTGCGCGCGCGCTGGCTCCGTGCGGCTGGGCCAGCCCGTCTGGGCCGTGCACTGTGGCCTCTTCTGGCCCAGTGCACAGGACCCTTTTTCATTTTTCTTTTCTGTAAATGATTTAAACATTTCTACAGAAAAGAATATTGATCCAAATTAAATATTTCCAACTCCTAAAATCTTGTAATATTCCAACCTATTTAATGGTACTACTTTCACTCAAATCCATGAAACTTTGCTGTACTGTTCAAATTTAAATTCAAATTTGAGCAGTATAACTCCTGTTCAAAAATCAATATGTCCTATTCTGTAACTCCAAAACTCCAACTAAGATTTTTCCCCATCTTAGAAATCCCTCTAGTATTTTACAAAAATGAGTTGACATTTTTCTGAGCACTTTGATTTTTCTGTTTTATTTGTATTCTTATTTTTCCGTGGTTATTATGCGACGTATAGATCCCGTATTTGACGAAGTTGCTGTGGAAGAAGAAGGAGAAGGATTTGAAGACTTTGAAGACCAAGCCAATCCAGGCAAGCAGCCCTTTGTCCATGATACACTTGATCTTCGGAACCCGTTTGTTTTCGATGCATGATGATTAGGGTTACGATGGTAACCTAGATGAACCACCACATGATGCATGCTTTATTGTTGGTCTTACTATATGCTAGATAACATGCCATAGGTGGCCATGGTGCTTATATGATGCATGACATAATCTTGATCTTGCTAGATGACTTACATATGGTTAGTGGTTATGATTAGTGATGCATGTGTGACATGAACCTTCATGGTTGAAGTCTTTGCATAAAACCCCGTCGGGTGCCATTTATGCCCGAGGGTGATGATGATGATGAGTTGGGTGACCACTTGATGACGAAGTGGTGTGCCAAGGCAAGTATGTGTGTTTTTCAAACGGATTGGTTGAAGTTGCGACCGTTATTCCAACCATACATGTGCAACCACACTACCCCTTATGGGACGGGGCTTTATTGATTACTTAGGTCGATGCTAGCATGGTGCCCGCATTACTAGTGACGGGGAGACTTGAGGTCTTTCCCGGGACGGGGTCGTGCTTGGATAGACGACCATGACTGTTTTCACAGGGCATCGGACACACCGTTGGTCCCTTCGGGTATGCGTGAACATTGAAATTAGGGCAAGTCCCGAGATCTATTGTTTGTACCCGAGGGCCGTGTGCCAACGAGTGTACTCTATGTTAGTGTCGTCTAAGGAAAGGTAATGACCGGGTGCTTACCCCGGGTACTTGAGGTACCGCGGGTCGTGGATGACACGGAAGTTCCCCGAATCTTGTGGGTAAAGTGTACAACCTCTGCAGAGTGTCAAACTATTCGAATAGCCGCGTCCACGGTCATGGACAGTTGGGTAACCGCTCTTGGGCTACGTCCAATGTTTGTGAAACCATGCGTGTGTATGTGAGTCAAGGAGGTGACTTGACTCGGTGAGATGAATCATATTCATGTTGATGTCGGTAACCTGTCTTCGAGGTTACGCGAGGTTATTGATGCATAAACTTGATGATAGCATATTGTTCTAAGCTTCCTGCTAGATTGTTCATTATTGTTCCCTTGCATTGTTACCACATCATGGGTTGCTTGCGAGTACATTCAAAGTACTCATTGGCTTGCCACTGGTTATTTAATTGGCCAGGCATGGAAGAACAGGAATTTGAGGAAGAGTTCTTTGGAGACGACCATGCGAACTAGGACGCTATCCCAGTCAGAATGCCTGTAGGGTTAAGGCAGATGGCATGGGTTCTACCCGTTTATCGAAGACTTCCGCTATTTGAGTTATTTCTTATTTAGCCGTGAGGCTCTATCCATGTAAGACTTGGCCATAATGGCCTTAATTCATGTAAGACTATTTGTATGGATGTAAGACTCTTGTTATTTCAGCTTCTGTGTGTTCAGTGAGCATTGATCTCTGGGATCACTGTACACGTGCATTCGGTGATCTCGACTTCCAAGTCGGGGTCCCCACAGTGGGCTACCTTGGTCAAGCGATCCACTACTACCCAGATTGAGTCATATCCTGGTTTGGTCCTAGGCAATCCGGTGATAAAGTCCATGCCAAGCTTGTCCCACTTCCATTCGGGTATCGGCATAGGCTGTAGCAATCCTGCTGGCTTCTGATGTTCCGCTTTGACTCTCTGGCATGCATCACATACGGCTACATACTCGGCTATATCCTTCTTCATTCCCGTCCACCAAAAACGTTCCTTCAAATCCAAATACATCTTAGTGTTTCTGGGGTGTATCGAGTATGGGGAATCATGTGCTTCCTGTAATATCAACTTCCTTATCTCCGGGTTGTTGGGCACATAGATTCAATCCTCAAACCACAAGGTGTCGTGTTCCTCCTCACGAAATCTCTTGGCTTTTCCTTCACTCATCTTCTCCTTTATCTTGGTAATCTCTTTGTCATCCTTCTGAGCTTCTCGTATTTTTTCCCAGCAATGTTGACTGAACCTCCAATGTTGCAACAAACCCTCTAGGAACTATCTCCAAACGAAGCTCCCTGAGATGTTCTGCTAATTCCATTGGCAATCCTCCCTTTACTAGGGTATTCGTATAACTATTCCGGCTCAAAGCGTCTGCCACGACGTTGGCCTTTCCTGGGTGATAGTGCAGCTTTATATCATAATCCTTTATAAGCTCCAACCATCTCCTTTGTCTGAGGTTCAGCTCCTTCGGAGTGGAAATGTACTTCAAACTCTTGTGATTCGTGTACACATCACAATGATTTCCAATAAGGAAATGTCTCCAAGTTTTGAGAGCATGCACAACAGCTGCTAGCTCCAAATCACGCGTCGCATAATTCAACTCGTGCGGTTGAAGTTGACGAGATGCATAAGAAACAACTCTTCCATCTTGCATGAGTACTCCTCCAAGTCCTAAGCGTGAAGCATCGTAGTACACTTGGAAATCCTTGCGTATATCTGGCAAGATCAGCACTGGGGCTGTTGTCAATCGTTTCTTCAACTCCTGGAAACTTTCTTCGCACTCTTCCGTCCAATGGAATTTTGTCTCCTTCTTCAACAATGTCGTCATTGGCTTTGCAATCTTGGAGAAACTTTCTATGAATCTCCGGTAATATCCTGCGAGTCCAAGAAAACTACGGATTTCTCCGACTGAAGTGGGTGCCAACCACTCAGTGACTGCCTGCACTTTGACGGGGTCCACTGCTATACCTTCTCCTAATATAACATGCCCTAAGAATCCAACTTCCTTCAACCAAAACTCGAATTTGCTAAACTTGGCGTACAACTGATGTTCTCTGAGCTTCTCCAGTACCAAACGCAAATGCTCCGCGTGTTCCTCTTCGTTCTTCGAGTACACCAAAATATCATCAATGAATACCACAACAAACTTATCCAAGAACTCCATGAACACCTTATTCATCATACTCATGAAATAGGCAGGGGCATTAGTCAATCCAAATGACATAACCGTATAGTCATATAGCCCATATCTTGTGGTGAAGGCTGTCTTAGGGATATCCTTCTCTCGGATCTTCAACTGGTGGTATCCAGATCGTAGATCGATCTTGGAGAATACCTTTGCTCCTTGTAGTTGGTCGAATAAATCATTGATCATCGGCAGTGGGTACTTATTCTTAATATTCACTTCATTCAGTGCTCGATAATCAACGACCATTCTTAAAGATCCATCCTTCTTCTCGACCAAGAGCACTGCGGCTCCCCAAGGTGATGAACTCCGGCGAATAAATCCTTTCTCCAATAAATCCTTAATCTGCTTCTTGATCTCCTCCAGATCATTTGCTGGCATCTGATACGGTCTCTTTGATATAGGTCCGGTGCCAGGCAATAACTCTATCAAAACTTAATATCCCTATCCGGTGGCATGCCGGGTAGCTCCTCTGGAAACACATCCGGGTAATCCTTTACTACAGGCACTTCCTCTTGAACAACTCCCATGAGGGAATGTACTTGTGTCCTTATTGGCAAATGCCTAGATACATACTTGATCCTTTTTCCCTCCGGGGTGGTAAGCAAAATAGACTTGCTGGCACAATCGATGTTCCCTCCATACATCAATAGCCAATCCATGCCTAGTATCACATCCAATCCTTGTGACTCCAAAACTATCAGGTCTGAGGGGAAAACATGGCGTCCTATGACCAATGGCATCTGAAAACATCCTTGATTTGCCATATATTCCGCTCCGGGTGAACTTACTAACATGGGGGTCATAAGGACTCTGGTGGGCAACTTATGTCTATTTACGAATCCCCTTGAAATGTATGAATGCGATGCACCAGTATTGAAAAGAACTACTGCGGTAAATGACTTAACCAAAAACTTACCGACAACAGCATCTGGTTGCTCTTCAACCTCCTTCACGGTCACGTGGTTCACTTGTCCTTTATTGAACGGGTTGGGCTTCTTCCCGGCGCTTCCATTGCCGTTCCCATTCTTAGCTTCAGGGCACTCCGTGGCATAGTGTCCATTCTTCCCGCACTTGAAACAGGTGATGTGGCTCAAATCCCTCTTGGCGGGTGTGGATGGAGTAGAGCGATTCTGATTATTATTTGCTCCATTCCCATTCCCATTCTTGGAGCCATTGTGGTTGTGAAAACTTCCTCCAGTGTGGGTGTGGCTTCCATGGTTATGGGTGTATCCTCCCGAATACGGAGTGAATCGGGGTTTCTGCTGGGCTCCAGAACTATTCCTTCCTTGTACATACTCCCTCTTGTGGCTCTCAATCTGCTGCTACTTCCCTTCAATCCTAAGAGCCTCTACCAACTCCTGGTAGTTGTTGAAGGTTGCCACCATCAACTGTACACTCATCTCATCATTTAGCCCTTCCATAAACCTCTCCTGCTTAGCGGCATCTGTGGCCACATCATCCGGGGCATAACGAGATAGGGTACTAAACTCATCTACGTACTAAGCCACCGTACAATTTCCTTAGCGCAAGTTGCGAAACTCCCACTTCTTCATGCTCATAGCTCCAGTTGAGACATGGTGAAAGTGCAGTATATCGACTAGAGAGGGGGGTGAATAGGCGATTTTTACGAAATGCTTCAAAACATGGTAGTTTTGAAGACAAACGATAAGCTTGAGCCTATTTGTATGCAGGGGAAAGTGGACTACACTAGATAAGCCATAGTCATGTATTCAATGAAGTGAAAACATGAAGACTAATAGCAACTAGGCAGTAGTGATCACAGAGGAAGAAGGAATGAAGCCAATCACAACATGTAGATACTCAGTGAAGACAATCAGATAAAGCAAACATGCAATGTCTTCACAACGTAGAGCAGTAAGTAAAGGGAAGGAAAGGATAGAACCAGTAGCTTGGGGAAGAGAGTGATTTGTTAGACCAGTTCCAGTTGCTGTGACAACTGTAAGTCTGGTTAGGGAGGCTGAGATTTAACTCAGAAGACCGCGTCTTCACCTTGTTCCCCTTGAGCTAAGAACGCCTAGTCCTTGCCCAATAACTCTGGTAAGTCTTCAAGGTAGACTTCCAAACCTTCACAGACTTCCTTCACCGGCAATCCACAATTACTCTTGGATGCTCAGAACGCGACGCCTAACCGGCTGGAGGAAACACAGTCCTCAAGTGTAATAAGTCTTCAGGTCACACAGACAGAAAGACTTCAGTGATTCCTAACACTCTTTGGCTCTGGGCGTTTGGGCTTTGTCCTCGCAAGGATTTCTCTCTCAAATGCTTCGGAGGTGGGTTGCTCTCAAACGACAAAAGCCGTGCAATAACTCTGAGCAGCCACCAATTTATGGTGTAGGGGGTGGGCTATTTATAGCCACTAGGCAACCCGACCTGATTTGTCCGAAGTGACCCTGGGTCACTAAGGAACTGACACATGTTCCAACGGTCAGATTTCAAACACACACGTCAACTTTACTTGAGCTCCAAGTAAAGCTGACTCATCCGCCTCTAGATAAGATTTGCTCTCATTGTCTTCGCTCGACGACATAGGATTTGGTTGAGCATCACATCAGTCACTCTGACTTAGTTCACTTGGACCCCACTTAACAGTGCGGTGGTTTCTATGACTCAACAAAGAAGAAAAGGAAACAGCGACAACTCTACGTCTTCACTTTCCATAGTTTTCACTCAATGTCTTCTCATGTCATAGTCTTCAATATGATTATCTTCATATACCACCACTGATATCAATGTCTTCATACATTTTTAGGAGTCATCTCCGGTAGGTTAACCGAATCAATGAGGGACTACTACCTGTGTTATCCTGCAAATTCTCACAAACACATTAGTCCCTCAACCAGATTTGTCGTCAATACTCCAAAACCACTAGGGGTGGCACTAGATGCACTTACAATCTCCCCCTTTTTGATGATTGATGACAAACTGGTTGAAGTTTTCAACGGGGATAAAGATATGTGAAATTCTAAAGGATAAGGTATTGTCTTCGTAAGTTGCAAAAGGCTCCCCCTGAAGATGTGCATATAGTTGATTTGCCTTTGAATGCAAATGCACATGGCAGGTTGTACTTGTGGAGATCCTCTTCAACTTATGAAGACAATTCATCATGCATAATTGATATGTCGAAGATAATGACATGCACAATGAAAAATGGATGTCTGCAAAAATGACTAAGTGCGGAATATAAGGTAGCAGATGCGGAATTTATCATCGCATTATAGAGTAGCATACAAACGTAGCAGACGACCATCAGTTTAAGTGTTACAACTCAAAGAACCAAATGTAGCAATACGAGAGTTGTAAACACTAGGCAAATTATAAAGCACCCGCCCATATGGACCCACTTGAAGACTATCAACTTATATGCTTCTCCCCCTTTTGTCAGTAAGGACCAAAAAGGTTTGAAGACATAGAGCCTCTACTCGTTCCCAGGTGGAGCAGAAGAGGATGCAGTGTCGGTGTTGTCGTTTGGCGGTGCAGAGGTGGTTGGTGCAGTGTCGATGCCCGCTGAAGTAGGAGGCAGTGAAGTAGCATCATCCTGATCATCGATCACCCTGGCGTCAATTGTTGCAGCGGAGGAAGAGTATTCAGAGTCTTCAAGAGATGGAGTTCGACGCATAACAGCAGTCCTTGGGGGAGTGTTGTCAAATTTGAATCTCTCAGTGAAGCCATCGTCTTGAAGATCAGCTTCAGCACTCAGTAAGGTCAAACTCTTCCAAGAACGCCTGCATGTTTCATGAGCAACAAAAGCATTCTTGGTGGCAAGATTGCGAATGCGATTGGCATCCACCAAGAGGCTCTGCATCTGACGCTTTAACCAGAGGTGATGCTTGTCTTATTTCTAATGAAGGGCTACAAGAAGCTCTCGGTTGTTCAGAACACGAGATCGCTTCTGAGGCCTTTGAGCGATGGTGCTTTCAGTGGCTTCGGTTTCAGCGTGTCGAGGTAGACGAGTACGGCCAACCAGAGGATAGACGCGTGAGATTGCTGGAACCCCTTCAATCTGCTGAGTGAAGCTTTGATGATCAGCGTTGTGAAGACTAACTAGCTCTTTAGCAGGCTCTTGGTAAATGGCTTCAATTGACATATCAACCTCGGGCAAGAAAATCTGATGGTTGCGAGCAGAGGGTTGATAAATGACAGCTGAGTGCAACTTGATGAGACGCATTATCCAAGGGGCATAAAATTTCAGTCCAAATAGATCAGCTCCAGACATAGCCAATTGCCTGATGAAGAAATCTTGAGCATTGAAGCTGATGCCATTGAAGATATAGAAGACCAAAGTCTTCATAGTGCCTTCAAGCTTGGCTGATGAAGAATGTCCTTTGATTGGCCATAGAGTACGCCTTATAATGTGATAGATGGTGCGCGGCAGGTACTCAAGGTCTTCAACAAAGAATTCCTTAGGATATTCAGCATCACTTGGCAGAGGCTTCATCATGCTGAGCATTTGGCTCATGTTGGGCTGACGCTTCTGAAAGATGCTCTCCAAGGCTTCAGTGTGCAGTTCACAGCCAGGTTCATAAAGATCTCCTAGAGTGGGTAGGCATGTAAGCTCAATGAGATCAAAGGCTTTAGCTTCATGATGCACATCGCCTGTCATCCACTCAAGGACCCATGTCTTCGGATCCCTGCTGTAGCCTCGGATGTGGATGTTGCATAAAATTGCAGAAGCAACTCTTCATTCCAATGCTCTTTATCCAGGACAAAATTGAGGAGGCCAGCATCACGGAAGCAGTCAAGAGCTTCCTCCAAGCAGGGTAGACCAGAAATGGCTTCAGTGTCATGACGCATATGAGGGAAAATGCGGCCTTGACCATAGAGTACTCTTGAGTAGTAGCTGCGCTGTTGATGGCTCCAGAACCTATCTGATGATATTCTTGGCTTGGAATATGGGTTCTTGGCACTGTCAAAGAAGGTGTTGTGCATAGTGAAGCTATTGGCATTGAATGACCTTGAAGATGTTGCAATACCTGGAAGCCTTGGCAGTCTTGGCTTAGGCTTCTGAACTTGGGGCCTGTGCGCAACATGACGATCAAACGAAGGACCAGCAGCACGTGGTTCAGTGGTAGGTGGCGGAATCAGAATGGGCCACCGGACAGTAACAAGCTGATCATCCATGTTGTATGCTTGCTCAATGGTATAAGGCCGTGGAGGCGGAACAGGAGCAGAGGCATTGTCTTCAAGCTGCAGATTTGCTTCTGGTGCAGCATTGGCGTCAGGCATAGCAGTGGCTTCAGGAGCAGCACTGGCTTCAGGAGCAGTAACTTCAGGCGCAATAGTATCTTTAGGTGCCACATAAGCTTCAGCCATGACAACGTCATTGGCTTCAGTGTTGGTGGTGGCAGCCTCTGAATTTGTTGCCTCCACTTCAGGAGCTGGAGGGTCGGACACGTTCTCCTCGAGAACAGGTGGTGCGGCAGTACTTTCTTCAGCAACTTGTGGTTGTTCTTCTTCTTGTTGGGGTGGTTCTTCTTCGGCTGATGCAGCCGGAATATCTTCAGCCATTTTGGCTTCAGATTCTGAGGGATCTCCAGTAGGAGCAGCATCAGTTGCAGATGGTTGCTCTACTCCTTCTGGAGCACTTGAGGCAGTGACTTGAGGCCTTGGTCCTTTGCGAAGCCTGCGAAAAGCGGGCGACGCCTGAGGAGATGGAGGTTGTTGGGCCTCAAAGTCTTCGTCTTTAGACACCATACTGGTGTCTTTAGTTTGCTGGGGAGTTTCTTGGGTTTCCTGTGGGTGATCAGCCCATGAGTCATCCTGAGCAATTGGCGTCAATGGACGACCAATGCTGATGCGTTCGCTATTCGTGAGAACAGGCGAAATTCGATGTTGTACTCGATTTGAGGAAGGACGACATCATCTTCAACATTGTCTTGAGGACCAATGTCTTCAGCTGCGGTGGCGTCGACAGCTGGAATGTCTTCAGCCTTTGTGGGGGAAGGCTCATGAATAGTCAGTCTTCTTTCTCTCTGGGCCGATGCAGGGCGAGCAACTGAGATTGCTCGACGAATATAGGCTCTTGGGAAGCCGCCTTATCCTACTTGGTCTTTTGCTTCTTGGTGGGAGGAGCTTCATCAGTAGATTGCTTGCGTTTGCGAGCATCAGCTTCAGCCACCTTAGTCTTCCTGTGCGTTGAAGCGGTTGGAGTTGCCTTAGGATTCGTGCCAGTCATGCTAGCAGGGAAGACTATGCGAGGCATTTCCTGCCCAGATGCCTCAGCTTCTGGCACAGACTGCTTCTTCTTGTTGTTGGCGGCCATTCTTGGATCAATGCCAGGACGCCCAAGTGCCTTGCGCTTTTCAGCTTCATTGAATGCTTGAACGCATTTTGCAGCCAAGTCCTTGATGCACTCACGTGAACCTTTAGCTTCTTCACGCCGATGGCGAAAGGCTTCCTTGAGCTCTTGCATCATAACTTTGAAGTTTTGAACTTCTTGCACGCTGAGCTTGTCCATATGCTTCTTGAACTGAGCTTTTTCATAGTCTATCTTTTGCTTCAGCTCAACAATTCTGTGAGCCAGAGCTAGCTCAGAAGCAATGGCGCCATGAAAGGAGACGCTGAGACCAACTGGAAGTTGAAGATCGTCGAAGCTCGGGTTGGGAGTGTCAAACCATTCATCAATGAAGTTATTTAGCACTTCAACGTCAAAGAGTGGCAAATCATTGAAGATTTCAGCATCCTGCTTGCTCTTGATCAATAGCTCCAGAGCGTCATCACCAAGATCTTCATCACTTGAGAGATCAAGGACATCATTGGCAGTCTTTAGTACTGCATCAGGAGTGAGAGATGGACTGGGGTTGCGCGTTTGCTTCCTCTTCAGCTGTTTGCTCTTGGAGATTCTATAGTGTTCCTCAGATTGCACACTTGGTGCAGGTGGAGCAGTGGCCAAAGGCTTCACTCTTGAAGCTCTTGGTGGAGTAGCCTTTGAAGCCTTTGATTTCTTCTTCTGAGGCTTTGGCGTGGCAGGTGCTTCTCCAGAGTCATCATCTGCTTCAGGCTGATCGACATCTGCCCCTTGAACCCTTATGTGACTGATGAGGCCCTCTAGGTTGTAGAAGGGCCCAACCAGATTCGGTTCAGCTTCGCGTGAGCCATTAGAGCGGGGTGCAGAGGGGCCAGGATTGAAGTCTAATCCCCACACCTTCTTGTTTTCCTTGGCCGAGTTCTTGGCGATTGAAGATTTCGCTTGAACAGATTGTCGTCACGACACCAGAGCAGAGAGCTTGGATCAGCATCAGTAGGCTGTGGCCCTCTAACCATGCAAGGATAGAAGCCTTGAGCAATGGCTTCAACACGAGTCTTGGGGGGGGGGGAGATTCTTATAAGTGATATCTCCCCACGGATGCTTGCTGGCGTTTTTCTCGGCATACTTTGGGGTCACGAACCTATATTTGAACCATTGTTCAGCCCAGTATCTTCGAATCCATTGGATTCGGGTCTCCCTCTGATTGTAATCCTCCTCTGGATCAGTCTTGTATATTTCACTGAGATCAGGAGGCAAATCACGAGAGGTGTTGCCATGGCGCTGTCTGCCACCCTTTCTTACTGTCTTGTCAGTTGTCATTTGCTTCAACCTGAATGGCTTCAAATTGAATGGCTTCAAAACTGGGAAATGCTTTGGTTTGCTGGTCAGACATGAACTAGCTTCAGGAGAATGAATGTGACGCTGCAAAAACTCTGCAAATGAATGCAGATTATGAGAACCAATGGATTCTCCCACGGACATGTACCTGTGACAGCATTAGAGATGCGAGGGAAGGGGAAGAGGTCATATGCATTCTCAGAAGTTTTGAAGATTAAAGCAGTTTTGAAGACTTTGACCCCATAGTGCGAAGACATTCACTCATGGGAGTTGGTTCCAGATTTGTACGAATCCACGAATAAGTACAAGTGAGGAATCTAACTATAGTTGAAGCATATGTGAATGTACTAGGCAAGATATGAGATGCAGACAGGACAGATCTGTATATCTAAGTAGGAAGAAACCTCTTGTGATAAAGTAGATGAATCTTTATGGATCTAGAAGATGGAAAAAAGCAAGTTTATTTACCACATGATGAACTGCTTAGACGGAGTAGGAGTTGGATGCCGAGCAGTTTGGTCGTCCGTGCCCTAACTTGGCGATGGACGACAGCTATGGTGATGGCGGAGAGGAAGATGTCCGCGGCCGGCGTGAGGACGACGTCGACAAGTTCTGGCAGCGAAGCGCTTCGTCGCCGGCGTCGTCGAAAGCTAGCGGAGGCGCTAGGGTTGTTCGAGGTGGAGAGGTGGTGGAAGAAACTTTTGACCATGATGGGACGTGCATTTATAGGCATGGAAGACGGCACAACGTAATTACTCAGGTGCCCCTGACGGTTCATGTACGAGTGACACGTGGCGGTCATGTAATGCATTGGGAGTTGTCCCACGATCCCACGTACACCACGACTGTCGGAGTAGTCGTTCCGGCTTCTCCGGGCTTCAGGCATAACAGATGGAGCATTAAAATCAGATTTAAAGTTTGTCTCCGTATCTTCTGCTGACAAGGATGCAGAGAAGATATTCGACTGTTTCAACAGAATGCATATGATTTGGACAGACAGAGTGAGATGAGAAAGCATAGAGAGGTTAGGGTCCGATCACATTCACTTAGTCCAAAAGATTCAAATATGAAGACATAGCTATAAGTGAATGTTGTTGAGGACAGAACACAACTCTCTCTCTATATATATATATGTATATATATATATATCCTATGTGAAGACAAACCAAGTGCAAAGACTTTGCAAATGTAACGCCACAAGAAATGCTTCAAACAAGAATTTTGGTGGTGGCGTTACCCACCGTATAGGAAGTATTAGACCCAGACACGGCGCACAATTATCGTGGCGCTCCGAAGTCAAATTCCATGTTAATGTATTCACACTTAGAATGTATGTCTTCATTGATTGAAGATATACTTTACTTCGTGTGTTGCACATCTAAGTCATCAATATGCATAAGTGTTAGGATGTGTGCCTGATTACAAGACATTTGAGGATTCTAAGATAGTTAGCTCACACCGCAACTTGCAAAATCTTTTCTCATCCAAGTGCTCTGTGAAGATATCTGCCAGTTGTTCATCAGTGTCGACGTGTATGATATCGATATCTTCCTTCATAACATGATCTCTGAGAAAGTGATGACAAATTTCAATGTGCTTTTGTCTTCGAGTGCTGAACTGGATTGTTGGCAATTTTGATGGCGCTTTCATTATCACAGTAGACGGCTTCAGATGGACTCCACAGTCCTTGAGTGTTTGCTTCATCCATAGAAGCTGAGCGCAGCAAGATCCAGTAGCAATGTATTCAGATTCAGCAGTGGAGAGTGATACACAGTTCTGCTTCTTTGAAGACCAACAGACAAGTGATCGTCCTAGAAAGTGACATGTGCCAGATGTGGACTTGCGATCAACTTTGTCACCTGCATAATCAGCATCTGAAAATCCTACTAGATCAAACTCTGAGCCCTTTGGATACCATAATCCTAATGTTGGGGTGTAAGCCAAATATCGAAGTATTCGCTTCACAGCTAAGTGATGTGACTCCTTTGGTGCCGCTTGATATCGAGCACACATGCAAACACTAAGCATAATATCTGGCCTAGATGCACATAAATAAAGTAAAGAACCAATCATGGAGCGGTATACCTGTTGATCAAACTCTTTACCATTGGCGTCGAGACCCAGATGATGTTTAGCAGGCATTGGCGTCGAGTACCCTTTGCAGTCTTGCATTCCAAACTTCTTCAGGCAGTCTTTAAGATACTTCTCTTGAGATATGAAGATGCCATTGCTTTGCTGACGAATTTGAAGACCAAGGAAGAACTTCAGCTCACCCATCATAAACATTTGATATTGTTCTTGCATCATGTGACCAAACTCATCACTGTATTTCTTGTCCGTGCAGCCGAAGATAATGTCATCCACATAGAATTAGCAGACAAATAGCTCATTATCATATATCTTTGTGAAGAATGTGGGATCTAGGGATCCAGGTTTGAAGCCTTTGCTCTCCAGGAAGTCTTTGAGGGTGTCATACCAAGCACGAGGCGCTTGTTTGAGGCCATACAGTGCCTTGTTGAGCTTGTATACCATATCAGGACGTTTTGGGTCTTCAAAGCCAGGTGGTTGTGCAACATACACTTCTTCTTCAATTCTTTCATTGAGAAAGGCACTCTTTACATCCATTTGATATAGAAGTATGTTGTGATGATTTGCATAGGCTAGCAGTATGCGAATAGCTTCAAGTCTAGCCACAGGAGCAAATGTTTCATTGAAGTCAATCCCTTCAACTTGAGTGTATCCTTGAGCAACGAGACGAGCTTTGTTTCTGACCACTTGACCATGCTCATCTTGCTTGTTGCGATAGATCCATTTTGTGCATATTATGTTGTGCTTTCGAGGATCTGGACGCTTGACAAGTTCCCACACATTGTTCAGCTCAAACTGTTGAAGCTCTTCTTGCATTGCTTGAATCCATTCAGGCTCCATAAAAGCTTCAGGAACTTTCTTGGGTTCAGATATTGAGACAAAAGCAAAATGCCCACAGAAATTTGCAAGCTGTGTTGCTCTAGAGCGAGTGAGTGGACCAGGTGCATTTATGCTATCAATTATCTTCTCAACTTGTACTTCATTTGCAACAAGAGGATGAGCTGGACGAAGATTTTGCTCTTGTTGTGCATTGTCTTCATCAGGAGGATTGTCTTTGGGCTAAGCATTGTCGTCAGGTTGATTTGGAGCAGAGATGATGAGTTCCTCGTCAGGTTGTGCTTCAGAAGGCATGATCTCACTGATAACCCTCAATCGTAAGGGATCGAGATAGTCTTCGCGGGTAAGAATAACCCATTTTATTGATTCGACACACGGGGAGCCCAAGAGTATTTATAAGCTTTAACAGTTGAGTTGTCAATTCAACCGCACCTGAAATATACTAACTTGCAGCAAAAGATAAGTGGTAACAGTGATATGATAGTGATGATAGTAATAGTAAAAGTAAACAGCAAAAGTAAATAGAAGTAGTAAATGGCAAAAGTAGCAACTAGTGACAAGCAAGGTTTAAAATACTGTAGGCTAGGGAGATGGATGGTTGGGCGTTGCATGGATGAGATAGTTTCTAACTCGGGGCACGGCACACGGAAAAGTAATGATCATCTAGGAAAATATCAAACATTAGGCATGTATCCCGTAGGTAGTTGTACGTGCTTGCAATAAGAACTTGCACAACATCTTTTGTCCTACCATCCCGCCACGAACGGGGCCAAAAGGAACTAATGGATATTAAGGTGCTCCTGTCAAAGAGCACCGGAACAAAGCAATGAACTCAATGGATACATGTAATCCTCAAACTACGGACCATCCCCTTTGGTGTCCCAAGCTGTCACTTTTGGGATCGCCGGTTCCGAACCGTAACAGGTGCATACAACTCATAGATAGGATCAAGAACACAAATATATTCATGCAAACACATATGGTTCAGATCTGAAATCATGGCACTCGGGCCCTAAGTGTCAAGCATTAAGAATAACAAGTTGTAGCAAAGATGATAAACACCATACTAGATGATAGGCAACATGCCCCCAACAATCTGACGAACTATTACATGATCTAACTCATCCAATCCCTACCATCCCCTTCGCCTACAGCAAGGGAATTACTCACACATGAAGGGGGAAGTCATGGAGGGATGATGGAGTGGTGATGATGATGACGATGGCGACGATCTCACCTCTCCGGAGGCCAAATCAGCCTCCAGATTAGCCCTCCCGAAGAAGAACAAAGGGTGGCGGCGGCTCCGCGACGAAAAACAGCGAAAGGACTTCCGATCTGGGGTTTCTGCGTCGGGAGGAAAAATACGGGCTAAAGTAGGGCACCAGGGGGTGTGGGCCCCACCCAGGCGCCCCCCCTGCGCGGCCCAGGGGGGGCGCCCATAGGGCGCCTGGGCACCCCCTGGCCCCCCTCTGGCCCCACTTCTGGCATTTTGTTTCTTCGGGTGCGTGGATTTTTCGTGATTTTTCGTGGATTTTTCTGAGATGCTTAAAAATCCGTTTTCCTGCACACAAATAAACCATACAGGCAGCTCTGCTGAAAACAGCGTCAGTCCGGGTTAGTTTAGTCCAAATCATGCAAGAATGAGGTCAAAACAATATCAAAAGTGTTTGGAAAAGTAGATACGTTTGAGACGTATCAACTCCCCCAAGCTTAGCATATTGCTTGTCCTCAAGCAATTCAGTTCAACGAACTGGACGCGACAAAGAAAACTTTGACAAACTCTTTTGCTTCATTAGATGTATATAAGCATGTACTACGAAAAGAGTTCAGCAAGTATTAAAACAGTACTTATGAGAACAATGCATTGCACATAGCTTGAGCATATTAAGGTGGTATCTCGCTAGCCTCCATGAGTGAAGCAAAACATAAATGCAGAGACTCCTCCAGAGTTTTAAAGGACACTAGAGCTAAGGATTTCAGAATAAATCATATCACAAGTATGCAGAAGACAATGTAATACTTTGGGACAATGCACATTACACTCAGAATGACAATTATGCTCTCCTAGTTAGTGCTTTGAAGAAAGAAGGTGAGACTCTCGAACCGTGGCTTTTATTGGCAAAGTTGAAAACCCGTGATCGGAAACAAAAACTAAACATGTACCAGAGCTCTTGGTTTTAAAAACAGAAGTATATATGTTTTGAGAGGTGCATATTTCGTCAACGAATGATAGCAGATAACTCAATCACTTTTTAAGCTAGACAAGTCTCGAGGAACGGCTCCCGCCTGAGGATGATCACATCCTCTTAATCTCCTTTGTTTATCACTGCCAAAGTTTTCGGATTTCTCATGAACAAAGCGTGAAGGAGGGTTTGTTTGTTATATTATCTTTTTGAGCCGGGCGCACTCAATGCCAGTTCCTTTTCATATTAGTGGTTCGCACATTATACATGCAATCCAGGGGTGAAACTTGTCCAACTTAAAGAGATCATGAATTAACTACTACTTCCTCATGAGCTAAAATATAGGCACAAAAAAGGGAAATGCTTTAGATTAATTTCGAGATGGTACATGAAAGTCTTCGTTAGGGATGGCAGGTAAATACCATGTATAGGAAGGTATAGTGGACTCATATGGCATAACAGGTTTAAAGGTTTTGGATGCACAAGCAGTCATTCCGCTTAGTACGGGTGGAGGTTTAGCAAAAGACTGGGAAGCGACCAACTAGAGAGCAATAACGGTCATAATCATGCAGAGCGACAAAGCAACATTGAATCGGGCATGAAAGTGATATAACTATTCTAAAACTCAAAGATCATCAAGGCAAAGTAGACTTTTTAGTCTTAAACATGTGTAAGCATGTGCCAAGTCAATCCAAAAATTCTCTAAAGGGAAATACCACCTTAGTATACCAGACTATGAACAGTGCAATGCATGTAGATCATTTCAATAACACATTATATACTCTAGTTATTCGAGACTAGCCACAAGGAAAGCATGAACCACTGGAACAGCATTGTAAACATAGCACTATGTCGCTACAAGCTGGTCTCTAGATCATAAGTACAAGCATATGTACAAAAGTAGAAACAATAAGAGTTCATACCGGTCTTCCTTGTTGCTTCCTTTCAGTCGATCTTCGTCATTACTGCTTGTCACTTGCACGATCGAACGTAGGAAATATAATCAAATGCCATCACGGACTCGAGCTGATCTCTAAAAACAAAGCAAAACTAAAGAGAGAAAGGAAATCTTTTTGGGTTTTTCAAAAGTTGAAAACAAAGCAAAAGAAAGAGAAATTTTTTTTGTTGTTTTTGCGAATAGAGGAATAAAGAAGAACGGGTAAAAACTTTGAAAAGATCAAAGCGAATAAAACAGATAATACAATGGAAAAGTGAGAAGGGCACGTACTCCCCCAAGCTTAGGCTTTTGGCCTAAGTTGGTAGCAGCTACTGCCCCCAGGAGCCTCCTGCTCCAGGGGTATGGTGGTGAGACCAAGGGTCGTAGAAGGATGATGGCGCGTACACCGAACTCCTCGGAGTCTCCCACGAGGAAGGTTCCGAGCGCCAAACAGAGGAAGACCCTTCACCAAACTCGGTGGCGGTCTCATCCTGAAAATGTGGTATCTCACCGTGCCTCTCCTCGTCGGGCACAACCCCCTCCATGGGGTTATGGAACTGATGCTGGACCATGAACTCATCGAACTGGACAACATCAAAGGACCATCCGTTCCTGCGAGAAAAATCAAACAAAAGAGGTGCAGGTAGACGGATCTCGCGTTCCACGGTAGTTCCGAAACGCAAGATAGAAACAAGGTTATCAAGCTCAGAACCCATGGTAACAAACTTATGCCTTTTCATAGCAGCAAGATCAAAGCTTAAATAAGTAAAAGGAGTATCATCAGGATGTGGGGTGCCTCCAAGATGCTCTAAGATAAGTGTGGCATAAATGCCACCATATAAGTCCCCCTTGTTACCGTTCATAGCAAGGCGTTGAGCAATTAAGGTACCAATATTATAATCAGACCTCCCTGAGAGTGCTGCTGCCAGGATAGCAATATCCGGAGCAGAAATGATGCTCGTGTTGTCACGAGCTAACACCCCTCTAGCAATATAATATGCAAAATACCTGAGGTGAGGAAATAAGATACTGGAGATCTTCGACCGATGAATATCCCTCGTACCCATGCTGCAGAGAGAGTTGATGACGGTTTTCAGCTCGGAGGGTTGAGTAGCCATCCTTGCCGTCCTCCCAACGTTCGGCACACCTATTACTTCACAAAAATTTCCCAAAGTCATGGTGATAAGATCATTATAAATTTTAAACTCAATAGCACCTGATTCAGGATTATATCAAAAACTGTTAATGAAAATGGAGGTGAGTTTTTGATACTGAGTAACACGGCTGGTGACGAGCCGTGTCAAACCTGCATTAGCACAAAGATTATAAAACTCATCCTTGATTCCCGCAGCTTCCATGAATTCGTCACATGGATATGTCATCGCACGTGCTGGACTTGTATCTTCCAACAACTCCAGGGGCACATGATCTTCATTATAGCTCACCCTGGCAGTCGTTGGTGAAGCTGCGGCCCTAGTGACTCGATCGGAGTGTGCGGGCCTCCTCTTCTGAAGCCATCCTTTTGCCCTTCCTAATAAACTCATTTCTGAAAAAAAATTACAATTCACGAAAACGAGGATTAAAACAAAGTGAGCTAAGGCAAACTACTCAACTCACTTGCCCAAGGCATAGACTTGCATCAAAACTTGGAAAATAACTTTCTACACATGCATGCAAGCTCATCTCTACAGCACCAAGACCTACTAAATACTCACAAATGAGGCCACCAATCAAAAATCTAATTGGAGGAGTGGAGGAGTCACATACCAGGGAGTATTTGCTCAAAATTTCAGCTCAAATGATGGGCTGTAGAGAGAGATCGAAGAATCGCCCCCAAGAACAGCAAGAACAGCAAGAACAAGACCAGAACTCGGGTTTCTGGAAAAAGAGAGAGAGAGGGGAAGAAGAAGTACCTGGAGGGGGGTCCCGTGGGCCCCAGGCGCCCTGTGGGCGCGGCCAGGGGCTGGGCCGCGCCAGCTGGCCGCCTGGGCCACTGGTGGCCCCCCCTGGCTAGCCCCAGGACTTTCCGGGTCTCTCCCGTTGTGGAAATTTTTAATATAATTTTTCTGGAATTTTTCTGAAAACTTCACTGTTGAAATTTTTTCGAAGTTCAAAAAGCTGCGAAACTCTCTGAAAACTTGCAGTAGTTAGTAGTATTGTGAAGCTTCAAAAACATAAATACTTGGTACAGCAAGTAGGACAATACTAAAAACAAATGAAAACATAGAAAGCTCAACTTTTTATCCATATAAAACACGTTTACTAGTAAGGTTGATCAAGTCTTACCAACAAACAAGCGATATATAGAGCAAAAAGTATCACCTCCTACAAAGTAATCACTGAACTTTTACCTTGATGGACATTGTCCCTACCATGATAGTTTTGTATTTGTGAGGCACATGTAGTGGATTGTCCCATTCTCCAATTTTCACTGTCTCGATATTCTCTATAGAGTTGAGGGCATGCCTCCTGTCGGTCTTCTTCAGAAAATATACCGTGTGTTCTTTATCATTCACATGAAAGGTAACCTTCCCTTTGTTGCAATCAATAATAGCACCTGTGGTGTTAAGGAAAGGTCTACCAAGAATAATGGACATGCTCCCATCCTCGGGCATGTCAAGCACAACAAAATCAGTAAGAATTAAACAATTAGCAACTTCAACTGGAACATCCTCACAAATACCTATCGGAACAACGGTTGACTTGTCAGCCATCTGAAGGGAGATATCTGTAGGAATTAGTTTCTCTAAACAAAGCCTCTCGTAAAGAGAGAGAGGCATAACACTCACTCCCGCTCCAAGATCACATAAAGCAGTTTTGACATAATTATTCTTTATGGAGCAAGGAATGGTGGGTATACCTGGATCACCGAGCTTCTCAGGAATCTTTTCGCTGAAAGAATAGTTAGCAAGCATAGTAGATATTGCATCATTAGGAACTTTTCTTTTGTTAGTGACAATATCTTTCATATATTTTGAATAAGGAAGTAACTTAATAGCATCAGTCAAAGGAATTTGAAGAAAAAGAGGTTTAATCCATTCACAAAACTTATTGTAATGCTCTTCTTCTTTAGATTTGATGGACTTACCTGGAAAGGGCATGGGTTTCTGTACCCATGGTTCTTTCTCCTTCCCATGTTTTCTTGCGATGAAGTCTTCTTTAGTGTACCTCTTACGTTTGTCAGGTGCTTCTTCCTCTCGAACTTCAGGCGGATCATTCTTCTCATTATTATTACCTTCAGGTTCAGCACCGTCTTCAGTCTCAGCATCGGAGATAGATACACTGTTGGGATCAATAGCTGGCTCTTCATCTGCAATAGGATCATTAGAATTGTCAGTCTCTTTATGTTTCTTTTTCTTATTTGGAGAGACAACAATTTCTTCTTCCTGCATTTGAGAATCTTGCTCGATTCTCTTCGGATGTCCCTCTGGATAAAGAGGATCTTGAGTACTAGTTCCTCCTCGGGTCTTAATCCCAAAAGCCTGCAATTTATCTTGTTTGGCATTGTTAGCAAGCAAATCTCTTTGCACATTAGAAATTTGATCAAGCTGAGTTTGAACCATATGAAAATGCTTCACAAGACATTGAACATCATTAACTGTTCTATCTAAAACACCAAGCAACTTTTTGATAGCAAGGGAATTATCAGGCAACTGACTTTCTATCCTCTCATTAAAATGATTCTGTTTCATAATAAAATTATCAAACTCATCTAAACATTGATCAGGAGGTTTACCATGAGGGATGTCACTTGTGTTGAAATCTAAAAGAGAGTGTACCTCTACCATAGGAGGGTGAGTGGTAGGCTCGCATAGCTTCTCAATAGGGGGTAGATTCTTCACATCTTCAGCTTTAATACCTTTCTCTTTAATAGACTTCTTTGCTTCTTGCATATCCTCGGGGCTTAGAACAAACATGCCCCTCTTCTTTGTTGGTGGAGGTGGTTCTGGGACGGACCAATCTTCATGGTTTTTGGCAATCCTGCCCATTAGATCTTCCGCATCGTCCGGTGTTCTTTTCCTGAAAACACAACCAGCACAACTGTCCAGATAGGACCTAGATTCATCAGTTAGACCAGCATAGAATATATCAATTAATTCATTCTTAGGAACTCCATGTCCTGGTCTAGCCTGAATCAAACCGCAGTACCTCCCCCAAGCTTTAGGGAGGGACTCATCCTGCAACTGTTTAAAGTTATAAATTCTTTGTAAAGTAGCATGTTGCATATGAGCAGGAAAGTACTTATCAACAAAAGAGTGAGCTAAGTCCTGAGGACTCTTAATAGAACCGCATGGGAGTGAATCATACCATGCTTTAGCACCTTCCTTCAACGAGAAAGGAAGAAGCTTGGTCACATAAAAGTAGCGTATCTTCTCATCTGTGGTAAACAGGCTACCTAGCTCACCAAGTTTAGTTAGGTGTGCAATAGCATCATCATTTTCTCTGCCATAAAAGGGGTCAGCTTCAACCATAGGTATAGGTGAAAGATCAACAGAGAAATCAAAATCAGGATCATCAATGCATATAGGAGATGTAGCAAACTCAGGATTAGGAACGGTTTTGTTTTTCAAAGAGTGTTTTTCAAATATTTTCTTAATAGTTTCAGGGTCAGAGCCGGCAAAGTCTGTCAGTTCCCTGCATAAATCTTCATCAAGTATATAGTAATCATCATCAAGGAGCCTCTCCTAGAGTTTACTCAATTCGGGAAAATCATAAGTCTCACCAATAGGGTAGCGAGTAACAGGAAGTTCAATTCCATATTTTTCAGCAGCAACAGTAATTTGTTTCTCAAGAGCATAACCAAGTGAACTAATATCATCATCAAAAGTAGTAGAAGCATCATCAAGTGTATCAGACATAGTAACAGATTCAGTAGGAGCATCATGTGGTGGTGGTGAGGCGAACTTACTCATGATAGAAGGTGAATCAAGTGTAGCACTAGTGCTCAGAGCAGTACCTCTTCTTGTAGTGGATCGTAAGATCGAAACCTTGGGGTCTCCTTTCTTACCCATAGTGAATAAAGTGCAGCAGGTAGGATACCTCAAGTAGACTTGTAAATATTGCTATGCTCCCCGGCAACGGCGCCAGAAAACGGTACTTGATAACCCTCAACCGTAAGGGATTGAGATAGTCTTCGCGGGTAAGAATAACCCAATTTATTGATTCGACACACGGGGAGCCAAAGAGTATTTATAAGATTTAACAGTTGAGTTGTCAATTCAACCGCACCTGAAATATACTAACTTGCTACGAACGGGGCCAAAAGGAACTAATGGATATTAAGGTGCTCCTGTCAAAGAGCACCGGAACAAAGCAATGAACTCAATGGATACATGTAATCCTCAAACTACGGACCATCCCCTTTGGTGTCCCAAGCTGTCACTTTTGGGATCGCCGGTTCCGAACCGTAACAGGTGCATACAACTCATAGATAGGATCAAGAACACAAATATATTCATGCAAACACATATGGTTCAGATCTGAAATCATGGCACTCGGGCCCTAAGTGTCAAGCATTAAGAATAACAAGTTGTAGCAAAGATGATAAACACCATACTAGATGATAGGCAACATGCCCCCAACAATCTGACGAACTATTACATGATCTAACTCATCCAATCCCTACCATCCCCTTCGCCTACAGCAAGGGAATTACTCACACATGAAGGGGGAAGTCATGGAGGGATGATGGAGTGGTGATGATGATGACGATGGCGACGATCTCCCCTCTCCGGAGGCCAAATCAGCCTCCAGATTAGCCCTCCCGAAGAAGAACAGAGGGTGGCGGCGGCTTCGCGACGAAAAACAGCGAAAGGACTTCCGATCTGGGGTTTCTGCGTCGGGAGGAAAAATACGGGCTAAAGTAGGGCACCAGGGGGTGTGGCCTCCACCCAGGCGCCCCCCGGCACGGCCCAGGGGGGGTGCCCACAGGGCGCCTGGGCACCCCCTGGCCCCCCTCTGGCCCCACTTCTGGCATTTTGTTCCTTCGGGTGCGTGGATTTTTCGTGGATTTTTCTGAGATGCTTAAAAATCTGTTTTCCTGCACACAAATAAACCATACAGGCAGCTCTGCTGAAAACAGCGTCAATCCGGGTTAGTTTAGTCCAAATCATCCAAGAATGAGGTCAAAACAATATCAAAAGTGTTTGGAAAAGTAGATACGTTTGAGACGTATCACTCACCAGTTCCCATTAGCTTGATAGATTCATTTGGTGAAGCTTCATCTAGCACATTTGGTAGGGATTCTCTTTGTGATCCATTTGTCTCATCGAACCTCACATCCACGGTCTCAACAGTTTCATAGAGAAAAATGTTAAAGACTCTGTAGGAGTGTGAGTCCTTTCCATATCCAAGCATGAAGCCTTCATGAGCTTTGGGTGCAAATTTTGACTTATGGTGAGGATCCTTGATCCAGCACTTAGCTCCAAATACTCTGAAGTAGCTTACATTTGGCTTATTTCCAGTGAGGAGTTCATAAGATGTTTTCTTGAGAAGCTTGTGAAGATAAACACAGTTGATGATATGGCATGCAGTGTCAATAGCTTCGGGCCAGAATCTTCTTGGTGTTTTGTACTCATCGAGCATCGTTCGAGCCATCTCAATTAGAGTTCTGTTCTTGCGCTCAACGATCCCATTTTGCTGAGGTGTATATGGGGCTGAAAATTCATGAGTGATTCCCATCTCATCCAGATAAAGATCGAGGCCAGTGTTCTTGAATTCAGTGCCATTGTCACTTCTGATATGTTTGATCTTGATGCCATAATTGTTCATGGCACGGTTGGCGAAGCGTCTGAAGACATCTTGCACTTCAGTCTTGTAGAGTATTATGTGTACCCATGTGTATCTTGAGTAATCATCAACAGTGACGAAGCCATAGAGACAGGCTGTGGTAGAGAATGTGGAGTGGTGAGTAGGGACAAACAAGTCCATGTGAAGCAGCACGAAGGGTTTGGATGTTGTCATGATTGTCTTCGAGGGGTGCTTGGCTATAGTCATCTTCCCAGCTTCACAGGCACCACATAGATGATCTTTCTTGAACTTGACTTCCTCGATGCCTATGACATGCTTCTTCTTTGCGAGAGTGTGCAAGTTCCTCATGCCAGCATGTCCTAGCCTCCGATGCCAGAGCCAGCACTCTGAAGCTTTTGCTAGAAGACATACGGCCATTTGTGGTCCGGTTGAGAAATCTACCATATACAGATCACCTTTTATGTATCCTTCAAATACTAAAGACTTGTCATATTCCATTAGTACAATGCAACGAAATTTACCAAAGATCACAATCATGTTTAAGTCACAAAGCATTGAGACAGACATTAAGTTGAAACCAAGAGATTCAACAAGCATGACTTTGTCCATGTGCTGATCTCTTGAGATTGCAACTCTACCTAGACCCAACACTTTGCTTTTACCAGTATCAGCAAATGTGATGTGACTCTTGTTGGATGGACATAAAGTTGAGTCCATGAGAAGATTTCGATCACCAGTCATATGATTTGTGCATCCGCTATCCATAATCCATTCTGAAGACTTTGGTGTCTCCCCCTATAATGCAGTTAGGAGGATAGGCTTCACCAAAAGCCATTATGAAGCATAAACAATTGATGCATAAGTGGATTATGAAAGCTTTAGATGTAAGTTAGGACTAATAAGATCTTCAGCAAGTGATATATGGATAGTATGAGCAGTAAGTCATTTTGGGCATTTGTTCTTGTGCCCTACAAGTGTTTTAGGTCCCAAGCAATAGCATCAGAAGCCTTTGATTACAGGCTGGATACCTTTCCCTGCAAGAGAAAGTTAGTTCTTCTTAACCAATGAGTCTAAGAGCAGCATCTGAGAATTTTGGCTTTGGGGACCTAGCAAACAGTCTTGCAGGAGGAGAATAATACTCATAAGAATAGGCAAAAAAGTTCTTTGATTTATGAACATAGCGGTTTGAAGAAACACACTCATATTCATAGGTCTGAGTATGATTTCCCTGCAAAACATCTGTGTTAGGGTGACTCAGGTGAGTCCTTTGTCTGTATGAAGCCTTAGGACCATATGAAGCCTTTGGTCTAGGGTTTGTCTTCATCCCAGGAGGTGTCATGATAGAATTTGCTGGAAGCTTCTCAAGACAACCTTTGGGTACACAGATCTTCTTCATAGGTGGCCCATTCCTGCAGTTAGTACCAATATACCTGGCAAACACTTCACCATTTTGATTCTTAAACAGTTTATAGTTTGCATCAAAGGATTCATCAATGATAACATGATTAGCACAAGTGAAGCCAGATAAGGTAGATGGATCCACTGAAGGTCCCTTTGCAGCAACCCATGTGGTTTTGGGATACCGCTCAGGCTTCCAGTATGAACCATCAACATTCATTTTCCCGTCGAACCCAACACCCTCTTCCCAGGGTTTCGGTTCAGTATCTGCTTTTTGAGGACATCACATAGAGCCTGATGCCCTTTGAGGCTTTTGTACATCCTTGTTTCAAGCAAAGTCTTCAACCTAGCATTTCATCAGCAATAGTAGTGCTTTCTTCAGCAGAGGGGTTAGTCTCCACATCAATAGTTGAAGATATTGCAACAGTGGTAGCAGTAGAGCATTCAGCAACAGATGTAGCTTTATCACGTTCAATGCATTTTAGACATGGTGGTTCAAACCCTTCGTGAGTGGAGCTGATCAGTTGTGCGCGGAGTGGCTCATTCTCCTTTTGAAGATCTTCATGAGCCGCTTTCACTTTCTCAAGTTCTCGCTTCCTTTGAATGTAATCGTGGGAACGCTTTTCATGAGTTTTTGAAAGCGATTCATAAAGCTCTTCAAGTTCTTTGTACTTAACATGAAGATTTTTTATGTCTTCAATTAAGGACTGAGAACGGGTCATTTCCGTGTCCAACAGGTCATCGCTTTTGTCTAACAGTTTTTGAATATGTTCACTGGCAATTTTAGCAAGTGTTTTGTAGCTAGGTTTTGATTCACCATCAGAGTCATCTTCACTAGATGTTTGAAAGTAAGCATCGCGTGATTTTACCTTGGCACCGCGTGCCATGAAGCAGAAGGTGGGTGCAGAGTCGTCGTCCTCATCATCATTGTTGTTGACGGGGCCATTGTCTTCAGTGGTGAAGATAGACTTGCCCACGTAGGCAGTGGCTAAAGCAAGAATTGCAGCACCAGAATCAGACTCTTCCTCCGACTCCACCTACACCTCTTCAGAAGCAGACTCTTCCTCAGAATCCATCTCCTTGCCAACAAAAGCTTGAGCCTTGCTAGATGAATTCTTCTTGTGTGATGAATAATTTGATGAAGACTTTGAAGAAGACTTTGAGTATTTCTTCTTTTTCTTGTCATCAGAATCATATTCCTTGCTCTTCTTTTTCTTCTTCTCGTTGTCCCACTGAGGACACTCAGAGATGTAGTGACCAGGTTTCTTGCACTTATGACATGTTCTTTTCTTGTAGTCATGAGCAGATGCTTCATCATTTCTTGAGTTGGCTCTTGAAGACTTTCTGAAGCCTTTCTTCCTAGTGAATTTCTGGAACTTCTTCACAAGCATGGCAAGCTCCTTTCCAATGTCTTCAGTATCATCAGAACTGCAGTCACATTCTTCTTCAGATGAGGAAACAACTTTTGCCTTTAACGCGTGAGATCGGCCATAGTTGGGACCATAGATGTCACGCTTCTCAGATAGCTGAAACTCATGTGTGTTGAGCCTCTCAAGTATATCAGACGGATCAAGAGTCTTGAAGTCAGGGCGTTCTTGAATCATCAATGCAAGGATATCAAATGAGCTGTCGAGTGATCTCAGAAGAGTCTTGACGATTTCATGCTTCATGATCTCAGTGGCACCAAGTGCTTAAAGCTCATTTGTGATGTCAGTGAGACGATCAAAAGTGTGGTGGACATTCTCATTGTCATGTCTCTTGAAGCGATTGAAGAGATTGCGAAGGACGCTGATCCTTTGATCTCTCTGGGTAGAGATTCCTTCATTGACCTTTGAGAGCTAGTCCCAAACTTCCTTTGACATGTCCAGAGCACTCACACGACCGTACTGTCCTTTGGTCAGATGACCACAGATGATGTTCTTGGCTGTTGAATCCAATTGAACGAGCCTCTTGACATCAGCAGCGGTGACGCCTTCACTAGTCTTGGGAACGCCGTGCTTGACGACAAACCAGAGGTCCACGTCAATGGATTCAAGATGCATCCGCATCTTGTTCTTCCAGTAGGGATATTCGGTGCCATCAAAGACAGGGCATGCAGCGGAGACTTTGATTATCCCTGCAGTCGACATAGCTAAAACTCCAGGTGGTTAAACCGAATCACACAGAACAAGGGAGTACCTTGCTCTGATACCAATTGAAAGTGCAGTATATCGACTAGAGGGGGGTGAATAGGCGATTTTTATGAAATGCTTCAAAACATGGTAGTTTTGAAGACAAACAGTAAGCTTGAGCCTATTTGTATGCAGCGGAAAGTGGACTACACTAGATGAGCCATAGTCATGTATTCAATGAAGTGAAAGCATGAAGACTAATAGCAACTAGGCAGTAGTGATCATAGAGGAAGAAGGAATGAAGCCAATCACAACATGTAGATACTCAGTGAAGACAATCAGATAAAGAAAACATGCAATGTCTTCACAACATAGAGCAGTAAGTAAAGGGAAGGAAAGGATAGAACCAGTAGCTCGGGGAAGAGAGTGATTTGTTAGACGAGTTCCAGTTGTTGTGACAACTGTACGTCTGGTTAGGGAGGCTGAGATTTAACTCAGAAGACCGCGTCTTCACCTTGATCCCCTTGAGCTAAGAACACCTAGTCCTCGCCCAATCACTCTGGTAAGTCTTCAAGGTAGACTTCCAAACCTTCACAGACTTCGTTCACCAGCAATCCACAATTACTCTTGGATGCTCAGAACGCAACGCCTAACCGGCTGGAGGAAACATAGTCCTCAAGTGTAATAAGTCTTCAGGTTACACAGACAGAAAGACTTTAGTGATGCCTAACACTCTTTGGCTCTGGGTGTTTGGGCTTTGTCCTCGCAAGGATTTCTCTCTCAAATGCTTCGGAGGTGGGTTGCTCTCAAATGACAAAAGCCGTGCAATAACTCTGAGCAGCAACCAATTTATGGTGTAGGGGATGGGCTATTTATAGCCACTAGGCAACCCCACTTGATTTGTCCGAAGTGACCCTGGGTCACTAAGGAACTGACACGCGTTCCAACGGTCAGATTTCAAACATGCACGACAACTTTACTTGAGCTCCAAGTAAAGCTGACTCATCCGCTTCTGGATAAGATTTTGCTCTCATTATCTTCACTCGAAGACATAGGATTTGGTTGAGCATCACATCAGTCACTCTGACTTAGTTCACTTGGACCCCACTTAACAGTGCGGTGGTTCCTATGACTCAACAAAGAAGAAAAGGAAACATCGACAACTCTACGTCTTCGCTTTCCATAGTCTTCACTCAATGTCTTCTCATGTCATAGTCTTCAATATGAATATCTTCATATACCACCACTGATATCAATGTCTTCATACATTTTTAGGGGTCATCTCTGGTAGGTTAACCAAAACAATGAGGGACTACTACCTGTGTTATCCTGCAATTCTCACAAACACATTAGTCCCTCAACCAGATTTGTCGTCAATACTCCAAAACCACTAGGGGTGGCACTAGATGCACTTACACATGGGTAGTGCGAAAAGCTTGCTGAAACTGCTCCCAAGTGACATTGGCTACACGAAAAGTGGCTGTGTAATTCTCCCACCATGCGGCTGCTGGTCCAGACAACTGATGTGTGGCAAATCGCACCTTCTCAGCATCCGTGCAATTGGCGGTGGTCAAATCCCTTCCAATCTTGCGCAGCCAGTCATCAGCAACTATTGGTTCAATGCTGCTAGCAAACACAGGTGGTTGCAACCTTAAGAAACGTGTCAGCTTGTCCACGGGTGGTGGTGGTGGAGGGTTGTTATTGTTGTTCTGGTTGTTCTGAGTGTTCTGGACAAGAAGTTGCATCAAAGTGTTCTGCTGCTGGATCAACTGAGTGAGCTCAGGGGGAAACTGGAATTCTGGCTCACGTCTCGGAGGCATCTGATGGGTGTAGAGGGAAGAGATTAGAATAGAAATGAGGTCTAAGGGGAAAATCACTACCCATATGCAGATGAGACAAACACAATCATATCACACCAATCGATTTCAAACAAGGGCTTACAAAGATCTAACTAACGTTTCAAAAGTGCTCTAAATACTACTTTGTGGGGGAAGACTACTATTCATAGGGTGGTCATCTAGAAATTTTGATCGGCGGAAGATTCCATGATGTCTGCTCCAGCTTCATCTTCATAGTCTTCGTCATCACTATCATCGGGGTCTGAGTCCGTGTCGTCGATGATGATGTAATCTTCAGAGCGAATCTCCTTGGGTTCTTCTTCCTCTTCTTCTCCTCCTGGGGCTGGATCTCCCATGAATGCTCCTAGCTTCCTCGTCAAATCATCATTCTTCTCCACAAGTATCATCATCTCCTCCTCATATCCGTCATGAGTAGACTAGAGTTCCTCTTCTAGCTCCAAGTTCCTGGTTAGTGCCTTCTTCAAATCTATCATCCCTGCGCACATCTGGTACTCCTGTCGACGAAGGTGCTGGTTTAACTCCTGGATGAACCTTGCAATGGACCTATACTTCCGGGTGCTGATCATGTCCCAATGCTCATCTCGGCATCCACAAATCTGGTAGATAGTGTCCTTCAGCTCCTGCTTGTAGACTTCTCCGATCCTTCACATAATGATTTGGGCTGTCATACTCTTGCCTACGCTCCAGGTTGGTGCATCAAAAGAAAACTCTATTTGCTCAGTGGATGGTGCGAAGGTTCTCCCGGGAATTTGAACTTGAATGCTCCATCGCTCCTCTTCTGGTAAAGTGGCGGTGTAGGTCCCGGTGAAGCTTGGTATTCCTATGTTCAGGTACCTAGTGACTTCCTTCAAGTGTCGTCCAAAAGGTGTGTCTTCATCTGGTTGAGTGAACTTGTTCCTTGGGTCCTCCATCCTAAAGAAGTAGAAAATGGAGAGGAGTCAGAAAAGAGTAGGGAAGAGTGACCTAGGGTTTATCTTAGAGGTCGTGTCCTACATTCAGCGTGTGCTCTGATACCATCTTGTAGCGACCACGATCCGAATGGACCAGAGTCTCTGTGTTTTAGTGTCATCCCTGGATCGGTAATGCTGACACACACAATACTTGAAGGATTTATAACAGAGTGGCAATCACACACTTATTACATCGAATGTCTCAAAAGAGACTTATTACAAAAGTCTATGGCATAAGGCCATCTACCAAAATAACAGCGGAAGGTTTGGAAGATAAGTGAGTCCATCAACTCCAACGGCATAACTGAGTGCATGACAAACGACCTAGAACATCTTACTCCTCGTCTGAAAAGTCTGCAACATAACATGTTGCAACCCGAAACGGGTCAGCACATGGAATATGCTGGCAAGATAACACAATAGATGCAAGTAACAGAATAAAGGCTACACTATATGCATATTTGGCTGGTGGAGGCTCTAGGGTAAAAGTTTTTGCATAAAGCCAATTATTTCCTACAACAAAGGAATAAATTTTATTTTAACTATCATGGTAGTTGAAACATCATTGAGAAGGTACCTCCAACTCAATCCCAATTAAAGTAATCATTAACCCAACAAATTAATTTGAGAGTGATGAGATCAACCAATAATTCAAGTACTAGATACTCAAGATTGTCCATAACCGGGGACACGGCTAATCATGATCAGTTTGTACACTCTGCAGAGGTTTGTGCACTTTTCCCCACAAGACTCGATCTCCTCCGTTGGATTTCTCGCACTGCATGGTGTTTGAGAAACGGATGACTAAAACACAGTCTTTCAGAAGCATTTACTCCTTACCCTGGGTGTACCGGTACACCTACTTTCCCCTACATATGCTAGTCAACCACTGAAAGAGCTCACACAACTTACTCATACTATACCAGAGCCCATAATGGCATTGTGGCTGCACACGGAAGTTTCTAGCATGAATAGTTTTATGATCCCTTTGAGCCTGCGTGGCATTCCATAGGACAATCACACAGAACCTCGGGATTTCCTAGGACAACACTGGATTCTCCAAGTGCCCTGCAACCAATCCACCCAGATGTGTATTCAAGTAGCCACCTTAAGTTGAACCATTAATTAACTACTCACATCTGTCATGGATTTCACTCAAACCCAAACCACATCTACGAGCATAGAATAATAACCTAAGCATAGCGTAGAAGTAACTCCCAAGGGTTTGAAAATAATGCAGGTAATAGGTTCTACCTCAATCTACTTCCCAGACCCACAAGTTAAAAAATCCTACTCATGCAATGTGTGAGGGTTTGATCTAATGCATAAAGACTGGGTAATAAAGGGGTATGATCAAAGCGTTACTTGCCTTGCTAATGATTCGAAAAACCTAGAGACTCGTAGTAGCACGCTTCGCACTCCGGGTATTCTATCGCAAGCAAACAATAGCATACATAAGCAATCAAGCAAGGATGCACAAAACAGAACTTCAAATATGACGATCTAACCACAAAGTTCAACTTAAGAACTCCAGTTTGCAAAAAGAATCAAATCAAACGAAGCAACGAAACTCAACTGCGAAAGAAACAAGATCCGTTTACTAGGTTGATCTAGGGTCAAATCTTACAGTAGCAAAACCTTGTTCAAGTTGGTTAAACGGAAAGAGGGCGTCAAGACAAAGATCTGGGATTTTGAATCACCTGATTCCGACTCTCGAGCAAAAAGAAAAACGAAAAACAAGATCAGGGCAGAAATTCCGATCGAAATAATCACGGATAAATACCCCGAAAAAGAAAATGGACGAACAGGCTAACGAACGAACGTTCGCTGTCGGTAACTCACTGGTGGACAACGTTCGTTAAAACGAATGTACGAACGAACGTCCGCAAAGTAACTAAACCGAAAAAACCGAACCGATCTAAAAAAACAGATCTAGGTTTTCTAAAAAAAGACCGATCGGTTCTAAAAAAAACCGACGGCGGCTACCTCGGGGAACAAGACGACTACGGCGGAGGTCTCCGACGACGGCGGGTAGCGGCGCGGGGCGGCGAGGCGGTGGTTGCGGGACGGCGGTGCGAGGCGGCGCGGGCGGCGGTGCTAGGGTTTCCGCGCGGGCGGGCTGAGGCGGTGAGTTGGGCTAGCGGCGGGGGCTCGGGCTGCGCTTATAAAGGGCCCTACTACGAAGAGTCCTAGTCGGTTACGGCCCAAAGGTCGGTTCACTTTTTTTTTAAACGAGTCCTGACGCACGAAAATGGACGAAAGAAATACTAAACGGACTCCAAAAATTCCGAAATAAATTTTCACCGTCCTCTAATAATATTTAGGAGAATGTGAACATTTTTGCCGGACCTAAATGCAATTTCAAAAAACACGCATTTTTCCTATGCAGATAAAATCCCAAATAAATCCGAATAAAAACCAAAAGTGATTTTAACATTTTTCCTCCAATATTTCTATTATTTTGGAGAAGTCATATTATCTCCGCTCATATATTTTATTTAGAAATATTTTTAGGGAGAGAAATAATAATTAAAACCAACGCGATCCTCGTACGAGTATTCGAGAAAACTCAAATACGATAACGGTAGAATTCCCAACTCTCTTTGTAGGTCCTTGAGTTGCTTAGAATTTTCGTGGGTCACCACGCACAAAATGCAATAAAATATGCAATGCAGTATGATCTATGTATAACATGCCAAATTGAAAATTTGGGATGTTACAAAGACTTTGTAACAAGTTTCACATCCTTTCAATGTTCTAGTTAAAAATGGAGAATCGTGCACTACAACCAAAGTTTCTGTTTTTGCACCACACAAACCAACAAGTTGTTTAATCATCCTAAAGGAAACTCTCGGCACATTATTTATATAATACAATGGAATTGTACAAGGGGATAATTATTCTTGTTGAAAAGTTTCTGTAATCAAGGTTCACAAAGTTTCCATGGGCATCAACAAAGTTCAAGGCTAGCTCCCACTTTAACAATGCTTGTCTTTCTCACTTTCACTTTTCTTTTTGAAAAAGTTTTAGGTTCCCCTCTTTATTTTATTTTGTTTTTAAACTTTATAAAAGCAAACAGTAGAAATAAATGACTCTCTAAAACTTCCGGGTTGTCTCCCTGGCAGTGCTTTCTTTATATCCATTAAGCTACATATAGTGCTCAAGTAATGGATCTACCCGGATCCCAAGGTATATCAAAGCCAATTTTAATTAACAATGATTTGTGATTTAGTAGTGAGCACAGAGTAATATATATCATGCAAAAACAAAGTCTAACTCTCTTCCTATGCATCCGAATGTCATAAAAAGAACAATTCACGCACACATAGTAAAGGCCGATACATAGCATAAACAGTTTCTTGCAATTTTATCATATTGGAAACATAGAGAGGCGGAGATGTAGTTCCTCTCTCATAATAATTGCAAGTAGGGGTAGCAAGCACATGCATAGTATACCTATTAAAATCATCATGTGTAGTAGTAAAACGCAACCCATCAATATAATCCTTAATAAGTGCAAACTTTTCCGATATAGTGTAGTTGGGAGAATTGAAAAAGATAATAGGACTATCATGTGTGGGTCCAATAGCAAAAATTTCATGTTTAACATAAGAAACTATAGCAAGTTCATATCCATAATCATAATTCATATTCGCATCTTGGCCACAAGCATAGCAAGCATCAAGTTCATCAAAAAGGGATATTTTAAACGAATCAAATGGATCATAGCAATTATCATTGCATTCATCCTTCGGTAAGCACGAAGGGAAATTAAAAAATATATGAGTTGAAGAGTTACTCTCATTAGAAGGTGGGCACGCGTAGCTAATCCGCTCTTCCTCCTTTTGTACTTTGCTCTCATCCTCATCTTTTTCATCTAATGAGCTCACAGTGTCATCAATTCCTTCTTCCATAGTTTCCTGCAAAATATTAGTCTCTTCTTGGACAGCGGAAGAGTCTTCGATATATGGTTTCATATAAGGATTGGAAACATAATTATCATAGCAATATTTAAGTATGGCCAAATTTTTAGATTTGTAGAGTGTAGTATCACACTCTTCAATAAAAGAAGCAATTTCAAAAGTATCCATAAAAGTAACAAATTCTTCAATTTGTTGAACATCATAGTAATTATAAACCCCCTTAGTATACGAAGATACGATTCCATTATCAATAAACTCCCATTGGTAAGGAAGGTATTTCTTAGGGTCTTTAGAACAACAAGTACAATCATATATTTCACATAAATTCCAAGCATAGCCTTGCAAACAATGAATTTGATCTAGTAAAAGTTTCCCTTTTTCAGATTTGCGATGTCGCACATAACAAGCATGCTCATCTAAAGATTTGCCCTCAACTAAGCTAGTTTGGGTTTCAGCCCGAGCACAAAGGGATCGAAGATGATCCAAGTAAAAAGCTTCAGTAGTGTGATAGATTTTGAGTGGTTCTTCAACCATTGGTTCAGTAGGTACCACTAATTTTTTTGGTATTTTGCGTTTCCTACCCATAACTAAAGATAGAAAACAAGAGCACAAAATAAAAAATCCTTAGTGATAAAGTAAACAAGCACACACGAGAATATTCACCCCATGCTATAACTCCCCGACAACGGCGCCAGAGAAAGGTCTTGATAACCCACAAGTATAGGGTATCAATTGTAGCCTCTTTCAATAAGTAAGAGTGTAGAACCCAATGAGGAGCTAAAGGTAGAACAAATATTCCCTCAGTTTCTGTCGACCACCGATACAACTCTACGCATGCTTGACGTTCGCTTTACATATAACAAGTATAAAACTAGAAGTACTTTGTATGTGTAACGGGATATGTTTGCAAGAATATAAAGAGCACGTAAATAAAAACTAGGGGTTGTTTAGGTAAAGAAGCAATAAAGTTAGTATAGCGAGTGTGGAAAAGTGGCGGTAGGAGTTGCAAAATTGTCCCTAAGCAATTGACTACGTTACTAGATCGATAGCAAGTTTTATGTGGGAGAGGCCTCTGCTAGCATGTCATCCCTGACTTGGAATTCTATGCACTTATGATTGGAACTATTAGCAAGCATTCGCAACTACTAATGTTCATTAAGGTAAAACCCAACCATATAATTAAGGTATATTAGTCCCCCTTCAACTCCGTATGCATCAATTTCTATGCTAGGTTGAAGCTTTTGTCACTCTTGCCCTCCAATACATAGTCCTATCAACATACACCTAACCCTATGGTGTGATCCACGCGCGCGCTCATATGATGGGCACCAAAGGACAGCAACATAACCACAAGCAAATTAAACCAATCATAGCAATTCACCAATTACCGATAGGACAACGAAAATCTACTCGGACATCATAGGATGGCAACACATAATTGGATAATAATATGAAGCATAAAGCACCATGTTCAAGTAGAGGGTACAACCGGTTGCGGGAGAGTGGACCGCTATAGATAGATGGGGGAAGGTGATGAGGATGTTAGTGAAGATGACGGAGGTGTTGGTGTAGATCGCCGTCACACGATGATGGCCCTGGTGGCACTCGAGCGCCACTAGAAGCGAGGGGGAGAGAGCGTCCCTCCTTCTCCTTCTTTCTTGGCCTTCTCCTTAGGTGGGCGATGGGTTCTCCCTCTGGTCCTTGGTCTCCATGGCATGGGAGGTGCGAGAGTCCCCCCCCCCCAGATTGGATCTGTCTCTCTGTTTTTGCGTTTCTAGATTATGGCCTTTCATTGTTTCTTATATTCCCGGAGATCCGTAACTCCGATTGGGCTGAAATTTTAACACGATTTGTTTCCGGATATTGGCTTTCTTAAGGCTAAAGAAGGGCACCAACCGCCTTACAGGGTGGGCACGAGGCTCACGGGCGTGCCCATCCCCCTAGGATGCGCGCCCCTTCCTCGTGGCCCCCTCGGGATCATCTCACATTGATTCTTCTTCCCAAAAATCACATATATTCAAAAAAAAATCTGTCAGTTTTTATCCCGTTTGGACTACGTTTGGTATGGATGTTCTGCGAAACAAAAAAACATGCAACAAACAAGAACTGGCACTAGGCACTGGATCAATATGTTAGTCCCAAAAATAGTATAAAAAGTTGCCAAAAGTATATGAAAGTTGTATAATATTGGCATGGAACAATCAAAAATTATAGATACGATGGAGACGTATCAACCACCACACCTGCAACCTCCGTCGCCTATGCCTCACCCCCCGCGCCCCGCGCCGTAGCCCCCCTGCTTGTAGGCAGACCCATTTCGGCGACGCCACACCTGGCGCTGGCGCCCTCTTGTGCCCGCCCCGTTAGGCCGCCCACGGCCATTGACGTTAGGGCCCCACCCCATGAGAACGTAAAAAAGAAGAAGGAAAAAATGAAAAAAATATAAATAAATAAATAAATAAAATAAGAAATTAATTAACTAATTAATCAATTAGTTAGTGAATTAATCAATTAGTTAGTGAATTAATCAACTTAATTTATTTCGTTTATTTAAACTAATTAAAATTAATTAACCTAATGACCTAATTAATCAAATTAACTCTTATTAATTAATGTGTCTCTATGACACTGGGTCCCACTTGTCCGTTTGACAGTCAACGGTCAGTGTTGACAGTTGACGACATGCTAATGTCATGATGACACAATAATGCTTTCTTTTAATTGAATTAAACATGTTAATTTCTGAAAATGAATTAAAACTTTAAAAATTAATATAAGATAATTCGTAACTCGGATGAAAATACTTTGTACATGAAAGCTGCTAAGAAAAATGAGACAAATCCGAATACGCTCTCCGTCCGTGTGCCACACGTCTGTTTCATCTGTCCAAAAATACCTAACAACGAAAATACTTTCCCGAATGTTTCCCCCTTTGCTAGTATCGCGTAGTACCGCGTTAGATCAAACCTAGCACCGTTTATTGCCATGCATGCATCATGATGCATCTGTTTGCATTTGTATTTATTGTTTCTTCCCCCCTCTTCTCTCCATTAGACTTCGAGGCTGATGTCCCAATCAACTATAGTGTTGATGGCCCGTCATTCTCCGTAGAGCTTCCAGGCAAGCAAACCCCCCTTGATCGATAATATATCGCCCACTCTCTTCTCTCTTATTCTTGCATTAGGTTTGCTAATGTTGTTGATTCGATAGCTCATATTCTGTTGCATAGCCTGTCATTTTTACTACAATTGTTGATACCTTTACATGTAATCCTAAATGTTTAGTATATGATGCTTGTATTCCATCAGTGGCCCTACATTCTTGTCTGTCTGCTATGCTATACTATCGGGCCATGATCACTTCGGGGTGTGATCACGGGTATATACTATATACATACTATAGTTGATACATGTTGTGACTAAAGTCAGGCCGGCTCATAGAGTACCCGCGAGTGACTCACGGACTGGGGGGTTGAAAGGACATTTTTCCCGATGGCCCTCTATGTGGATCTTCATGGTGGAGCGACATGGTAGGTTGAGACACCCAGGAGAGATGTGGCATGGTCCCCGGTCATTGTCCGCGGTTATTTCATAATAACACGATTAACGAGTTTGAATATTTTATCTGAGTTGGGTCATTGGCCTATACTCACTAACTGTCATGTGGGACAAGATATGGGCAACCGGCGTTGTAGTATCAGTCGAAGCTTTTCAGACGTCAGCGACTGAGCGGCACGCGCTGGGTTGGACAGCGTAAAGCACCCTCCTTTGTAATGGAGGCTGCTAGGTCTGCTCATCGTCCACCGATGCAACATGCAGGAGTGCAAAGGGCGATGGGCCCATGACCCATGCGCGCTTAGGATGTAGACCGGCGTGCTGGCCTCTCTGTTCAGCCTAGGTAGGGCTATGACCAGTTGATCTTTCGAGGCTGGGCACGACCAAGGAAAGTTTATCTGAACAGAGATGGCCGAGTGTGTTGGGTTATGTGGTGCACCCCTGCGGGGAAGTAATCTATTGGAATATCCGTGTCCACGGTAACATGATGACTTGGAGTTGTATTCCGACCTCTAACAACTAGAACCGGATACTTAATAAAACACACCCATATGAGTTCCAGACACAACTCGGTGATTGCTCTCTTACGTGGTGATGTGGAGAGGATCACCAGGTAGGATTTATGCTATACGATGAACCTTCATACTTACAAGCTACCCTCTTCTAGTGCTGCAAGTTGGTTGTTGCAGAAGTGTAGTCTTCGATATGGCTAGCTACCCCCCTCTTATTCTGGCATTCTGTTGTTTAGCCCACAGATATTACCCCCCCCCCCTTTCCCCCCTTTTCATATCTTCTCAATTGATGAAACCAGATGGTGGAAACTAGGAGCTAGATACCACTGCCGATGACTACATCTACCCCAACGAAGCCTACTACTACGTGGAGCCCGCCGATGACCAGCAGTAGTTTAGGAGGATCACAGGAAGGAGGCATGCGCCTCTTCGATATGTATCCCTATTTATGCTATCCATCTTATGGCAACTTGTTTAACTTATGTCTATACTAAGATTTGGTTCTTCCACTGACTCGTTTATGATGGAGCTTATGTATTCAAGCCCTCGAGGCCCCTGGCTTGTAATATGAAGCTTGTATGATCTTTATTTTGTGTCTAGAGTTGTGTTGTGATATCTACCTGTGAGTCCCTGATCTTGGTCTTACACACTTGCGTGCATGATTAGTGTACGATCAAATCGGGGGTGTCACATGTAGGTGATATCTTTAGGACTGAGGAGTTAGCTTTACTTGCTCCGTAAGTATTATTAAGGTAAGCTCAAAATCTGACAGTTAGACTCGTTTCGTTTGGCCATTGGCTGCGCCACATGTACAATTTGGTCATTTGCCATCAGGGAAGGCTGTGGCGATAAATAGCCACCCCGCTCCAACGTTATCCGTTGGCTACTGAGACACCTCCGTTGTATCTATAATTTTTTTATTTTTGCATGCCAATATTCTATAACTTCTACATACTTTTGGCAACAATTTATATGATTTTCTTGGACTAACATATTGATCTAGTGCCCAGTGCCAGTCCCTGTTTGATGCATGTTTTTGTTTCGCAGAAAATCCATATCAAACGAAGTGCAAACGCAATAAAAACTTATGGAGATTTTTTTGGAATATTTGTGAATTTTGGGAAGTGGAATCAACGCAAGGCGATGCCTGAGGGGCCCACAAGCCCTAGGGGCGTGCCCCCTACCCAGAGCACACTTGGGAGGCTTGTGGCCACCCCGAAGGTCAGTTGGAGGTGTCCTTCAGCCGCAAGGAAGCTAATACTCGGATAAAAATCTTGTTAATATTTAATCCCAATCGGAGTTAGAGATCTCCGGTTATTTAAGAAACAGTGAAACGCCAGAAATAGGGGCCGTGAAACAAAAGAGAAACAGAGAGACATATCCAATATCAAAGGGGCTCTCACCCCTCTGCTGCCATGGAGGCCATGGACCAGAGGGGAAACCACTCCTCCCATCTAGGGGGGGGGGGTCAAGGAAGAAGGGGGGGCTCTCTCCCGATGGTTCCAGAACGCCGCCTGGGAATCATCATGTGACGGCGATCTACACCAACACCTCCGTCATCTTCACCAACATCTTCATCAACTCCCGTCATCTATATTCAGCGGTCCACTCTCCCGCAATCATCTATACCCTCTACTTGAACATTGTGCTTTATGCTTCATATTGTTATCCAATGATGTGTTGCCATCCTATGATGTTTGGGTAGTTTTTTGTCGTTATATCGATGATTGGTGAATTTGCTATGATTGGTTTAATTTTATTGCGGTCATGCTGTTGTCCTTTGGTGACCATCATATGAGAGTGCGTGGATCACACCATAGGGATAGTTGTATGTTTATAGGACTATGTATTGGAGGGCAAGGGTGACAATAGCTTCAGCCTATCATAGAAATTGACGCATACATGATTGAAGGGGGACCAATATATCTTAAGGATGTGGTTGGGTTTTACCTTAAGTAATGACAGTAGTTGCGGATGCTTGCTGGAGTTCAGATCATAAGTGCATAGAATCCCAAGTATGGGATGACATGGTAGCTGTGGCCTCTCCCACATAAAAACATGTTAACGGTCTAGTAACATAGTCAATTGCTTAGGAACAATTTCGCAACTCCTACCACCACTTTTACACACTCGCTATACTACCTTATTTTTTTATTTATCTAAACATCCCCTAGTTTTTATTTACGTTATTATCTTGCGAGCCGATCCTACAACACCTACAAAGTACTTCTAGTTTCAAACTTGTTCTAGGTAAAGCGAACGTTAAGCGTTGTAGAGTTGTATCGGTGGTCGATAAAACTTGAGGGAATATTTGTTCTACCTTTAGCTTCTCTTTGGGTTCGACACTCTTACTTATCGAAAGAGGCTACAACTGATTCCCTACACTTGTGGGTTATCAAGACCTTTTTATGGCGCCGTTGTCGGGTAGCAATAGTGTGGGGTGAATATTTTCGTGTGTGCTTGTTTGCTTTATCGCCAAGTAGATTTTATTTTATGTTCTAAGTTGTGCTCTATCTTTATTTCTGGATATGGAACACGAAATACCAAAAATATTAGGTGTAATTGCTACTCATGGAGATTGTGAACCTCCTAAAACCCTCATTGCTGGTTATGCGAAAAGTATTAAATGTTACTTTGATAATCTTGAGAAAACACCATTCAACTTGATAATGGGGGTAACGTTGGATCAATGTGCATACTTTAGGGATTATTGCTTCACTCAAAAATGGAAATTGTTATTGGATCGAATTCATATGTTGCATTGCTATGCTCGGGAGCTATGCTTGAGATATGATTATACTTGTTTCTCTAGGATGAAGGATCCACACCTTCCCTTTTCATGTGAATTGAATGATAATGAAACCTTCGCTTCTTATGCTAATGGTATATATCATTACTATGATGTGGAGCAAATATAAGAATTTTTTGCTTTTAAGGGTGCTTATGAAATTGAATCTTTGTTTGAAAAGTATGAGGATTATTTTGATGATGCTGTTTATAGATCTATTTTTTTCTATACTTAAATATTGCTATGAGAATTATGAATACAATTACGATATTGATGCGTTTATTGAGAAAGTCTCCGCTGTCCAAGAAGAGACTAACATTTTGCAGGAATCTTTGCAAGAAGAAATTGATGACACTGTGAGCTCATTGGATGAAAAAGATGAGGAAGAGAGCGAAGAAAAAAAGGAGGAAGAGTGGATTGATCACCCGTGCCCACCTTCTAATGAGAATAACTCTTTATCCCATACATTGTTTAATTTCCCTTCGTGCTTACAGAAGGATAATTGCTATGATGATTTCTATGATCACTTGGATTCGTTTGAAATATCCCTTTTTGATAAACTTGATGCTTGTTATGCTTGTGGCCATGATGCCAATATGAATTATGCTTATGGAGATGAAAGTACTATAGTTCCTTATGTTAAGACTGGAATTGTTTCTATTGCACCCACACATGATAGTCCTATTACCTTTTTTGAATTCTCCCAACTACACTATATCAGAGAAGTTGGCGCTCATTAAGGATTATATTGATTGGTTGTGTTCTACTTTTAGCACATGATGATTTTGATAAATATAATATGCATGTGCTTGCTGCTCCTACTTGCAATTATTATGAGAGATGAACTACATCTCTGCCTCTGTATGTTTCCAATACGATAAAATTGCAAGAAATTGTTTATGCTATGTGTCGGCCTTTACTATGTGTGCATTAATTGTTCTTTTATGACATGCCGATGCATAGGAAGAGAGTTAGACTTTGTTGTTGCATGATATATGTTGCTTTGCGCTCACTACTAAATCAAAAAACATTGTTAATTAAAATTGGCTTTGATATACCTTGGGATTCGGGTGGATTCATTACTTGAGCAGTATATGCCTACCTTCGTGGCTTTAAAGAAAGCGCTGCCAGGGAGACAACACAGAAGTTTTAGGGAGTCATTTTATTCAGTTGAGTGCTTTTAAAAGGTTTAAAAACAAAAAATTAAAGTGGGGAATCGAAACTTTTCAAAATAAAAGTGAATGTAAGAAGAACGAGCACCGTTGAAGTAGGGGAGCTCCTTGAAATTTTTTTATGCCCATGGAAACTTTGCAAATCTTGAATTACAGAAAATTTTAAAAAATAATTATTATCCCCTTGTACAAATCCAGTGTATTATATAAATAATGTGCCAAGATTTACCTTTAGTATGTTTAGATTGCCTGTTTGCTATGTGTAGTGCAAAAACAGAAACTTTGGCTGTAGTGCGTGAATTTACATTTTTCTTACTGGAACATCAAAATTTTCTAATGTTTTTACAAAGTATTGCTATACAAATTTTTTATTTTTTCCTAATTTTTCAGAATTTTTGGAGTTACAGAAGTATGGTCAATGTTCAGGTTGCTACAGACTGTCCTGTTTTTGACAGATTTTGTTTTTGATGCATTGTTTTGCTTGTTTTGATGAAACATTGGATTGTATCGTTGGTATAAGACTTGTAGAATTTGCAATATAGTAGGGATAATGAAAAAATAAAATATGAATGGGTTTGAAATAATACTTAAACTGGTGATTTTCTTTATTATAATAACGGATCCCACGAGGGTTTTGTTAAGTTTTGTGCGATTGAAGTTTTCTAGTTTTGGGTGAGATCGCGATGGATGAAGGAATAAGGAGCGGCAGGAGCCTAAGCTAGGGGATGCTCGAGGCACCCCAAGGTAATATTCAAGGACTCCAAAGCAGCTAAGCTCGGGGATGCCCCGGAAGGCATCCCCTCTATCTTCTAACGACTATTGGTAATTTTACTTGGTGCTATATTTTTATTTGTCACATGATATGTGTAAATCTTGGAGCACCGTGTGCTTTATTTTATTTCTATTAATGCACCATGCTAGTATGAGATAGTCCTTTCTTGATTTATAGAATTCTCTTTGCACATCACTTATATCTTTTGAGCATGGCTTTATAGAATGCTTCATGTGCTTCACCTATATCATTTGAAGTTTGGATGCACGTTTCTCTACATAGAAAAATCGCCATTTGTAGAATGCTCTTTTGCTTCACTTATATTTGTTATAGCGTGGGAATACGTTTTGTAGAAAGAATTAAACTTTCATGCTTCACTTATATCTATTTGGAAGGTCAACAGGAATTTGTCATTCACATGGTTAGTGATAAAATCCTGCATAAAACTTGTAGATCGCTGAATATGATATGTTTGATTCCTTGCAATAGTTTTGTGATATAGAGATGCTAATATGTGGGAGGTACTAGTAAATGATTGTGGTTTGGTAAGAATATTTGTGGTAAGGTTTGTGATTCCCGAAGCATGAACGTATGGTCTCCCGTTATGCTGAAAAGTTGGAGCACAATTTATCCTTGATTGTCTATCTTTGCGTGAAAGTCAGGGGCATGCGATGGTTAACTTCTACCAACCTCCCCCATAGGAGCATGCATAGTAGTACTTTGCTTCGATAGCTAATAAACTTTTGCAATAAGTATGTGAGTTCGTTATGACTAATGTGAGTCCATGGATTTTACGCACTCGCGCCCTTCCACCATTGCTAGCCACTCTCGTGCCCCACAACTTTCGCCGGTGCATAAATCCCTCCTTATATCTTCCTCAAAATAGCCACCATACCTACCTACTATGGCATTTCCATAGCCATTCGGAGATATATTGCCATGCAACTTCCATCATCATCATATACATGACTTGAGCGTTCATTGTCATATTGCTTTGCTTGATCGTAAGACAACTAGCATAATTTTCATGGCTTATCCATTTTTTGAGATCTTTGATATGCTAGATCGTTGCACATCCTGGTACAACGCCAGAGGCATTCATATAGAGTCATAATGTATTAGTTTTATCAAGTTGTAATATCGAGTTGTAAGTAAATAAAACTGTGATGATCATCATTATTAGTACATTGTACCATATGTGGTTATAAAAAAAGAGGAAATAAAGAGGCGAAAAGAGTCTCGAAAAAAGGGAGTCTCCAAGAAAATAAGAGAAAAAGAGAGAAGGGGCAATGTTACTATCCTTATCCACACTAGTACTTCAAAGTAGCACCATGTTCTTCATGATAAATATTCTCCTATTTTCACACTTCCATATATTACTAGTGGGAATTTTTAGTAATAGAAATTGGCTTGTATATTCCAATAATGGGCTTGCTCAAATTTCCCTAGCTCTTCATCAACAAGCAAGTTGGATGCACACCCACTTAGGTTTCTTTTGAGCTTTCATACACTTATAGCTCCTAGTGCATCTGTTGCATGGCAATCCCTACTCGCCGCATTGATATCGATTGATGGGTATCTTCATAGCCCGTTGATCCGCCTAGTTGATGCGAGACTTTCTTATTTTTTCTTCTCCACATAAACCTCTACCACCGCATTCTATTCCACCCGTAGTGCTATATCCATGGCTCGCACACATGTATTGCATGAGAGTTGAAAAAGCTGAAGCGTGTTAAAAAGTATGAACCAATTGCTTGGCTGACACCGGGGTAGTGCATGATTTATATTTTGAGTTAAGAATATGGAGCATGACAAGGCTATATGATTTTGTAGGGATAACATTCTTTAGCATTGATATTTTGAAAGTCATGATTGTTTGTTGGGATGCCTGAGTATTGTTGTATTTTATGTCAAATTGATGGAGTATTGCTTTGAATCACTTGTGTCTTCATATGCATGCCATGATTTGATTACATGATCAAGATTATGCTAGGTAGCATTCGTCATAAAAAATTATCTTTTTATCATTTACCTACTCGAGGACGAGCAAGAATTAAGTTTGGGGATGCTGATACGTCTCCGTCGTATCTATAATTTTTGATTGTTTCATGCCAATATTCTACAACTTTTACATACTTTTGGCAACAATTTATACAATTTTCTCCGTCGTATAGGGAAAGACTTTCATTCTCTCAATATATTCAGCCATTGTCAGGTTTCTGAGTCTTACTCATTTTCACACCTTACAATACAGGCAAGAACTCCTTCTTTGACTGATCTATTTTGAACTCCTTCATAATATTGTCAAGGTATGTACTCATTGAAAGTCTTATCAAGCGCCTTGATTTATCTCTACAGATCTTGATGCCCAATATGTAAGCAGCTTCACCGAGGTCTTTAATTGAAAAATTCTTATTAAAGTATCCTTTTATGCTATCCAGAAATTCTATATCATTTCCAATCAACAATATGTCATCCACATATAATATTTGAAATGCTGCAAAGCTCCCATTCACTTTCTTGTAAATATAGGCTTCATCGTAAGTCTGTATAAAACCATATGCTTTGATCACCTCATCAAAGTGTATATTCCAACTCCGAGATGCTTGCACCAGTCCATAGATTGATCACTGGAGTTTGGACACTGTCTTAGAACCTTTAGGGTCGACAAAACCTTTTGGTTGCATCATATACAACTCTTCTTTAAGAAAGGGATGCAGTTTTGACATTCATTTGCCGGATTTCATAATCATAAAATGCGGAAATTGCAAACATGATTCAAACAGACTTAAGCATCGCGACGGGTGAGAAAGTCTCATCGTAGTGAACCCCTTGAACTTGTCGTAAATCTTTTGCAATTAGTCGAGCTTTGTAGATAGTGACATGAACATCAACGTCTGTGTTCCTATTGAAGATCCATTTCATCCCAATGGCTTGCCGATCAGTGGGAAAGTCCACCAAAGTCTATACTTTCTGCCCATACATGGATCCTATCTTAGATTTCATGGCCTCAAGCCATTTTTCGGAATCTGGGCTCATCATACCTTCTTCATAGTTCGTAGGTTCACCATTGTCTAACAACATGGCTTTAAGGACATGATTACCAAACCACTCTGGTGAGGAACGTGTTTTGGTCGACCTACGAGGTTCCGTAGTAACTTGATCTGAAGTTTCATGATCATTATCATTTGCTTTCTCTCTGGTTGGTCTAGGCATCACGGGAACAATTTTCTCTGATGTACTACTTTATAATTCGAGACAAGGTACAACTACCTCATCAAGTTCTACTTTCGTCCCACTCACTTCTTCTGAGAGAAACTCCTTCTCTAGAAAGGACCCATTCTTAGCAACAAAGATTTTGCCTTCGGATCTGTGGTAGAAGGTATACCCAATAGTATCTTTCGGGTATCCTATGAAGACGCACATCTTCGCTTTGTGTTTGAGCTTATCAGGCTGAAGCCTTTTTGACATAAGTGTCGCATCCACAAACTTTAAGAAATGACAACTCAGGTTTCTTGCCAAACCATAGTTTGTACGATGTCGTCTCAACGGATTTGGATGGTGCACTATTAATGTAAATACGGATGTCTCTAATGCATAATGCCAAAGCGATAGTGGTGTAACGCCCGGGTAATCAAGCTACAGCAACCCTCCGGTAATGATGCCACGTCACCATGATTACTTTTACTAAACTCGCTTTGGTTTGAAACCGGTTCAGATTCAAAATTTAAAACAAAGTCAAAATTAAAAGTTTTCAAATGTCGAAACTAACATGTGCAATTGTAGCAAATAATTCATAAGTATTATTGGTGAAGAAACCAAGTTTTTATAAAATGTTTAAGTGTTCAAAATTATTTAAAATAATGGATTAAACAATCGTTTAAAAGCCTTTTATAATCTCTAAAATGTTGAACTATTTTGTTTGTGAGAAGAAAACTTTTTGTGGCGGAGGGTTCAACTAAAACTCTAAATAAGGTGTTGGTCTCATATTGTTATTAAGCTAAGATGACGTGAATTTTGAATAAAACTAATAAACATAAAAGGTTAAAAGAAAAATTAAAGATCAACAAAAACAAAAAGGCCTCACCCTTCCCCTGGGCTTAGGCCCAACTGGACAGTAGGCCGACCCAGCCCCCCTGTTTCCCCTTCCCCCTGTTCAGTGTAGCTGTGGATGCCACCGATGCCCGCCAGAGCTGCGGCCATCGCCGTGGCGGCCGTCGACCGGTTGCCCCCACCTACTTCTACCCCTAGGCGTTCGAACCGAACCCTAGCTACCTCTCTCGCTGCTTCCACCCCTCGCGCCCTCCCTCCTCCTCACAGCCTCACCCGGGCGCCACCATGGAATCTGTCGTCGACCTGGCCACTGAGCTCCCCACCAGCGGAACTTGCTCTAGGAGACGCGCCTGCCTCCCCTACTTCTTCTACAACCACGGGTTGGACCTCGGAGCCCCCTGCTCTGCGTGAATCGGCCTCGTCTTCTTCCTTCAGATGTCGGACTCAGTCACGTCGATCCACTCCACCTCTGCTGCTACTAAATTGTCGTCGGCCACCGTGTGCCGCTCGGTGAACCACCCGTCGGACCCCCTCCCTTTCTTCTTCTTTTCATCGTATGTACCCGCTTGCCGTGGCCGCCATCCCCCTGCTGCTCTCGGTTGCTGCTGCGCTACTCCGCCGTCACTGTTGTTGCCTCCGACCGCGGCAGCCACCCATGCCTGCGAGCTCGCGCCTCGCTTCAACCACCGCAGCTTGCCGCCAAATCGCGGTCGCGCCGTGCCCCACCACTGCCGGCAGCCCCGCCTCCGCCGCCGCCCTGCTTCTGCTCCGGCCGAGCTGCAGCTCCTGCTGCCGCCGACAGTAGCCCCGCGCCGCGGTTGTCCCGCGACCCCACCCTGTCGCGGCTGCTCCAGCCGGCCGCGCCTCTAGCCGTGCCATGCTAGCGCCCCGCACGCCTGGGCGGGCTTCGGCCCCGACGGCGCCCAGACCCGCGCTCCCCGCCGTACCATGCCCGCCCCCCGCGACTACCCCGCCCGCTGCGGGGGCTTCCCTCCCCGCGGCCCGCTCTCCCCTACGGGCCGCCGCCTAGATGCTTTGCCGGTTCCCGTCGGCCACGCACCCGTCGGCCTTGCCCCCCACCCGGTACGGGCCACCTGGTTACGCCCGCACCCGCCGCCTGCTTTGGTCCTTTGGGCCACTCCCCAGTGGGGCCTTCACACCCCTGTCCCTAAAAAAAGATTTTTGAAAAAAAATAAAATAATTAATTAATCAATTAGTAGGTATAGTTAGTTAGCTTAATTAACTTAACTTAGTTAGCTTAATTACCTAATTTAGTTAATTAACACGGTTAGTTTAGTTAGGTCAATGAAAGTTGGGTCCCACTACTCTGTTTGACCAGTCAACGGTCAGCATTGACCGCTGATGTCATGATGACGTCAGGCTGACGTCATATTTCCTTTTGAATTAATAATAATTTCAGGATATTATCAAAACTTTAGAAAGTCATATAAAATAATCCGTCAGGATCAAAATGTTTTATATATATGAAAATTGCTCAGAACGACGAGAAAAATCCGAATACGCGGCCTGTTCGTCTGCCACATGCTCCTAGTATAGCGAACATGCAACTTTCCCCCTCCGATTCATCTGCCCGAAAACACGAAACACCGGGGATACTTTCCCGGATGTTATCCCACTCCGACGGTATCGTGTAGCACCACGTTAGAGCACCCTAGCACTGCGTGTTGATATGTCGTGCTTCTCTGTTTCATGTGTATGCTTTATATTTAATTTTTCTTCCCCCTCTTCTCTCCGGTAGACCGCTAGACTGATGCTACTTTGGTGATCGACTGGATCGGCGACGACCCCTCCTTCTTGTCTGAGCAACCAGGCAAGCCAACCTGCTTTGATCATTCCGATATCGCCCATTCCCTTCTCTCTTATGCTTACATTAGAACCGCTACTGCTTTTTCTATGGTCCTATTCTGATGCATAGCCTTTTGTTGATACCTGCTTTCATACCTTACAAGTTTATACTAAACTGCTTAGTATAGGATGGTTAGAGATCCATCAGAGACCCCCCCACTTTGTCCTGTCTACCCCGTTGGATTATCGTAAGATCCGATCAACGGGATCGAAGACCAGGCCCCAGCACCGCACATCACTTACCCCTTAGTTTCTCGACACTACTAGGTTACTATCGAGTGCCAAGGGTGAGACCTCATCAGCACTTCTGATGTTAACATTGTAGGTTAGTTCATCGGTTATGGTCATCGAGGGTGATTTCCTCCTTCTCCACTCCCGATAACGACACTGTCGTGCAACTCCTCAAGAGTGGACCTCGAGGGTGACTCCTCTTTCTTTCACCTTAACGATAAACATCAGGTGGAATTCCATCGAGGGTGATTTCCTCATGTTTCCCCTTGGTGTCAGACACACAGTTACTATGGTTACTATGACTTTACACTGAACCTTGTTACTAAAGATGGGTTGAACCTGAGGGGTACCCGCGTGAGCTTAATTGCGAGTGATGTGTACTCGGGTTTGACCTGGAAGGTGCCCGCGAGACAATTATGAGGCGTGGTCGGGCATTCTTAGCCCTTGCCGCAAGTCCTCGAGACGGGGCGATGGGGTCACATAATCGTGAGTCTCTGGTCGTTACCGCGCGTTCGCAAGACACTAAATGGTTTGGATATAGCGCTAACCAACACGCGGGCATAGTATGGGCGTTGTGCGTCGTATGCATCAGCCGAAGCTTAATTGACGTCATGCGACTGAGCGGCGCGCGCCGGGTTGGACTGGTCACTACTAGGAAAAGACCTATTAATGGCGCACCTATTTTGGCCATTAATGGCGCACTACTAGTGCTCCATTAGTGCCACACCATTAGTATTTTTTTACTAATGGCGCACCACTGGTGCACCATTAGTATCTGGTATACTAATGGCGCACCACAGGTGCGCCATTAGTATAGACCATGGTGCGCCATTAGTATGCCTCCCAGGGGCCATATATACCCAGGTGCTTTGGCATACTAATGGCGCACTCTTGCGTGATGCGCCAGTAGTAACTTTGGCATACTAATGGCGCACTGTGGGATGATGCGCCATTAGTATCCTTTGGCATACTAATGACGCACTGTGATGTGATGCACCATTAGTATCAATATTAGGTTTTTTTTTTACTTTTCTGTTTTTTGCACAAGTTACAAAATGTATTATTGGACAGAATATAGACAGCAGCACACAGCAACAACAGATTCATCGAATACAATAGAAGATTAGTCTCTGAATACAATTCATCATATTAGTCTCCGAATACAATTCATCATATTAGTCTCCGAATTCAAAAGACCGAACAAAGATAGAACATTATATTACAAGTCTCGAGACCGCGAGTAGCGAGTTTGTCTTCACATTACAAGTCGATATCGATCATCTAAACTACCATCACATAGAAGAGAGCTGCGGTCATCACGATGAGCATCATCACGATGAAACTCGTCTTCATCCGATTCCTCCAACGCTCCCTCCCCTCTCCCGCTAGATAGCGGGCGTATCTAGATTCCGCCTCCGCCCTAGTGGTGTACCCTTTGTAACTGTTACCGCTAAAACGGTGAACCTGTCTCCGACACTCCTCCCAGTCGTCGTAAACTACGGGAACCTTACCCTTGTACACGACATACGACGGCATCGCTATGCACTAGCCAAACGAAATGTTAGTACCAATTCACAGACAATACATAAGAAATATATAAGTATACAACATAAGGATCGGAAGAGAAAAGCAAGACATTAATAGCATCGATTACATCTAAGTTGAACGACTGTCAAAACCAAAGAGACATACTACAAGTTCATTAAAGTTTAATTACAACATGAGCCAATCGATGTTTCAGAACTAGACACATCATCACTACTTTCGACTCGACTCAAGGGACCGGAGCGTGGATGAAGCCGCCGTCTATCGTGGGAGTCATGAAATCGCGGGCGTTGTCAGCCTGCATTTGTAGCATTGTGTCTATGTCACTATTGGACGGTTGATTTCTGAGGTAGAATTGCCCCGAGGTACGAAGGACATCTTGATGGATGATTTCCGCAAACTCTGACTAGATGCGAAAGAATTCTTGTCTGATGTCCGCATCCTGGATTGCCGACACGCTCGCGGCCCAATCTTTGAGTTTACTTGGTAGCAGAAGGTCATGATGGTCCCGTACGATCGCCCGCATGTGATGGATGGCGTAGTAGGCACCCTTCTGACCGCCAGGCGGCTGCTTGACGCAGCAGAACGTCGTATTGTGGGTGAACACGTGCTTGCCATACTTACGAAGAGGCCTGCTAAAGGTGCCTCCAGATTTGGCGTAGCCGGGGAGAACATCATTAAGAACTTTCTTGACATTTGTGTAGTCTACCTTCGACTGACGGTCCGAGTCGAAATACGTGGCCATGGAATATTTCGGGCTTAGGAGGATGAGTGTGCAATGTGTGTCACTACACAAAACACGGAATGTTAAAAGAAAAACGATCGAAATCTAAGAATTCATATGTTACGGGGCGGTTGAGGGGACAACTTACTCGGGAAAGTAAAGCACGAGGAAGTTATCCTTATCTCGGTTTGCCAGAATGACGCCTTCGAGGTAAGAACTCGCGACTTGCCAGTAGCCAGAGCTGCCCAAGATCTTGGCATGCATGTAGAAGGGGTCGACTATCACGATGTCCGGGGTCTTGTCTCTAATGATCCGCATCTCCATACTCAGCGAAAATAGACGAACGAAGGAGTAGTGCAGCGGATGAAGGTTAACCATGGCGAAGATGTCTTCAAACCGCAGGACGATCGTACCCCCGATGGAGTTATCCACAAAGCCCTTGCCCTCTGGCACCTTGGCCGCGAAAACCGGGTATGCCACATCCTTCTCTCTGAGACGCCGCTTCTCCAAAGAAAGAACACTGTCAGGCAGACTCCGCATAGCACCGGTTGCAGCATTGAGCATATTAGTCGGTAGCATCGGCCTACCCGCCACATGCACCCTCCTCATTATATCCTCAGGTGAAGGTGGCCCGTCCTGAGCATGGTTCATACTCGGTGCCGGCTGGCTCGCACCCTTGTTAGTCTTTCTTTTCCGTGCCTTCTTCTTTTCCTGTAATGTGACCGAGTTCTGCTCACAGACCGCCTTCTTGAGTGTGTTGGGGCTGATAATATTTCGCACCTCGGCTATCTGAGGCTCGGTGAAGTCGGTAGCTGGAGGCGTCTCCTGAGAACTAAACGGCAGACGACGCCTGTTGCAACTTGGTTTCTCCGCGGTACCAGCTAGATCACGCACGTCTTTTGTAGGGTTGGGTTCTTGAGAAGGAGGCCCCATGAATTCGCCATCGTACCCATGATCGGCAAAGTACTCATCGACATTGGCAAATGTATCGTCGTTGTTGTCGTCGTCGTCATTCGGATCCTGTGCCATATGCATGTTCGGATCCAGTGGCATAGGGATGTCCGGCACCGTTGCGGCGGTCTTGCCATGGCTTGGCGCCGGCACGACTGCCGGTGTTGTCTTGGGGGTGGTGTCCCCCGCCCCCAAACGAATTTGGCTCTTCGGCCAAAGCAGGGGCCAGCTTAGGCAGGCGCTAAGGGTCATCACATCATCTTCGTCGGCCCCGACGGGTCGAATCGGAGGTAACAACTCGTCGTAGCATGGCAGCACCCGAACCAGTTGAACCCTATACAAGGTGGGTGGCATCGGAGTACCGTGGAACACGGGGTTGCCCGGTTGAACGATTTTTCCCTTGGCGACATCGACCAACTCGTTGTTCACGAAGTGCAGGAGAGTGCACGGAACTTCGGCGGCGCCCTGCGAAAACATGTAGGGCGTCAGGGATGCCCAGTCAAAGGCAAGGAGATGAAGTCCTCGACCGAGAGAGGCTTAATTAGTTACCGTGATGATGGCGTCGAGCTCGGCTAATGTCGAGGCACCGCCATAGGCGGGCGTGCAATTGACGGAGGGGCCGCTTGCTGCAAAGGTGCCGGTCGGCGTACACCCGGGTGCATTAAGCTCCCGTGCCGGCATCGGAGACACCAATGCCGCCTCCGCCGGAGACACCAATGGCCCCGCCATCGCGTTCTGCGAGTTGCTGGCCGTGAAGCTGGGAATCGGGGGCGGCCCCTGTTGGCCGCCCGCAATCCACGTCGTCAGCCCCTAAATCAAGGTAGGCATAATGCCGGTGAGCGTCGATCCCGGTTGTTGTTGCACTTGCTCTTGGACAATCACCGGAATCGGCGCCACTTGTGCCTTGAGTTCTTGAACCTCGCGCTGGCTTTCCGAGCTGGTCTTTTTCTCCTTTCGCCCACCAGCGTTATAGTATGACGACCATTTTGTGGACAAGCCTTTGCCAGCCACACGACCAGCTGATGACAGCTTACTGAGATTATCCTTTTTTTTCATTACATTCAACGCCCTATTTAGAGTGGTGTCCCAAGGGGTGCTCTGAGTCGACCCCGCGCTACTACTTTCAGTCGCCTGCGGAAGGAATGTGAACCATTTAGAAATTTGGCTTCATTAATTAGAATGCAACCATATGGAGCTAATTACGCGGGGGTGTATTCCTTACCAGAACAAGCTCACGCGCCCTGGTCTTCGGATCCGTGGTAAGCTCCTTTGTTTTCGGGTCCTTCTTCTACCGGGCCCTGACAAAGTTCCTGGTCTGTTTGTCACCGTATTTATCGAAGAGGGGCGGTAGAACTTGCTCGGCACGCTCCGCCTCCTCCTTGTCCCATATATGCTCCGCCACTCTGTAACCGCCGGGACCGAGTGTGTGTTCCCCTAAGTTCAACTCCCGCATTTCTTTCCCCCACTGACTTGATTCGGAGGTTGCGGTGCTCTCGCACTTGATCTTGAAGTCATTGTAGTCATCTTCGGTGATCGAAGGATTTTTCTCCTTGATATTCTCATAACTAAAACCTTTGTTAATCATTCTCTTCACCGAGCTTCTCCAAGTAGACAGGGCCATGCTCATCCTCGTGAGTGCGGCATTGTTCACTTTATTCCCTGTGAGGCTTGTGTTTTCAAATTCAGCGGGGAACTTGTATCGTTCGTGCAGCTTCGTGAAGAGGAGGTTGCGCAAATTCCCTCGGTCCTTATGCCTTAGGTTCTCGGTGCTGATCGAGACGGTGCTCCGGAGAATGCACCCGAGCTGAAGTGAGTACCCCTTGACTATTCGTTTGGGCGCCGTTGGATTCTCGTCGGAGTCCACTTCAGTAAATTCCTCCTTGACGGTGCGGAGCACGGTCGGGCGCCGGTCCTTCCGTTGCCTCTTCGGTTGGCTGCCATCTGTGCGTGTGCCGCCATCATCAGTGGTGGCATCCTCAGCGGCACCATCAGTGGTGTCATCCCCGACGGCACCATCAGTGGGGTCATCCTCGACGACACCATCAGTGGTGTCAGGATCGGTGTCTTTCGCGGCGTCCTCATACAAGTGAGGTTGTTCTTCCATCTCCTGGGACAGCTCCCAGAATGCCTTGCCGCCCGAACCGCCGGCCTCATTGTTGTGGGCCATGTTTCTCTCTAAATAGGAAAAATGTTTGGTCAAAAAGTTGGTTATTGTCAAGGAACAAGATCATGGTCTCATCATTTAGGGTTTGTCGACACCGAGGCATCCTAAAAGCTAAGCTTTTATCATTGAGGGTTTTTCGATGCCGAGGCACCCTAAAAGCCTAAGCTTTCATCATTTAGGTTTTTACCGACACCGAGGCACCCTAAAAGCCAAGGTTTTATAATTTATGGTTTGTCGACACCGAGGCATCCTAAAAGCTAAGCTGGGAAGGAGAATTCTAAGTTGGGCCTAATCACTTGGCTCTATTGCCGCCTATGGTTTAATGCAGCAAAAATAAAGGGGCAGTTGATCCTACTTAATTAAGTACTAAGATACCCCCATGCATTAGTCACAAGTACCACATATCTCCTATTTTTAGCAAAGTCATGCTAAAATTCACGGAAAATTTTAGCATGACCTTTGCTGAAAATAGGACATATGGAGTACCCGAATTTGCCGGAACGGAAGTTAATCGACATTCCAACAAACTCAAGGGCCTCTCGGGGTACCTGCAAAATCATCATGACACGATGGTCGGAGACAAAACCCAGCAGTGCAAAGTGGGGAAATCTGCCATGTCTAAACATGGATATTTCCAGTAGGTGATTGGACCACTGAAGCTATAAGATGTTACAGTACAAACAAATTAAAGCAGCAGCAATAATAACAGGTTGAAGCATCAGGATCGTACTACTTCAGGGCACGACACAGAACATACCCTACATTTACTGAACAATAAACGTTTCCCTGAATCTTTCGCCCAATACACCAAGTTCAAGTCCAAACCTTGTCAGAACTATATATACATACTTGTTAGTGGGAGGTTTGCAACACTTGAAGAAGGGATAGAGCAATTTATATGAAAATATTATATGGCACAGAAGTCAGCACTCGACTCATATGTTATATCTTAGTTTACTTCCTAGATGATGCAGCAAACTACAGATCTGAGTGCATGGGTTCAAACAGACAAATTGTGCACAGAGAAACACAAGACAAACAACAACAGAAGCCAAATACTTCCTCAAGAACATGTTCCAGAAAGAAAACAAGACACTCCATTGGTTTTTGAAAAGCTCTCATTTTGGACATCAGTAGGCAAACTTCCTAAACTTCACTACATCTACATATGTAAATATTTATATTGGATACAGAGAAGTCATGTGTAGATTTGTCTCAGAAAGTAGCCCATATTAAAAAAGCTTAAAACATATAATAACATGCTTATCTGCATGAACATGAATCTGTATCTATTGTCGCTATGATCTAGTAATAAGAACAAGACATGTCAATTTCAATTTCAATTACCCATCACATAAATCAGATCGACCTTGTTGATTTGATTCACAAATCTACCAAAATCTAGGTTTCCATAGTCCACTTTAGTTCAGCTAACCCTGAGAAAATGTTGCAGCAAACAAAACCATTTAATTAAATTAGCAGGTTTTGATGCAAAATATTGTGGCAGTCACTTCCAAGCAAGAAAACACAAAATTCACTGACCAATTTTAATTTGTAAGACAACTGAGCTAAAATCTCAGTGTACTGAAGCTGCAAAGGCACTGGGTCACAACATCATGCAGCACATGCACTGAATTCCAAGCGATCATCTACTCTTATTCTGCTAAAATCCTAGGGCATTGATTTGAAGCTGTGAAGACCATGGATCACATCAACATATGGCAATTTCATTTCCTTATTGGTAAAAACTAATGCTACAGTTTCACCGAGAGAGTTCCAGGGAGTCAAAGTTGGGATTTTGATCATGTGATTCAGACTGCACCTTGATGATTTGCCACCTAAATCTTACCTATTTAGTGTGTCTGAAGCAAGCTTAGCTAACCGTGACAAATTGCAGCAAGCTGAACCAGTTTCATCGCATTAACAACTCGTAATGGCGCAAAGTGTTGTCTTTGTCACTTCCAAGCATGAGATAAAATTCATCCTATTCCAAATATGGTACCTGAACAATATGGTACCTGGGGGTCGGAGTCGGGGTCGAAGAGGCGGCGGCGGTGGTGTCGAAGAGGCGGCGGCGGCGGCGGTGTCGAGGGCGCTGGCGTCGAAGAGGTGCGGGCGGCGGCGGTGTCGAAGAGGCGGCGGCGGCGGTGTCCAAGAGGCCTCGCGCGCAACGAGGTCGAGGTCAGAGCGGTAGGCGGGGCCGGTGACGATGGCGCGGCGACGACGGGCTCAGGAGGGGCGGCTAGGGTTCGTGGGGAGGGCAGGGAAGCGACGGGGTGGCGAGCGTGTGAGGTGGAGGGGGCGGCAGTGGAGGCAGGGGCGGCAGCGCAGTGGAGGCGGCGGAGCAGAGGCGGGATCTGGCGCAATGGGGGGGGAGGGGATATGGCGCAGAGAGGGAGAGGGGGGATCAAGTCGAGTGGGGGAGGTTTACTAATGGCGCACCTCCCCCTGGTGCGCCATAAGTTCATCTATACTAATGGCGCACCTCCCCCCTGGTGCGCCATTAGTATTTTATTTTTATTTCTGTTCGAGCCCATAGGTTATCTACCATCAGACTCCATCTACATCAAACCCCATGTGCTAGACCGACTGGTCAGCACGCAGCACACCCACTAGGAGGTCCTGGGTTCAATTCCCAGGCTCCCCAATTTTTGTTTTTATGCATTTAAAATGTTGTTTGATACTTATTTGTGTTTAAATATGTTCAAACTTGTTTAAATCATAACAGTAATATTTTTTATAAAACAGTAATATTTTTTTTAAAATATCATCAAATTTGTTATTTGAAAATATTTATGAATATGAAAAAATATAATGAAATTTAATATTTGAAAATATCATGAGTTCATGGGTCGGCGGCGGCGGCCGGTGGAGCGGGGGAGGGTGCGGTGGGTCGTCGGCGGCGGTGGAGTAGGGGAGGGTGCGGGGGGTCGGCGGCGGCGGCCGGTGGAGCGGGGGGTGCTCGACGGCGAGGGGGACCGAATCTGGCGAGGTGGGATAGCGATCGAGATGGAGGGGGATCGAGATCGAGTGTCCATGAAATTTAAAAACATTCAAGAGTTCAAAAAGTGCCCATGAAATACAATCGAGAAATGCAGGCTATGATTTAAATACAATAGATCTTAGCTAGCTATCTGTTCATAATCTTCTTGCCCTTCTTTTTCGCAAATGGAGTTCTTCTGTGGAACGGACGTCCTTTAGGTAGGGTGGTCCTGCTTCTTCTTGTGGTGTATGCTGCTACTTCATCATCGTCGTCATGTTCGATCTTCGGGTCGCCGTACTTGTCGAAGTCTTGCTCATTGGCTACTCCATCCATTCTGATGATCTTCCTTTTGCCTCTCCTCACGACAACACGACTGGGCTTTGACAAGTCGGTAATGAAGAAGCATTGGTCCACTTGGGAAGCCAGTACCCATGGCTCATTTTTCGCGGTGACGTTTGCGCCCGCGGTCTTGGATTTGGCTTCGGGTATAACCATGGTGGTGAAATACCGGTCTTCTTTTAGGACGCTCTTGGCCCATCTGACACGGAACATCGGGACCTTCTCTCCAGCATAGCTCAGCTCCCAGATCTGCTCGATCCTTCTGTAGTATCTGTCCATGGTCATTACCGGTGTAGGATTCCATTGTTACCCCAGAGTTCTGATAACCATCGCTCTTCATGTCCTTGGCCTCGGTGTAGAATGTGTAGCCGTTTATATCGTATGCCTCATAGGTCACCAGGTTGTGCTCGGCGCCCTGTGACAATGTAATGCCCAGGATGGGACTATATCTCCTACGTGTCGAGGCACGACTTAGAGACATAACCCCATGCTGGAAGCATGGCAAGTTTGGTATCTTTGCACAACTCATGTAAAAGGTGGGGATGGAAAACATAAAATAGTTGGCTTACACTCGCCACGTCACACAAATTCATTACATGTTTCAATCATCATACAAAACAACATCACAGCCCATCTAAGGGTAAAATCCAAATGTCAAGATACCAAACATAATTTAAATCCACAGGTCGGATCGAATCCTAGTAGAAGTCACCACTACTGATCATCAGGATAACGAACATAGTATCGACTACGCTCCTCGTCGTACTCCCAGTCTAGTTCGGTGCCATCACCTGGATAGCTCACCATCGGACCTGCATCTGGTGTGGTGAAGTAATTGTGAGCCATAGAGGACTCAGCAATCCCGTTCCCGGATAACATGACTATTTAAGCCTTGGGAGAGTATAAGGCTGAAGAAAAGAATAAGAGTCTGCAGCAGCAACTAGCACCAGCTTACGTGAAAGAGTGCGAGAAGAGAAGTGCCTCGGTCGAGAGATGATCACGAAGTGATCCTAGACTAATCAAGTCAAACATAACCCCACCGTGTTCAACTCCCGAATCCCTATTCGGAAATTGACAGTCATGGTACACACGCTGGTAGTGTATTAGAACAATGTGTCAAGTTTTCTACAACCGGATATTAACAAGCTCCCATCTGCCACATAACCGCGGGCACGGCTTTCGAAAGTTCATAACCCTGCAGGGGTGTTCCAACTTGGCCCATGACAAGCCCACAATCCGCGGAGTCGCAACTCCAAGGTGGGAAGACCCGAGTATTCTCGGAATCCCGTGCTCAAGATACTCCGAACTAAGGTAAGGCTAATCCAGCAAATCCTCCCGGCGTGTCGACACCCTGATGGTAGCCGCGGGTATCTAGTCTCAGGACACGACCGGATAGGTCAGCCTACAGGTATATACCAATCCTCGAGTTCCCTCGGGTGGCCCCGTAGTGTGCCCAGTTTGGACCAACACTCATGTGGAGCACTGGCCCGGGGGTTGTTAATTAAGGACTCGTGTTTGCAAGACCCTATGCAAGTTTTATTAGTTATTAGGCAAATAGTACCAATGTTGGGACTTGCTGGAAAAGACTTAGCAGTTATCGGTTTATCGAGGGGGCCCCATAACCCCAACCGTGTGAGGAACGCATAATCAAGGAACATAACACCGGTTTATACGGTTCCTAGCGGCATGAGTGGAACAAAAGACCAAGCAAAAGGCTTAGCCTTCCACCCATTTGCAACATATAGATGAATTCATTTTAAGCATTTATATAGTGTGATATAACCCAACAAACTTCAACATGAAGCAAGCATCTTCAACTTCACCTGCAACTAGCAACGCTATAAGAGGGGCTGAGCGAAGCCTACGTATAGCCAATCAATGGTTTGCATAGGTAGGGTGGTTAGACATGGACATGGTTACAAGTAGGAGGCTGACAGGAAAGACATGGGCATCGAGGCAAAACTATAGATCGAGACTACTAGCAATAGGCAAAGATAGTAATGTTATCGGGGATCGGTCATCTTGCCTGAAGAGTTGTCGTTCGGAACGTAAGAGGGGTCCTCGTGCTCAACCTCGGTAGTAACCTCGTGCTCGTACTCGTACTCGGTCTCAGCTTCCGGCTCTAAACAATACAACCACACAAGGCACGAATCAACAAGATGCAATGCGCACACAAAATGATGGATGCATGATGGATGCACTATGAGAGCACACGGAGCACGGAAAATAACACTCAAGCAAAATACTTCAAAACATGATGGCAATAGGATATTATAAATCTACACGGAAAATCAATCAAGTTTCATATAAGACTTTCTGAAAACGGAGCTACGGGCTAAAAGTTATGCCCGAAACAAGAAATAGGCGAAGGCTGAAAATTACAGCCACATAGCAACTTCGGAGCACTAGATAAATAAGCTACAACACTCAAACATCATGGCAAAGAGCATGAACATAAACTAGACATATCCTACATCAAATAAGTCCATTGGTGCACCCCCAAAGGAGCCACGGATCAATAGCAACAAGCTTGGACATATTGAACTTGACAACAAAATCCTGACAGCAGTAATTTATTGCAACTTTGGAGCCAAAGTTAAATATGCTACATCCACTCAAATAAGCATGTGAGAGCATGAATGGATAGCCAACAATATGTACAGCAAGGAACCATCAAGAGTCACCCCAAAACTATCATGGTTTGTCCTAGAACAGCAAGCAAACATGGCATCTGAGAATTACAGATTCCAGACTTAGTGAAATTTCACTAAGTGTTAAAACAACAGTTTCATCATGGCATCTTTGAGAGCAAGTTTAAGTCGCCTCAAAACTAAACTTGGCAAGTGGTAAGAACCACATCAAAGTACACATGATGGTGATTCCAAAACACCTAAGCGTGCATCATGGAGATAAACAAAACGATAGCAATGAGCTCATCAAGATGGCATTTCATAACAAGTTAAACAACTAAACATCCACATGGCACTTTGCAATGGAGATAAACATGGTAAGAATAAATCTATCATGCAATCTAACACAAACAACATGTAGAGCGTGGCAAGACGAACACGTGGACATGTCATTTGCATCATTCGGGTAAACGAGCTAAAAGATATCACTATGCAAAGATGGCATAAAAACATCACTAATAGCAGTTTATATCGGGATGCACTCTTGCAACATAAAAATAAGCATCTAGATGATCTCAAACATGCATGGCACAAAGGAATGAAACGAAGTGCTAGTCACCACGAACGTCTGGACATGTCATTTGCGCAAAACGGAGCAACACACAAAAAGTTATCACAGTTTGAATATAGCATCAGCACACAAAAACACAGGGATGAGGGTTATTGAAGTCAACCTCCTCAGATCTGGGGAAAAAGGGTCAACGGGCCCGCGGCGGCGGATCTGGCCCGGGAGCCTTGTGGCTGGAGATGGGCCGGCTCGCGGTGGCTCAGCCTGCTGGCGAGGCGAGCGGCCTTGGCCCGCTCGGTGGAAGGTGGCTGGCGACGCGGACCGGAGGGAGGCGGCCTGGCGATGGAGCCCGCGGTGGCTCCGACTCGGTGCGGGCTCGGTGGAGGGAGGCCGGCCCGGCTCGGCTGGGAGGAGCGCCTGGGCCGCGCGGCGCTGCGGAGGGAGGCCCAGCGAGGCGATGCGAAGCGGGGCGGTCGAGCGGTCGACTGGATCCAGTCGATCCAGTCGCTGGCGGCGGTCGCAGAGGGAGGCCTGACCTGGCTCTCGGCATGGAGGAGCGACGGGTCAACGCCTGGATCTGGATCGGGGCCTCATGCCCGATCCGATCTAGCGAAGGAAAAACGGCGACGGCGGCTGTTGCTTCCTTCGATGGGAGGTGGTGGCGCCCTGACCGAGGCTCGCGACAGGGTTCGAGGAGGGGATTGCCAAGTGGCGGGGTGGAACTGGCCAGGCACGGGATTTGAGGGGGAGGAAGGCTAGAGGTAGGTGGAGGGGGTTAGGCTGCCAAAATTGGCATGGGGGTGTTTATATAGGGTAGGTGCTAGGGTTTGAGGGTTTTGGGGGGTTTTAGAGCACTCCGATCGCGATCCGACGGATCCGATCGTGAGGGGAGTTAGGATGGGCCAAGAGGAGGGAAGTGGTCTGTTGGAGGGGTGTCTTGGGCCTCAAAGTGGAGGCACTTTGAGCCCACGAGAATAACTGTTGGGGTAGCAAACGAACTCGAAACGCAACGAGATTTGACAGGCGGGTTACACATACCAAAATAACAACACACGACAAGTCTCGCGCCAAACCGGTAACGTTACACGGCCAAACACCAAAGTAGGCCTACGGGACGCCACAGACACGTGAGGGAGCTCCGGAACACGAAACGGACAACGGGAAGGAACGCGTGGAACCGGATGCAAACGACAACACCAATGCAAAGCGATGCACACATGTCTACATGATATGAATGAATGCCACACACGCGCACAACAAAACGACGAAAACCCGAAAGACAAAGAACCCGGAATGGAATAGATGAAGCCAAAGATATATTATATGCCCAAAAGGGAAAGTATTACATCCGGGGCATTACAAACTCTCCTCTACTACAAAAAGATCTCGTCCCGAGATCTAGGACTGGAAAAAGGAAGGGTACTCAGAACGAAGATGATCTTCTCGTTCCCACGTAGCTTCTCGGTCGGTGTGATGAGACCACTTGACTTTCAAGAATTTGATGGACTTGTTGCGGGTCTTGCGCTCGGTTTCTTCGAGAATAGCAATGGGATGCTCTCGGTAGGACAAATCTTGTTGGAGATCAATCTCTTCAAACGGAATCATGCGTTCAGGTGCCTTGAAGCATTTGCGGAGTTGAGACACATGGAACACATCATGAACATTGGCGAAGTTGGAAGGGAGCTCAAGTTTATAGGCTAGATCGCCTCTTTTGCCAAGAATCTTGAAAGGCCCGACGTATCTAGGAGCAAGCTTTCCTTTGATACCGAATATTTGGGTTCCTTTCATCGGAGAAACACGGAGATAGACGTGATCATCGATGTTGAAGGCCAAATCACGATGCTTGCCGTCATAGTAGCTCTTCAGACGTGACTGAGCGGCCTTGAGATTCTCACGTATGACTTTGCACATCTCTTCGGCTTCTGAGATCAAGTCATTGCCAAGAAGTTGACGTTCACCTGTTTCGGACCAGTTGAGAGGGGTACGACACTTTCTGCCATAGAGGATTTCAAATGGAGCTTTGCCGGCACTTGCTTGAAAGCTGTTGTTGTAAGAGAACTCGGCAAATGGAAGGAAATCTTCCCATTTCATGCCAAAAGAGATGACACAGGCTCTGAGCATGTCTTCTAGAATCTGATTCACTTGCTCGACTTGACCACTAGTCTGAGGGTGAAAAGCAGTGCTGAACCTGATCTTAGTGCCCATGTCGGACTGAAAGGAGTCCCAGAACTTGGATGTGAACAAACTTCCATGGTCTGAGGAGATAACTTGAGGAATGCCATGTAAGGACACAATTCTGGAAGTGTACAACTCTGCAAGTTGAGCTGCATTGATGGATTCTTTGACTGGAAGGAAGTGAGCGACTTTGGTAAGCTTGTCAATCACCACAAAGATAGAATCATTCCCTTTCTTGGACTTAGGAAAGGCAGTGACGAAATCCATTTCAAGGTGGTCGAATTTCCACTCGGGAATAGGAAGAGGTTGGAGAAGACCGGCTGGACGTTGATGTTCTGCTTTCACTCTTCTGCAAACATCACATTCATTCACGAATTGGGCAATTTCCCTTTTCATGCGTGTCCACTAGTAAGACTGCTTGAGATCTTGGTACATCTTGGAACTACCAGGATGAATGGAAAGGAGAGAATCATGTGCTTCTTCCATTATGAGCTTCCTGAGATCACCTTTTGGAACCACGAGTCTGTCCTCGAAGAACAAGGTATCTCTCTCATCAACACGATAGCACTTGTATTTAGGAGTGCCCTTTGCAATACCATGTTTCACCTTCTGCACCATGGCATCACTGAGTTGGGCCTCACGGACCTGATCTTCCAAGGTAGGAGCAACTTGAAGATTTGCAAGAAAACCCTGCGGAACAACTTGAAGGTTGAGCTTCCTGAATGCTTCACAAAGCTCAGGCTAGAATGTCTTGATAAGAAGGCTGTTGCAATATGCATTTCTGCTCAAAGCATCTGCAATCACATTCGCCTTGCCAGGAGTGTATTCAATGCTGGGATCATACTCTTGGATCATTTCAACCCAACGAGTCTGGCGGAGGTTCAGATTCGGCTGTGTGAAGATGTACTTCAAGCTCTTGTGATCGGTGAAGATGTCGACTTTTCTGCCCAACAACAGATGTCTCCACGTAATCAAAGCATGTACCACAGCTGCTAGTTCGAGATCATGTGTGGAATAGTTCTTCTCACTTGGCTTCAGCTGATGAGAAGTGTATGCCACAATTCTCTTGTCTTTCATAAGCACACCACCAAGGCCTTGAAGAGAAGCATCACAGAATACTTCATAGGGCTTGGATTCATCTGGAGGAGTAAGAACTGGAGCAGAGACGAGCTTTTCTTTGAGAGTTTTGAATGCCACTTCACACTCTGGAGACCAAAAGTATTTGACATTCTTCTGAAGCAAGTTGGAAAGAGGATTGGCAATCTTGGAGAAGTTCTCAACGAACCTTCTGCAATAGCTGGCAAGACCCAGAAAACTGCGGAGTTGCTTGACGTTCTGAGGAGCTTCCCAGTTCACAATTGCTTCAACTTTCTCGGGGTTTACCGCAATACCGCCAGCTGAGATGATATGGCCCAGGTACAAAACCTTATCGAGCCAAAATTCGCACTTGGAGAACTTGGCATAGAACTTATGCTCACGGAGTCGATCAAGAACCAGACGTAAGTGCTTTTCGTGATCTTCTTCATTCTTGGAAAACAACAGAATATCATCCAGATACACAAGCACAAACTTGCCGGTATAGGGGTTGAAGATGTAGTGCATCATTCTCGAGAAGGTAGGAGGAGCATTGGCGAGACCAAAGGACATGACCGTATACTCGTATGAGCCGTAGCTCGTTCTGAAGGCAGTCTTGGGAATGTCTTCCTCGCGAATGCGAATTTGGTGATAGTCCATTCGGAGATCGAGCTTACAGATTCCAGACTTAGTGAAATTTCACTAAGTGTTAAAACAGCAGTTTCATCATGGAATCTTTGAGAGCAAGTTTAAGTCCTCTCAAAACTAAACTTGGCAAGTGGTAAGCACCACATCAAAGTACACATGATGGTGATTCCAAAACACCTAAGCGTGCATCATGGAGATAAACACAACGATAGCAATGAGCTCATCAAGATGGCATTTCATAACAAGTTAAACAACTAAACATCCACATGGCACTTTGCAACGGAGATAAACATGGTAAGAATAAATCTATCATGCAATCTAACACAAACAACATGTCGAGTGTGGCAACACAAACACGTGGACATGTCATTTGCATCATTCGGATAAACGAGCTAAAAGATATCACTATGCAAAGATGGCATAAAAACATCACTAACAGCAGTTTATATCGGGATGCACTCTTTCAACAGAAAAATAAGCATCTAGATGATCTCAAACATGCATGGCACAAAGGAATGAAACGTAGTGCTAGTCACCACGAACGTCTGGACATGTCATTTGCGCAAAACGGAGCAACACACAAAAAGTTATCACTGTTTGAATATAGCATCAGCACACAAAAACACAGGGATTAGGGTTACTGAAGTCAACCTCCTCGGATCTGGGGAAAAAGGGTCAACGGGCCCATGGCGGCGGATCTGGCCCGGGAGCCTGGTGGCTGGAGACGGGCCGGCTCGCGGTGGCTCGGCCAGCTGGCGAGGCGAGCGGCCTCGGCCCGCTCGGTGGAAGGCGGCTGGCGACGCGGACCGGAGGGAGGCGGCCTGGCGATGGAGCCCGCGGTAGCTCCGACTCGGTGCAGGCTCGGTGGAGGGAGGCCGGCCCGGCTCGGCTGGGAGGAGCGCCTGGAGGGAGGCCCAGCGAGGCGATGCGAAGCGGGGCGGTCGAGCGGTCGACTGGATCCAGTCGATCCAGTCGCTGGCGGCGGTCGCAGAGGGAGGCCCGACCTGGCTCTCGGCCTAGAGGAGCGACGGGTCAACGCATGGATCTGGATCGGGGCCTCGTGCCCGATCTGATCTAGCGAAGGAAAAACGGCGGCGGCGGTTGCTGCTTCCTCCGATGGGAGGTGGTGGCGCCCTGACCGAGGCTCGCGGCGGGGTTCGAGGAGGGGATTGCCAAGTGGCGGGGTGGAACTGGCCAGGCACGGGATTTGAGGGGGAGGAAGGCTAGAGGTAGGTGGAGGGGGTTAGGTTGCCAAAATTGGCATGGGGGGGTGTTTATATAGGGTAGGTGCTAGGGTTTGAGGGTTTTGGGGGGTTTTAGAGCCCTCCGATCGCGATCCGACGGATCCGATCGCGAGGGGAGTTAGGATGGGCCAAGAGGAGGGAAGTGGTTTGTTGGAGGGGTGTCTTGGGCCTCAAAGTGGAGGCACTTTGAGCCCACGAGAGTAACTGTTGGGGTAGCAAACGAACTCGAAACGCAACGAGATTTGACAGGCGGGTTACACATACCAAAACAACAACACACGACAAGTCTCGCGCCAAACCGGTAACGTTACACGGCCAAACACCAAAGTAGGCCTACGGGACGCCACGGACACGTGAGGGAGCTCCGAAACGCGAAACGGACAACAGGAAGGAACGCGTGGAACCGGATGCAAACGACAACACCAATGCAAAGCGATGCACATGTCTACATGATATGAATGAATGCCACACACGCGCACAACAAAACGACGAAAACCCGAAAGACAAAGAACCCAGAATGGAATAGATGAAGCCAGAGATATATTATATGCCCAAAAGGGAAAGTATTACATCCGGGGCATTACAGACAAGGCGAATATGAGTTGTTCTTCCGTGGTAGAATCCTCATGTAAAGGGTACGACAGAAGCTTCTGCTTGAACCAACGCATGAAAATTGAGTTGTGCTCTTTGATCATATCTCCGTCCGTCCTCTGTTGGCCTCGGTCATTGTACGTCTTCTCAATAAAGGTTTTGTGCTCTACCACCCAAGGATCGACCACGTCTATGTGTTGTAGCGTGACTAGATTTGCTCTTTCAAAGTCGGCGAGTCAACCCTCAAAGTCGACATGCATTTTGCGGCGACCCTCACGGTGACCCCATCCAGCGAGCCTGCCGAGGTGCCTGTTGACGGGCAGACCAACGGGGTTCTCGATGCCTACATAAATCGGTGAGTACGAGATGCACTCTTTGGTCAGAAAGCCCCTGGCTATGCTTCCCTCTGGAGTGACATGTTGCTAACGTATCCTTTGATGACACCATTCATCCTTTCGAACGGCATCATGCTGTGCAGGAACGTCGGCCCGAGTTGGATGATATAATCCACGATATGGACCAGCAGATGCACCATAACGTTGAAGAATGCGGGCGGAAAGTACATCTCAAGCTCGCATAGTATCACCACGATCTCTTCATATAGCCTTGTGAGTTGCCTCACGCCAACCGACTTCCGAGAGATGACGTCGAAAAAGTTGCATAGGCCAAATAGCGTTTCACGGACGTGTGCGTCCATGATCCCATGAATTGCAACTGGAAGTATCTGCGTCATCAGCACGTGACAGTCGTGAGACTTCATCCCACTGAACTTCTGCTTCGCTGGGTCTAGGTATCTGCTTATCTTCCCCGCGTAACCGTAAGGAAGTTTTACTCCTACGAGGCAGGTGAAAAACTGCTCGATCTCCTCCTGACTTAGAGTGAAGCACGCGGGAGGGTAGTCATTTCCGGTCTTCTTGGCCTTTTTGCCTTTGCGACGACTTTCCGTGTCCTGCTTCGCCTCATCATCATCATCATCATCATCATTAGCGTGAAGCTCCTGCCTGATGCCCATTGATTTCAAGTCTGCCCTTGCTTTCGGCCCATCTTTGGTCCTCTCTGGCATGTTGAGCAGGGTACCAAGCAGACTCTCGCACACGTTCTTCGTGATATGCATGACATCAAGGCTGTGAGGCAAACGGTTGATCTTCCAGTACGACAAGTCCCAGAAAATAGACCTCGTTTTCCATACCTTCAGCAGCGGCTCTGGCGCCTTTCGCTTATTTCCTGGCCCTGGCGCCTTCTGCTTCTTTCCCGGCAGTGGGCAATCTTTCCAATTTTTCAACAGCTCGTCTATTTCCTCGCCGCTCCTCGTACGCGGGCGTCTTCGGGGTTCGGTTTCACCATCGAACAGATCCTTGCGTTTTCTCCACAGGTCATCGTCGCGAAGCCACCTTCGATGTCCCATGAACACGGTTTTCAAAGACCCGGGATCTCTATCTAGCTGGCGATATGTTGTGTCATCCATGCACCTGACGCATCCAGAAAATCCGTGGACCACCTGCCCCGCGACATATCCGAAACCGAGATAGTCGTGCACCGTCATGAGCAGTGCGGCTCTCACTGGGAAATATTCTTTCTCTGCGACGTCCCATGTATTGGCTGGCGTTTTCCACAGCGTGTCTAGCTCCTCTTTCAGCAGCCCAAGATACAGATTCATGTCGTTCCCTGGTTGTTTCGGTCCTTCAATTAGCATACTCATGTGAGTGTACTTCCTCTTCATGCACAACCAGGGGGGAAGGTTGTACATCCACACAAACACAGGCCAGGTGCTATGTGTGCTTCTCTGGCTGCCAAACGGATTAACTCCATTGGTGCCCACGCCCAGCACGATGTTCCTTGGATCGTTCCCAAATTCGACGTCTTCGAAGTTTAACGCTTGCCACTGGCTCGCATCCTTAGGGTGACTCAGCATCTTGTCTTTTTTATTTATCTCCGGATCATTTGCGTCATCTTCTCGCTTCTTCTCCTCCCTATCCGCGTGCTAACGCAGGAGCTTTGCTACCTTCGGGTCTGCGAAATACCGCTGCAGACGAGGAGTGATCGGAAACTACCACACCACTTTTCGAGGAGCTTTCTTCCTCTTCTTGTATCGAGTGACGCCGCACACCGGACATATGGTAGACTCTGCGTGCTCATCCTGATAAATGATGAAATTGTTCATGCATACATGGTATTTCACGTGCGGTAAATCCAGAGGACACACGATTTTCTTCGCCTCCTCGAAACTGGTCGGGCACTTGTTCCCCTTGGGAAGACGTTCGTGCCAGAATGACATGTTCTCGTCGAAGCATGCGTCGGTCATTTTGTGTTTTACCTTCATCTCCAGAGCCATGAGCATTACTTTCAGGAGGGTATCCTCGGGCTTGCATCCTTCATACAATGGAGTAACCGGGTCTTTCTTCAGTTGATCCATCTTGGCTTTCTCTCGGGCGGCAGCTCTTGAGTTATCCGTCTGCTTGAGAAGCAGCTCTTGAATATGAGGGTCCTGCACCCAGCCCATAGATGGTCCAGCGTTGTCTGCTCCGCCGGCATGATCATCTTCATGATCATGCTTGTCGACTACTCCGGCATCTTCCTCATCATCATGTCATGTATCTTCTACATGATGACTGTGTACAGCATCACCATCGTGATCATCTCCTGGAGATTCTTCATCTTCTCGCCCGCTCGAGCCGCGGTGGTTGTCTTGCTGTCCTTCCTCATTTCTTTCCCGGCCCCCATGGACGAATTCGTAGTCATCTTCATCACCTTGCCACCGATAGCCATCCATGAAACCACGCAAGAGCAGGTGGTCCCGCACCTGCCCGGAATCCGGGTCCGCAATAAGGCTCTTCAGCTTGCATCTTCGACATGGACATCTTATCTCCGTCTCATTCTTTTGAAGCATATCGGCCTTCGTGGAGCTCAAAAACCTATTCACGATGCCTTCGGTCATCGTGCGGACCATGGTCGCTTGCGGGGTAGAGCAAAATGATATTTTAGAACCAAGAAAAAATTTGGCATTGCTTTCCCTAAAAATAGGACCAAAAAGAACGCATAATGCCAAAATTCTCGCCGAAACGGAAATGAATCAACATTCCGGTAAAATATTGGCAACTATCGCATTTCAAATACCGGTACACCTGCAAACACAAACATATATGCAACATCACAAACATATGCAACACCACGAACATACATAGATCTAGCTAGGCCATAAAAAGTGCATGTGCACATTGTTGGAGGGAGAACAACGTAAAGATAGCTTCCCCCTTACTTACCTATCAAAAAAAGGTAATTTAACCACTTAATTTGAATGAATCTATGGTGGAAATGAGGTGACAAAGAGGAGGCAGCCGAGACAAGCTTTGGAGGAGGAGGTGGAGAGAATGAAGTGGGGAGAAAGTGAGTGGGTAGGAGTGGCCGTCCAAAATATCTTGTTGGTGCCCAGGTTACTAATGGCACACCATCTCCAAATGCGCCATTAGTAACCCAGGTTACTAATGGCGCACCTGCTGGTGGTGCGCCATTAGTAGTTTTGCAAAAAAAAATATACTAATGGCGCACTGTGGGATAGTGCACCATTACTAGTTTAAACTAGTAATGGCGCACTATGGCACGGTGCGCCATTAGTAGTTTTGCAAAAAAAAAGAATAAAAAAATAAAAACACTATGTCTGGATGCGCCATTAGTATGTTTGGAAAAGAAAAAAAATTATTACTAGTGGCGCACCATGAGCCCGGTGCGCCATTAGTGTATTCCACACTAATGGCGCACTAGCACGGGGTGCACCATTAGTATATACTAATGGCGCACCGCATGTCAGGTGCGCCATTAGTGTCCATCCTATCTATAGCCCTTTTCCTAGTAGTGGGTTATGCACCTACCTTTTTAAGGAGGTAGCTAGGTCTGCTCACCGGCCACCCACGCAACGTGCAGGAGTTCCCGGGGCGATGGCCCATGACCCCTGGGGCATAGGTTTAGTTCGGCGTGCATGACCTCTCTATTAAGCCTAGGTCGGTTTGCGGCGTATTGTTTGGCCGAGGCCGGGCATGACCTGATGGTTTGTCCGGCCGGAGTTAAGCGAGCATGGTGGGTAAGTTGGTGCACCCCTGCAGGGAATAAACCATCTATCGATAGCGTGTCCGACGGTAACGGACACTTGGAGTTGTATCCTGATCAATACAAGTAGAACTGGATACTGAGGCATGAATTGGATATGTTGCTCCGGGAGTCGAGAAAGGATCCCGGGGCGTCGACAACAACATAAATATGACTTATGTTATACTACTCTATTCCCCCTTGTTGCTGCAAGACGGTGGTTTCCTGAAGATGCTAGTATTCAATAGCACTAGTTTCTCCCCCTCTTATTCTGGCATTCTGCAGCTTAGTCCACAGATACTACCCTTTTCATTGATACCGATGCATATGTAGTGTAGATCCTTCCTTGCGAGTACTTTGGATGAGTACTCACGGTTGCTTTGCTCCCCCTTTTCCCCCTTCTTTCTTCTTTCTGGTTGATTCAACCAGATGGTGGAGTCCAGGAGCCAGATGCCACCCTTGACGATTGTTACTACCCCGACAAAGCCTACTACCTCTTGGAGACAGCTGACGGCCAGGAGTAGTTAGGAGGTCCCAGGGAGGAGGCCTTTCCTCGATCGTATTGATTTTGTGCTAGCCTTCTTAAGGCAAACTTGTTTAACTTATGTCTGTACTCAGATATTGTTGCTTCCACTGACTCTTGTGTATTCAAGCTTATGTATTCGAGCCCTCGAGGCCCCTGGCTTGTAATATAAAGCTTGTATTATTTTTTGTTTGTGATATCTTCTAGTGAGTCCCTGATCTTAGTCGTACACATTTGTGTGCATGATTAGTGTACGGTCAAATCGGGGGCGTCACAAGTTGGTATCAGACCCGACTGCCTGTAGGAACCCCCCCTTCCGACTCCTTGGTCAAAGTTCAGTCTAGTATTTGAAAAATTGTTTTACTAACATGGTTGTGTGGCTTACGGGCCCACGTCGCCATTGGTGGTATTAGGATCTTTTATTCCTCGTCTATACTCTGGGATTCTGATCTCTCTTCTATTCGGGTTAAATGAATTTATTAACTACATTAGGTTCTCGTAACAACTTCCCGAAGAGCCCCTTCATTATAGATGGTTGCCCGCTTCACCAGAAGACTACGAAGATACTCTCTGATCTACTCCCGAGAACTTGTGTTCATTTCTTTTGCAATCCTTAATACAGTTGAATCCTTATGGATAACTGCGTACCCTCGCCGTTCATACTTCCATCCCTAGTTGTTCTTGTTATTACAAGATACCGGAAAGTATTCTTCGACTTTCGAGAATCCTTTTTTCGACTGCCTTGCAGCTCTTTCCCGCCTGAATACCCCTACAAATAATTCCTCACACTTATCGGGGATTCGTTCATCCCAAGTTGATCATATGCCTCACAAAATCCCTCGAATGCAATCCAATCTCCCAAAGATCCTCTGCGGCCTATTGCTCCCGAAAGTCTTGCCTGCCTGCCTTACGGTTAATCCATATGTCTAGCAATATTCGTTAAATCCTTTGCGATTGACATCTTTACCCTAATGATTCAACATGTGTGCAAATGCACGCAATCATCAGTTGATCCTTTTAAATTATCTTTCCAGCTCATACGTCATTTTGAACATGAGCTGGTTCTCGGCCAATCTGTTTATCGTCGATTGTACCCCTAAGTCTATTCATCTTTTTCATCCTTTATCAGAGCATTTGCTTCTGAACCCTTGATGTGGAAATCACAATTCTTTTGCATCCGAGCTTGAATTAGTCAGTTGTTTCTTAAATCTGACCCCCCCCCCACATTCTTTCTTTTTCGGGTTGAGTACCGATGCTCACATCAGATCCCATGTGGACCGCCATATCCTTGGTTGGATTATTATCCGACAATGTCCTTCATATTCATTAACATTGTGAGTTATTTCCCTGATACATAATTCCTTCGATAAATTGTATCCTCTCCCTTGACGAACATACTCTGCTTTCAAGCTTGGGTTGTTTACTCCTGAAGTTTGTGGTATATTTTCCTAAGAGACCATGATGGGTTGAACCTATGCCTTTTCTAATCTGTATGAACCCAGAAACTACTATAGGTCATACTCTATTGCTGTGATGGCAGATAAAATTTCAACACTAGTGCCATTTTTGAAGTGGGAGTCAATCTTGAACTTTCTGTTCATGCCCATGGACACGGTGTAGATCTTATCATTAAGGCTTCTCTTAAAATTAATTATCCCCTTGATATAAATTCATCTTATATCAGGGATCTGGCCTTTTGCAACCGTGGTTCCGACCATGCTCTCCTTTAAATACCATTTCTTGGACAAGTAAACCACTTGTCCTTTGTAGGTCAATACACTTGTCCAACCTCTATTATGATCTACCTTCGAGTATTACCCCGTGGTATCTCGATAATGTCACAGAACCATATTACTTCTTATAAGTTCTTCTTCAAGTATGACTTCTCATCGATTCCAATTTTACCGGGGTTCTGAGTTGTTAGACACTCAAGGACATCGATAAGTGACTCAACCCCGCACTCCGATTCAATAACTCTAAGTAATCTCCATTGCTTATGTGTTTATTAATTCTTCAAGTCATATCTAGCCTGATCGGCTATATCATTATCGTGCATCTTTTAACTGTGCTACCAGGTCCTTCCCGGAGCACAATTTCGACAATGAGCTAAGCTTACACCGATCTTCCTCGGCATACCATTTCGCCTTGAACAACTAGCTTGATTTTAAGTTTGTATTGTACTAGTGGTTTCAATAACCTTTCGCTCCTTCATTTGACTTGATGTCATCGCCGATCGATTACATCCTAATGAAATCTCTCGACAAAGGTGTCATGATAATCCTCATCAATGATTTGCCTTCTCCCAAGTTGTGAATCAAATTCATGATGGGAAAAACCATCCTTTCCCCTCGATGATTTCTATTAACATCGAAAACATTCTTGCATTCCCTCCAACACAAACTTGTTCTTGTTTTGTGTTATACCTTGAGTTCCTTGTTATCCGACTTTGATATGCTCTACCTTGGAGTAGTACCATCTTTCAAGTCAAGAATGTCGTGAGAATTTCACCACCCCTTATAAATTCTTGATACAAGTAATACTTCTCGCCATCCTCGTGCGTTCCCTCGTCCCCGTGTTGTATCTAATCGGAAACCCCACAATTGAAGTATGACGTGTGAATTCTAAATATCTAGCAAACCGAATGCTTCGAAGTGAATGGTCGATAGTTTGATTCCAACACTTCTGGTTATTAAACCTCCATGCTAACATCGATATTTCTACTTGCTACATATTTCCAGGTGCATCTCGTTCAGTACTTAATTGTGGATGTTCTCCCCGAACACACTTCATTATCTACGCTGGTGTGTCCAATGCTATCGCCTTGTTCAGTTAATTGTGAAAATTCATGTCTAGGGAATGCTCGGTGAATTGTTGCTGAGCCCGCTAGCCACATCCTCATCTTTTCCTTGCTGGAAATGTAAGACATATATTATAAGTTGTTCCTGATGGATCCTTTGTGTATTCAAAGTCCGATCTTTATCCAATAACCATGTCGGTGCTATCTTGAAGCATATCTGTGGTACTCCGAAGATCCACAAGAACATAGTGAGTGCAATTCTAAATGTTCTTGATCAACTATCCAACATCGTTGTGTGGGTACATATCATAATTCTTCTTACCCCTTTTATCTATATTGTCATGACTTTGAACTCCTGACACGTATATCATGCCCTGCTTATTCTTGGGAATGATATACTCCAATTCATTGTGTTTAAACACATTTTCCTTTCCATTTTTTGGTTAACCTTAGTTGATCTACATATAATCTAGGCAGTAATAATTCCTGCTTATGTAAACACCTTGGTGTACAACTCTGTCAGTAAGACCATGTTACTATTGTTGATAACATTCCGGTAACCGCCGGTGCACGAGAACTTTTCCTATTGGCCGGCCTCATTTCAACGAGCAGGAAAATGGTTCTCTTCGTCCCTCGCCCTTGGTACCCACGTTGTTGCCAACATAACTGACAGACTATGCTCTGACATGCCTTGCTATCATCGGCCTTCCTACTTTTAACCCACATGGTGGGCCCATAACCCATAGTTCCTCAGGATCAAAACCTGACTCTCCTGTACACCCCCTGTTCCCAAAGTTATTCCTTGCTTGTGGTCTCATATGTAATTCAGGAGCCACCAACCTAGAGATGATCTATTCTGGTATCAGACGCAATACATATTTTGTTGCTCTGAAACCCCCTTCACCCTCTACTTCAGGCATCGAACGATTGCTTACCCGTTTGAAACTTTCGTACCCCCTATAATGCTCTTGAGGTGTTTCTTGTAATCAACTCGAAAGGCACTTTATGCTTCTCCCCCTGAGTTAATCGCCCGATGCTCAAGCTTGTTAAAACCAGTCCTTATAGAGTTTCCACTGTCATCCTTTCGTAAGTATAGTCAAGATCCTGAAGGGAGGACGGTGACTTCATCGTGATGCCCTGATGCAGCAAAATAAAGGAATCAACGAAAGTGGATCAACTACTTCAAGAAGAGCAACCAGGACCGAGAAGATCTGTTAGAATTTCGAAACCAAAATCTTTCCCCCTTACTCTCCTCCTAAATCTCGGGACGAGATTTCTTGTAGTGGAGGAGATTTGTAACGCCCGGGTAATCAAGCTACAGTAACCCTCCGATAGTGATGCCACGTCACCATGATTACTGTTACTAAACTCGCTTCGGTTCGAAAACGGTTCAGATTCAAAATTTATAACAAAGTCAAAATTAAAAGTTTTCAAATGTCAAAACTAAAATGTGCAATTGTAGCAAATAATTCATAAGTATTATTGGTGAAGAAACCAAGTTTTTATAAAATGTTTAAGTGTTCAAAAATATTTAAAACAATGGATTAAACAATCGTTTAAAAGCCTTCTATAATCTCTAAAATGTTGAACTATTTTGTTTGTGAGAAGAAAACATTTTGTGGCGGAGGGTTCAACTAAAACTCTAAATTAGGTGTTGGTCTCATATTGTTATTAAGCTAAGATGACGCAAAGTTTTGAATAAAACTAACAAACAGAAAAGGTTAAAAGAAAAATAAAAGATCAACAAAAACAAAAAGACCTCACCCCTCCCATGGGCTTTGGCCCAACTGGCCACTAGGCCGGCCCAGCACGCCCCTGTTTCCCCTTCCCCCTGTTCACTGCAGCCGTGTCTACCACCGATGCCCGCCACGGCCGCGGCTATCATCGTGGCGACCATCGACCGGTCGCCCCCGCCTACTTCTTCCCCCAGGCGCTCGAACCGAACCCTAGCTACCTCTCTCGCTGCTTCCCCCCTCGCGCCCTCCCTCCTCCTCCCAGCCTCACCAGAGCGCCGCCATGGAATCTGTCGTCGACCTGGCCACCGACCTCCCCACCAGCGGAACTTGCTCTAGGAGACGCTCCTGCCTCCCCTACTTCTTCTATAACCACGGGTTGGACCTCGGAGCCCCTGTCGTGGGCGAATCGGCCTCGTCTTCTTCCTTCAGACGCCGGACTCCGTCGCGTCGATCCACTCCACCTCTGCCGCTACTAAACTGTCGCCGGCCACCGTGTGCCGCTCGGTGAGCCACCCGTCGGACCCCCTCCTGTTCTTCTTCTTTTCGTTGTAGGTACCCGCTTGCCGCAGCCGCCATCCCCCCTGCTGCTCTCGGTTGCTACTGCGCTACTCCGCCGTTGCCGTTGTTGCCTCCGGTCGCCGCAGCCACCCACGCCCGCGAGCTCGCACCTTGCTTCAACCACAGCTGCTTGCCGCCCACTCGCGGTCGCACCGTGCCCCGCCTTTGCCGACTGCTCCGCCTCCGCTGCTGCCCTGCTTCTTCTCCGGCCGAGCTGCAGCTCCTGCTGCCGTCGGCAGCAGCCCCGCGCCGCGGCTGTCCCGTGACCACGCCCCGGCGCAGTTGGTCCGATCGGCCATGTCAGCGCCCCGCGCGCCTGGGCGGGCTTCGGCCCCGACGTGCCCACACCCGTGCTCCCCACCGTACCGCGCCCGCCCCCCGCGACTACCCTGCCCGCCGCGGGGTCTTCCCTCCCCGCGGCCCCGCTCTCCCCTACGGGTCGCCGCCCAGCTGCTCCGTGGGCTCCAAACGGGCACGCTCCGGTCGGCCTCGCCCCCCGGTGCGGGCCGCCAAGTTGCGCTCACACCCGCATGCCCCATTTGCCCACGCCCGCCGCCCGCTTTGGTCCTTAGGGCCACTGTCCAGTGGGGCCCCCACACCCCTGTCCTAAAAAATTATTTTTGAAAATAAAAATTAAACAAACAACTAATTAATTAGGAGGTATAGTTAATTAGCTTAATTAACTTAACTTAATTAGCTTAATTATCTAGTTTAGATAATTAACATGGTTAGTTTAGTTAGGTCAATGACAGTTGGGTACCACTACTCTATTTGACCAGTCAACGGTCAGCATTGACTGCTGATGTCATGATGACGTCAGGCTGACGTCATATTTCCTTTTGATTTAATAACAATTTTAGGATATTGTTAAAATTTTAGAAAATCATATAAAATAATTCGTTACTCGGATGAAAATGTTTTATATATGAAAATTGCTCAAAACGCCGAGACAAATCAGTATACGCGGCCCGTTCGTCTGCCAGATGCTCCTAGCATAGCGAACATGCAACTTTCCCCCTCCGATTCATCTGCCCGAAAACGCGAAACACTGGGGATACTTTCCCGGATGTTATCCCCCTCCGCCGGTATCTTGTAGCACCGTGTTAGAGCACCCTAGAACTACGTGTTGACATGTCGTGCTTCTCTGTTGCATCTGTATGCTTTGTATTTATTGTTTCTTCCCCCTCTTCTCGCTGGTAGACCGGGAGACTGCTGCTACCTCGGTGATCGACTGGATCGACGACGACCCCTTCCGCGTTAGAGCAACCAAGCAAGCCAACCCCCTTTGATCATTTCGATATCGCCCATTCCCTTCTCTCTTATGCTTGCATTAGAACTGCTACTGCTTTTTGTATGATCCTATTCTGATGCATATCCTGTTGGTGATACCTGCTTTCATACATTACAAGTATATACTAAACTACTTAGTATAGGCTGGTTAGACATCCATCAGAGACCCCCCCCCCACTTTGTCATGTCTGCCCTGCTGGATTATCAGAAGACCCGATCAACGGGATCGGAGACCAGCCCCCAGCACCACACATCACTTTCCCCTTAGTTGCTCAACTCTACTGGGTTACTATCGAGTGTCGAGGGTGAGACCTCATCAGCACTTCTGATGTTAACCTTGTAGGTTAGTTCATCGGTTATGGTCATCGAGGGTGATTTCCACCTTCTCCACTCCCGATAATGACACTATCGTGCAACTCCTCAAGACTGGGCCTCGAGGGTGACTCCTCTTTCGTTCACCTTGACGATAAACATCAGGTGGAATTCCATCGAGGGTGATTTCCTCAGGTTTCCCTTTGGTGTTAGACACACAGTTACTATGACTTTACACTGAAGCTTGTTACTAAAGACGGGTCGACCCTGAGGGGTACCCGCGCGAGCTTAATTGCGAGTGATGTGTAGTCGGGTTTGACCTGGAAGGTGCCCACGAGATAATTATGAGGCGTGGCCGGGCATTCTTAGCCCTTGCCACAAGTCCTCGAGACGGGGCGATGGGGTCACATGATCGTGAGTCTCTGCTCGTTACCACGCATTCCCAAGACACTAAATGGTTTGGATATTTGATCCAAGGGGCTTCTGGCCTGATAGCGCTAACCATCACGTGGGCATAGTATGGGCGTTCTGCGTCGTATGCATCAGTCGAAGCTTAATTGACCTCATGTGACTGAGCGGCGCACGCCTGGTTGGACTGAATATGCACCTCTATTTTTAAGGAAGTAGCTAGGTCTGCTCACCGGCCACCCACGCAACGTGCAGGAGTTCCCGGTGTGATGGCCCATGACCCCTGGGGACATAGGTTTAGTACGGCGTGCATGACCTCTCTATTAAGCCTAAGTCAGGTTGCGGCGTATTGTTTGGCCGAGGTCGGGAATGACCTGATGGTGTGTCTGGCCGGAGTTAAGAGAGCGTGGTGGGTAAGTTGGTGCACCCCTACAGGGAAGAAAACATCTGTCGATAGCCTGTCCTACGGTAATGGACACTTGGAGTTGTATCCCGATCGATACAACTAGAACTGGATGATGAGTCATGAATTGGATATGTTGCTTCGGGAGTCGAGAAAGGATCCCGGGGTGTTGACAATAACATAAATATGACTTATGTTATACTACTCTACTACCCCCTGTTGCTGCAAGATGGTGGTTTCCAGAAGATGCTAGTCTTTGATAGGACTAGTTCCCTCCCCTCTCTTATTCTAGCATTCTGCAGCTTAGTCCACAGATACTACCCTTTTCATTGGTACCGATGCATATGTAGTGTAGATCCTTGCTTGCGAGTACTTTGGATGAGTACTCACGGTTTCTTTGCTCCCCCTTTCCCCCTTTTTCTTCTTTCGGGTTGATGCAACCAGATGGTGGAGTCCAGGAGCCAGATGCCACCCTTAATGATTGCTACTACCCCGACAAAGCTTACTACCTCTTGGAGACAGATGATGACCAGAAGTAGTTAGGAGGTCCCAGGAAGGAGGCCTTGCCTTTTCGATCGTATTGTTTTTGTGCTAGCCTTCTTAAGGTAAACTTGTTTAACTTATGTCTATACTCAAATATTGTTGCTTCTGCTGACTCTTGTGTATTCAAGCTTATGTATTCGAGCCCTCGAGCCCCCTGGCTTGTAATATAAAGCTTGTATTATTCTATTTGTGGAGTTGTGTTGTGATATCTTCTAGTGAGTCCCTGATCTTGGTTGTACACATTTGCATGCATGATTAGTGCACGGTCAAATGAGGAGCGTCACAAGTGGCAAATCCGTAAGAGATATCATAGAACACACCATATCTAATAAAGTACGGTTACGATGTTCGGACACACCTTTACGTTGTGGTGTTCCAGGTGGCGTGAGTTGTGAAACTATTCCACATTATTTTTAAATGATGGCCAAACTCGTAACTCAAATATTCACCTCGACGATCAGATCGTAGAAATTTTGTTTTCTTGTTACGATGATTATTCATTTCACTCTGAAATTCTTTGAACTTTTCAAATGTTTCAGACTTGTGTTTCAGCAAGTAGATATATCCATACCTACTTAAATCATCTGTGAAGGTTAGAAAATAACGATACCCGTTGTGTGCTTCAACACTCATCGGACCGCATACATTAGTACGTATTATTTCCATAAGTCATTAGCCCACTCCACTGTTCCAGAGAATGGAGTTTTAGTCATCTTACCCAAGAGGCATGGTTCACAAGTATCAAATGATTCATAATGAAGTGATTCCAAAAGTCCATCCGCATGGAGTTTCTTAATGCGCTTCACACCAATATGACCTAAACGGTAGTGCCACAAGTATGTTGCACTATCATTATCAACTTTGCATTTTTTGGCATCAATATTATGAATACGTGTATCACTACGATCGAGGTTCAATAAACCATTTACATTGGGTGTATGACCATAGAAGGTTTTATTCATGTAAACATAACAACAATTATTCTCTGACTTAAATTAATAACTGTATTGCAATAAATACGATCCAATCTTGTTCATGCTCAATGCAAACACCAAATAACATATATATAGGCTCAACACTAATCCCGAGAGTAGAGGGAGTGTGCGATGGTGATCATATCAATCTTGGAACCACTTCCAACACACATCGTCACCTCTCCCTTAGCTAGTTTCCATTTGTTCTATAACTCATGTTTCGAGTTACTAATCTTACCAACTGAACTGGTATCAAATACCCAGGCGCTACTACGAGCACTAGTAAGGAACATATCAATAACATGTATATCAAATATACCTTTGTTCACTTTGCCATCCTTCCTATCCGCCAAATACTTGGGGCAGTTCCGCTTCCAGTGACCATTTCCCTTGAAGTAAAATTACCCAGACTCAAGCTTGGGTCCAGCTTTGGAGCCTCGATTCTACGCCGTAAAGCATGGTGCACTAAACTATCAACTAGTCATCAGAACAAGATTGCCAAATGTTCCTAACATCTGCATCAGCTCCTCCAATAGGTCTGTCACTTAGTGGTGCGTCAAGGACATAATTCTTTTGTGCAACAATGAGGATAATCCTCAGATTACGGACCCAGTCCACATTATTGCTACCATCATCTTAGTTTTCTCTAGGAACGTATCAAAAAGCAGGGGAGCTACATCGCAAGCTATTGATCTACAACATAATATGCAAAGACTATCACGACTATGTTCATGACAAATTAAGTTTAATTAATCAAATTACTAATGAACTCCCACTTAAATTAATATCCCTTAGATTATTGAAGTGAAACATGATCTAGATCAACTAAACCATGACCGATCATCGCGTGAGATGGAGTAGTTTTCAATGGTGAACATCTACATGTTGATCATATCTGCTATATGACTCATGTTCGACCTTTCGGTCTCTAGTGTTCCGAGACCATGTCTATACATGCCAGGCTCGTCAAGTTTAACCCAAGTATTCTGTGTGTGTAAATCTAGCTTACACCCGTTGTATGTGAACGTAGAGTTTATCACACCAGGTCATCACGAGGTGTCTCGAAACGACGAACTGTCGCAACAGTGCTTACTTGGGGAGAACACTTTTATCTTGCAATTAAGTGAAGGGATCATCTTATATTGCTACCGTGTTCTAAGAAAAATAAGATGCATAAAGGATAAACATCACACGCAATCAAAATATGTGACATGATATGGCCATCATCATCTTGTGCTTTTGATCTCCATCTCCAAAGCAACATTATGATCTTCATCGTCACCGGCGTGACACCTTGATATTCATCATTGCGTTAGGGTCGTCTCGCCAACTACAATTTCTACAAATATTGCTAATGCATAGCCATAAAGTAAACCAATTACAAGGCGCTTGCATCTCATACAATAAGTTAAAGACAACTCTACGGCTCCTGTCGATTGTCGATATGACAAAACATGACCATCTCATACAACAATGTATATCACATCACTTCTTGACCATATCACATCACAACATACCCTGCAAAAACAAGTTAGATGTCCTCTACTTTTTTGTTGCAAGTTTTACGTGGCTGCTAGGGGTATCTAGTAAGAACCGTTCTTACCTACACAAAACCACAACGGTGATTTATCAAGTTTGCTATTTTAACCTTCTTCGAGGACCGACCGTAATCAAATTTGATTCTGCTAAAGTGATAGGAACAGACACCCGCCAGCCACCTCATGCAAAACAAGTTGCATCAGTTGATGGAACCGGTCTCATGTACGTTGACATGTAAGGTTGGTCCAGGATGATTCATCCCACAATATGTAAGTGCATCTAGTGCCCCTTAGTGATTTTGGTGTATTGAAGACTTATAGATTAAGGGACTAATGTGTTTATGAGTATACACAGGTCTATAAGTCTATGAGGAGTTTGATATTTACAGAGAAAGTCGACCACTAAAAATGAAGTTCTTCGACTGAAGACTTTGGATTTCTGAAGACTTTTTGAAGACTTCGAAAGTGAAGAAATTGGTGTGACCTTGAAGACTTGGTATTCATTTGAGGAACATTAAGCGTGAAGACTTTTGTTTTCATAGTTTCTTTTTCCCTTTCTTGAGTCATAGGAAACACTGCACTGTTAAAGGGGGTCGAGGAAATACTAAGGGAAAATTTCCATGTGATGCTCAACTCAAAATCCTACACCTACCAATCCCTTCGAGTGAAGCCATTGGAAATCTCATACAGTTCAAACATATTCTTCAGTGACAGAGACGAAGTTCTTCTGGTCTCTGAGGAATTTGTTCTGACTGAGGAGTTAGAAATTCGCCAGTGTGGATTACCTACACAAGTGAGGAACATGATAGCCCTGAGGAATTTGATACTCAAATTTCCGACCGTTGTAGTGCTAAGCGCCAGCTGTCCCAAAATATCTACCTACCTAACGGTCATATCATTAAAGGGCATTTATGTCTTATCATGTCGGGCTGCTCCCTAGGCTATAAATAGCCGCCCCCTACAACCACTAGCTGGTTGGCTGCTCCGAGAGAAACTGACACTTGTCATAAGAGCAACCCATCCTCCGAGGACTTTGAGTGAAAATCATCAAGTGAGGAAAAACCCAAAACCAAACCCAAACACCTTCAAACCCAAAAGTGATTAAGCATCACTGAAGAGATTGATCCTGCGTGGATCCGACGCTTGTTACCTTTAAAGACTGTGCTTCTTCCAGACGGTTAGGTGTCAAGGTCTAGAGCATCCAAGAGGAATTGTGGATCGCCGAGTGACCAAGTCTGTGAAGGTTCGGAAGTCACATGAAGACTTACCACGAGTGATTGGGCGAGGTCTGTGTGACCTTAGCTCAAGGGGAATACGGTGAGGACTGGGTGTCTTGGACTGTGTGTCCTTGACTGGGTGTCCGGGACTGTGTGTCCTCAGGTTTAAATACCTAGCCGCCCTAACCAGATGTACAACTGAGACAACAGTTGGAACCGGTCTAAGAAATCATTGCGTTCACCAAGCTTACTGGTTCTATTTCCTCAACTCTTTCATTTCCTCATATCTGTGTTGTATGCTTGTTCATATCTATTTGAAGACTTTGACTGAAGACTTTCTCAATTTTCTCAGTTCAATTTCTTCAGTCTGTTTGTCTTCATTATGTGTTATCCTGTGATTACGCTTTCTGTACTCTGTGTTTGTCTTCACTTCTTCATGATGACCATGCTTGTATTATGTCATATTTACTTTTGAGTACTTATTCCGCTGCAAGTAGTTCTTCGCTAAGGAATTTCTTCAACAGCAAATTTCTCAGTGAAGAATTCATAAAAATCGCCTATTCACCCCCTCTAGTCGATATAACGCACTTTCAATTGGTATCAGAGCAAGGTACTCCCTTGTTCTGTGTGTTTTTTGTTTAACCGCCTGGAGTTTTAGTTATGTCGACCACAGGTATGATCAAGGTCTTAGCTGGGTGTCCTACCTTTGATGGGACGGACTACCCCTACTGGAGGAACAAGATGCGAATGCATCTTGAGGCATTTAATAACGATCTCTGGTATGTTGTGGAAAATGGTGTTCCCTCAATATCACCTTCTCTAAATGCTGCTGATGTGAAGAGATTCAAGAAACTCGATTCTCAAGCGAAGAATATCATTTGTGGCCATCTGAGCAAAGGACAGTATGGAAGAGTGAGTGCTTTGGAAACTGCGAAGCTTATCTGGGATAGGCTGTCCAAAGTCAACGAAGGAGTCTCAACACAGCGTGACTCTCGAGTTGATGTTCTTCGCAATCTCTTCAACCATTTCAAAATATTTGACAATGAAAATGTTCATCAAACCTTCGATCGTCTCGCTGACCTCTCAAATGAACTTCAAGTACTTGGTACCACTGACATCACCGACCATGAAGTGGTGAAGAAATTGCTAAGATTGCTTGATTCCTCATTTGATACTCTGGCTTTGATGATTCAAGAGCGTGGTGATTACAAGTCACTTGATCCCGCTGATATCCTCGAAAGGCTAAACACTCATGAGTTCCAGCTTTCTAAAAAGAGAGACCTCTATGGTCCAAGCTATGGCAAATCACGTGCCCTGAAGGCCAAGGCCTTCTCTGAATCTGAAGGTGAAGATTCTAGTAGTAGCCTTGGTGATCCTGAAGAATTGAGCCAGGAGCTAGCATTGCTTGTGAAGAAATTCCAAATGTTCTCAAGACGTGGTCACTTTGGAAAGTTCACTAAGAGAAATGATTCCTCATCCAGTGACTACAACAAACGGCTATGTCACAAATGGAAGTATCCTAGTCACTACATTCAAGATTGTCCTCGGTGGGAAAAGGAATCCAAAAAGAAGAAATACAAGGATTACAGTTCTGATGATGCAAAGAATAAGAAGAAATCATCAAAATCGTCATCATCAAAATCCTCAAAGTCTTCATTTCACAAGAAGAACAACTCCAAAAAGGCTCGGGCATTCATTGGCAAGGAAATGGACTCTGAAGCTGAATCTGAGGATCATGAGGAAGATGAGGAATCTAAGGAATCCGAATCTGGTGTGGCAAGTCTAGCTCTCGCTACTGCATTCGTCAGCAAGTCCATCTTCAGCACTGAAGAAAATGGCTTCTCCAACAAGGCTGTTGAAGACAATGATGACTATGCTCCCACCTATTGCTTCATGGCAAAGGGTGCCAAGGTACTAAAATATACCTCCTCTGAATCTAGTGAGGATGAATCTGATGAAAACCTTAAGGCCAGCTATTCTAAACTTGCTAAAATTGTTGTGCAACAACAATTGGCTCTTGATAAGGTTCAAAACATGCTAGATAAAAGTGATGATATGTTGGGTGAAGAAATGGATCGATTTAAAATCTTGACTGAAAATTTTCAGAGACTTCAGTCCAAGTGTGATAACCTTTAAAGTCATCATAACACTCTCTTGTCTGATCATGAGAAGCTTTCTTATGAATTTCTTCAAAGAAAGCAAGATCTTGAAAAGCTAAGAGTGAGTTATGAAGATCTTCAGAAGGAGCGCGATTCATTACTTGCTCAACAAATCAGTGCTTCTCAGGAAGAATTCATTCCTCCATGCTTGAAATGCATTGAACGTGAAACTGCAACTCTTCACCTGAATGTTCAAATGCTTCTAATGCTACAAATTCTTCAACTGTCTCTGCTATCACTAATTCCTCATCCAAGGACATTGCCAGTATCACTGACAATGCAGGGCTGAAGGAATTGTACATGATAGGCATGTACAAAAGCCTCAAAGGGCATCAGACTCTTTGTGATGTGCTTAAAAAGCAGATCCTCAACAGGAACCCTAGGAAAGAGGGAATTGCCTTTGAGAGGAAACTTAATGCTGATGGTTCATATTGGAAGCCTGAGCAGTATCCCAAAACCTCATGGGTTGCTGCAAAGGGACCTCTAGTTCATCCATCCAATTTATCTGGCTTTACATGTGAATCTCCTCATTCTTTTGATGAGTCATTTGACTCCAACTATAAACTATTCAAAAATCAGAATGGTGAATTATTTGCTAGATATGTTGGAACTAACTGCAGGAATGGTCCCTCTATGAAGAAAATCTGGGTCCCTAAGAGGCACCTTGAAAATCTTCAAGTGAATGTCCTCATGACACCTCCTGTGAGGAATAGGAACCCCAGATCCAATTCTTCGTATGGATCAAAATCTTCAGATGGAGTAAAATCCTCATACGGACCAAATTCCTCATATGGATCAAATTCCTCAAAAGGATCAATGTCCTCATATGAATATCATCGTGCTAACAACTCTGTTTCGCAGGGAAGAGCTAAGGGCTATTAATATGAGCATTATTCTTCTGACCATTATGTTCATAAGTCCTCGGAGAATTACTCTGCTTATTCATATACTTATCCTTACTCCTCTTATGTGAAACGAAATGGGCTGGCGTCTATGCCACCTTTCTCTTATGGAGCTCACAGAGTGATGAACTCTTTGCCACCCCTTCAGATGTGGGTGGTGAAGAAAAAGAACTAATTTCTTCTGCAGGGTCAGGTATCCAGACATGCTCAAACATCTGAAGAATTTGCTGGAGACCTGAAAATGTGCCTGAAAGGACGCAGGCTAATCACGAAGAAAAGAACTCTCATTTCTCACGTCCTCATACTGCTTTATATGTTGCATTGCTTGATGAAAACGATCTGATGATTTGATGTCATATTCTTCACTGATGAAGTATATGAGTTTGTAAGCTGCAGTAATTCATCTGCAGGATGATCAACCCAAAGCCACTGAGTGGGTCCTCGATAGTGGATGTAAAAATCACATGACTGCTGACAAGAATCTCATGATGGATGCTCCCTTATCACCATCTCATTTGAAACACATCATCTTCGCTGACAAAGGAAAAAGTCAGGTATTGGGTCTAGGTAAGGTTGCGATCACTAGGGATCGACACATGGACAAACTCATGCTTGTCGAATCCTTAGGATACAACCTCATGTCTATCTCAATGCTTTGCGATCTGGATATGGTTGTTGCTTTTGGCAAACATCGTTGTGCTGTGATCATGGAATCTGACAACTCCATAGTCTTCGAAGGCTTTAGGAGAGGAGACTTGTATATTGTTGATTTCTCTACAGGACCTCAACCAGCTGTGTTTCTACTTGCAAAAGCTTCAGAAGGCTGGCTATGGCATCGACGACTTGGTCATGCAGGCATGAGGAATTTGCACACGCTCGCGAAGAAAAAGCATGTCATTGGCACTGAGAATGTCAAATTCCTCAAGGATCACTTATGTGGTGCCTGTGAAGCTGGAAAGATGACCAAGGCCAAGCATCCAGCAAAGACTATCATGACTACTACTCGACCATTTGAATTGCTTCACGTGGATCTATTTGGTCCTAATCATTATTCTGCAGTTTCAAATGATGCTTCTCAATACGGCTTTGTTATTGTTGATGATTACTCTCGATATACATGGGTACACATTGTTACTTACAAACATGAAGTGCAGGAAGTCTTCAAACGATTTTCCTCGAGGGCTTAAACCAACTTTGGTGTGAAGATCAAGCACATCAGAAGTGACAATGGAATTGAGTTCAAGAACTCTGGTCTCGATGACTATCTTGATGAACTTGGTATTACTCATGAGCTATCTGCTCCTTATACTCCTCAGCAAAATGGCGTCGTGGAGCGCAAGAATAGGACTCTTGCTGAGATGGCTCGCATATGCTTGATGAATACAAAACGCCTCATCATTTCTGGATTGATGCAATTGATACTGCGTGCCACATCATCAACAGAGTATATCTTCAAAAATTCTTCAAGAAGACTGTCTATGAACTCCTCACTGACAAGAAACCCAATGTGAGTTATTTCAAAGTCTTCGGTGCTAAATGTTGGATTAAAGATCCTCATCACAACTCAAAATTTGCACCGAAAGCACATGAAGGGTTTATGCTTGGTTACGGAAAGGACTCGCACACCTACAGAGTCTTCAACAACGTTCTTCACAAGGTTGTTGAAACTGTAGATGTGCAGTTCGATGAAACTAACGGCTCGCAAAGAGAGCACCTGCCTACTGTGATAGATGAACCATCACCTGAGGAACTATCAAACTCAAGGCTACTGAGGATGTCATTCCTACCGAAGAATCTGCTAAAGAATTCATTCCAGAACCTGAAGATCGTCGAGCTACTGCACCTGAGGAAAATGCTGAAGAAAATGCTGATCAAATTCCTCAACGACAACCAGCTCATCCTCGCGTTGCCAAAGAAGTGCAGATTGAGAAAATCATCAGCGACATCAATATACCAGGTCCTCTCACACGCCAAAGAAATTCACATTTATCTAACTTTTCTGGGCACTTTGCTTTTGTCTCTATCACAGAGCCCACTAAGGTAGATGAAGCATTTCTAGAGCCCGAATGGATTCAAGCTATGCAAGAAGAATTACATCAGTTCGATCTCAACAATGTGTGGGAACTGGTCAAACGTCCAGATCCTCGCAAGCATAATATCATCAGCACAAAGTGGATCTACAGCAACAAGCAAGATGAAAATGGCCTTGTGGTAAGGAATAAGGCACGGCTTGTAGCTCAAGGCTACACACAGGTTGAAGGAATTGATTTCGATGGAACTTCTGCACCTGTTGCTAGACTTGAGGATATTCGCATATTACTTGCTTATGCTAACCATCATGATATCATTCTCTATCAAATGGGATGTGAAAAGTCCATTCCTCAATGGTAAGCTTGAGGAAGAAGTATATGTTGCTCAACCCCCAGGTTGTGAAGATCCAAAGAAACCTGACAAAGTCTTCAAACTCAACAAGGCTCTCTATGGCCTCAAGCAGGCCCCTCGGGCTTGGTAGGATACTTTGAAGGAATTCCTCATGATGAAAGGCTTCAAACCCGGTTCACTCGATCCAACTCTTTTCACTAAATCTTATGATGGTGAATTATTTGTGTGCCAAATATATGTTGATATTATCTTTGGCTGTACTGACCAACACTATAGTGATGAATTTGCCTATATAATGAGTGAAGAATATCAAATGTCTATGATGGGAGAGTTGAAATTCTTCCTAGGTCTTCAAATTCGTCAACAACGCAATGGTATATTCATATCTTAGGAGAAATACCTCAAAGATGTACTGAGGAAATTCGGTATGCATGATTGCAAAGGCGTCAAATTCCTATGCCCACAAATGACCATCTGTGCACTAATGAAAATGGTACTGACTTCGATCATAAGGTATACCGCTCCATGATTGGTTCTTTATTGTACCTATGTGCATCTAGGCCAGACATAATGCTTAGTGTTTGCATGTGTGCCCGATTTCAAGCTGCACCGAAGGAATCACGCCATAAGGCTGTGAAACAAATTCTTCGATATCTAGCTCACACACCAACACTTGGATTATGGTACCCCAAGGGCTCGACTTTTGATCTCATTGGATATTCAGACTCTGACTATGCTGGTGATCGCGTGGACCGCAAATCAACATCTGGTACATGTCATTTCCTCAATCAATTATGGTACCCCAAGGTCTGTTGGTCCTCGAAGAACCAAAACTGTGTATCACTTTCTACCGCTGAAGCTGAGTATATTGCTACTGGCTCTTGTTGTGCTCAATTGCTATGGATGAAGCAAACTCTCAAGGACTATGGATTCAACGTGAAGAATGTGCCTCTCTTCTGTGACAATGAGAGTGCCATCAAGATTGCTCACAACCCAGTTCGTCACTCGAAGACAAAGCACATTCAGATTCGTCGTCATTTTCTTCGTGATCATGTGTTGAAGGGCAACATTTCTATTGAACATGTGAAGACTGAGAACAACTAGCCGATATCTTCACAAATCCCTTGGATGAGAAGAGATTTAGCAAGTTGCGGTGTGAGCTAAATATCTTAGAATCTTCGAATGTTCTTTAAATTGGACACTCATCCTAACACTTATGCAAAATAGATGACTTAGATGTGCACCACATGAAGAATTTGTTTTTCTTCAATCAATGAAGAATAGCACTCTACGTGTGAAGAAATTAATGAAGAATTTGATTCTCAGAACCCTACGACAATTGTACGCGGTGTCTGAAATCATCATTCTTATACGGTGGGTCACGCCACCACAAAAGTTGAAAATCTTCAATCTGAGTTTTTGAAATTCCTCAGTTGTTCATATTCTTCAACTTTGCATTGTCTTCACTGTTTCCGTCTCTTTTCTTCATTGGCTATATATATATATATACATATATATATATATATATATATATATATATATATATACAGCCGGTCTATTCTCATAACATTATGAGAATAATATTCTCATAACATTTTCGAACTGCATTGCAAAATTGCATTGGAGAGCTAAATGCACCGCCGGTCTATTCTGGAATGTTACCTTGACACGTAGGAGGTAATGCCCAGGATGGGACTATACCTCCTACGTGTCGAGGCACGACTTAAAGGTATAAGCCCATTCTGGAATGATCTCAAGTTTGGTATCTTTGCACATCTCATGTAAAAATAGCGATGAAAGCGAAAAGATAGTTGGCTTACACTCGCCACGTCACACAATTCATTACATAGCCAAACATCATTCAAAACATCACAACCCGTCTACGGGTGAAGATCCAAATGAAAGATACCAAACATACATAACACCACAGGTCTGACTCGCCCCTAGTAGAAACCTCTACTGATCGTCGGGATAGTGCACATAGTAACGGCTACGGTCCTCGTCGTACTCCTAGTACAGCTCGGTGCCGTCACTTGAATAGATCGTCTGAGTACCTGCATCTGGTGTGGTGTAGAATCTGTGAGCCACGGAGGACTCAGCAATCCCGTTTCCGGGTAACACAACTATCCAAGCCTTGGGTGTGGAACAAGGCTAAAGAAAGAATAAGAGGTTGCAGCAGCACTAGCACTAACTTACGTAAAAGAGAGCGAGAAGAGAAGTGCCTCTGACGATAAGATGATCACGAAGTGATCCTAACTAGCATGTCAAACATAACCCCACCGTGTTTAGTTCCCGAACCCCTTTCGGAAAATGACCGTCACGGTACTCACGCTGGTAGTGTGTTCTGAACACGGTGTCAAGTTTTCTACAATCGGATATTAACAAATTGCCATCTGCCACATAACCGCGGGCACGACTTTTAAAACTTCATAACCCTGCAGGGGTGTTCCAACTTGACCCATGACAAGCCCACGATCCGCGGAGTCGCAACTCCAAGGTGGGAAGGCCCGAGTATCCTCGGAATCCCGTGCTCAAGATACTCCGACTAAGGTAAGGCTAATCTAGTAAATCCTCCCGGCGTGCCGACACCCTGACAGTAGCCGCGCGTATCTAGTCTCAGGCCACGACCGGATGGGTGAAGCTATGAGTTTTTACCAGACCTCGCGTTCCCCCAAGGTGGCCCCGCAGGCTCCCCGTTTCGGACCAACACTCATGTGGAGCACTGGCCCGGGGTTGTTGATTAAGAAGAGGGTTAATTACTCCCTATGCAAGTTTTTAGTTATTAGGCAAATAGACCAATGTTGGGACTTGCTGGAAAAGACTTAGCACTTAGCGGTTTATTGAGGGGGTCCCATAACCCCAACCGTGCGAGGAACGCAAAATCAAGGAACATAACACCAGTTTATACGGTTCCTAGGGCGGCATGAGTGGAACAAAACACCAAGCAAAAGGCTTAGCCTTCCACCCATTACCAATATATAGATGATTTCATTTAAGAATTAATATAGTGCGATATCCCAAGAAGCTTCAACATGAAGCAAGAAATCTTCAAATATTCTCCTGCAACTAGCAATGCTATAAGAGGGGCTGAGCGAAGCTTACTGATGGCTTCTCGCCCCTCGTTGGTTACCCCAAGTGGTATGTTGAGATGTAGCGTAGCGGCAAATTTCCCTTGGCAAAGATACCAAGGAACGAATCCCGTGAGACTCCGAGGGTCGACAAGTAGGTGTCAACGGCGCCAGAAACTTAGCGGTTGACGGGACCTGCACACAGATACAGATAACTTTGCTCCCAACGAGTATAGAGAGGTTGCCAATCCCTCCGGCCTTGTTGTTTACAAAGGATCAAACACAAGAGATAATAATGATAGCTATGACTGCAACTAGGAAATAAAAACAGGAAGTAAATAGAAGGTGTGATCAGCGGTGGTAATATGGACCGGGGTCCCATGATGTTCACTAGTGATGTCTCTCTCCCAAAAGACGATAAAACAGCAAAGCAAGGTAAACCAATTACAGCTGGGCAATTGCCAGGATTATGTGCGCAAACCAATGCTAACTATGCTGCAAAGAAAGGTAGAGGCTCAAAAGCATGGGCGGTACGCCAAGGCAAGTAGACCGAAATCCATCTGCATCTACTACTAATCATCCACCTTGAGATATCTATCCAGAACATTTCGCTGGTATTAAGTTGTGAATCCCACCCAAAGTGTAAACTCAAAGCAACAGACAACTGCGTTAAAAGAACTTTCCGTAAAGTAAACAATCCTTGCACCCGCAAGGACAAGCACCGTTGTTTTCTCCCTTGTGGAAACAGCACATCCCCTAGACTCATGTTTCTGTCACTCAAGCTAGTCATCAGGGGGCATGAACCCACAATCAAGCATAACACTCCCTCTTGGAGTTACTACCTACTACTTGGCCAAAGCAATAAACAGCAACGGAGAACATGCAAGAATTACTCAAGAACAAATATATAAAAGAGGTGAATCAAATATATTACTCAAACACAATATGAACATAGTCTCATAATCCATCAGATCCCAGCAAACTCAGCAAAGCAACAGCAGAAAGATTACATTTGTGCGTCGATCATGTAGGGCAGCTCACGAGGTCTAAACCATGAAGAGCAAAGAGGGGAGGAGAACATCACATAGCTACTGATCATGGACCCATGGTCCAAGGTGGACTACTCACGACTCATCCGGGAAGCGTCCATGGTGGTGGAGAAGCTCCCGGTGGTGGTTCTCCCCTCCGGCAGGGTGCCGGGAAGAGTTCTCCTGATGCTCCCGATCTTGGAAGCGCTGCGGCGGCAGAACAGAGGCGAGATCATGAAAAAGGGTTCTGTCCTCGAGGGTTTCGGGACGAGAGGGATATATATGCGAAGGGGGGCAGCCAGAGGCGGAGCAGGGGCCCCAGGCGCCCCCCTAGCGCGGCCAAGGGTGGGGCCGCGCCAGGTGGCCGCCTGGGCCTCCCCAGGCTCCCCTCTGGCCCATCTTTGGTTCTTTGCGAAGCTTACTGTACGCTGATTTTTCCTATATTTTTCCTGGAATTTTTGGAGCACTTTTAATATGGGGGAAACCTGAAATAGAAAAACAGCTGAAAACCGGAACTGGCACTGTGGTGCACTGAGTTAATAGGTTAGTCCAAATATGATCAAAAGTGTATGGAAGTGCATCAATATCATAGCAATATCACACAAAAAAAGCATGGAGCAAGCAGAAATTATAGATACGTTTTGGACGTATCAACATCCCCAAGCTTAATTCCTGCTCGTCCTCGAGTAGGTAAATGATAACAAGCATAATTTCTGTGGTGACATGCTACCAACCATATAAGAACTTTTTAAGTAAAGCAATGAAGGCATGTAATTCAATTCAAGTCATAACAAGCAAGAGTCTATATTAGCATTGTAACAAGCAACATAAGAACATAAAGGTGCAAGAGCTCTCGCTGTCTGTGACTCGAATGTCTCCAAATGGTGTTTGCGTGCAAGAAAGGGGATAGGGATATACGAGAGAGTAAAACATAGTTTTTGTATTGTTGAGAACTTAATCTACTAAAGTTTCACACTTGGTCTTCTTTGGAATCTAATCTTGACTCATCCCCAGACCACTAGCCAGGTACAAGTCAAAATGATCCACTCCCTTTCGATATTTTGAGCACTCATGCAATGGATGAGCGTAAGCAAGAAGGTTGACACTTAGGATGGCAAAGAGAGAAAAATGATGAAGGGGGAAGACAAAAAAGGTGTGAAAGGCTCACATCAATGAGGACAATCATAGGCGAGAGAAAGCCAAATGATAGATATGATGTGAGGAGTAGGGATTGCCATGCAACGGATGCACATATGAGCTAAGGTAAGCTCTCCAATGGAACTAGTGGGGGTGCATCCACCTTGCTCGCTCAAGAAGACCTAGAGCTCTTTTGAGGAGGCTCATCATTGGAATATACAAGCCAAGTTCTATAGTGTGAAGGTCCCCACATAGCTATATGCATGAATGATAATCTCAATGGAGTACAAGGTATAAAATGGAGTACGAGTGTGGATCTCTCAAAATGAATAGTAGTGTGCCCCCTCCTCTCTTTTTATTTCTTTTTCTCTTTTTTCTATTTTTTATTTTTTTGTGGCTTCAATGGCTCTTTCTATTTAACTCTCATTTGTCCTCTTTGGGATCTTTTGATTCTGTCCTCTTTGGGATCTTTTCCTCACATTAGGGGCAACACTCTATGTATTACAAGAAGTATAGAAGATCTTTCACACTTTACAAAAGTACTTAACATAAAGAAAATGAAACTATCATGATGTATGCAAATGTATGCCTCTGCCGGTGTAGCAGGATATGCAATGATACTAGCGCATCATGTAGCAATGATTAGGGCAAGGCCCAACTAGCATGCGGCTCATCGATCAAGCAAAAGGCATGTATGACATGAAGATCAAGTCATGAGAAGATGGATGTTGCATGGCAATGTATCTCAGAAAGGCTATGGAAATGCCTTGATAGGTAGGTATGGTGGCTGTTTTGAGGAAGGATATAATGAGGCTTATGATCACAGAGCGTATCGTGCCAAGGATTTGGATGCACCGGCGAAGTATGCGCCAACTCTCGAGGTGAGAAAGGGCAATGCACGGTACCGAAGAGGCTAGAAAAATATGGCTAGGTGCAAGTGTCAACTTTCGAATACTCACATTAGTCTGAAGAACTCATGCACTTATTATCGGTAACTCTCAATCTAATTAGGAGGTTCACAAAGAGACAAGTACCCCGAGGAGGAGTGTATGGGGGTTTGGTTATCCTTGCGCATCCTCGACTCATGGTACGTGAGTGTACTCTAATATTTGATCCCTCCAAAGATTAGTGATCCATCTAGTAGCTAAAGTTCTCAACTATTTTGTAGGTTTTCGAAAATAAAAACGGATTGCCCAAAATACGACATCTATCACTAATAGGCTAAAGCTCTTGACACCAAAAGTTCAGACATTACTCATGGCAATACCTCAAAACTATTGCAAGTTACTACTAAAATTAAATAGCAACCTCAATTATCTACTTTAAGTTAAGACACACAACTCGGTGCAACAGGCAAACTCTCTTAACAAGATAAACATGAAAACTCAAGAGAGTTCAGCAACCAACTAAACAAAAGCTCTTTAAAAAGAAAAGCATGAAAACTAAGAGCTAAACATGACAGCAGCTATGGAAAGACAAAGAACACACACAGCAAAGATAAGCATGAAAATCCTATGTTGTGTTCTAGGTTGAAGTGGAGCGTGTTTCTCTCCCACACAAAGAAAGCTGGGTTCTAACTTGTTATGAACAGCAAGCAAAGCTAAAGAAAACTAAAAAAGGAAACTAAGAGCAAGACGCTCCAAGCATAGCACATAACGCATGAAGTGATAAGAATATAGTGGAATGAAAGACGAACTGATAATTGTTGATGGAGAAGGGGATGCATGGGGGCATCCCCAAGATTAGATGCTTGAGTCTTCTTGAATATTTCTTGGGGGTACACGGGGGCATCCCCAAGCTTGAGCGTTTGACCCTCCTGAATCTTCTTTTATCATCTTCCCTCGCACACTTGAAAACTCCCTTCATACATAACTCATCATAATCTGATTAGCGAGGTTAGTACCCACAATAAAATAATTTTTCCCTACTGGAAATAAAAATAATCTTGAAGATCTACTGTTTCTCAAGATTTCCAAAAGGTTTTTGCAAAGAAAAAGCAAGCTCAAGGTTTGCAAAACAAAGAAAAGGCTAAACAGGACAGAATCTGTGAAAAACAGACCAGCAGGTAGTAAATAATTTTTTCGGGGCACTTCTGCAACTCAAATCAAAAAACTCAGAACAGAAGCTCGAAAGCCAATTGTATAGAGCACGCTGTCAAAAAAGTTCAGATCAAAAAGATGATCTGGTGATTTTATTCGAATTTTTCTGTCCAAGGACAGAATCTGTTTTCTAGACAGCACGTCACAACTTTTGAACTTTCTTGCAATCGGAGGCTAAACTTGGCACAAAGCTGAAAAGAAAAGATACAATGATGATGCTACTGTAGTAACAAACATCAAGACACAACAAAAGCAAAATAAAACATAATTCGTTGTGGGCTGCCTCCCAAAAGCGCTTTCTTTTATGCCTTTAAGCTAGGCATGATGCAAAAAGAGAAGATCAAGTTTTATCGAGAGTAAGAGAATAGCTAGCCCATGTAACGGACTCAAAAGGCAACTTAATCTTCTTTCTAGGGAAGTGTTCCATCCCTTTCTTGAGAGGGAATTGGAATTTTATATTCCCCTCTTTCATGTCAATGATAGCACCAACAGTGCGAAGAAAAGGACGTCCCAAAATAATTGGACATGAAGGTTCACATTCAATATCCATAATAGTAAAATCAACGGGAACATAATTTTCATTGACAATGATAAGAACATCGTCGATCTTCCCCAAAGGTTTCTTTACGGAAGAATCAACAAGACTAACACCAAAAGAACAAGGATCAAAAGGTTTCAATTCAAACATATCATACATTCTTTTGGGCATAACGGAGGTACTAGCTCCAACATCACATAAAGCATAGCAAGAGAAGTTATTCAACTTAATTTTAATCATAGGATCCCAACTATCTTCTAGCTTTCTAGGTATGGAGGCTCTACCCTAAGCTTCTCCTCCCTAGCTTTGATGAGAGCATTAGTGATATGCTCCGTGAAGGCAAGATTAAGTGTGCTAGTGTGGGGATCTCTAGACATCTTGTGAAGAAAACCAATAACTTCAGAAAGGGAGCAATTATCAAAATCAAGGTCACTACTATCAAGTAAAGTGGTAGTGGTGTCCTTTAGGCTCACTTGTTTGGTAGCTTCTATGGTCATAGGAGTTACTTCTTCTACAGTTGAGGTCATTGCATCACCATTAATAGGTCCAATGGGACTAGGAGTGCATTGGGTGCTAAGAGTTTGGATATCCTCAACAACTTGGATAGTAGCAATAGTGTGGTGGGTAGGAAGGCTCTTAATTCTATCTTCTTCCTCCTTTTCTCTAGCCCATCTCTCTTTAAGTTTAGCCATCATCCTAATGTTTTAATTAATTTGCATTTGAATAGCATTCATAGGAGTGGTCTTCCTCTCCTCAAGAGGAGAAGTTCTAATTTTAAGGAACTCTACCTCATGGGCTAAATTTTCTACCTTCGAAGAGAGATTATCTAGTTTGTCTAGTTTTTCTTCTACACTCTTATTGAAGGCCTTTTGGGTAGTGATGAAATCTTTAAGCATAATCTCTAGTTCAGAAGTGGAGTTCTTGGTGCTAGGATAAGCATTGTTGTTCCCATAGGAATTAGAGGGGAACGGTCTAGGGTTGCTAACAAAATTACTCCTATAAGCATTGTTATTGAAATTGTTTCTAGAGATAAAGTTCACATCTACTTGATCTTGGGCAATCAAAGAATTTAAAGGAACATCATGAGGATCAATAGAAGATTGCTTGGAAAGTAGAGACATGATCAAGTCAACTTTTTCATTTAGGGAGGAAATCTCCTCGACAGAGTTTACCTTCCTACCTGTTGGAGCGCGTTCGGTGTGCCATTGGGAATAATTGGTTATCATCTCGTCGAGAAGCTTCGTGGCAGCACCAAGTGTAGTTGACATAAAGGTTCCTCCCGCGGCCGAATATAACAAGTTCCGCGAGGTAAATTTCAAGCCTGCATAAAAAGTTTGGATAACCATCCAAGTAGTCAAACCATGAGAGCCCCTCCGAGATTGGATATGTCTCTCTATCTCTCTCTGTTTCTGCGTTTCCAAATTCTGGCATTTCACCATTTCTTATATTCCCGGAGATCGGTAACTCTGGTTGGGCTGAAATTTTAACACGATTTGCTTCCATATATTGGCTTCCTTGCGGCGAAAGAAGGGCAGTAACCGCCTTACGGGGTGGCAACGAGGGTCAGGGGCGTGCCCACCCCCCTAAGGCGCGCCCCTGCCTCGTGGCCCCCTCGGGCATCGTCTCGCGTTGATTCTTCTTCCCAAAAATCACATATATTCCAAAAAAATCTCCGTCAGTTTTATCCCGTTTGGACTCCGTGTGATATGGATTTTTTGCGAAACAAAGACACATTCAACAAACAGGAAATGGCACTGGGCACTGGATCAATATGTTAGTCCCAAAAATAGTATAATAAGTTCCCAAAAGTATATGAAAGTTGTATAATATTGGCATGGAACAATAAAAAATTATAGATACGACGGGGACGTATCAGCATCTCCAAGCTTAATTATTGCTCGTCCTCGAGTAGGTAAATGATAAAAAGATAATTTTTGATGTGGAATGCTACCTAGCATAATCTTGATCATTTAATCTAATCATGGCGTGAATATTAAGACATGAGTGATTCAAAGCAATAGTCTATCATTTGACAGAAAATAATTTAATACTCGGGCATCCCAACAAACAATCAAGTATTTCAATATATCAATACTACAGAACTATATCCCTACAAAATCATAGAGTCTTTTATGCTCCCTTTTCTTAAAACAAGGTACCCCTCATGCCCATCCTGGTGTCAGCCAAGCAATTGTTTTCATACTTTACTTTTTCAAACCTTTTCAACTCTTCACGCAATACATGAGCGTGAGCCATGGACATAGCACTATGGGTGGAATAGAAGGTGGTGATAGACAAAAGTAGGGAGAAAGTCTCACATCAACTAGACAAATCAATGGACTATGGAGATGTCCATCAATAGATATCAATGTGAGTGAGTAGGGATTGCCATGCAACGGATACACTAGAGCCATAAATGTATTAAATCTCAGCAAAAGAAACTAAGTGGGTGTGTATCCAACTTGCTTGCTCATGAAGACCTAGGGCATTTGAGGAAGCCCATCGTTGGAATATACAAGCCAAGTTCTATATTTAAAATTCCCACTAGTATATCGAAGTGACAACATAGGAGACTCTCTATCATGAAGATCATGGTGCTACTTTGAAGCACAAGTGTGGGAAAAAAAGATAGTAGCATTGTCCCCTTTTTGGGGGGGGGCTTCCTTTTTATTTGGCCTTTCTCTTTTTTTGGCCTTTCTCCCTTTTTTGGCCTTTCCTTTTTTTCAGGAGAATGCACTAATAATGATGATCATCACACTTTTATTTACTTACAACTCGATACTAGAAAAAAATATGACTCTATATGAATGCCTCCGGCGGTATACCGGGATGTGCAATGATCTAGCATAGCAATGACATCAAAAAACGGACAAGCCATGGAAACATCATGCTGCTAGCTATCTTACGATCATGCAAGGAAATATGACAATGATGGTGCATGTCATAATAAACGGAACGGTGGAATTACATGGCAATATATCTCGGAATGGCTATGGAAATGCCATAATAGGTAGGTATGGTGGCTGTTTTGAGGAAGAGTACAAGGTGGTTTGATGCACCAGCGAAAATTGCACTGTACTAGAGTGGCTAGCAAGGTGGAAGGGTGAGAGTGCGTATAATCCGTGGACTCGACATTAGTCATAAAGAACTCACATACTTATTGCGAAAAATCTATTAGCCCTTGAAGCAAAAATACTAGTACACATGCTCCTAGGGGGGAGGTTGGTAGGAGTTAACCATCGCGCGCCCCCGACCTTCACGCCAAGATAAAGAATCAAATTACAATGCGGGCCAATTTGGTTACATAGTTAGGAGACCATACGTGCATGCTTCGGAAATCACAAATCTTAACACCAATATTTTTTCTAAACCACAATAATTCACTAGTACCTCCCACATATTAGCATCTCTATATCGCAAAACTATTGCAAGGAATCAAATATATGATATTCAGCGATCTACAAGTTTATGTAGGATTTTATGACTAACCATGTGAATGACCAATTCCTGTCAACTCTCTAAACAGATATAAGTGAAGCAAGAGAGTTTAATTTCTTTCTAAAAAGATATGCCCATGCTCTAACAAATATAAGTGAAGCAAAAGAGCATTCTACAAATGGCGGTTTTCTATGTGAGGAGAAACAGGCAATCCAAACTTCAAGTGATATAAGTGAAGCACATGAAGCATTCTATAAAGCCATACTCAAAAGATATAAGTGAAGTGCAAAGAGCATTCTATAAATCAACCAAGGACTATCTCATACCAGCATGGTGCATTTATTAAAAGAAAAAGAAAAAGCACACCACGCTCCAAGAATTTAGGCATATCATGTGAACGAAACGAATCTGAAAACATATTGATACTTTTTAAAGAAAGATGGGATGCCTTACGGGGCATCCCCAAGCTTAGACGCTTGAGTCTCCTTGAATATTTACTTGGGGTGCCTTGGGAATCCCCAAGCTTGAGCTCTTGCCTCTCCTCCTTCTCCTCACATCGAGACCTCCTCGATCTTCAAACACTTCCTCCACACAAAACTTAACCAAACTTTTAGTGGCGGGGGTTAGTGCATATGATCAATGAAATCCCATCATGTACTGCTCTAACATTATTGTATAATTATAAACAAACATTACCCGCTGTATGCTACCATAATTCTATGGCCCCAAGCCAATTAGGCTTCAACAAGAATTCAAACATATGCAAATAAGGAAGCTATAACAGCAATCTGTGAAAAACAGGACAGTCTGTAGTAATCTGAACATTAACCATACTTCTGTAACTCTAAAAATTCTGGCAAAATTAGGAAACATAAACAATTTGTATATCAAGACTGTGCAAAAAGTTTCAGAACCTTCCGACATTCCAGTAAAAAATGTAAAATCACGCACTACAGCCAAAGTTTCTGTTTTTGCACCGCACATACCAACAAGTAGTTTAATCATCCTAAAGGAAACTCTTGGCACATTATTTTTAGAATACAAACGAATTTTACAAGGGGATAATTATTTTTGTTGAAAAGTTTATGTAGTAAAGGTTCACAAAGTTTCCATGGGCATGAACAAAGTTCCGGGCTAGCTCCCACTTTAACAATGCTCGTCTTTCTCACTTTCGCTTTTCTTTTTGAAAAAGTTTTGGGTTCCCCTCTTTTTTTTAATCTTTATAAAAGCACACAACATAAATAAATGACTCTCTAAAAATTCTGGGTTGTCTCTCTGGCATCGCTTTCTTTAAAGCCATTAAGCTAGGCATATAATGCTCAAGTAATGGATCCACCCAGATCCCAAGGTATATGAAAGCCAATTTTAATTAACAATGATTTGTGATTTAATAGTGAGCACAAAGTAACATATATCATGCAACAACAAAGTCTAACTCTTTTCCTATGCATCGGCATGTCATAAAAGAACAATTCATGCACACATAGTAAAGGCTAATGCATAGTATAAGCAGTTTCTTGCAATTTTATCATATTGGAAACATAGAGAGGCGGAGATGTAGTTCCTCCCTCATAATAATTGCAAGTAGAAGCAGCAAGCACATGCATATTATACTCATCAAAATCATCATGTGTAATGGAGAAAGGCAACCCATCAATATAATCCTTAATAAGTGCAAACTTATCCGATATAGTGTAGTTTGGAGAATTCAAAAAGATAATAGGACTATCATGTGTGGGTGCAATAGCAACTATATCATATTTAACATAAGGAACTATAGCAAGTTGATCTCCATAAGCATAATTCACATTGGCATCTTGGCCACAAGCATAGAAAGCATCGTCAAAAAGGAATATTTCAAAAGAATCAATGGGATCATAACAATCATCATAGCATTCATCCTTCGGTAAACACGAAGGGAAATTAAACAATTTATGAGTTGAAGAGTTACTCTCATTAGAAGGTGGGCACATGTTGCTAATCCGCTCTTCCTCTATTTGTTCTTCGCTCTCCTCCTCATCTTTTTCATCCAATGAGCTCACAATGTCATTAATTTCTTCTTCCATAGACTCCTGCAAAATATTAGTCTCTTCTTGGACAGCGTAGGAGTCTTCAATATATGGTTTAATATAAGGATTAGAAGCATAATTATCATAGCAATATTTAAGTATGGCCAAATTTTCTTATTTATAGAGAGTACTATCACACTCTTCAATAAAAGAAGTAATTTCACAAGTACCCCTAAAAGCATCAAATTCTTCAATTTGTTGAGCATCATAGTAATTATAAACCCCCTTGGTATACGAAGATACGATTCCATTATCACTAAACTCACATTGGTAAGGAAGGTGTTTCTTAGGGTCTTTAGAACGACAAGTACAATCATATATTTCACATAAATTCCAAGCATAGAACTGCAAACGATGAATTTAATCCAGTAAAAGTTTCCCTTTTTCAGATATGCGGTGTCGCGCATAACAAGCGTGCTCATCTAAAGATTTTCCCTCAACTAAGCTAGTTGGGGTTTCATCCCGAGCACAAAGGGATCGAAGATGATCCAAGTAAAAAGCTTCAGTAGTGTGATAGACTTTGAGAGGTTCTTCAACCATTGGTTCAGTAGGTACCACTAATGTTTTTGGTATTTTGCGTTTCCTACCCATAACTAAACATAGAAAACAAGAGCACAAAATAAAAACTACTTAGTGATAATGCAAACAAGCACACACGGGAATATTCACCCCACGTTATAACTACCCGGCAACGGCGCGAGAAAAAGGTCTTGATAACCCACAAGTATAGGGGATCAATTGCAGCCTCTTTCGATAAGTAAGAGTGTTGAACCCAATGAGGAGCGAAAGGCATAACAAATATTCCCTCAAGTTCTATCGACCACCGATACAACTCTATGCACGATTAACGTTCGCTTTACATAGAACAAGTATAAAACTAGAATACTTTGTAGGTGTAACGGGATAGTTTGCAAGAATATAAAGAGCACATAAATAAAAACTAGGGGTTGTTTTAGGTAAAGAAGCAATAAAGTTAGTATAGCGAGCGTGGAAAAGTGGTGGTAGGAGTTGCGAAATTGTCCCTAAGCAATTGAGTACGTTACTAGACTGATAGCAAGTTTTATGTGGGAGAGGCCACTGCTAGCATGTGATCCCTGACTTGGAATTCTATGGACTTATGATTGGAACTATTAGCAAGCATCCGCAACTACTAACGTTCATTAAGGTAAAACCTAACCACAACATTAAGATATATTGGTCCCCCTTCAATCCCGTATGCATCAATTTCTATGCTAGGTTGAAGCTTCTGTCACTCTTTCCCTCCAATACATAGTCCTATCAACATACAACTAACCCTATGGTGTGATCCACGCACGCGCTCATATGATGGGCACCAAAGGATAGCAACATAGTGACAAGCAAATTAAACCAATCATAGCAATTCACCAATTACCGATAGGACAACGAAAATCTACTCAGACATCATAGGATGGCAATACATCATTGGATAATAATATGAAGCATAAAGCACCATGTTCAAGTAGAGGGTACAGCGGGTTGCGGGAGAGGGGACCTCTATAGATAGATGGGGGATGGTGATGAATATGTTGGTGAAAATGATGGAGGTGTTGGTGTAGATCACCGTCGCACGATGACGGCCCCGGTGGCACTCTGGCACCACCGGAAGCGAGGGGGAGAGAGCCCCCTCCTTCTCCTTCTTCCTTTGCCTTCTCCGTAGGTGGGAGAAGGGTTCTCCCTCTGGTCCTTGGTCTCCATGGCATGGGAGGGGCGAGAGCCCCTCCGAGATTGGATCTGTCTCTCTGTCTGTCTCTATTTTTGGCCTTTCATCGTTTCTTATATTCCCGGAGATCTATAACTCCGATTGTGCTGAAATTTTGACACGATTTGTATCCGGATATTGGCTTTCTTTCTGCGAAAAAAGTGCACCAACTGCCTTACAGGGTGGCGATGAGGCCCACGGGCGCGCCCACCCCCTGGGGTGCGCCCCTGGCTCGTGGCCCCCTCGCGCATCATCTCGCGTTGATTCTTCTTCCAAAAAATCACATATATTCCAAAAAAAATATTCTCCATCAGTTTTTGTCCCGTTTGAACTCCGTTTGATATGGATTTTCTGCGAAACAAAAAAACATGCAACAAACAGGAACTGGCACTGGGCACTGGATCTATATGTTAGTCCCAAAAATAGTATAAAAAGTTGCGAAAAGTATATGAAAGTTGTATAATATTGGCATGGAACAATAAAAATTTATAGATACGACAGAGACGTATCAGTGTTTCGGCAGCACGAAGGTGTGGCGATAGTGGTGGAGAAGAACAATCTCCGCAGGGCTTCGCCAAGCACTACAGAAACTACGGAGGATAAACTAGAGAGTCGGGGTTGCTGGCACATGGCTTGGTGTATCTTGGTGTCTTCGGGGTGCTAGCCCTACCCCTCTATTTATATGTTGAGCCTTGGGGTAGAAAGTTCGAAAAATAGCCTCGTCAAAGTTGGTTTTGCCTGCAAGGAAGAGTCCTTTTCGGACTTCAAGGACCAGATGGTATAGTCCTTGACATCTGGCCCAGACGCCATGGGCCTTGGTGTCTGGCCTAGTCTACGGTGTTTGGTCCCTGACCTCTGCAAAACGTCCTTTTGCACCAACCTAAAGCCTCCTGGGCCTTTCCCCTTGACCTAACCATACGATCCTATATATCAATATTTACCTCTGGACCATTCTGGAGCTCCTCGTCATGTATGTGATCTCATCCGGGACTCCGAACAACATTCGGTCACCAACATACATAACTGATATAATACTATCGTCAACGAATGTTAAACATCCAGGCCCTAGGGGTTCGAGAATGATGTAGACCTAACCGAGACGCTTCTCTGGTCAGTAACCAATAGCGGGACCTGGATGCCCATATTGGTTCCTACATATTCCGCGAAGATCTTTATCGGTCGAACCTTTATGACAGCATATGTAGTTCCCTTTGTCTGTTGGCATGTTACTTGCTTGAGATTTGATTGTAGGTATCTCCATACCTAGTTCAATCTCATTACTGACAAGTCTCTTTACTTGTTCTGTAATACATCACCCCATAACTAACTCCTTAGTCACTTTGCTTGCACGGTTCTTGTGATGTTGTATTACCGGAGGGCCCAGAGATACCTCATCGTCGCATAGAGTGACAAATCCCAGTCTCAATCCATGCCAACTAAACAAACACCTTTGGACATACCTATAGAGCACCTTTATGATTACTTAGTTACGCTGTGACATTTGATGGCACACACGAAATTCGTCTAGTATACGGGACTTACATGATATCATGGTCGAAGAAACATGTATTTGACATTAAGAAAGCAGTAGCAGTAAACTGAACGATCATATGCTATGCTAACGGTTGGGTCTTGTCCATCACATCATTCTCCTAATGATGTGATCTCGTTATCAAATGACAACTCGTTTCTATGGTTAGGAAACCTTAACCATCTTTGATCAACGATCTAGTCTAGTAAAAGCTCACTAGGGACATAGTATTTGTTTATGTATCCACACATGTATTTAAGTTTCCATTCAATACAATTATAGCATGAATAATAAACATTTATCATGATTAAGAAAATATAATAATAACAACTTTATTATTGCCTCTAGGACATATCTCCATCAACCTCAATTCTAATTTTGTAGTTTTCATTTGTAAACCAAACTTGTGATAAAATAAGAAACTAAAAGATTCAATTGCAAGATCTAAAGTTATACCTTCAAGCACTCACCTCTTCGGCAACGACACCAGAAAAGAGCTTAATGTCTACTAGGTAACTTATTATTGTAGACTTGTGTTGAGCCTGCAAGCGCACAGTTTTGTAGGATACTAGCAATTTCCCTCAAGTGGATGACCCAAGGTTTATCAATCTATGGGTGGGATAGAATGAAGATGGTCTCTCTCAAACAACCCTGCAACCAAATAACAAAGAGTCTCTTGTGTCCCCGACACACCAAATAGAATGGTAAATTGTATAGGTGCACTAGTTCGGCGAAGAGATGGTGATACAAGCGTAGTAATGATAGTAGATTTTGATTTTTGTCATAAGAATAATAAGAAATTGTAGGGTAGCTAGTAACAAAAGTGAGCACAAACGGCATTGCAATGCTTGAAAACAAGGCCTAGGGTTCATACTTATGCTTGTGCAATCTCTCTCAACGGTGCTAACATAATTAGATCATATGGTAATCCCTCAAAGTGCGATAAAGAATCACTCCAAAGTTCTTATCTAGCGGAGAACATAAGAAGGAATTCTCTGCACGGTACGAAACAACCTAAAAGTTATTCTTTTCGATCAATCGTTTGAGCTATTCCTATGAGTGTCACAAATAGCCCTAAAGTTTGTACTAAAATAACACCAAATGATATGTATCAACCAAATCTAATGTCAACTACATACTCCAATGTCAACGCAAGTATCCATGAGTTGATTATACAGTATGCACCAAACTACTTCAGATTCATAATACTCAATCCAATACAAAGAACCTCAAAGAGTACCCCCAAGATTTCTACCGAAGAAACAATGATGAAAAGGTGCATCAACCCTATGGATAAATTACCCCAATGTAACCTCCGGAATCCACGAGTTGAGTGCTAGAACATACATCAAGTGTCCTCAAATCCATAAAAGTATTCAATCCGATAATAATTAAATCTTAAAGGTATAACTCAATCCATCACAACAAGATAGAGAGGGAGAAACATCATATGATTCAACTACATTAACGAAGCTTGCAGTACATCAAGATTGTGCCAAATCAAGAACACGATAGAGAGAGAGAGGGAGAGCGATTAAACACATAGCTACTGGTACAAACCATCAGCCCCGAGGCTCAACTACTCCCTCCTCATCATGGAGACCACTGAGATGATGAAGATGGCCTCCGATGATGATTTCCTCCTCCGATAGGGTGCCCAAACAGGGTCCAAATTCGTTTTTCATGGCTATAGAGGCTTGCAGCGGCGGAACTTCTCATCTAGGGTTATATCTAGGGGTTTCTGTATATATAGGATTTTTTCAGCATTGGAATCACACGAATATGCCTCGAGGGGCCCACTACCTTCCAGGGCGCGCTAGAGGGGGTGGCACACCTTGGTGCATAGTGAGAAGTAGGATCCCCCCTCAAGTGGTTCTTAGCTCCAATATTCTTCATTTGTTCCATAAATAATCTCCAAAAAGTTTCGTCCAATTCCGAGAACTTTTATTTCTGCACAAAAACAACACCACGGTAGTTCTGCTAAAAACAACGTCAGTGTGGGTTAGTTCCATTCAAATCATACCAAAACCATATAAAATTGTTTTCAATATGGAATGAATACTTCATAAGTTATAGATACATTGGAGACGTATCAGAAACATAAGATGAAAATTAATATTCTTGATCATAACCCTGCCGTTTGGGCAAATGTTCGTGTTGGCTTGCAAGGTGAATTCTTTGAGGATGGTAAAGCACCGGATGGTGAAGCAACCGCAGAAGAATAGAATGTGTTGCGATACAATGCTCAGGCATGTGACATTCTCTTCAACGATTTGTGCGCCGATGAGTTTAACAAGATTATCCGCCTCGAGAATGCAAAGGAAATTTTGTAGACTTTGGTTGATATGCACGAAGATATCGAGTCTATCATGGAATCCAAGTTGGATGTGCTTCAAAGTCAACTTGATAAGTTCAAGATGAAGGATGGTTAAGGAGTCGCTGAAATGTACTCTAGGCTTGCTCTCATCACAAATGAGATTGCCGAATTAGGAAGCGAAGAGATGACCGACAAATTCATCATCCGAAGATCCTTAGAGCCTTGGATGGAAAATATGATACCGTGGGCACTTTAATCCAAATGACGCCCAATTACAAAGATCTCGAACCCACGGAAGTCATTGGAATAATTGTTGCTCATGAGATGTCACTCGAGAACAAGGAGGACCTCCACAACAAGTCAAGTAGTGCATATAAACCTTCAAGTGATGCTCCTACAACATCAAGTGAGACAAGCTAGTGTCCAATGAGGAATTAATCCTAATGGTGAAGAACTTCAACAAATTCTACAAGAATAGAAGCAAAGAGAGGCGCTCCAACTCAAGGAAATATGAGCAAAGATCATCACATCATGACCGTAATTAGTACAATTGTGGAAGACCCGGACACTATTCCAGTGAGTGTAGGACGCGTCACAAGAAAAGAAAAGACTCACCTAGAAGGAAGAATAGAAGAGATGAATCACCTCATAGAGAGAGGATGAGTAGAGATGATCGTTATGAATGAAGACCTTCTCGAAGAAACAATCACTACAAGGATTCGGGTCTATTGCAACAAAATCGTTTGTTGCAATACATGATGTTTCGTGGCGATAAGTACCTATTGCCACGAAACGACATTCGTTGACAGCCGTTGTGACTGGACACATGGTAATAGGTTATTGCCACGAAAAAACAATCGTGGCAATAAAGTGTGCTATTGCAACATCCATGTGGGAAGTTGCAACATGTTATCCCGTGGCAATACTTACTTGATGCCACAATTTGATTTGTGGAGATAGCCTTAATGCAACATGTAACGAGTCGTGGCAACTGATATCTCGTAGCGATAGACATTTGTGGCAACAACCTATGCCAAAGATAGTCATTTCGTGGCACAATACTCTTCTGTTGCAATAGCCAATTTTGGCAATAAACTATGGCAACAATCCTTGTTTTCGTGGCATTAGGCATGTTGCCATGACCCACTACAGTTGTGGCAATAAACTATGGCAACAATCCTTGTTTTCGTGGCATGAGGCATGTTGCCACGACCCATTGCACTTGTGGCATTAACTTATGTCAACAAATATTCAAGTCGTCGTACCAGGAAATTACAACATACTTGTTTTGGTGGTGATAAATAGGTATCACAATAGGTAAAATCTTTGTAGCAAGAATCTATTGCGACAATTTAAACTTTCCATGGAGATACTCTATTTCAACAAAACATACTTTAGTGGCGCCAAACAGTTATTGCATCGTGAAAAAAATTGTGGTGCCAAGCTATTGCGACAATATAGAATGCTCCGTTGCAACATCCTAGTGCAACAAAACAGGTAGGCGTAGCGAATGAGATATGACGCAACACTATATTTTTAGTGGTGCTAGCATATGGCATCCGAAACTGTGTTGTGGTAATAGGCTATTGCAACCGTAAAAAAAGTAGGCTTTCAATTACAATATTCAAAACCATACGTATAATATATAGATTCATAAAATCCATAATTCTCATAGCAAATATCCATCAAACGAAACTCAAATGTAATTTTGCCATCCTAATTAACTGCGAAGACTAAACTGTCCGTGATCTAGAGTAATTAACTATGAAGACTAAACTCTCAGTGATATAGTCCAGTCCAGCTAGTTCTTTGGATCCTGCAATCAAGAAATAAAAAAAGTTCTAGTTAATGAGTCGAACATAGCATACGCCATACAATTATTCTAGCCCATTGTTAAAAAGAATTATCGCCAAACTAAATAGACTAATAATGTGTCAGCAATCATTTAACTGAGAGATCAGAGCAATTATACAAGTGTAAATTTGTAAAGCATAAGCACAAGTACATCTACTAAAAGCTTCTCTTTTTTTGAGAAAAAACATTGCTTTATAACTTAACTGTGTTGGGCAAAATCACCCAAAAGCACAGGCAGCCACAAGGGCATGTACATCGGCCTCCCATTCCACATAGTGGTTAGGTTTGTACATCCTACCAAGAGTAGCAAGCTCATGAGCAACAGAGTTTGTCGAGCGACAACATATGTTCATTTCATAATAAGAAAACCATAATTTCATCTGGTACTTGGTATCCCCAATAACAACAGCATAGGCCGACGGGTCCACCTTATTGATATTCAGTGCTTCCATCAGGAATTGCGAGTCCGTTTAAAAAACGACCCTCACGACCCACATATCAGCGGCAATAGATATTGCACGAGACATTGCAATGGAGTCAGCAGTGAAGGCATCACGCGCATGCTCATGACATCCTGCTCGTGCATACAGAATGGTGCCATCGTCCGATCGTACATCTAATAAAAGCTTCTGCTATTCATTTAAGTTGTGACTGGATGTATAGTTTCAGTAAAGTTCATGTCCCTGGCTAGCACATATTCGTTTTTTGTTTAAGTTTTGACTTGATGCAGCAAAAACACATGGTAAAAGAGAGCAACCAGCTAGCTAATTATGAAGGCAAATGACGTATAAAATGCAGGTGAAGGTGAAGAGAAAGCAAGGTTGTGACTTACCATTGCTTTAAACATTCGAGAATTCCTTGCTATAGGTTGTATGAGCGCATTTGAAGAAATAGTAATTGGCCTTGAACCTGGAGTCTTATTAGGACTAGATCTCTACAACAAAATATTTGGCAAGTTTGGATTACTATTTTCTTTGTTGTCAACCCTCTTCGTAGGCACCAGTAAATAGAAGTGCACTTTTAGCAATGCAAGTAAGCAACATAAATCTTACAAGGTCGCAGGCATATGACTATAATCACCTGTTGGGTTCCCATCTGTTGGCTTAACTCTGCAAACTTTGCCATCATGTTTTTTTCAAGTTCCCGTCTTGATGTTCGCTCCTCTTCCAACAATCTTTCCCTTTCAACACGCTCTTCTTTTAACCTCTCCTCAAGTTGTTCTCTCTCAGCAAGCTCCAAGTTAATCCTCTCTTGTGTGTTTGCACGTTCAACTTCTAGTTGATCTTGTAATTCATTAACCTGCTGGCTTAGCTGAGAGTTTCGCTCCTGGGCGGCTGCTGTTGCACGAGCTTGCTCTTCAATCTGGATACGAAACCTTTCAGAACCAGTTGAAGGTTTGGCCATGTATCCATACCCACGAGGCTGCGATGATTTGCATTTCAGAGTGTCTTTGTATGTGGTCTGGAAAATATGGTTTTTCAGCTCACTCGAAAGTGGACCTTCATTTTCATTTTCTTTGTTTTTAACCTCTTGAAGTGATTCGTCCTAAAAATGAAAGATCAATTATGGAACAATTATGGAATAACCTCTAGAAGTACACGATCCAACGCATGTATAATCCCAACTGATGATCATTGAATAACTATGGAATAACCAAATGTCAGTATACTCACATAAACTTTCTGGGGCACTGTGTTAGACCATGTTCCATCATTCGTGTGGGTGAGTTCCCATAGAGAAATACAATCCGGCTCTTCTCCAGTTTCCATGTTTCTCTGCAAGTGATATAATAATAGGATGCTTGAAACATGAAACCATATTTAGCAGCGAGGCATACATATTTAGTTGGACTCATACCTTCTGAAAACTTACTTGCGAGTAAGATTTTGATCCAATTCTGTGTTTTGTCTTCTATTTCTTACGGTTATCGGCGTTCTTTTTGCTGCGTTCCTATCAATTCATTGAAACCAAATATAACCAGTCAGACAAGCCAATTCATCTTATCATATAGTACACAGACAATGATCTTTGAGATAACCTGGAATTTTGAATCAGTGCCAAAGTACTCAATCATCCATTCCCACTCTTCTGGTTGTAAATCTTCCGGTAGATTAGCCAATCTAGCTGCATCTGTTTTGTATGCCTTGTAAGTGGAGCTAGAGTTGATCGCCATCCTCTATATCGCTCTTTTGCAATTTTGAGAACTTTTTCTTTTGTTTCTGGTGTATCTTCCAGGTCCCATCTCTCCTATATAGTATACAACAAATGAATATACATAAGCAGTGCATATCGATGGTAAAATCAGATAACACATGTGGAAAAGGTTGCACGCACTATCATATCTGCAACAATGAGTCAATGGATGGTAGGGTGAATGTCCGACCACGTCCTCACTCCAATGAGTGGCAACTTTCTTTTCATTATGACTACTACCTCATCCTTAAATGAACGATAGTTCATTCCTACTGTACCACCCAAATTTTCAGAGAATGTAATATTTAGCTTTGCGGATCCGTTGGCAAAACGCTTCTGAGATGCTTTAAAACCTTTTAGAACACCTCGCCCTTTCTTCTTCTGTCCACCAGCTTCTACAGTCAAATCATACAAGAAATATTGTATTACTTGGTATTAGATTGTAAGAAATGATGACACAAATATAACCGGAAGCAAGTACCATCCTGTAGTAGCGCACGGTTGCGGCGAGCATGGGATGGCCATTCAACAAGGAAACACATGTCATTAGCAGACACTGGAGTGTCAGATTGTTCTGGAGTTCCTATAAAAGATTTAGTAGTGTTGAAGGTTAGCAATTTAACCCACACCAAGATTTTATGCATTATAGCAAATGGTAAACAATTTACCATACCTGGGTTGTCCACGTTGGTTTTTGTATGCTGTTATACTTTCCATCCTTGTTAAGAGAACAGAGCCTTTCTTTATTGCACACCAAAAAAATGGGACTTAGCATTAATAAAGCATTGATGTTGTGCACCATTCAGATAGGTGATTATGAAGTAAGGAAAATGTGTACCAGGAGCATCGTCCGTAAAATTCATCGTTGTGCCCTTATGTAGGTAAAGTAGACATAAAATTTTGAGTCAATTCAAGAAGAAACGCAGTACATTAACATTAAGCAGGCATAAAATCAAATCAGTTTAACAATAAGTAAAAAAAATGTGATCACTTTCTAAGCTAGATGCCACAATGCCCACAATGCATTTTCTTGTGTATATTTACAAAATCTCGACACGCTTGGTTTTAGAGGTATGTATATATGTATGTACTGCATTAAATAAAATCAGTCTTGTTTAGTTGTTCTGTTTAAGCAATTGCTAAGGGGAAAGAAAATCAGCCACGATGATTTAATACATTGTCCTAAAATAAGCTGGTACTAATGATATTCAGGTGAATAACAGGATCATATTCTCTCCATTAGTCAAAGAAAATGTAAATGATAAATGTAATATGCTATCAAACTCCAGCAAAGGGCCAACTTCGAAAATAACTATTTCTAGTCAGGTTCAGATGGTAGAATAGGAAATGAAATGCCCTTTGATTCACAGGATATGAACACACATAGGAAACATAAAGAAATACGTTTTCAAAGTTTGAAGCAACTTGCCGTTAGTGAAATCTGTACTGTTACTTTTTCAAACTTCGAAGCAACTAGACATATAATGGGACTAGTGAGATGGTAAAATACCTACTGTTACTTGTTACTTTATTATGAAATAGAGGTTATATAAACAGTGAGTGGAAAAATCACCTTTGACTCTGTGAGAAAAAAATAAACTGTGTAGGAAAGGTGAACACTCTGCTCATAAAAAAAGGGTTTGTATCCATCCAATTTTTGTAGAGGGAAAGGACTAAAGATTCAACATACGGGAAATTGCTTGGGGCAGCTCATACCGGCAAGCTGGACTAGATTATTTCTCCACTAATTAGCACCATATCTCAATATGAAGAGTCAAGGCAAGATCGATCTAAATCTGAAGATATTTGCGGCAGATTGATTCCGCTACAGCTTGAAGACTAGCAGGTCTGAAGATATTTATAAGATTGATTCCAACAAAAATCCTATCCTCTAAAATTCCTCTAGAAATCCTATGAAGCAAAGGAGGCGTTGTATTACTCTTGTTGTGCTCCTCTGATGTTGTATACTGCTGTATACTTTGAAGTGTTTTTGCTGGTGGGTTTAACCGAACAGAGATTAGGTGAGAAAAACTTGCAGGTATTAGATCTACTAGTGGATATAATCTCTTGGAACCGAATATAGCCTGAAGTAGTCCCCGTGGTTTGGGTTCAGTTTAATCCGAATATGTATCTACACATATGCAAATAGAATGGGGTGTGGGATGGATGGATCGGGAGGAAGTTGTTGTCTGAATATGTATCTGGATGTCTGAATATGTAGCAGCCGTGTTGGTCTAGTCCAATACCTTGGATTGGGAGGAAGTTCCATGGCCATGGTGGAGCAGAAGCATCTCCGTCCAGGCCTTGACGCACAAGCACGGCCGCGTTGTCGGAGGCGCGCGAGCCCTGGGTGACCGTGGCGGATGGATCTGGCCGCTGCTCTTTGATCTCCCTGTGTCTCTTCTCTTCTCTTTTCTTCGTGGGAGGGGAGGGGAGGGGAGAGGGCGGGGGTGTGGGCGAAGGCCATTGGTTGCGGCGAGGCCTGAGGTGGGTGGCGGCAGCGAGGTCTGAGGGTTCGTGGCGGCGCGTCTTGGAGGAGCTTGTGGGGGACTGGATTTGAGCCCAGGAGGGCATTGTCAGGGCGTTCAACACCCAGGTGGTGTCGTTCTTGGTCCAGATGCGGCCCACGCCGGCGGGCGGAGAGGATAGGGAGGAGGGCGAGATCGGTACGGACTAGAGATACACAAAGGGAGGAGATCCGGAGGAATAACCTGACGAGTAGCAGCTGACTCAGCTATGGTGCGCTTTGTTGACGCCGTCATGACGCCGGCAGCACAGAGGAACCGAGGACGAGAGGTCAGATCCGATCGCTCGTGAAGACGCTGTGGTAATTAGCTGGAAGGATAAATATAGGCTTCTTTTTTGTGGGAACAAAGACTAATTTGGGACCTTTTAGCGGGAGGTTAAAAATATTGGCGCAAACAACAATACACCTAAATTAGGTGGTGGGAACGTAATTTTTTTTGTTTTAAAAATTAATTATTTTTGGAGAAAATATTGTAAATTGCAAATATATTTCGAAACGGAGGGAATACTAAAATTTATTTGTACAAAAATTATATCGTGGTGAAAAATCAGCAAATCGGAGAATTGTGAAGGGGCGATCCGACGCCCTCCCATGTAAGGTTATTTTTTTAGGGTATTGCCATCGCTTTATTTAAGATCCAAAGCTCGAAATGTCATCCGATATTACATCCAAGATACAGTCCGGGGACACCAAATCAGCTATTACATAAACCCTCCCCAACTCCTACTCTTGCTAATTTATGTGTGGCAACATTTGCAAACCTACTAAACCAAGAAACTTTAAAATCCACACGCGAGGCAACCATCTGCTTAATCCCTCTGATCCACGAACCCGACACCAAAAGATCGTGTTGCTCCTGCCGTATTCCTGCACATGGTGAAGCACAGTTTCCATTATTTCATGCGCTAGAGCGATCTTCTTCACCTCGTGAGCTTCATTGCAGGCCAGCTAGAGCCCATAAACCGCTTGCAAAATCACCTTGCACTATTCATTCTTGGCTCCAGTGAGCCAATCCAGTAACCATCTTACCAACTCCTTGCGCGACCCGAGCTAGCTGGGCAGAATGGACACTTCGAGGCACAATTCTGTCTGCAACAGCTTCCAGAATATAATAGAGTGGGGGCAAGACCAGAACCTATGATGGATGGTTTCCTCCCGGCCGCAGGCTGGGCAGAAGACACCACCCTTCATCTGTCGGCGATGCAGCTCCGATCCCACCGCAAGTCCATTTCGCATCAAACGTCAGAAGTGAATTTTCACCTTCCCGGGGGTATTAGTATCCCAAAGCACGAGGAAACCTTTGTGCTTACCAACCAAAGAAGACGAATCGGGTTGTCTCGCCCTCCTTCTATTCATTGTCATCCTCAAGTGGAAGGCAGAACGAACGCTGAAGTTGGCGTTTTTTGTGTAGTTCCACGCTAAGAAATCCTTCGAGTCAGGGCCACCAACAACGGATTTGCTTGAAATCTAAACCAACCTTTCCCGCAACACACATATATATATATATATATATATATATATATATATATATATATATATATATATATATATATATATATATATATATAATATCACCAATCCCCTATAACATTCTCGTCGTCGATATTTGTATAGTCGTTGCCATTTGAGGAAGCCAATTAACCAACCAAAAAGAGTTTCCATCTTTATATTATATAAAACAAGCATCACATACATCGAAGCAACCGATACAGATGAACGCCACACACACCCAAGATGGGGTGATCTCAGCATCTTTTATTTACTGGATAAGTCGTCGAGGGTTTGTCGACGCGAGAGTAGGTCCAACATAATTATGTCGCTTTTGTTCAAATGATAAACATAGAGATTCAAGTATGTCAATTAAACAACCATGCACCGCGACACATTTGCGTGTCAGATCCGTCCTACATAGGATCCACACGCAAGGGGTCGTCGAACGAGCCATGTCGCCGTTGCTGCTTGCCTGGCTTTGCCTAGTCACGCCTTCTAGCGGCGCTAGGGGATGGGAGGAGCGAGAGGCGGGGCGCTCGGAGGCGGCTAGCGATCTCCCCCATTGCCTGCGAGGGCGACAAAGAGTTTCCCTGGTTATATAATATAAAACAAGCATCACATACATCGAAGCAACCGATACAAATGGACGCCACACACACCTAAGATGGGGTGATCTCAGCATCTTTTATTTTACTGGACAATTCGTCGAGGGTTTGGAGGCGGCTAGCGATCTCTCTTGTTGCCTGCGAGGGCGACTCGGGAGAGTCCTCTACGCCGTAGTAGGTTGAACATAATCAAGTTGCCCATGTTTCATCGAAAATAGTAGAGATTCAACTATGTCCATTATCAACCAAGCAAATTTAGTTTTGAGATTTACTTATTGGAATATCAAACATTTGTTAAAAAAACAAAAAATGTACTCAGATAAGGCCAAAGGCTTGTCTCTTCTTTTTATATATACATTCTTAAATATGAAAAAACTACAAGTCAGAAAAAAGGAGAAAGGAGACTCGACCGTGGGTCGCCAGTGTTGAAACTGAACGCTCCAAGCACTTGGCTATTGCATTATTTGTGTTATGTGCTGGGAAAATTTTCCTCATCTTATCCTCCCGTGGTATCTTTCTATCCCCTTCATTTTATCCTCTCGTGGTATAAAGGAAAAATTTCCTCATCTTATCCTCCCGTGGTATCTTTCTATCCCCTTCATCGTTTGCGTCGTCTCCGTCGCCAGCGAACAGCAGATGCGGCGGCCTTGCAAAATCTTCCGCCGGTACTTGAGGCACCCCGCCAGGCACCCCAGCCACGCAGATCGAGGCCGCCATGACGGGACCGGGCGGCGCCCACACGCTGCCTCTTCCTCTGCGGGAACGACTCTCAGCCGCCGGAGCGACAGCGATAGCGAGTCACCATGTCGACGTGCCTCCTCTTCGTCCACACCAACAGCGGTGCGTCCTTGCGGCGTCTCCATCGACAGCGGAGAGAACATGGGGAGCCGAGGTGTGATTCTTCTCTTGGATAGCGACGAAGATCTCCCTCCAGCAGGTAAGCCGTATCCACCCTGGACCTCTCCATTTTAGTCTATTTTACCTACGCCCCCACCAATAATAGCCCTTCCCTAGCTCTAAGACAACACGGCGCAGCCGCCGACGCATTTTGGAGGGAATCAGAGAAGAAGAAGGTTCCCCAAGATGCCGCGGCCGAATCGAGCAAGCTCCAACAAGGCCTCTCCGACGGTGGATGGACGAATGCCGGGTCGGCGAAGAACCCACATGTTCTGTCTGATTCTTCATCGACGGCGGAATTGATGAACCGCCAAGATGCCATCGCGGCTAGCAGGTCGAGGAAGCACAGTCATGCCGTCTCCGGTGGCGGATCTGGAAACCGGCAAGACATCGTCTTCGCTGGGCGATTGAGGAAGCGTCGTGATCGATCGAGGAAGCGCCAAGACACCGTCGAAGCTGCCGGATCGCGGAAGCACCAAAACACCGTCGCCGCTGCCGGAACGAGGAAGGCATGATCTTCGAGATCTTGGGCTAGACTACAAGAAGATACACGCGTGCGTTAATGATTGCGTGCTATTCCGTAATGAACATGCTGATGTGAAGAATGCCCTGTCTGTCATGATTTTCGATGGAAATCTACTCCTGCTAGTGACAAAGACAATGCATCAAACCGTAAATCAAAGAAGCCAGTCCCACAAAAAGTTCTAAGGTATTTCCCACTCATTCCAAGGCTGCAAAGGTTGTACATGACAGAACATATGTCATTACATATGAAATGGCATAAGGAGGGTCGGCAGTATGATGGCATAATGAGGCATCCTGCAGATTCGAAGGCCTGGAAGCATTTTGATAAGATATATTATAAGAAATTCTCAAAAGATGCTCGCAGTGTTCGGCTTGGCCTTGCTTCGGATGGATTCAACCCATTTGGGCTCATGAGTATATCACACAGTACATGGCCTGTCATTCTTATTCCATATAACTTGCCACCTTGGATGTGTATGAAACAAGAAAATTTGATTATGTCAATGATTATTCCAGGACCAAAGTCACTAGGAAATAACATAGACTTGCAACCCTTGATTGATGAACTGAATGTTCTATGGGAGGATGGTGCTGACACATATGATGTTGTAACTAAAAAAATATTCAAGATGTATGCATGCTTGCTGTGGACCATTAGTGACTACCCAGCTTACGCAATGCTGATTGGTTGGAGCACAAAAGGCAAGCTAGCATGCCCATATTGCCACAAACATACATATTTTCTATGGCTCAAGTATGGTCGAAAGCATTGCTACATGGGACACCGACGTTTTCTGCCCAGGACCCACAAATGGCGTCGAAACAAGTGTTTGTTCAACAATAAGAAAGATAATAGAGAAGCTCCAGTGGCACTTACAGGTGAACAAGTTCTGTGGTAACTTGATAGCATTCAGCATGCACCATTTGGACGGTCAAATAAGAGAAAGCGACCGGAAACTAGTTGCTGGCATAACTGGCGGAAGAAAAGTGTATTTTTTGAGCTCCCATATTAGAAGAACATGCTCGTGAGGCACAATTTGGATGTTATACACATCGAGAAGAACATCTATGACAGCATTCTAGGGACAGTGCTTGAGATGGCTAAGAAATCAAAGGATGGTGTGAAGGCTCATCTTGATTTGGAGGACCTGAAAATTAGGAAGGACCAGCATCCAAAGCCCGGTAAGCATAAGTACGACATAAAGAAAGGTTGCTATGCTTTAAAAGGGGAAGAAAAGATAATGCTCCTCAAGTTTCTGCAGAGCATTAGGATGCCTGATGGCTATGCATCACACATTAAGCGATGTGTAGTCCTCGATCAGTGCAAGATTAGTGGACTCAAAACTCATGACTGTCATGTTATATTTCAGAAACTTCTTCCTATTGCATTGCGCAAGCTTTTGCCAGAGAATGTTGTTAACCCATTACTTCAGCTGAGTAAATTCTTTTCTGATTTATGCTCCAAGCAGTTAAGGGATGAAGATTTGGAGAGGTTGAGCAAAATAATTCCAGAAACTCTATGTCATCTCGAGACGATCTTTCCACCAGCATTCTTTGATATTATGATGCATCTCCCAATTCATCTTGCTGAAGAGGCCCGACTGGGAGGGCCTGTCTTGTATAGATGGATGTATCCAATTGAGCGATACTTGCGTACGCTCAAAGGATATGTGTGCAACAAGGCTCAACCAGAAGGTTCTATTGCAGAGGGGTTCATACTTGAAGAGTGCATGACTTTTTGTAGTCGATTCGTTGACGGAATGCCTACCAAGCTAAGTCAGTCTTAACGTCATGAAGACGGAGGTACAGACCAACCACCAACAGGAATTAGCATCATGAGTACAGTTGATTACTCCAAGAAAGGTTTTGTTTGTGAATCATTGTCTTCGGCTGAGATTAATAAAATGAGGCATTTCATAATAACAAGATGTGAGGAAACTGCGCCATGGGTTGAGTAAGGATACTTATGTATTTATTTCACATCATGATATGCATTAATACTTTCATGTTCCACTAACAATCATTTCTCTTTGAAGTGAACATCTTGAGTAGCTCACAAGTAAAAATTCTCCTAATCCTACAAAACAGCACAAGGAACAGTTTGTTGGCTGGTTTGAGAGACGGGTAAGTTTCTTTCGCATTTTCACCAATGTTCATCGTAATAACATACCAACATTGTACATTACGCTCACCCATATTCTATTCCATGAAACAGATCACAGAACTCCACAATGATGGGAAGGTCAACAATCTTATTTATGCGCTAGCTAAAGGACCTGATCACCTAGCTCGTGTATACAATCGTACAGTTCTGAATGGATATTTCTTTCGGAATTCCTATATAGAGCAGGACTTGAGTACCCAAAATAGTGGCATCATAGTCAAGGCGATGCAACCACAGGCAATACTGATTATTACAGGGTGATCAAGAAAATCATATTTCTTGATTTTCCTCCTGATAAGGAGGTTGTTCTATTCCAGTGTGACTGGTTTGATGTGCCTCCTGCCAAGAGAACTGAGAGTAAGGGGTATAAGAAGGACAAATATGGAATTATTGACCATAACACTACTCTACATCGATTCCAAGGAGACCCTTACATTCTAGGCCTCCAAGCTCAACAGGTTTTCTATGTGAGAGATGTGAAGAACCCTGATTGGGCAGCTGTTATTAAAATGAATCCACGCAATTTGTTTGCTCCTTCTGTTTTAAATGGTGTTGGCCTTGATGAAGCTATTTAAGCCGATGAAGGTGGTGAGGCAGACGTACTAGATGTCGTGGATGCAGAAATTATAGTGCCAGTAATTACAGTACCTGAAGAGATCACTAGTTGGTGCAGAAATGATGACGAAGGATCCAGCGTTAATGTTTCAGTCATAGAAAATATAAAAACCTGTTGAGTTTGAAGATGTCCAGTTTGAATCTGATGATGATACTTATGATGATGAGACTTACGTAAATGATGGCCATGTTGCTCCTTTGGGACAAGAATAATCGGATGACGACCAGGGGTTCTTTGTATAGTTTTTAATCTCTTGGTAAGGTGCTTTTTCACATTTCTAAGCCATGAATATAAGTTCCTGAACTTTTTTGATGGTTACCTACAAGTAGATCTCTCCTAAAGTGTAATCTGATGTGAAACAGGTTCAAACAAGGCACCCCTGCATAGTGTCATCTATTGTGGCAAATGGGAACAGAAGCTAGTGCCCAACACTAATAGTTTTGTGATAAAGAGAAGAGAAGAGTAGTTGATGTTCTTTTAGTGATTTTGCTATTATTATAGTGGTGCTATGTACACACTGTTGCTATGAACTTGTGGTCTTTTAGTGTTGTCGCTATTTGCATTACTTTGCCATCAACTTACGGTCTTTTGTGTGAACAATCTATACAAGTATGGCTGCTGAAACTTGTGTGCTGTCATGTTGAAACATGTGTTATATATCTCGTTGAGATGGTTTGTTATATCGTACTAAAATCTTGTGTCATATGACCTTATATATATATTTTGATGTAGTGTTGTTGATCCGTTGATGAATTCTTGCTAGAAATTAGGTTGAGATACATTTGTTATGCTACTCAATTGGTGGCTGAAGAACTATTTAAATGGAGCCTGGTTGTGTTTAAAAATAGCTAGTATGCAACATTGCACAATTTCTCTCTTTATCACATATTTCCGGTGCCGAGGATGACCTTGCTACCGAAGGAGGTCAGTAGGGCGAGTGAAGGGCGTCCGCGACTTTGCAATGCTTCGCACACGCCTATGCGAGCGTTCCTCCAAGTTATGGTATCCTGCTCCTTTTTGGCAACACTAAGAGGATTGTTGCATTATGTTGTACGTATTACCATGGATGCTCAATTTGTCGCAATATGTAATAGTTATTGCAACGGAACGAATGTGAGGCAAAAGCCATCCTATTACAACCAATACATGCTTTGTTGCAATACGAAGCCATGTTTTGCAACAGTATCTATGACTAGCGCCACATGTCCGAATTGTTGCAATATATGTCCAAATATTTCCACAAAGATGTACTTTGTTGCGATACCTAGCCTTTTATTGCAACAACATGACCAATTCACGCAACGAGATGAATCTGTCGCAATATCACTACCATACCACAACGACGATACGGCTTGTGGCAATACATGCCTTCTATTGCAACAAATTGAGTAACTAGCACGATGAAACCAAATTGTGGCAATATGTACACCCTATTACCACGAACTGGGATTTTGTGGTAATATTTCATTTTATTGCAACAAAAGATAGTTGTAGCAATATTTTTTGTTGCAATAGACCGGAATCGTTGTAGTGAATAAATCAGATGGGAAATACAAGTCAACCAAGAGCCATTCTAGAAGAAGACATCAAGCTCATGTTGGTGAATTGGTTTCCGGATCTGACTCTAACAACAATTCCGAGAGAAGTTAGCACTCCAGCTCTGACTATATTCAATATGAAGATGTTGCCAGACTTGCTATCGTATCCTCCAACTCCCATGATATATTTGATCCACCAAATGAAGGAATTGGAATATGCTTCATGGCTAAAAGCCCCAAGGTATCACACCACGGGTATCTTGATTTGAATATTGATGAGGATGATTTTCTAGGTGATGATGATTTTCTTGTTGATAAAACTTGTGATGAGAGCTATAATGAACTTTCTAGTAATCATGATAGTCCAGATGAAGCGGGTGACAATGCTAAGAAGGCGATTGAGCCTATAACTAAAGAACTAAACACTCTTAAGTTAGCTCATGAAACAACCTAAGAAGATCATAGAGAGCTTCTAAGAACTCATGAGAAGCTACACTTCGAGAAGCTAAAATTAGAGCAAGAGCATGAGCTTTTTATAAGCAATCAACGTTGATCTTTGAAACAAGAGTTCTTTTTACATTGTCAAATGACTTCTCTTGTGTACTTTTATGCCACAAGTTAAATGTACTCAACTAGTAAGAAGATTAAGAAAGGTTCTACCTCTAGTAGTAACTATAACAATGTTAAATCCAATATTGTTGCTTCTAGTAGTTCTATTGATTCGAGTAGTGATTCACTTAGACAAGTTACACTTTAGCAAGAAATTTTTTTATTGAAAGGAATTATAGAAAAGTGTGTCTACAAGAGCCTCATTGGAAGTAAGCAATTTGAGGAAATTGTGTGCAAGCAAGGAACGCACCGTAAGAACCAAGGTATTGGTTTCGAGCGAAAATTCAATGCCAATGGAGTTGAGTGGGAAGAAGATCAATACCCCAAGACGGAGTTTGTTCCTCATCAACAAGAGAAGTATGACCCACTTCTTTTGAGGGAACACAAGCTCAAGATGATCTTCCACAATAAGACCACAAGCTAAAAGACAAAGACTACAAGCTTCAAGAAGAAATTGACTCATTTGAAGTACCACCTCAAGCTTTGGTCAACTAAGTTCCCAAGGCCTCATCAAGTTCTACTTCATCAAGTGCTACCACAACTCCAAGGATTCCTTCCAAATTGATGTGGGTACCAAAGAAGAAGAACTAGAGAGTTCTTGAGGATGACTCCGCCAACAATCTTCACCCATACTCACATATCAAAAGAACTTGTGCTACCAACTTCAACATCTCACACTAGTTCATGGAGTCACAAACCCTCTTGTTGGCAAGACAAGGGACAAGGTATTCAATGCATTCATGGACATCATCATTTGTGCATTTCTCTATGTCTATGGATATCCTTGTTTGTCCCTTGTGGTACCAACCCATGTGCGCATTAAAATGTGAAACTCCAAGGATTGCTACCAACTCTTGATGGTCTACATCAACATTCATCATCCAATCTACACTATCTACATGAATTCATCATCAACAAACCCCGAGGTTAGTTCATCCCTCTTTGGGGGGATATCACATCTAGGGGGAGCTTTTGCTCTAAGAATTGAGCTAAAGCAACTCTATTTGTGTGAATACATTAATGTTTTATGTAAAAGTGGGAACCCCATTTGTGATTAAATGGTGAGTATGACCTATGAGTTCTCATTTGGTTCCTAAGTCAATATACTCATATATAGATGATTGTCAACGCCAATTGTTTGATAGTTGCTTAGTATTGATTGTGCATGTTTGACACATATTTCATTTGCTATCTTATTGTATGAGCATGTTGCTATGCATAATTCTCATTCGATGATATCCATTTGTAGTTTGATTGATTTTATTTTACTTGGCAAAATGGATGTACAAGAATGCCTAAGAACTTTTCTTAGCTATCTATCTCGGCTTGTCTAAATTCATTCTTGCTATATCACAAAAACTTGGAAAAGTTCCTTTCGGACCCTCCAGGGAAGGAGCACTCAGAGCCACCCATCCCGACTAGGGCTGACCTCCAAAACCCTCTAAGTCACTTTCGGATAAACCAACTCACAACCATTCGGTCTCGCTAAAATCTCTTGGACTGATCTGATTTTTTATCTTGGAGAAACTGATTTGGAATTCTCGGTGCCACCGAGTTGATGTGATCATAGCAGTTACTCTCGGTGTCAGCGACCCATTTCACTCGATCTCACCAACATCTCATGGGTATATATATCGCACGGATCGTATGTTAAAATTTCTCAACACTTATGCTCCCTCACATCCCATCACTGTCGTCGCTCGTGGTCTCTGGGTAGTCCACTTGTCTCCAGCGCGCCGTCGCCACCGGACTCCGTCGCCGTCAATGGCATTCCTCACCGCCGATGCCGCCGTCGAGGATCTCCATCGAGATAGGGTGAGATTCGATCCCCTAGTGATTCTATTTTCTAATTAAATGCACTAGAGTAATTGCGCCCGCAATGTTACCACTATTTGAAATTCCTACTCTCAACAAAATTTCGTATAAGTAGATTTGAGCAAACAAATAAGTTTAGGTTTGTGCAGAACTCATCTTGGACAGACTAAATAGAGATAATCGAACTCGCTGATTTGGCCTCTGGCCATTGCACGTTCTACATCTCGGTGCCACCGAGTAGTATGAATCGCTGAATCTTAATTTGAATTCTCGGTAGAACCCTAGCATGTCGGAGAGACCGAAACACATTTCGGTCACATCGAGACTGTGTCCAAGTCCCTGTAATTGATTGAGTACAACAGAGATGATCTACTCGGAATTTATGAAATCATTTATGTGAAAACCTAAAACTGAAGTCTTAACTCTAAATTTTGGCAATGTTTGTATTTTCGTGATGCTCATCTATTTCACTCTACCCCATCTACTTCACAGCTGCAGGTGTCAGCATGCCAGACCTCAGTGATATCCATAATAGATCTGAAGATCAAAGTGTTGATCTTGATGCAGTATCTAGTCCAGAGGAGAGTTACCATGCGGGAGAAATGAGGACTCCAAGCTTGCCAAAAGAAGTTACCCGGAATAGGAAGAAGAAAAACTCACATGATGAGGATGAGGACTTCCATGTTGTGGAAGTGACTTATAAGAAAAATAAAGTGGTGCTTGCTAAGGTGTATGGCACTGCTGCAAGCACAAGGCCAGTTGCTAGAAAATCATTAGCCAAAGTTGCAAGCAAGAAGAGGGTGGGAAGAGAATCAATGCAAGTGACTTTCAAGCCAATTTCTGTGAGGAGAGATGATATGCCAGAGGCTGTTGAGCCCCCTGCAGCCTAGCAGCAAAAGCTCATGGGTGATGCTATGAAGACAACCACCTCCTCCAAGCCTAATAAGGTTACTGCAACCAAACCCAAAGGCAAGACTATCAGAAGCATCCCTATTGTTGAGAAGAAGAAGGCCCTGGTTACTGAGAATGCTGCTGATGATGATGAACCTTCAGTTCTGAGAAAGCTAAGACCCATATTTCCTGAGCACAATGATACACATCTAGTGGTTGAGAACATGTAAGAAATAAAGGACAATGGGTTGAGAAAGTGGAGCGAGTTAGGCCCATATGTTGTAAGCAGGAGAACAGATGTAGACTACCGCTTTCACACTAAGGAATAACATTACTTCTATGAGACCTAATTGCTTGATAAGAAGCCTATAGTCAGTGACATGAGATGGGTGGACTGGGAATTCATTGATGATAATGTAGACAACTTTCCTCGTGTGCATGAGTTCATGGGGAAGAAGTTGACTGGTTGGAATGATGACATGATCATGCAATTCTACTCCACAACTCATTTCTGTCCCGATGGAAGGATTGTGTGGATGACAGAAGGAGTTTTATATGGGTCCAATGTTGAAGAATGGTCAACTTTGCTAGATGTACCCAAGCCCGAGGAGAATGACATCAATATGTATGCCAAGAGCAAGATGGATCACAATTCTATGGCCAATATGTATAAGGAAATTCCTTTAGATGACCTCGAAGCTCACAAGATAGGCTCAGTTTATCATCTGTTGGAAGGACTTGCTACCTCCAACATGATCATGAGGCATACTTTGATGCCCAAGGCAGGAGACGATAGGATGATCACAGGACACTCCATCAATATGCTTCATCATAATGATCAAGCTAAGAGAATCAAGGTCATGAATCTCTTTGTAGATTGTCACGAGAACTGTCGCAAATCAGAAGAGGTCGTGTGGATTTGCTCCACAAATTCAGATGCTTATCAAATCCAAATTTGGTAACAAGACATATATGCTTGACCGTGAGCATTTGTTGCTGAAGCCGGAGTTTGAGGACAACACAATCAAGATGGATCCATACCATCCCACTTTAGCCACAACACATGCAGAGAAGGAAGCACGAGTGGAGGCTACTGAATGTGGAGTGTCTAGAGCCATACCTACTCCATCACTTAAGTCCAAGGCCAATCAGATAAACTATCTCCTTCGAGCTACTCATAGGATCGAGCGGAGTCTGGCCAACATTGTTGAGAACCAAAAGAGTCTTGAGAGGATTGTTGAGACAAAATTCTATGATCTGGATGTCAATGTGACAGAGATGCAAACTACAGTTGAGATCCTGAAGAAAGAGGTGGATGTCGGTGTCAAAACCGGCAGATCTCAGGTAGGGGGTGTCGAACTATGCGTTTGAGGATTGATGGTAATAGGAGAATGGGACACGATGTTTTTACCCAGGTTCAGGCCCTCTCGATCGAGGTAATACCCTACTTCCTGCTTGATTGATCTTGATGCATATGGGTTACAAGAGTTGATCTAGCTCGAGATCATAATGGCTAAACCCTAAAAGTCTAGCCTATGTGATTGTTGTGATTCTCGTCTCTACGGACTAAACCCTCATGTTTATATATGCATCGGAGGGACCTAGGGTTGTACATGACCATCTTGCAGAGGAAGGAAAGTATTACACCCAGACTCTAAACTTGCTATTTTACACATATGGGAGTCCTATCCGAATACAGGAGATAGTCTTCAGCAATAATCTTCACAACCCATCAGTCCGGCCGATACCGAGCGATCCGGCCACCTGAGGACCCCTTAATCCAGGACTCCCTAAGTAGCCCCTGCACCAGTCTTCGATGATGATGAGTTCGGCTTGCGTACTATCTTCGGCATTGCAAAGCAGGTTCCTTCTCCCGAAGACATTGAAGCAATATTCCTTACACAAAGGTACTATGTCCGGCTCTGCATGGATAGTACAAACCCTTAGTCTCGAAGGCAAGGTATCGAAAACGGATATTGTGTCTTTACTGACAACTTTTCATTGAAACGTCATTAATATATCGAACAGTTTTCTTGGCTCCAGTTTCATGTTTCGAGGTATAACCCCATTGGCACGTCTTGTCAAAACAAACATCGTGCCCGCTTATTATAGGATCCTTATCAATGTGACATGAGCATCTTAACCGCGCCTTACGCACGACCTCGTTGGGAACCGGTGAGGTTTACGGCTAGAGTGGGGGGAGTTTAGCATTCACCGCTTATAAAAGGACTCAAATCTCTCCCATTAACCCCACGCTCTCCTCAAGCGCTAGCTCTCCAATCTCCCTTGCCCCAGCACCCACAGCTCTTTGCGCCCGTAACTCTCGACTCCTCAACCACCGCCTCCCTTCCCACCCATGGCCGGATCCGGTTCTAAGGGAAAGTGTGAGGCTTCCATAGTCATGGAGAAGACCATGAAGATTCTCCAGAGTGCGGGCTATCTCGCTGAAGATATTGTGCATCGGGTCCCCGGAAAGGACCAAGTGATCCCCATCCCTAAGGCGGGTGAGAGGGTCGTCTTCCTCTCCCACTTTATTTGGGGGCTGGAATTTCCTCTCCACCCCTTTGTACGGGGTCTCTTATATTTCTATGGCCTAGAATTCCATGATCTAGCCCCGAACTCAATTCTCCACATCCCCCCACACTTCAGTTTATGGCTCAAAACCTTCAATTTGAAGCCGAAGGTGGTCGATGGGCAGCACGTGGAGTGCAGAGGAGCCATGGTGAGCAAGCTCCCCAATGCCACCTGGCCAAAGGGGGCCTTTGTGGAGACAAACAAGGTCTGGCAGCAGGAGTGGTTTTACATCACTGAGCCCCGTGATGCCAAGTGGGTGGTGGTGCTCGCATTCAGATCTGGAACCCGGAGAGGCTGACCTCTTGGACCGACAAGAGTCCGGATTGGGGCTCTCAGTCGGAATTGCTAGCCCTCCAAAATCGCATCTCTGGCATGATAGCCAAGGGCACCCTCCTCACAAATGTGATTCAGGTAATGCTTGTCCGCCTCGTCCTTCCCTACCAACGCCGGGACTCCCATTTATGGGAGTTCAATCCGGAAGGGCCCCGGCCCATGAAGCATCTCTTCGGCACCACGCATGAAGACATTTGGAAGCATCTATTCAAGGCCCAGAATGGGTGGCCGGCGGAGACCGAGGACAAGGGCTTCAGCAGCGTGTTCACTGCTTCAGAGGTAATCAAATTTCTGCCAAATACATACTTCGTCCATACTTCAATTATAACATGAGTTAGAGTTTTGCATTCTATCCAGCCTGGAGGAAGAAGGCGGAGCAGATCAAGTGTCCGGCTCCCTTGGCTAAAGACCCAGAGACTCCTCGGCTGACGGCAATGTTGGTTCCGCACCGTACAAGGCACCGGAGAAGAAGGCCAAGAAGAAGGGCAAGGAGGTCAAGAGCGACCCCGGCCTTACAGGTCTCGCGGACACAAGGTCTAGGGAAACTGGCTCCCACCTCTCCCCCGAAGTAGAAGAGGAGGAGGAGGAAGAAGAAGATGACTCCCCCGTCCAGGTGAGGGGGAGGAAGAGAGCGGCCCCCGCTGATGCGGACAAGGCGGTGCCCAGGAAGAATCTGAATCTTCCGGACAGTTCGAACTCAACGTCCGAACACAGCTTCTGAGTTCAGCCCAGGATTAAGCCCATGGCCGAATCGTAAGTACTCAGACGACTGCTACTTATGTTCGGTTAATTTTTACTTTTCAGTATCTAATGTCATTTTGCCTTTATATAGTCCTCTGCATGACATCCCCGTGGCTTCACTGTCATTGGGGAATTCCCTATCGCCGGGATGGTGGAGAGCGATACGAATCCGTGGGACTCATCGCCCAGTGTAGGGCATGCCGAAGTGTCCTCTCTACAAACTCCCCCTGCTCCGGTAGGTGGGAGTGGGGCGAACGAGAAGGCGCCCGTGGTCAATCCCTCGGCCGACGTCAACCAAGGGGGAGCAATCCCCATGGTGACCGAAGATGGGGGGCCCAAGCAATCCGGGGCCCTACCGAACACCATTGTGGAGCCCTAGTGCAGCTCTAGAATTGGGAAATCAGCCCCCCGTAGTGGGGGAGGGAGCAACTGCTCCACCGGCGCCCACCGTCAATCCGGAGGCGCCGAATACTCCGGAGGAAGCACTGCAATGTGCTTCCATCGTAGGGGAACACCGCACTCTAATGAGTGCGGTCATGAAAAATATTCAGTCCGTTAAAGGCGGATTGAACCAAGCCTTCAACAGCCTACTGACGGGCTTTGAGGTATGCGATGTAATGTTCTAAAAGAACTTTTTAATTATATATATATATATATATATATATATATATATATATATATATATATATATATATATATATATATAGACAGTAGCCCCTGATGCTTTGTGTGATTCTAGACAGAATCGGACAAAGGATCCGTGTAACCAAGCTAGCTTGTGTGCTATGTTTGTGAATAGGCTTCGCTATTAGCGGCCTCCGTCCAGGCCGCAGAGGTTTCCGAACTTAATCGAAAGCTGAAACTAGCTGACGAAGAGATCAATCACGTCAACAAGCATTTTGATGGGACACATGGTATGCGGATTTTAAAAGAATTGAAATTTTAACACCTATATGTGTGAGCATGAGCTTATTTGTGTTATATGTTTTGTGAAACAGCTGATGCGGCTACGGTCGAGTCCCTTAGGGGCGAGCTTGCGAAGGCCAAGGAAGAGGCTAGGGCGAGCAAGGCATCCAATGGCAAAGCGACTGCCGACCTGAAGGCCAAACATGCCGTGCATCAGCAGCACGAGTCTCGGGTGGACGAAGTCAAGGACGAGCTGCAAGATGCCATTCGCAAATGTGAGGCATTGGAGCAGACGACTTCGCAACAAGCATCTGAACTCACCGTGGCACTTAATGCTGCCAAGGAGGCGCGTAGTGAGTCACGCAGTGCTCTATCAAGCAAGCGCGACAGATAGTAGCTGGTAAGACTTTTCTCTTGCAGAGCATCTTCGGAGGTCAAAGGTACCTTGGGCTGACACGATTATGGAGGTCTCTAGGCATGTTTGCCGATATTCCGAGGAGCATCGTCGATGCCGCCGAATACTTCCGAGCCTAGGAGGGGAACAACACGAAGATGCTATTCTAGTCGTAGTTTCTTGCGCCAAATCATCCGGTGCCCCTTAATGACCAAATGAAGCAGCTGGTCGAGCTGCATAATATGGTCGGTACGTCCATGCAGGACACATGAATGCTAATATGGTAATATGGTAATATGGCACCTAACATGAATGCTACAGCAACCATCATGTAGAGCACTTCACAAGGATGAGTAAGGATGAGTAAGCTTGACTTCCTTATTTGCACAATCAATGTGAGCATCATGCTGGGAAAGCCAATCCATCCCAAGAATAAGATCAATGTCGGAGTTGCCGAGAATAACCGGAGAAACCAGAAAGCGGTAATCACCCATATAAATAGATATATACGGAGCATACAAGCTAGAATGCATCTGTTTCGCCGGAGAAGTAGTTGCTAATTGCCTTTGTAAAGCCACTGTGTTCACATTATGCTTGGATGCAAATGGACATGAGATGAAAGAATGTGATGCACCAGAATCAAACAAGACTTTAGCAGGTTTAAGATTGACTGAAAGGTTACCAAGTATCACATCTGAAGAATTTTCTGCTTGAGCTGCATTCATCAGATTCACTCTTGCAACCTTTGGATTGTGCTTGACAATAGCAGTGCTGACAGGTGGAGGAGGCAAAAGGCGCCTTTGAGTACACTTGTTAGCATAGTGACCCTTCTGGTCACACTTTTTGCAAATCACTTCCAAGAGAGGAGGGTGATAAGGAGCACTTGACTTCAAAGCTTGAAAGTGATTCTTGGACTGATTGCTTGGGTTGGGTGGGTGGGAGAAACCACGGCCACCAGAATGTTTGTTGTTGTTGTTGGGAGGGCGGAGCACTTGAGGATGTGGAAGCCAAAACTTCTGCAGCTTTGCGACCACTTGGGAAGAAGAGGAGGAGTGAACAGCATCTCTGATTCTCTTTTTGGAAGCTTCCATCTTGAGCTGGGCTGCCTCTTGATTAAGTGCCATGTTATAGAATTGAGGAAATTCTTCCGGCTCAAACAAGGTGAGAGCTAGCTAGAGTTCATCCTTCAGACCACCACGTAACTGATAAATCTTGCTCTTGGAATCTGGGATGTCCTGCTTGGCATAGCGGGCAAGGTTCTGGAACTTGATATTGTATTGATAAACGGACATGGTGCCTTGCTTCAGGTTGCGGAATTGCTCACGCATAACTTTGATGACACTAGTTGGAATGTGGTGAGAGCGGAAATCCTTGCAGAAGTCAGTCCACGAGATTTCACGTCCCTCTCTGGTATCTTTATACTGCTGCCACTAATCAGCGGCTTGGTCGTTGAGTTGGAAGGCGTCAAACTTGACATAATCCTCAGGTCTCACGTTACTACATTCAAAGTGCTTCTTGATGTCTGTTATCCAGTCTTCAGCATCTAGCGGATCCACAAAGTAACTGAATGCCTTCGGTTGGTTTGCCAGGAACTGGTTGAGTGTACCAAAGTGAGGTTGGTTGAACAAATTGCCTTGGCCTTGGTTCCCATGACCACCTTGATTTGCTTGATTTGCTTGGAAGATCTGCATCATTTGCATAATCATCTGGGTGTTCTGGTTAGTCGCTTGCATAATTGCTCTCCAGGCCTCAGACGGAGGAGGAGGGGAAGGAGGACAATCAGGAACTTCTTCACCCTCTGGGTTAGGATTAGGAACCTTTTTAGGAGCCATCCTGAATGAGATGACAACTATTATCCATTGATTGAAAATATATAAGCTGAATCAACGGCTAGAAATTGCAACATAAGTATTCACAAGAATCATTCGAACAAAATGAACGAATGAATCCACAGTTTAATGGTACAACAATCTTCTTGAGAAGCCACTTGGGAGAACAAAAGGTAAATAAAAAACGACAAGGAGCAGATAGAACAAATACAAGATAGAAGCTTCGTTCGACATATTCGTGCTGAAAGCTTATGGAACGTGTTACAAAACGGTTTTGCAATCCCCGGATCAGCATAGCCAAGGACCCTTTAAGATGCAACTCCCGATTGGAACAAACGCCCATAAAACTACTTCACTCAATGTAGAACCCCGAACTCCATATCATGCATTCGTTGGAAGAATGCCTACGAGCTACTAGATGAACCCACCTATTAATTTCCGAAAGTTTCCAGTTATGCAATCAGGTGTTGGGGATACAGGGGAAGCATCGCGCACTCAACTCTAATCCTACATCCATCTGTATCCATCCTTCAACACATAACCAGTTATTTCTGGAAACCGTTTACCTCGGATCTTCGAAACGCATCTGCTATACAAGTTATGGCAATACTCTCGAACTACCTCCCGAGTACTGGGTGATGTCGGGGTTATCTTGCCACTAACCGCATAGGAGAGTTTTCGATGTCGGCCGTTTTAAGTATTCCAGAACTGCTGCAATATATTTGTGACGACAAAACCTCGGAGCTCAACTCCCCGGGACACTGCCACAACCCCTAAATGACAGGAGGCATCGAGAACAATGTTCTCTTCACAAGGACATCTGAACAATTCAAACAATACTCGCGTGATCCTAAAAACATTTATGTGAATTTCTGAGAGTAGAAGAGATAAGTAATCATCAGGAGTCCTCACCAGAGTGAAAAGGGATGAGGAGTAAAAAGAAATCCTACTCTGCGATATATATATAGGACTCAAAACATTTTCTAGTGTGTGCCTAGACTCAACAGTCAACGATTCGATCAATCAGTGGTGGCTTCAAGGTCGGAGAAGGCTCTAATACCAACTTGTAATGCCTAGTATGAGATTATACCTCCTACGTGTCGAGGCACGACTTAAAGATATAAGCTCATACTAGAATGTTCTCAAGTATGGTATCTTTGCACGACTCATGTAAAAGAGGGATGAAATTACAAAAGAGTAGTTGGCTTACACTCGCCACATCACACAATACATTAGATAAGCAATCATCATCCAAATAACATCACAGTCCGACTACGGATGAAGATCCAAATGAAAGATACCAAATAAATAAAGCCACAAGGTCCGAATCGCCCCTAGTAGAAGCCACTACTGATCCTCTGGGTAAGACACGTAGTATCGTCCATGTTCTTCATCGAACTCCCAGTACAGCTCTACGCCGTCTCCTGTGTAGTTCACCATAGTACCTGCATCTAGTGTTGTGTAGAATCTGTGAGCCACGGAGGACTCAACAATCCCGTTCCCGGGTAGCAAAACTATCTAAGCCTAGGGTGTGGAACAAGGCTGAAGAACAAAGGTTGGAGCTGCACTAGCACTAGCTTATGTGTTTAGAGCGAGAAGAGAAGTGCCACGAGCGTCAAAGTGATCACGAAGTGAACCTATCTAAGCACGTCAAACATAACCCCACCATGTTCACTTCCCGAACCCCTTCGGAAAATGACTATCACGGTTACTCACGCTGGTAGTGTATTCTGAACATGGTGTCAAGTTTTCTACAACCGGATATTAACAAATCCCCATCTGCCACATAACCGCGGGCACGGCTTTCGAAAGATCAAACCCTGCAGGGGTGTCCCAACTTAGCTCATCACAAGCTCACGATCTGCCGAGTCGCAACTCCAAGGTGGGAAGGCCAGAGTATTCTCGGAATCCCGTGCACAAGATATTCCGACTAAGGTAAAACTAATCCAGCAAGACCTCCCGGCGTGCCGACACCCTGACAGTAGCCGCGCGTATCTAGTTTCAGGCCACGACCGGATGGGCGATTCTACAGGTTATACCAAATACCTCGGGTTTCCCCAAGGCGGCCCCGTAGAACCCCCAGTTTGGACCAACACTCATGTGGAGCACTGGCCCGGGTTGTTGATTAAGAAAAAGGGTTTGCAACGCCCTATGCAAGTTTTAGTTATTAGGCAAATGTAAAACCAATGTCGGGCCTTGCTGGAAAAGCTTTAGCGCTAAGCGGGTTATCGAGGGGGGCCCATAAACCCCAACCGTGTTAGGGACGCAAAATCAAGGAAAATAACACCGGTTTATACGTTTCCTAGGGTGGCATGAGTGGAACAAAACACCAAGCAAGAGGCTTAGCCTTCCACCCATTGCCAAGTATATAGATGATTTAGTTAACAGATTATATAGTGTGATATCCCAACAATAACTTCAACATGAAGCAAGAATCTTCAAATCTTGTCCTGTAAACTAGCAATGCTATAAGAGGGGCCGAGCAAAGCTTACGTAGCCAATCAAAGGTTTGCTAGGTTGGGTGGTTATAGAGATTCATGGTTACAATAGGAGGCTGACAAACAAACATGGGCATCGAGGAAATAAGCTAAAGCGAGACATCTAGCAATAGGCAAAGATAGTAATGATATCCAGGTCAGGTCATCTTGCCTGTCGAGTCGTCGATTGGATCATAAGACGGCTCCTCGTACTCAACCTCGGTAGGGCCCTCTGTCTCGGTCTCGGTCTCGGCTTCCGGCTCTACTCAACACAAGAACACAACATGGCACGATATCAAACAAGATGCAATGCACAATCAACATGATGCAAGTATGATGCATTTCATGGCAAGGGATGAAGCACACAAGAACAACACAAAACAACAAGTTTAAACGAGGCCGGAATCAACATATAGCAAATCCGGTAAGTCCTCAAATGCATATTTTGAAATTTTTCCAGATCTGAACAAACCTTAAGCTGAAGTTGTTAAACAACAAGTTAACATGCACCATGATGATCTACACGAAAATCTAGTCAAGTTTCATATAACGTTCATTTACTTTGGAGCTACGGTCTAGAAGATATGAGCAAAACAAGACAAGCAAGGCAACGGTGCAAGATGCATCCAAACATCAAGAAAATACACTCCAAACATGTAAACAACATGATATTATGATTATACACGCAAAATCACACAAGTTTCATATAGGGGATGCTCCAAACGGAGCAACGATTCAACACATACACACGAAACAAGATATAATGCAAAGCTGAAGTTAACAGCCACATAGCAACATTGGAGCAAGAGATATATATTCTACAGCACCCAAACATGATGACAAGAAGCATGGAAATGAAGTAGACATATCCTACAACAAACAACTCCATTGGAGCAACTCCATAGGAGGCATGGATCAAGAGCGACAAGCTACACCAAATTGATCATGCTGTTAAAAACCTGACAGATATAATTTATAGCAACTTGAGAGCAAGAAATAAATAAGCTACAACAAGCCATATGAGCAAGTAAGGGCATTAATGGATAGAAAAAAACATGGACAACAAGTAATGATCATTGGCCACTCCAAAACAAGCATGGAATTGAGTGGGGCATCAAGCAAACATAGCATCAGGTTAAAACAGATTCCAGACTTAGCAGTTTTTTCACTAAGTATAAAACAGTTATGTTGACATGGCATGTTTACAATCTTGTTTAAGTCACCTCAAGGCATATCATGGAAAGTAGTTTGCACCTCAGAAAAGACCATATGATGGTGCTTCTAAAACATATTGACATGTGACATGGGGACGAACACATCCATAGCAAAGAGCACTTCAAATCAGCATCTCATAACAAGTTTCAGCACTTAACAGCCACATGCACTTTTGCAACAGAGATTAACATGGCAATATGGCACCTAACATGAATGCTACAGCAACCATCATGCAGAGCACTTCACAAGGAACATTTTGACATATCATGTGCTCCATTTGGATAAACATGCACCAAGTTATCACATCTCAAACATGGCAACAAAATAACAAGTCACAACAGTTTATAACAAGTAGCACTCTTGCAACAGATATTAGGGCATCTAGATGAGCTCAAACAAGCATGTCACGGTGGAAGAAAATGTAGAGCATCTCACCACGATCATTTTGATATATCATATGCACAATTTGGACAAGCACACTAAAAGTTACACCACTCACAAGATGCCAACAAAAATATGCAATTCTGGGACTTGGCCATTTTCAGACAAGGAAAAAAACACAACATAGCGCAATATATTATATCGTCGCGCAGGCGGGGAATAGGGCTCACCAACGTGGGCCTGGCCCAGAAGCCAAGGAGGATGGAGGCAGAAACGGGCTGAGGCGGAGCTGGGCCGGCCTCGGCTGAGCCTCGCGGAGGGTTGGGCCGGCAGAAGAGGAGGAGGCCCACGAGGGCGCTGGCGAGCGGGGCTCGTCCTCGCACCCGACAAACGAAACAACGGCGGCGGCGACGGCTTCGCTCGACACCGGCGAGGAGCTCAGGACGGCGGGGACAGGGCCGCGGACGCCGGTTGCCGGGGATCGGCCGGATCTAGGCGTGGCTGCCGGATCCGGGCCGGATCTAGGCACTCGGCGGCGGCAGGCGGAGCGCCTGGGCGGCGTTGGCGCGGGTCGCCGGGGCGTGGGGTGGCGGAGCTCCAGGCGGCGGAGAAGCTCCACTGTGGTCGGCGGCGGGCGGCGACCGAGGCGTCGGGAGCGGAGGCGACGGGCGCTGGCGGCGGTGCGGGCGCGCGGGCCGGGGAGGGCCCGATCCGGGCCGACGGGCCCGGACGGCGGCGCAGTGGAGATGGCGGCTATGGGGGTGACGTGTCGCAACGAGATTGGCTGAGGGGCGGCGGACGGACGTGTCCGGCGGCGCGGAAGAGCTAGGTATTAGGGTTTCGTCCGCAAAATGGACGTGGGGGCTGTTTTACAAGCATAGGGAGCTAGGAAACTCCAAATGGGGTGCGGTTTTCGGCCACACGTTCGTGATCCGACGACCGATATGATGGGAAGGGTTGTGCTGGGTTTGTGGGCTGTTGTGGAGGGGGTCTTGGGCCAAAAGGAAGCGGTACTTTTAGCCCACTAGGTTAATCGTTGGAGTACCAAACGAACTCCAAACGCGATGAAACTTGATAGGCGGCCTACAAGTACCAAAACAACAACGCACGACAAGTCTCAACTCATTCCGAAAATGTTACACGGCCACACACGAAAGAAGGACTCGGGGATGCCACGGGCATGTGTGTGAGTGTCGGAACTCGAAACGGACAAAGGGAAGAGACGAGTGGGACCGGGTGCAAGTGACAACACGAGTGCAATGCGATGCACATGATAACATGACATGGATGAAATGCACACACGCACACGACAAAAAAAAAGAAACCCGAAATGAAAGACGAGGCCAGAATGGAATTGATGAGGTCAAAGTTTCAGATATTGCCATAATTGGAAAGTGTTACATCTGGGGCATTACATGGTATGAGGTAGTACTTGGTTTATTTATAGAACGCTCTTTGCACTTCACTTAAATCTTTTGAGTATGACTTTATAGAATGCTTCATGTGCTTCACTTATATCATTTGAAGTTTGGATTGCATGTTTCTCTTCAAATAGAAAACCGACGTGCGTAGAATGCTCTCGTGCTTCACTTATATTTGTTAGAGCATGATCTTTTGTAGAGAGAATTAAACTCTCATGCTTCACTTATATCTATTTAGAGAGTCAACAGGAGTTGGTCAATTGCATGGTTAGTCATAAAATCCTACATAAAACTTATGGATCACTGAATATGATATATTTGATTCCTGGCAATAGTTTTGCGATATAGAGATGATAATATGTGGGAGGTACTAGGGGATGATCGTGTTTAGTAAGATATTGGTGTTAAGGTTTGTGATTCTCGAAACATGCACGTATAGTCTCTCGTTATGCCGGGAAGTTAGAGCACAATTTATCCTTGATTGTCCTATCTTTCTGTGAAGGTTGGGGGTGAGCGATGGTTAACTCCTACCAACCTCCCCCCTAGGAGCATGCGTAGTATTACTTTGCTCCGTGGGCTAATAAACTTTTGCAATAAGTATATGAGTTCTTTATGAAAAATGTGAGTCCATGGATTATACGCACTCTGACCCTTTCATAATCCTGTCTCGTCCCGCGCAACTTTTGTCAGTGCATAAACTTTATTATACCATCCTCAAAAAGCCACCATACCTACCTATTATGGCATTTCCATAGCCATTGTGAGATATATTGCCATGCACTTCCATCATATAGTTGACTTGAGCATTCATTTTCACATTGCTTTGCATGATCGTAAGACAACTAGCATGATATTTTCATGGGTTGTCCATTTTTTATATCTTTGCTATGCTAGATCATTGCACATCCTGGTACACTGCCAGAGGCATTCATTTAGAGTCATACTATGTCATAGGTATCGAGTTGTAATTTTCATTTCTTTTGAGTTATATGTAAATAGAAGTGTGATGATCATCATCATTATTCATCTTTAGAGCATGCCCCCACGATGATAGGAGAAAGGAGACCATGATTCCCCCACAAGTTAGGATGACACTCCGAACTTTAAAAATAATAAAAGAGTCCAAAGAAGCCCAAATAGAAAAAGAGGCCAAAGAAGCCCACCAAAAAAATGAATGAAAAAAGGGGGCATCCAAATACCACCCTTCTGCTTCAAAGTAGCACCATGTTTTTCATATAGAGAGTCTCATATGCTTTCACTTTCATATACTGGTGGGAATTTTTCATAGGATTAGATGCATACCCACTTAGTTTCATATTGAGCTTTCATACACTTATAGCTCTTAGTTGCATCAGTTGCATGGCAATCCCTACTCCTAACATTGATATCGATTGATGGATATCTCCATAGTCCATTAGTTTGCCTAGTTGATGTGAGACTTTCTTCCCTTCTTTTGTCTACTACCACTGCATTCTATTCAACCTATATTTCTATATCCATGGCTCGTGCTCATGTATTGCGTGAGAGTATAAAATGCTGACGCGCGTTAAAAAGTATGAAACAATTGCTTGCCTGACACCGGAGTAGTACATGATTTATACTTTGAGCTGGGAAGACAGTGCATGACAAGACTATATGATTTTGTAGGGATAACGTTCTTTAGCATTTTATATTCTGAAAGACATGATTGTTTGTTGCAATGCCCGAGTATTGATGTCTTTATGTCAAATTATAGACTATTGCTTTGAATCACTCATGTCTTAATATTCATGCCATGATTAGATATATGATCAAGTTTATGTTAGGTAGCATTCCACATCAAAAATTATCTTTTTTTATCATTTACCAACTCGAGGACGAGCAGGAATTAAGCTTGGGGAAGCTGATATGTCTTCATCGTATCTATAATTTTTGATTGTTTCATGCCAATATTATACAAGTTTTACATACTTTTGGATACTTTTTATATGATTTATTTGGACTAACTTACTTACCCAGTGCCCAGTGTCAATTCCTCTTTTCTGCATGTTTTTGTATCGCAGAGTATCCATATCAAACAAAGTCCAAATGCAATAAAATTTCACAGAGAATTATTTTGGAATATATGTGATTTTTGAGAGTTGGAAACTACGCAAATGGAGGCCCGTGGTGGGCACAACCCTCCACGCCGTGCCAGAGGAGCCATGTGTGGCATGGTGTCTTGTGCCCACCTCGTACGTCTGTTGGACCTCAACTTCGGGCACAAGGAAGCTTATATATGGAAAAAAAATCATGTAAAAATCTCTGCGCATCGGAGTTACGGATCTCTGGGAATATATGAAACGGTTTTTGGCCAGATCTAGGCGACGAGAAACAGAAGAGACTGAGAGACAGATCGAATCTCGAAGGGGCTATTGCCCCTCCCATGCCATGGAGACCAAGGAACAGAGGGGGAACCCTTCTCCCACCCAGGAAGGATGACAAGGAAGAAGAAGAAGGAGGGGGCTCTCTCCCCCTCGCTTCCGGTGGCGCCGGAGTGCCACCGGGGCAACAATCGGGACGACGATCTACATCAACAATCTTGCTACCGTCCATGCCAACTCCCCCCCCCCCCTCATTGCAGCGGTGTAACCTCTCTATTCTCGCTGTAATTCTCTACTTAAACATGGTGCTCAACTCCACATATTATTTCCCAATGATATTTGGCTATCCTATGATGTTTGAGTAGATCTGTTTTGTTCTACGGGCTTATCGGTGAAATTGCTATGGTTGGTTTAATTTGCTTTTGGTTATGTTGCAGTCCTTTGGTGCCCATCATATGAGCGCGCGTGTGGATCACACCATAGGGTTAGTTGCATGCTGACAGGACTATGCATTGGACGACAAGGGTCACAACAACTTCAGCCTGGCATAGAAATTGATGCATATGGGATTGAAGGGGGACCAATGTATCTTAAGGCTATGGTTGGGTTTTACCTTAATTAACGATAGTAGTTAGGGATGCTTGCTAGAGTTCCAATCATAAGTGCATAGAATTCCAAGCAAGGGACGATATGCTAGGAGTGGCCTCTCCCACATATAAACTTGCTATCAATCTAGTAACGTAATTGATGGCCTATGGACAAATCTTTCTCTTGTGATACAAAAATCTTGCTACTACTCTAATTTTATTATCTTGCAACCTATTTCAAGTTCCCACAAAGTACTCCTAGTTTTATTCTTGTTCTAGGTAAATGAAACGTTAAGTGTGCGTAGAGTTGTATTGGTGGTCGATAGAACTTGAGGGAATATTTGTTCTACCTTTAGATCCTCGTTGGGTTCGACACTCTTACTTATCGGAAAAGGCTACAAACGATCCCCTACACTTGTGGGTTATGAAACACTAAGTCACCGAATCGCTTGACCGGCTCTCGCTTCATCATGACAGTTAGTTTTTGGCTATCTCTATTGATGTACTTAACCGGACAAGCCAGAAGTACAATCGTAGTAGTTCTCCCTTTACTACCTTAGCCGAAAAATGCGGAACATAAGGTGGTAAGCACAGGAGCCGGGCAACCCAACTATTGACCCAAGACATGATTCGGAGCCGATGCATATAATGCAATATCCGGGATGCCGAACAGTTCCCTATAGGTGTTCAGACTTTTTTGGAGGTGTGCCTGGCCGAATACAGCCCCTGGTGTTAAGTCCAGGTACCAAGACACATCTGGCAATCTGACGTGGGGAGAGAACACATGTGGTATTAAGAAAAACTCCAAGCAAATTGGAACCAAAATGTTTCTTTTGTATCCCGTTTAATACGGCAAGACGTGTGGTTACAGATAATGCCGATAACATCTTTAGGCATTTTACATGCCAAAAAGTGAAAAATAAAAGAGAGGAAGAAGGTTTACACAAAGCCTGAATCTAAAAAGGAATCTCAACACGTGGCCCTGCTACACGTCTGCGCCTTTTTCTCCTGGGTAGTATGTCCTTGAGGAGGAGAATTATGATGGTCGCCTGTAAAAAAGGAAAACAGGATTCTGGAAAAGAGTGTCCTGCACAACCGTAAACAATGTAGGTTCCTGTAATTGAACTTGAAAAAGAAAATGTCTTTTAGAGTACGAAAAGGGTCAAGCCGAACTATGGACTATTTTTATGTAGTGTGCCCCCGGCGCCGCCCAAGGTATTTTAAAGGAATAATTGTGTACGAGAGGTATGTGTGCAACCACCTTATGGGGCAGTCGACATGGGTATAACTGCTAATCGAGCTTCGATTCCTCTGAGTTGCCGCATTGTAGTCCGGACCGGACACGTTTAGCCGTGTCTGTGGTCTTGACGACAGATGAACTGTTCGATTCAAATAAGCCACTTTGGACCTCGGCTGTTAAGGCTGCAGTGTCTTCCTCCGTACGGAGGGAGCGCTTCATGTTTCTATTGACCGTGATGACGCCGCATGGTTAGGGCATTTTGAGTTTCAAGTAAGCATAATGCGGGATCGCATTAAAGCGGGCGAAGGTCGTTCTTCCGAGTAGTGCATGATAGCCACTTCGGAAAGGAGCGACGTCAAAGAGTAACTCTTCGCTTCTGAAGTTATCAAGAGAGCCGAACACGACTTCCAATGTTAGTGAGCCCTTGCAGCGGGCTTCTACGCCTGGTATTACTACTTTAAAGGTTGTGTCGCTGGGCTTAATTCTTGACGGGTCTATCCCCATCTTGCGGACAGTGTCTTGGTTTATCTAATTGAGACTACAACCGCCGTCCATAAGGACTCAAGTAAGATGGTATCTGTTGATTGTAGGATCGAGCACTACGGATGCCGATCCTCCATGACGGATACTAGTTGGATGATCCCTATGATCAAAGGTGATCGGAAAAGCCTACCATGGGTTGAAGTTGGGGCCGACAGCCTCGACGGCGTAAACGTTCCTGAGTCCTTGCTTGCGTTCCCTCTTGGGGATATGGGTGACGTAGATCATGTTCACACTTTTTAACTCCGGTGGAAATTTCTTCTGTCCCCCAGTGTTCGGCTGGCAAGTCTCATCCTCGTCTTCGGTTTGAGGTCCTTTCCCCTTGTGTTCGGTGTTTAGCTTGCCCGCCTGCTTAAAGACCCAACAGTTTCGGTTGGTATGATTTGCAGGTTTATTAGGGGTGCCATGAATCACGCAAGGCCTGTCTAGTATTTTATCCAAGCTAGATGGACTATCTAAGTTGCCTTTGAATGGCTTCTTCCGTTGACCAGGCCTGGAGCCATTAAATCTGGCGTTCACCATCGTGTTGTCTATGCTTCCAGTATTGTTTCGAAGCTTGTTTTTATTGTGTCATCGCTTGCCATCGCCAATCCTAAGATCAGTAGTGCCAGGGTCGCTGGTGTTGTTGCTGCTATGAGCCAGCCAGCAGTCCTCACCCGCGCAAAAGCGGGTCATGAGTGTAGTTAGGGTTTCCATTGTCCTGGGCTTTTCTTGACCGAGGTGTCTAGCCAGCCACTCGTCCCAGACACTGTGTTTGAATGCCGCTAAGGCCTCTGCGTCCAGACAACCAACAATTTGGTTATTTTTAGTTAAGAACCTATTCCAAAGCTTGTGGGCTAACTCCCCGGGTTGCTGGATTATATGACTTAGATCATCAGCATCCGGGGGCCGGACATAAGTCCCCTGAAAGTTGGCCCGAAAAGTGTCCTGAAGTTCTTCCCAGCTTCCTATGGAGTTCTCTGGGAGGTTGTTTAACCAGTGCCGGGCTGGACCTTTCAGCTTGAGAGGTAGGTATTCGATAGTGTGGAGGTCATCTCCACGAGCCATGTGGATGTGCAGAATGAAGTCTTCTATCCGTACAGTGGGGTCTGTTGTTCCATCATACGCCTCGATGTTTACGGGTTTAAACCCTTCTGGAAATTCATGATCCATCAGCTCATCGGTGAAGCATAGAGGGTGTGCAGCACCCCTGTACTTTACGATATCGTGGCGTAGTTCGGATGGTATTTGTGTTCGGTGTTGGCTCCGAACTTGATCGTGACCGGCGTGTTTGTCTTGATAGCCGCCGTCCCGTGTGTGAGCACATTCCCTTGATCCGTAAATTGATCTACCCTAGCCAGCCTTTTTATTCAGGTCCTGACGTAGATCGTAGTTATGTCCCTGGGCTGTCGTATCCTTTCCTTTACGGTGAGGAGGTGCGGGCTTGTGTACGGTGTTGTTGGGCGCTTTGTCTCACCCATGGGGTGGTCAGTCCGGTTGATTGGACTGATCATACTTCAACGGAATTATCGCCTGGGCCTCGTCGTCGAATTGGGGCAGCAGCTTGCGCTTGGAATAGCTCTTTATCTGGCGCTCACGGTCGTATCTTTCTTCAGCGTCTAGCACTTCGTTCCATCTTCCATTGAGCGTATCCTATTCGGCTCTAAGCCGATGCTACTGCTTCTTCAGGCTCCTTGCCGTGGCAATGAGCTATTGTTTAAAAAGTTTTTGTTCGAGCGGTTCTTCGGGGACGATGAAATAGTCGTCTACCAGGCTGGCGTCCTCTTCGGAGACAGGTTGATAACTGTTGTCTTCGGCATCACTGTGATTGGCCAGCGGTCCGGGACTGTGTTTGCCATCTTCCCATTTGTCCTGCTCCACCACTGGCTCCAAGGGGTCATGGGCTTCCTCCGGATCGTCATCGTCTTTAGTGACAGTGTTACTCTCTTTTCCTTTACGGGATCGAGATCGACGCTTCTCACATTGGCATCTGGGAGGTTCATAGCAGGCTTATCCTGTTCTGGATTTGTATCGCCGTCTCCTTCCTTCTCGTTGGGTAGCCATCCATCACCCGGTTGCAGGCGGGTTTGCACTTAGATCGGCTTCGTTATCATGGTCCAACCCATCGATGTCTTTGGAAGCGTAATCTAATAGATCGGTTAAATCCTCGACCTTGGCTACCAAGTGGGTGGTGGGTGGGAAGCAAAATTCCCTGTCCTCAGCCCTTAGTTCGAACTGGACATAGTTCAGCTGGGAATTCTCTTCTAGGGAGAGAGATTTTAGTAAGTCTAGCGCTTCGTCTAAGGGCGAGGGCTGGACATATGTTGGGACATATGCGGGGCTGAGTTCGGTGACAACCGCTTGATCAAGCCCAAAAAGCACATATCCCAAAAGTTCGGAACTCGTGATTAGAGATGAGTCCGGTGCTCCCGCGATGGGGGAGGGGGAATCCCGCTTAAGGCTGGGTCTATGTGTGGCTCAAGCACCGATAAGTCTGTGGTCTCCGTGGCGGAGTTGATCTTCCCGTCCTCGGATGAAGCGATCTGCTCCGAATCTAAGGTCGGAGCTGCTGCATGTGTTGTCCCCTAGACAGGGTCTGATGATAGATCCGAAACATCTTCATTGTGGTGGCAGGGAGCAGCCGCCAAGGGTGCGAATCCGTGGAAGATTAAATCTTCGTGGACGTCAGCAACGTAGCTCAAGCTTCCAAATCTGATCTGATGACGAGGGGCGTAGCTGTCGACCTGCTCGAGGTGGCCTTCTGTGTTGGCACGAAGCACGAAGCCACCAAACACGAAAAGCTGGTCGGGGAGAAAATTCCCTCAGCGGTGGCACCATCATTGATGACGAAGCGAGCCATTAATCCTTCTATCGACGACATAGTGGAACTCTCAATGAAAGCACAAATGTTGGTGTCAAATCCGGTGGATCTCGGGTAGGGGGTCCCGAACTATGCATGTGAGGATTGATGGTAACAAGACACTAGGACATGATGTTTTTACCCAGGTTAAGGCCCTCTTGATCAAGGTACTACCCTACTTCCTGCTTGATTGATCTTGATGTATATGGGTTACAAGAGTTGATCTACCTCGAGATCGTAATGGTAAACACTAAAAGTCTAGCCTATGTGATTGTTGTGATTCTCGTCTCTACCGTACAAACCCTCCGGTTTATATATGCACCGGAGGGACCTAGGGTGGTACATGACCATCTTCTAGAGGAAGGAAAGTATTAAACCAGGACACTAAACTTGCTATTTTACACATATGGGAGTCCGATCCGGATACGGGAGATAGTCCTCAACAATAATCTTCACGGCCCATCAGTCCGGCCCATAGCGAGCGATCCGGCCACCTGAGGACCCCTTAATCCAGGATTCCCTCGGTGGATGAGGCAAATCTTTCTAGAAGTGATGATGATGAGCATAGTTGTTTGGTGCTTCCCATAACAACTCAGTTCTGAACCCAACCTAGGTCAACAGCACCTCCAGACACTTCTAGAGCCATAGTTTTAGCTCCAACTGGTGCACCCTCAGTTGCTCCAGCCGTTTCCACTCCTCCACCAGTCCCACATACTTCTTTCGAGGAATTGGCAGATGCACTTCTCTCCACTCCAACATTGATGCGCACCGACGCTACAAGTCAGAAGACTTCACATTCAATAGATGCCAGAGATTCATCCCAGAGTGAAATCTAGCTCTGTACATTTTCGAACTTTTCGGTACTTGCTGCCAAAGGGGGATTAGTATAGACCTTTAGGGCTTCGTGAGAGCGGGTGTTTTGCTTTTTCGCGTTTGGTTTTTCATTTGTATGCTACTTTGTGAGATTCTATTTTTGTTCATTTCTCGTCTAATACTACGTTTGTTTGTTGGTTATCATACGGTACTTTGATGATGCTATGCTTATATATCTATTCACATTCTCCATGTATGATCATTCACTTTTTTGTTTGGTAGAGTGCTTATGTTGTTGCAATCATATCATTTTTAGCACTCCACCAATATGTATGTGACATGGAATAGTAACCCATGAGCCTAATCGATTGTGCATTTGCATTGAAACACAATTTTTTAATAATTCACAAATTTAGGGGGAGCTCTTGCTTATCACATACTTCTCAAAATGATGATGTATTTCATTCATTATATCATTTGTTGAGGCTTTGATCTTTATATTTTCATAAACTACCAAAAAGGGGGGAGATTGAAAGTGCAAATAATCCCCGGGTGGTTTTGGTAATTAATAACAACATATATGTCATTGATCTAATGCTCACTGTGTCGGATTCAGGGCTCCGCAAAACCCGTTAAGTTCGAACACAAGGGCGTGAACGAAGATCTCTCCCACTCACGTCTACCTAGCGCGTTCCTCTCGTCTCGGTGGAAGGTTTCAAGTAAACAACGAACAAGCACACAAGAGTTTATCCACGTTCAGGCAACCATGTGGTGTAAGACCCTACTTCCTGCTTTGGTGGATTGGCTCCGGGCGAGTAGAATATGAGCTAGTACAACGCTTCCTAGGCTCAGGAGGCTAGTGTTCTTGCCCCTTGTGCGGTGGCCAAGTGTCCCTCTCAGCAATGGGAGTCCTAGCTACTTATATAGGCGGCCACGGTCCTCTTCCCCTGAAATGTTTAGGCGGGAAGGGATCCCACAACGGCCGTTTTTGAGCGGGAACAGAAGGATGTTCTTATCTTGACAAAAGCGGTCTTCGCCTGCCAAAGGATCAGGCGGTGACACGGTGGTGGGCTGGACGGTGACATCCTCCTTGCCGTCCTTGCGGTCTTCGGTCTTATTGCACCAAAGAGGAAATCTTTGCCCCGCTCCTTTGGACCCAACGGCTGTGCTGTCCCCTTTGCACCGAAATGGCAACTGCGCCGCTGGCAGACGCTGGCACCCGCTGGCGCGGTGCGTCACTGCTGACATCACTGCCTCCTCCTGAGGCAGGCTCGGCCTTGGATTCTCCGCCCCTCCGGAACGCCTTGCTGAGGCCGCTCTAGAGGAGGTCTTGACGTTGTTCTCCTCGCGAGGCTTGGTCCCCTCGCGAGGCTTGGCCCCCTCGCGAGGCTTGGCCCCCTCGCGAGGGTCTTGAGCAGTTGGTCGATCAGCTGGGTCGTACCAGGCCGCTTGTAGGAGCGCGTCGTGGCCCGCAGACAGGCAAGTCTGGGTACCCCGGTTCCCAGGACGCCGACAGTAGCCCTCGGGCCCAAGGTGCGCGCGGAGTTGGCTTCAGGGCGAAGCCTTGGTCGAGGACGAAGCGCCGCGGGCCCCAAAAGGCTGCGGGCCAGGCTGGCGCGTGACGGTTGGATGGGACGCGAGCGACCCCGCTCCCCACACTGTCTTGGTAACCGTGCGTCTTGACAAAAAGGGACCTTCTCTGCTGGGGGAGTTATCGCCCTCTTTCCTTCATGCTCGGATTTCTTCCCTTTACGCCTCCTGCCTCTATGCGTCCTTCGGCTCCTTCGACAATGGCGAAGAGGAACAAGGGTGCCGCACCGGCGTCTGGATCTGCTTCTTCCCTTGATGTGGCGCTTGAGGAGTCCTCCATTATCAGGGAGTGGGACTACTCAGAGGTCCAACTGTTCCTGTCAGGCTCCCACAATGAGCACGGCCCGACGCGGATCTGGGCCAGATCCACCATGGCGCGGACCTTGTGGAAGTCATGCTACCCCTTCTTCCTCCATAGCATCTCCGTGGGGCTCGTGCCCCCCTTCTCCGAGTTCTTATACGCCATCCTGGAACATTACCAGGTGCACGCCCGCCATATCCAACCTCGCTCCACGTTCATCTTGTCGCTCTTCGCCTTCTACTGTGAGGCATTCATGGGGGTGAGGCCGACCGTCCCCCTCTTCCGCCACTTCTTCTCCATGCGTCACTACGACGATGGCACGTGCTCGGGCTTGTAGGATCGAAGAAGGTGAGAGTGTCTAGAGGGGGGGGGTGATTAGACTACTCGACAAGATAAAAATTCTGCCTTTTAACAAGAACAGATTTTGGCAGTTTTTGCATAACACACAAGTCAAGTAGCAAACTACACATGCAATTCTAGAGTATGGGCAGCAGAAAGTAAATTGCACAAGTAGTAAAGAGAGGTAGAGAAGATCAAACGCAGTTTGGAGACACGGAGATTTTTGTCGTGGTTCCGATAGGTGGAGATTTTTGATAAGACCGGGATCACCCTTCTTTTTCATAAGATCACGAAGCTCAAAGAAGCATTTATCAAAGTTGGGATCATTGGGGTGCAACTTATCAAATTCAATAGTCTTGTGTAGAATTTCATCAAGACTTCTCAAAGAGTAGTCCGGATAAAGTTCTTCCAAGAACTTCCATATAGCATAGGCACACTCAAAGTTTGTAACAAGATTAAGCAAGTCATCGGGTAACCCTCTAATGATAAGATTTACAGTTGTAAGGTTACGAAGCAAATCAAGCTCTTCATCCATGGTAGGGTGCAAGGGATCAAAAGGAGGCACATAGGGGGTCTCAATATATTTGCACAAATTGTACATTTTAAAGATACTAAGCATTTCAGACCTCCATGAGTTATAGAACCTTCCATTAAGAACAGGCACTCTATGGCTAACACTCCCAAACGTAGACACGTCCATCTTCCTCCAATGGTGTGTAAACCAAAGCAATGGAGACCAAAGCTCTGATACCAATTGTAGGATCGAAGAAGGTGAGAGTGTCTAGAGGGGGGGGGGTGATTAGACTACTCGACAAGATAAAAATTCTGCCTTTTAACAAGAACAGATTTTGGCAGTTTTTGCATAACACACAAGTCAAGTAGCAAACTACACATGCAATTCTAGAGTATGGGCAGCGGAAAGTAAATTGCACAAGTAGTAAAGAGAGGTGGAGAAGATCAAACGCAGTTTGGAGACACAGAGATTTTTGTCGTGGTTCCGATAGGTGGTGCTATCGTACATCCACGTTGATGGAGACTTCAACCCACGGAGGGTAACGGCTGCGCGAGTCCACGGAGAGCTCCACCCACGAAGGGTCCACGAAGAAGCAACCTTGTCTATTCCATCATGGCCTACACCCACGGAGGACTAGCCTTACTCGGGGTAGATCTTCACGAAGTAGGCGATCTTCTTGCCCTTACAAACTTCTTGGTTCAACTCCACATCTCAAAGACGGAGGCTCCCAAGCGACACCTAACCAATCTAGGAGGCACCACCCTCCAAAAGGTAATAGATGTGGTTGATGATGATGAACTCCTTGCTCTTGTGCTTCAAATGATAATCTCCCCAACACTCAACTCTCCTCACTGATATGGCTGTGGTGGAAGAAAGGATTGAGTGGAAAGCAACTTGGGAAGGCTAGAAATCAAGTTTCATATGGTAGGAATGGAATGACTTGATCTCAACACAAGGGTAGGTAGTTCTCTTCTCAGAAAGTGTATGATAGGAGTGGTAGACTTTCTGATGACTCTCTCCACGAATGAAGAGGGGGTGGAGGGGTATATATAGCCTCCACACAAAATCCAACCGTTACACACATAATTGGGCAATCTCGGTGAGACCGAAGTGAAAACTCGGTCAGACCGAAAGTTCAAATATAGTGAACGTTGGGGTTTTCGGTGGGACCGAAAATACCATCTCGGTGAGACCGAAAGTGCAGAGATATGAACGTTGGAGTTTTCGGTGGGACCGAGAAAGAAAACTCGGTTAGACCGATTTGAGAAAAGACAGGAACATGCCAGAATCGGTGAGACCGAAAATGCAATATCGGTGATACCGATTTGAGCCAAGACAGAAGCTTGCCCATTTCGGTGAGACCGATAATGCAAACTCGGTTATTCCGAAATGATGTCAAACGGTTACAGAAGGTTGGCAGTCCAGTCTCGGTGAGACCAATCTCAAACTCGGAATGACCGATTTTTCTAGGGTTTGGAATATGGCTGAAGTGGTTCATCTCGGTGAGACTGAGTTGGAAGAATCGGTTTGTCCGAGATTACTTATGAGTGTGTATAGAAGTGAAAGTTGCTGATAGTTGAAGGAGCTAAATTACTAAGCACTTGAGCAACCAGATCATCAACACAACCTCATCCCCTTTTAATAGTATTGGCTTTTCCTATGGACTCAATGTGATCTTTGATCACTAAACCAAAAATGGAGTCTTGAGCTTTTGCCAATGCTTGCCTTAGCATTTTGAGGGGTCCACTTCTTCAGTCATTTCCATAGCCAATGTGATTGGATTTCCTGAAAAATACTTGATAAAAGTATTAGTCCAACCACAAAGTATGTTGTCATTAATTACCAAAACCACCCGGAGAGCAAATGTGCTTTTAATCTCCCCCTTTTTGGTAATTGAAAGCAACACACTAAAATCACACTAAACAAGACATTAAAGCTTATTGAAAGAAAGACAGAATTATCATGAAAGCTTTGACAAGCATGTAGTACACAGGCTCCCCCTACAAGTGTGCAAGATTTTCATAGATTATGGTTTTGGACTACCACAAGCACACAAGAGAGATGAGCAAGATGTGCTACATGCAGCTTGGCTATATGCATCAGAGCAGAAGAAAAGGAAGTGAGTGATAATGCATATGTGCATGGTGATTTCTTGCAAACAAGTATTCACAAGAAAGTCACCATCATGCACATTCTGCAAGATGCATATACTTACCTTGAGGTTCCTTGGCATTGTACCTGAAGGGATAAACTTGGGAAAACAAGGTTAGATAACACAAGAGTATTCCTTCAACCAACTTCAAGAACATCAAGAGTACCAAGCCAGGGAGGACATGTATAAAGAGTGTCTCATATTGAGCACAGGCTTGAATCATCAAACATGTCTCCGAAACTAAAGGATTGTCAATGAACTCTGAGAGATTTTGCTTTCCATAAGATATCAATTGTGAAGTTTCCTCTAAGTCTTCTCCCCCTAAACTAAAAGATTCCATAAGATATCAGAACAAGGGGTTTTGATGGAAAGAGCAAAAATCAAAAGAATGATGCCAATTGAGAATAAATCCAAATGTAAAAAAACGGCAAAGCTTTGATGTGATTCTCTCCCCCTTAAGATAAGATTGCTTTTCTTCTTCCCTAAGTGTTCTCTTCTCCCCTTACTCCCCCTAAGTCTTCTCCCCATTTGACATCAAGTGCCAAAAAGGACAGCAAACTAGGTAGGGCAGGAAAGATGGAAAGAAAGAAAGAAGTGGGATCCTTAAGAATCACAACAGGGCAAATAGGAACATTCATAGAGAAACAATTGAATTTAAATTTGAGTCTTCTCCCCCTTAAGATTTAAATTTAAGTGGAGCTGCAGAAGTTGATGTCCTGGAAGATAAATCGGTGACACCGAATTAGATGGATCGGTGGGTCCGAATCCTTTTCGGTTAGACCGAAAATTTCAAATCGGTGACTCCGAGTTTAATTCCAAGGAAATACAGAAATAATTCAGCTCACTTTGCGAGGAATGTTTCAAAGGATTTGCAATGAATTTTTGAAAGATTTTCAAGGAATTGATCAGAGCCAGAAGGATATTCACAAAGAAACATAAGAAAAGAAATAAAAAGATTCCTAGATGAAGTTTTTTTTGTTTAAATAAAAACTCAATGAGAGAACATGAGAGAAAACAGAAAAACTCCAAAATCATATGTACTTCATCTAGATAAAGGTCGGCGACAAGGTCACCTATGTTTGAGTATATTGACTTAGGAGTCAAATGAGGACATTTGATCATAGGTCATACTCATCATTTGAGCTCAAAATGGGGTTGCCATTTTTCGATTAAGCATTTGATGTGATCACATCTTATGAAGCTGCTTGTACTCATGTAGGTAAGCTTGATGTAGGTGCTCATTGAATGTGAGGTTGGAGCGCCATTTCTACTTGTGTAGTTCATCTTCCTACATGGGTTAGGAAAGCAAGGAAATACTCGAGGATATCCAAGATGACAAGAGTGAAATACTAGATGTACAAGGTGTCAAAAAGGATATGTGGAATTTTGTTCCTTGAACTCAACATCCCAAAGGGCTAGATACTTGGTCAATGACAAGATTACTCATGATTTGAGTGTGTGGTAATCTTGTGGAATGTAGATCATCCAAGTACCTGCAAAGAGTTAGATGCAATACAAGGAGGCAAATGTGTCCAAGACATATGATCATCATCATAAGAGAAATATCAAGGATTAGTCAAGAGGGCTCATGCCTTGCATGCATCAACGAAGTTATCACTCCAAGTTTGAAGCATCAATGATGTTCAACTCACTCCTTAAGCGACAAAACACTTTCTCATCAAGAGGTTTAGTAAAGATATCAGCAAGTTGTTTGTCAGTACGAACATGCTTAAGATTAATGTCACCCTTGGCAATATGATCACGAATAAAATGGTGACGAACTTCAATATGCTTTGTTCGAGAGTGTTGCACTGGATTGTGTCCAATTTTAATTGCACTCTCATTGTCACAAAGCAAGGGAACACGTCTCACATGTATCCCATAATCTTTAAGTGTTTGTGTCATCCATAACAATTGAGCACAACACGAACCAGCAGCAATATATTCCGCTTCAGCAGTGGATAATGATACCGAATTTTGTTTCTTGGAGGACCAAGATACAAGGGATCGACCAAGGAATTGACATGTACCCGAAGTTGACTTTCTATCAACCTTGTCACCGGCATAGTCCGAGTCGGAATAGCCAACAAGGTCGAAAGAGGCTCTCTTAGGATACCAAATGCCAAAGTTTGGTGTGTGTATCAGGTATCTCACTATCCTTTTAACAGCTTTAAGACGACATTCTTTAGGGGCTGCTTGATATCGTGCACACATGCATACACTCAACATTATGTCAGGACGAGAAGCACAAAGATATAGTAGAGAACCAATCATAGAATGGTAAACCCTTTGATCAACGGGTTCTCCATCTTTTGTCAAGTCATTATGTCCACTAGTAGGCATGGGGGTACTCATACCTTTGCTTTCTTGCATGTTGAACTTCTTGAAGAGGTCCTTGGTGTACTTTGTTTGTGAGACAAAGGTACCCTCCTTAGATTGCTTGATTTGCAACCCAAGGAAGAATTTGAGTTCACACATCATGGACATCTCATACTTCTCCGACATGAGTTGTCCAAACTTTTTGCTAAAATGAGGGTTAGTAGAACCAAAGATAATATCATCAACATATATTTGGCACACAAATAGTTCACCATTAACCCTTTTTGTGAACAGCGTTGAGTCTATCTTTCCAATCTCAAAGCCTTTTTCAAGAAGAAAGCTAGTTAAGCATTTGTACCAAGCTCTAGGAGCTTGTTTAAGACCATAAAGAGCTTTGTGCAACTTGTAAACATGATTAGGCTTTTTGGGGTTCACAAATCCGGGAGGTTGTTTCACAAAAACTTCCTCCTCAATTTCACCATTTAGGAAAGCACTTTTGATATCCATTTGATAGAGAGTAATATCATGATGATTGGCATAAGCAAGAAGAATGCGAATGGACTCAAGTCTAGCAACGGGGGCATAGGTCTCAACATAGTCCATACCTTCGACTTGTGTGTAACCTTGGGCTACGAGACGAGCCTTGTTGCGGATGACTTGTCCATCTTCATCTTGCTTGTTCCGAAACACCCATTTGGTTCCAATGATGTTTTGATCATCCTTGGGCTTCTCTACCAAAGTCCACACCTTGTTCCTCTCGAAGTTGTGTAGTTCTTCGTGCATAGCGTTCACCCAATCCGGGTCTTCAAGTGCTTCTTCTACCTTCATAGGTTCAATACTGGTGATAAATGAGTAATGCTCACAAAAGTTAGCTAAGCGAGTTTTAGAGCAAGTAATTCTCCCGGAGTTGATGTCGTTCATCATTTGTTCCACGGGATGATTTTTCTTGACTCTTGCTCGAACTCGGGATAGCTATTGTTGATGTTGTGGCTGAGCTTCCTCATCATCTTCATCTTCCTCTTCTTCTTCTTCTTCATTGTTGTTGGTGTTGTCTTGAGGCGGTGGAGAAGGAGGTTGTGGTGGATCTTCTTGTTGCACTTCCTCATCTTGGTGAGTTCCACTTGTGGAGGCCTCCATGTTGCCTTGAGGTTCATCTCGCCGTGAGGTAGGTGGCTCACATATGTAGATGAGGTACTCTCCTTCACTTCCATGGGACGGATCTTTCCAATAGATAAGTCTTGGATAGCTTCCGATGGGTCCTTGTCTCCTACATCAATAGGCATTTGCTCTACTTGCGAGCCATTAGATTCATCAAACTTCACATCTACCGTCTCTTCAACCTTTCGGGTGAAATTATTGTAGACACGGTAGGTGTGGGAGTTTGATCCATAACCAAGGAGAAAGCCTTCATGAGATTTAGGAGCAAATTTAGACCGACGATGCTTATCAAGGATATAGCATTTTGAACCAAAGACACGAAAGTATCCCACTTGGGGTTTGTTACCGGTGAGGAGCTCGTATGATGTCTTGCCGAGGAGCTTATGAACATAAAGCCTGTTGATAGCATGACAAGCTGTCTCGACCGCTTCTCCCCAAAAATGCTTCGGTGTCTTGTATTCATCAAGCATCGTTCTTGCCATCTCTATGAGCGTTCGGTTCTTCCTCTCAACAACTCCATTTTGTTGAGGAGTGTACGTGGCCGAGAACTCATGTAGAATCCCTTCCTCATCGAGAAAAGAGTCTACATTGGCGTTCTTGAACTCCGTTCCATTGTCACTCCGAACTTTCTTGATCTTCACCTCAAATTGATTTTGGGCCTTTTTGGCAAAGGTCTTGAAGATTCTCTGAACCTGCGATTTATCATCAAGGAAAAATACCCACATAAATCTGGAAAAATCATCAACTATAACTAGACCAAAGGAGTTACCACCAAGGCTTTTGTAAGCATTGGGACCGAAGAGATCCATATGAAGAAGCTCAAGCGGTCTCCTTGTGGTCATGATGTTTTTCACGGGATGACTTCCACCAACTTGTTTTCCTGCTTGACAAGCACTACAAAGTCTATCTTTGTCAAAGAGAACATCTTTAACACCAAGAATATGATCACCTTTGATTAGCTTGTCTAGATTGCGCATACCAACATGTCCTAGCCTTCTATGCCATAACCAACCTTTAGAGGATTTAGCAATGAAACAAGCTCTAGGTTGGGCTTTCTTAGTGAAATCAACAATATATAGATCACCTCTACGGATACCGGTAAAAGCCATGTTTTGATTGTCACGACGAAAGACTTGGCAATCTACTTTGGTGAATAGCACATTGAATCCAAAGTCAGCTAGTCTAGACACGGAAAGTAAATTGTATCCAAGAGATTCTACAAGCATGACATTTTGAATAGAGCTATCATGAGATATGGCCACCTTACCAAGGCCAAGTACCTTACCCTTGGAGTTGTCTCCAAAAGTCACATACTTGCGTGGACCATCGTTCTTTGCAAGCTCTCGAAACATGTCTTTATCTCCGGTCATGTGATCGGTGCATCCACTATCAAGAATCCACTCTTTTCCGCCGGACATGTAGTCTCTCAGATTTGCCATGAGATTGAGACTCTTCATGACTTTGTCTAGCTCGGTGTCCGAATCGGAGTAATCATCATCTTGCTCATGCTCATCATCATATTGACCCATAGATTGTTCATCATCAACACCTAGGTCAATTTGATAAGTACTTGCATTAGTTTGGTCAATGTGACAATAATCTTCGGAATGCAATGCAAGAGCATTTCTAATTATAATATTGATAAGACCGGGATCACCCTTCTTTTTCATAAGATCACGAAGCTCAAAGAAGCATTTATCAAAGTTGGGATCATTGGGGTGCAACTTATCAAATTCAATAGTCTTGTGTAGAATTTCATCAAGACTTCTCAAAGAGTAGTCCGGATAAAGTTCTTCCAAGAACTTCCATATAGCATAGGCACACTCAAAGTTTGTAACAAGATTAAGCAAGTCATCGGGTAACCCTCTAATGATAAGATTTACAGTTCTAAGGTTACGAAGCAAATCAAGCTCTTCATCCATGGTAGGGTGCAAGGGATCAAAAGGAGGCACATAGGGGGTCTCAATATATTTGCACAAATTGTACATTTTAAAGATACTAAGCATTTCAGACCTCCATGAGTTATAGAACCTTCCATTAAGAACAGGCACTCTATGGCTAACACTCCCAAACGTAGACACGTCCATCTTCCTCCAATGGTGTGTAAACCAAAGCAATGGAGACCAAAGCTCTGATACCAATTGTAGGATCGAAGAAGGTGAGAGTGTCTAGAGGGGGGGGTGATTAGACTACTCGACAAGATAAAAATTCTGCCTTTTAACAAGAACAGATTTTGGCAGTTTTTGCATAACACACAAGTCAAGTAGCAAACTACACATGCAATTCTAGAGTATGGGCAGCGGAAAGTAAATTGCACAAGTAGTAAAGAGAGGTGGAGAAGATCAAATGCAGTTTGGAGACACGGAGATTTTTGTCGTGGTTCCGATAGGTGGTGCTATCGTACATCCACGTTGATGGAGACTTCAACCCACGGAGGGTAACGGCTGCGCGAGTCCACGGAGGGCTCCACCCATAAAGGGTCCGCGAAGATGAAACCTTGTCTATTCCATCATGGCCTACGCCCACGGAGGACTAGCTTACTCGGGGTAGATCTTCACGAAGTTGGCGATCTCCTTGCCCTTACAAACTTCTTGGTTCAACTCCACATCTCAAAGACGGAGGCTCCCAAGCGACACCTAACCAATCTAGGAGGCACCACCCTCCAAAAGGTAATAGATGTGGTTGATGATGATGAACTCCTTGCTCTTGTGCTTCAAAGGATAATCTCCCCAACACTCAACTCTCCTCACTGATATGGCTGTGGTGGAAGAAAGGATTGAGTGGAAAGGAACTTGGGAAGGCTAGAAATCAAGTTTCATATGGTAGGAATGGAATGACTTGATCTCAACACAAGGGTAGGTAGTTTTCTTCTCAGAAAGTGTATGATAGGAGTGGTAGACTTTCTGATGGCTCTCTCCACGAATGAAGAGGGGGTGGAGGGGTATATATAGCCTCCACACAAAATCCAACCGTTACACACATAATTGAGCAATCCCGGTGAGACCGAAGTGAAAACTCGGTCAGACCGAAAGTTCAAATATAGTGAACGTTGGGGTTTTCGGTGGGACCGAAAATACCATCTCGGTGAGACCGAAAGTGCACAGATATGAACATTGGAGTTTTCGGTGGGACCGAGAAAGAAAACTCGGTTAGACCGATTTGAGAAAAGATAGGAACATGCCAGAATCGGTGAGACCGAAAATGCAATATCGGTGAGACCGATTTGAGCCAAGACAGAAGCTTTCCCATTTCGGTGAGACCGATAATGCAAACTCAGTTATTCCGAAATGATGTCAAACGGTTACAGAAGGTTGGCAGTCCAGTCTCGGTGAGACCGATCTCAAACTCGGAATGACCGATTTTTCTAGGGTTTGGAATATGGCTGAAGTGGTTCATCTCGGTGAGACTGAGTTGGAAGAATCGGTTTGTCCGAGATTACTTATGAGTGTGTATAGAAGTGAAAGTTGCTGATAGTTGAAGGAGCTAAATTACTAAGCACTTGAGCAACCAGATCATCAACACAACCTCATCCCCTTTTAATAGTATTGGCTTTTCCTATGGACTCAATGTGATCTTTGATCACTAAACCAAAAATGGAGTCTTGAGCTTTTGCCAATGCTTGCCTTAGCATTTTGAGGGGACCACTTCTTCAGTCATTTCCATAGCCAATGTGATTGGATTTCCTGAAACATACTTGATAAAAGTATTAGTCCAACCACAAAGTATGTTGTCATTAATTACCAAAACCACCCGGAGAGCAAATGTGCTTTCAATCTCCCCCTTTTTGGTAATTGATGGCAACACACTAAAATCACACTAAACAAGACATCAAAGCTTATTGAAAGAAAGACAGAATTATCATGAAAGCTTTGACAAGCATGTAGTACACAGGCTCCCCCTACAAGTGTGCAAGATTTTCATAGATTATGGTTTTTGACTACCACAAGCACACAAGAGAGATAAGCAAGATGTGCTACATGCAGCTTGGCTATATGCATCAGAGCAGAAGAAAAGGAAGTGAGTGATAATGCATATGTGCATGGTGATTTATTGCAAACAAGTATTCACAAGCAAGTCACCATCATGCACATTCTGCAAGATGCATATACTTACCTTGAGGTTCCTTGGCATTGTACCTGAAGGGATAAACTTGGGAAAACAAGGTTAGATAACACAAGAGTATTCCTTCAACCAACTGCAAGAACATCAAGAGTACCAAGCCAGGGAGGACATGTATAAAGAGTGTCTCATATTGAGCACATGCTTGAATCATCAAACATGTCTCCGAAACTAAAGGATTGTCAATGAACTCTGAGAGATTTTGCTTTCCATAAGATATCAATTGTGAAGTTTCCTCTAAGTCTTCTCCCCCTAAACTAAAAGATTCCATAAGATATCAGAACAAGGGGTTTTGATGGAAAGAGCAAAAATCAAAAGAATGATGCCAATTGAGAATAAATCCAAATGTAAAAAAACGGCAAAGCTTTGATGTGATTCTCTCCCCCTTAAGATAAGATTGCTTTTCTTCTTCCCTAAGTGTTCTCTTCTCCCCATTTGACATCAAGTGCCGAAAAGGACAGCAAACTAGGTAGGGCAGGAAAGATGGAAAGAAAGAAAGAAGTGGGATCCTTAAGAATCACAACAGGGCAAATAGGAACATTCATAGAGAAACAATTGAATTTAAATTTGAGTCTTCTCCCCCTTAAGATTTAAATTTAAGTGGAGCTGTAGAAGTTGATGTCCTGGAAGATAAATCGGTGACACCGAATTAGATGGATCGGTGGGTCCGAATCCTTTTCGGTTAGACTGAAAATTTCAAATCGGTGACTCCGAGTTTAATTCCAAGGAAATACAGAAATAATTCAGCTCACTTTGCGAGGAATGTTTCAAAGGATTTGCAATGAATTTTTGAAAGATTTTCAAGGAATTGATCAGAGCCAGAAGGATATTCACAAAGAAACATAAGAAAAGAAATAAAAAGATTCCTAGATGAAGTTTTTTTTGTTTAAAGAAAAACTCAATGAGAGAACATGAGAGAAAACAGAAAAACTCCAAAATCATATGTACTTCATCTAGATAAAGGTCGGCGACAAGGTCACCTATGTTTGAGTATATTGACTTAGGAGTCAAATGAGGACATTTGATCATAGGTCATACTCATCATTTAAGCTCAAAATGGGGTTGCCATTTTTCGATTAAGCATTTGATGTGATCACATCTTATGAAGCTGCTTGTACTCATGTAGGTAAGCTTGATGTAGGTGCTCATTGAATGTGAGGTTGGAGCGCCATTTCTACTTGTGTAGTTCATCTTCCTACATGGGTTAGGCAAGCAAGGAAATACTCGAGGATATCCAAGATGACAAGAGTAAAATACTAGATGTACAAGGTGTCAAAAAGGATATGTGGAATTTTGTTCCTTGAACTCAACATCCCAAAGGGCTACATACTTGGTCAATGACAAGATTACTCATGATTTGAGTGTGTGGTAATCTTGTGGAATGTAGATCATCCAAGTACCTGCAAAGAGTTAGATGCAATACAAGGAGGCAAATGTGTCCAAGACATATGATCATCATCATAAGAGAAATATCAAGGATTAGTCAAGAGGGCTCATGCCTTGCATGCATCAATGAAGTTATCACTCCAAGTTTGAAGCATCAATGATGTTCAACTCACTCCTTAAGCGACAAAACACTTTCTCATCAAGAGGTTTAGTAAAGATATCATCAAGTTGTTTGTCAGTACGAACATGCTTAAGATTAATGTCACCCTTGGCAATATGATCACGAATAAAATGGTGACGAACTTCAATATGCTTTGTTCGAGAGTGTTGCACTGGATTGTGTCCAATTTTAATTGCACTCTCATTGTCACAAAGCAAGGGAACACGTCTCAAATGTATCCCATAATCTTTAAGTGTTTGTGTCATCCATAACAATTGAGCACAACACGAACCAGCAGCAATATATTCCGCTTCAGCAGTGGATAATGATACCGAATTTTGTTTCTTGGAGGACCAAGATACAAGGGATCGACCAAGGAATTGACATGTACCCGAAGTTGACTTTCTATCAACCTTGTCACCGGCATAGACCGAGTCAGAATAGCCAACAAGGTCGAAAGAGGCTCTCTTAGGATACCAAATGCCAAAGTTTGGTGTGTGTATCAGGTATCTCACTATCCTTTTAACAGCTTTAAGATGACATTCTTTAGAGGCTGCTTGATATCGTGCACACATGCATACACTCAACATTATGTCAGGACGAGAAGCACAAAGATATAGTAGAGAACCAATCATAGAACGGTAAACCCTTTGATCAACGGGTTCTCCATCTTTTGTCAAGTCATTATGTCCACTAGTAGGCATGGGGGTACTCATACCTTTGCTTTCTTGCATGTTGAACTTCTTGAAGAGGTCCTTGGTGTACTTTGTTTGTGAGACAAAGGTACCCTCCTTAGATTGCTTGATTTGCAACCCAAGGAAGAATTTGAGTTCACACATCATGGACATCTCATACTTCTCCGACATGAGCTGTCCAAACTTTTTGCTAAAATGAGGGTTAGTTGAACCAAAGATAATATCATCAACATATATTTGGAACACAAATAGTTCACCATTAACCCTTTTTGTGAACAGCGTTGAGTCTATCTTTCCAATCTCAAAGCCTTTTTCAAGAAGAAAGCTAGTTAAGCATTTGTACCAAGCTCTAGGAGCTTGTTTAAGACCATAAAGAGCTTTGTGCAACTTGTAAACATGATTAGGCTTTTTGGGGTTCACAAATCCGGGAGGTTGTTTCACAAAAACTTCCTCCTCAATTTCACCATTTAGGAAAGCACTTCTGATATCCATTTGATAGAGAGTAATATCATGATGATTGGCATAAGCAAGAAGAATGTGAATGGACTCAAGTCTAGCAACGCGGGCATAGGTCTCACCATAGTCCATACCTTCGACTTGTGTGTAACCTTGGGCTACGAGACGAGCCTTGTTGCGGATGACTTGTCCATCTTCATCTTGCTTGTTCCGAAACACCCATTTGGTTCCAATGATGTTTTGATCATCCTTGGGCTTCTCTACCAAAGTCCACACCTTGTTCCTCTCGAAGTTGTGTAGTTCTTCGTGCATAGCGTTCACCCAATCCGGGTCTTCAAGTGCTTCTTCTACCTTCATAGGTTCAATACTGGAGATAAATGAGTAATGCTCACAAAAGTTAGCTAAGCGAGTTTTAGAGCGAGTAATTCTCCCGGAGTTGATGTCGTTCATCATTTGTTCCACGGGATGATTTTTCTTGACTCTTGCTCGAACTCGGGATAGCTTTTGTTGATGTTGTGGCTGAGCTTCCTCATCATCTTCATCTTCCTCTTCTTCTTCTTCTTCATTGTTGTTGGTGTTGTCTTGAGGCGGTGGAGAAGGAGGTTGTGGTGGATCTTCTTGTTGCACTTCCTCATCTTGGTGAGTTCCACTTGTGGAGGCCTCCATGTTGCCTTGAGGTTCATCTCGCCGTGAGGTAGGTGGCTCCACATATGTAGATGAGGTACTCTCCTTCACTTCCATGGGACGGATCTTTCGAATAGATAAGTCTTGGATAGCTTCCGATGGGTCCTTGTCTCCTACATCAATAGGCATTTGCTCTACTTGCGAGCCATTAGATTCATCAAACTTCACATCTACCGTCTCTTCAACCTTTCGGGTGAAATTATTGTAGACACGGTAGGTGTGGGAGTTTGATCCATAACCAAGGAGAAAGCCTTCATGAGATTTAGGAGCAAATTTAGACCGACGATGCTTATCAAGGATATAGCATTTTGAACCAAAGACACGAAAGTATCCCACTTGGGGTTTGTTACCGGTGAGGAGCTCGTATGATGTCTTGCCGAGGAGCTTATGAAGATAAAGCCTGTTGATAGCATGACAAGCTGTCTCGACCGCTTCTCCCCAAAAATGCTTCGGTGTCTTGTATTCATCAAGCATCGTTCTTGCCATCTCTATGAGCGTTCGGTTCTTCCTCTCAACAACTCCATTTTGTTGAGGAGTGTACGTGGCCGAGAACTCATGTAGAATCCCTTCCTCATCGAGAAAAGAGTCTACATTGGCGTTCTTGAACTCCGTTCCATTGTCACTCCGAACTTTCTTGATCTTCACCTCAAATTGATTTTGGGCCTTTTTGGCAAAGGTCTTGAACATTCTCTGAACCTGCGATTTATCATCAAGGAAAAATACCCACGTAAATCTGGAAAAACCATCAACTATAACTAGACCAAAGGAGTTACCACCAAGGCTTTTGTAAGCATTGGGACCGAAGAGATCCATATGAAGAAGCTCAAGCGGTCTCCTTGTGGTCATGATGTTTTTCACGGGATGACTTCCACCAACTTGTTTTCCTGCTTGACAAGCACTACAAAGTCTATCTTTGTCAAAGAGAACATCTTTAACACCAAGAATATGATCACCTTTGATTAGCTTGTCTAGATTGCGCATACCAACATGTCCTAGCCTTCTATGCCATAACCAACCTTTAGGGGATTTAGCAATGAAACAAGCTCTAGGTTGGGCTTTCTTAGTGAAATCAACAATATATAGATCACCTCTACGGATACCGGTAAAAGCCATGTTTTGATTGTCACGACGAAAGACTTGGCAATCTACTTTGGTGAATAGCACATTGAATCCAAAGTCAGCTAGTCTAGACACGGAAAGTAAATTGTATCCAAGAGATTCTACAAGCATGACATTTTGAATAGAGCTATCATGAGATATGGCCACCTTACCAAGGCCAAGTACCTTACCCTTGGAGTTGTCTCCAAAAGTCACATACTTGCGTGGACCATCGTTCTTTGCAAGCTCTCGAAACATGTCTTTATCTCCGGTCATGTGATCGGTGCATCCACTATCAAGAATCCACTCTTTTCCGCCGGACATGTAGTCTCTTAGATTTGCCATGAGATTGAGACTCTTCATGACTTTGTCTAGCTCGGTGTCCGAATCGGAGTAATCATCATCTTGCTCATGCTCATCATTGTATTGACCCATAGATTGCTCATCATCAACACCTAGGTCAATTTGATAAGTACTTGCATTAGTTTGGTCAATGTGATAATAATCTTCGGAATGCAATGCAAGAGCATTTCTAATTATAATATTGATAAGACCGGGATCACCCTTCTTTTTCATAAGATCACGAAGCTCAAAGAAGCATTTATCAAAGTTGGGATCATTGGGGTGCAACTTATCAAATTCAATAGTCTTGTGTAGAATTTCATCAAGACTTCTCAAAGAGTAGTCCGGATAAAGTTCTTCCAAGAACTTCCATATAGCATAGGCACACTCAAAGTTTGTAACAAGATTAAGCAAGTCATCGGGTAACCCTCTAATGATAAGATTTACAGTTCTAAGGTTACGAAGCAAATCAAGCTCTTCATCCATGGTAGGGTGCAAGGGATCAAAAGGAGGCACATAGGGGGTCTCAATATATTTGCACAAATTGTACATTTTAAAGATACTAAGCATTTCAGACCTCCATGAGTTATAGAACCTTCCATTAAGAACAGGCACTCTATGGCTAACACTCCCAAACGTAGACACGTCCATCTTCCTCCAATGGTGTGTAAACCAAAGCAATGGAGACCAAAGCTCTGATACCAATTGTAGGATCGAAGAAGGTGAGAGTGTCTAGAGGGGGGGGTGATTAGACTACTCGACAAAATAAAAATTCTGCCTTATAACAAGAACAGATTTTGGCAGTTTTTGCATAACACACAAGTCATGTAGCAAACTACACATGCAATTCTAGAGTATGGGCAGCGGAAAGTAAATTGCACAAGTAGTAAAGAGAGGTGGAGAAGATCAAACGCAGTTTGGAGACACGGAGATTTTTGTCGTGGTTCTGATAGGTGGTGCTATCGTACATCCACGTTGATGGAGACTTCAACCCACGGAGGGTAACGGCTGCGCGAGTCCACGGAGGGCTCCACCCACGAAGGGTCCACGAAGAAGCAACCTTGTCTATTCCATCATGGCCTACGCCCACGGAGGACTAGCCTTACTCGGGGTAGATCTTCACGAAGTAGGCGATCTCCTTGCCCTTACAAACTTCTTGGTTCAACTCCACATCTCAAAGACGGAGGCTCCCAAGCGACACCTAACCAATCTAGGATGCACCACCCTCCAAAAGGTAATAGATGTGGTTGATGATGATGAACTCCTTGCTCTTGTGCTTCAAATGATAATCTCCCCAACACTCAACTCTCCTCACTGATATGGCTGTGGTGGAAGAAAGGATTGAGTGGAAAGCAACTTGGGAAGGCTAGAAATCAAGTTTCATATGGTAGGAATGGAATGACTTGATCTCAACACAAGGGTAGGTAGTTCTCTTCTCAGAAAGTGTATGATAGGAGTGGTAGACTTTCTGATGGCTCTCTCCACGAATGAAGAGGGGGTGGAGGGGTATATATAGCCTCCACACAAAATCCAACCGTTACACACATAATTGAGCAATCTCGGTGAGACCGAAGTGAAAACTCGGTCAGACCAAAAGTTCAAATATAGTGAACGTTGGGGTTTTCGGTGGGACCGAAAATACCATCTCGGTGAGACCGAAAGTGCAGAGATATGAACGTTGGAGTTTTAGGTGGGACCGAGAAAGAAAACTCGGTTAGACCGATTTGAGAAAAGATAGGAACATGCCAGAATCGGTGAGACCGAAAATGCAATATCGGTGAGACCGATTTGAGCCAAGACAGAAGCTTGCCCATTTCGGTGAGACCGATAATGCAAACTCGGTTATTCCGAAATTATGTCAAACGGTTACAGAATGTTGGCAGTCCAGTCTCGGTGAGACCGATCTCAAACTCGGAATGACCGATTTTTCTAGGGTTTGGAATATGGCTGAAGTGGTTCATCTCGGTGAGACTGAGTTGGAAGAATCGGTTTGTCCGAGATTACTTATGAGTGTGTATAGAAGTGAAAGTTGCTGATAGTTGAAGGAGCTAAATTACTAAGCACTTGAGCAACCAGATCATCAACACAACCTCATCCCCTTTTAATAGTATTGGCTTTTTCCTATGGACTCAATGTGATCTTTGATCACTAAACCAAAAATGGAGTCTTGAGCTTTTGCCAATGCTTGCCTTAGCATTTTGAGGGGTCCACTTCTTCAGTCATTTCCATAGCCAATGTGATTGGATTTCCTGAACCATACTTGATAAAAGTATTAGTCCAACCACAAAGTATGTTGTCATTAATTACCAAAACCACCCGGAGAGAAAATGTGCTTTCAGGGCTGCGTTTCCTTCGTCTTCCAGCACCAGGGCTGTCGCCTGATGACGGCCGGGAAGAAGATAGAGTCTCACCGGAAGAGGTGGGTCTATCTGGAAGCCCAGCGCATCCATCCTCTGCTGGCGCTGCCTACTGCCCGTCCGGAGAAGCTTACTGGCTGGCGCCACGCGAAGCTCATCGGCTCTCTTGCCGGGCCTGTCTTGGCGAAGATTGAGGCCGACCCGAGCTCGAGGCTCGAAGGGGGGCAGATCGTGAAGGAGTTCTTGAGGCAGCGTCTGGCTCCGCTGTAGGCTCACTCACGCCCCATGTGGGAGCTGATGGGTGACGACGACGGGCTCCGGCTGTACCCAGCGATGCTGGCCGAAGACGATCTGGACTTCACCTCGAGAGCTCTCCTGGGGATGGTCCAGGAGGATCTTCCTGGGGCCTACCTGCCGCTATACAGCCGCCCTGACAAGGCTGAGCTGTTGATGGCCATGCCGGACCTTGATTCGCTCGTGGGTGCTCCGCCCATGTTAGACGCGTCTTCTAGTGCTGACGACGAGAGGGAAGAGGGGGGCTCGGAGGATACCCTAGACGACGAAGGGGACTCCTTCAAGGCGTTTGCCGAAGCAATGACGCCAGGTGCATGTGCCGCCGGACGGTCCCAGGCGACCACTACACGTCGATCCGGATGCACTGCGTCCGGGGGAAGCAAGGTGGCGACTCCACGGAACAGTACCATGCTAGCGAACCTGGCGACCACGTCCGCGCCCAGGACCGTGGCCTCACACCTCGCCCAGGCCCGGGCTATCGGCATGCCCAGTGCGCCAGGAGCTGCTGTTAACCTGCTAGTGAAGAGAAGGGCATGCCTCACCTCCGACGAGTAAGTGTGCAATTTCTCACTCGTCCTTAGTTGTCGTGCCCCTGATGCGATCTCCCTGATGCAGCACCCTGGGGGGTGTGTGATGAAGAAGGTGAAGGGGGAGGTCACGCTGCGGTGCCCTGCTCCTCCGACTACTGGTGCGACCTCGTGGAAGGGTGCCGGCTCTGGCGAGGGAGGCCGGAGCCCCCGAGCCCCTGGTCGAGCGGTCGGTCTTGTTGGTGCTCGTGCGCCAGCCGGCGCGGCCTAGTCCTGAGGCTTTGGACGTTGCCTCCGCCGCGCTGGGTCGTCTTCGCGCTGATCTACAAAATGGTGACGGCCACCTGACATAAGGGCGCCTGGGGCTGATCCACGGGTGGCTCCTGGCAGACAAGTCTGCAGGATCTCCTGGGATCAGGCCTCGGCGGCTGCTGCCAAGGGTGGAGAGGAAGCTGCGACAGCCACGCTGGCTCGTGACGCCACGCGAGCTGACGCCGCGTCCTTCGAGAAGCGCTACCTCAAGGCAGAGAGCGAGTTGGGGGCCCTCTGCGAGGAAGACACTAGGCGCGCCCTGGAGCTCAAGAGGTTGGAGAAGGAGCTCGAGGCGCAGAAGACCGCAACGTCCCGGCTGCAACAGGAGCAGCTTGCTGATCGCGCAGCCCTGGAGAAGCTGAAGGTTGAAGTTGAGCAGGCCAGGGCGGCCCAGGCCGCTCGCGTCCAGGAGGAAGCCCTTGCGGCCTCGGCGATGGTGAGTCCCGAGGCCCTTGCCGCCTTTGACCTTGAGGCCCGCAAGGCGCTGCATGCCGCCTACGGGGAAGGGCTCAAGGAGTCGCTGGCCACCCCGGAGGGAGGCCCCGCCGGGCTCCTTGCTGCGCTCATGGAGTCCCTGCGTGGTGTTACGTCCGCGATTGGCTAGTTAGCTGACATCGAGAGTTGTACGCTGCTTAGCTTGGTCCTGACGCATGTGTGCAGCCACCTAAGTCTTCGTGACCCCACCCTTGACCTGGCCTTGGTGTCCGAGCCCGTGACTAAAGTCATGGAGAACACGGCTGCCAAGGCCCTGAGGGTGAAGGTCACGTCGCTGGTGGAGGCGTTCCTCCAGGCTACCGCTACCGTAGCCGAAGGGGAGACGACCGGTACTACTGCGCCCGGCGATGCCTAGTCCGTTCCTGCTTAATGGGAGAAGTGCGAGTGCCTCGGTGAAGCGTAAGAACTTTGTTTTGGATTTGAAAAAATTGGCATTATTGTAATAGCTAGATGATTCCATGCTTGCTTCCTTTCATGTTTTCTTAGGTGCTCTGCGTCGGCAGGGCCCAACCCCGCGCATACCTGGACTGCCATTGAGCCCTCTGGATGACCGGGGTTACCGTAGTAACTAGACTCGCCATTGAGCCCTCCGGATGACCAGGGTTACCGTAGTAACTAGACTCAAGGGATGAGGGTCTACGTGGCCAGTGAGGCCCTTGGGTCGCGATGCCCAAGGGTCCCCCTTGACGTTCAAGCGATCCCGTTTTCGTTTTGCATCGACAGGGCCCAACCCCGCGCATACCTCAATCGCCTGCCCTCCGGATAACCGGGGTTATCGTCATAACTAGACTCAAGGAATGAGGGGCTACGTGGCCAGTTAGGCCCCTGGGTCGCGATGCCCAGGGGTCCCCCTTGACGTATGAACGGCTCTCATGAAGGAGAACGAGCACCATACCTTGCCCACGAGCCTTCGCCTGGGATGGGGGCACTAGAAGGCCAGGTGTCTGGGCACCTGGTATGGTGGCGTCTGCCAGGGGTGACCTGAGCATCGCCCCCGTGCCTAGCCCCCCTCGCGACACCCATCCAAGGAGAAGTTGTGAGCGTCGTGAGCTAAAAAGCTCCCTGAGTTGGTGCGACCACGGAGGGCCACCCTCAGTTGTTTATAACTAGCACGGAGCATAGAGCTACCACACTTGCGCGGAGCGTGCGCAAAACCACGCCTGGGTCGTATCGGCCAGTGCGGAGCTTGGTGCTTCCACTAGTTCGTGGGCATAACCGCTCCTCGGTTGGATCTGCCAGCGCGGAGCTTGGTACTTCCACTGGACCGTGGGAGGGAGCCTCCCACCGGGAGAGACTCCAGGGCGTGTACAGCCCCGTCCTCACATGTGGCTTGCACGATAGGACAGCCAAGGTGTATATGGGCCCTCCTCAGGACGAGCTCAATGACTCTGAGGAAGTTCTCGTGAGCTTACGCATCACTCACGAGACCCTACCCGGAGGCGGGTTGCGCCTGAGTCTTCTTCTGCAAAATGTGAAAAGAGAGGTGTTGTGTCGACCTGTGCCGAGTGCATCTCCAGGGGACGTTGCATGAGAAGGCCGTAGCACCAGTGACCCCAGGAGGTGACGTCATGGGGATAACTCGCGAGATAGAGCTCAGCCACTGGATTTGTCAACGATGCAGGGACGGACCCGAGCACACACGTCGTGCCCAGTCTTCTCATGCCACGATCCAAAAGAAAAACAGTCGGCGCGTGGTTCCCGCGTGAGTGAGGCACCTCCCACGGGCCCCTACTTACCCATCCACGATCAGCCCATGCGAGAACAAGGTACCAAGGACCATGGGAGGTGCCGTCACGGTAATGGCTCGCTAGACAGAGCTCAGCCCTTGAGTTTATCGACGCTGCAGGGACGGACCCAAGCACGGACGTCGTGTCAGTCCTTAATCATGGGGCGGTCGCGAGTGGGCTCACAAGGACTCATGACCTTAGTGGCGGTGAGGACGCCGAGTATAAAGATAATGTGAATGGAAAGAAATATCTGGACTTGTTCATGCAAAAAGGGAGATAACCGCGGGGGATCAGCCCCCAGCGGCCTGAGGATGATGTAGCCCGAGAGGCGCCCTCGTTTGGATACCTGAAGTGTCACCTGATACTTGCCGAAGGAGAGTCGGGGTAGATGAAGACGCGAGTTGTGCGGGTCGCTCCTGAGGATGTCGGGCTCCTGAGGCCCAGGGGCTCTGGAGGCTCTCAATGGTCGTGCGGGCCCGGCTCTCGCTCCATCCGGACCGCCTGCCAGTGAGCCTCCCGAGCCCCCCACAGCCCGCTGTGCGAGATGCTGGAATGTGGTAGCTGCGTTGCGGAAGCCGAAGAGTGTGCAGACGTAGCTGCAGGGGAGGGCCCTCCTCCGGCCTGCCGGCCTACGGCCAGAAGGGCTCCTCAGAAGCGGCTTGGTTGAGACCCGCGATGTCGACGCAAACGCGGAAGAAGTCGCCTGGGCTGCGAGCAGGTGAACTTGGGGTTGTGCGGTTACGCTCACCGCGGATGAGTCTTGCGTACTGAAGTTCCTCTGTAACTTGGTCGATGAAGTCCTGAGCCCCCAGCGCTCAACGACTCATGCTGGGCTCACAAAAAACGTGCATCAAGATACGCTTGCAGGTGGTGCTCGGATGTGACACCCCGAGACCGGTGCGCCAGGTGTCAGCCAGTTATTCGTTGTCAGTGCCATGTCATCTTCTTGCGTGATGGTGTAGCCATGTCATCTTGTGTGTTGCATCAGCATGTTTTCAAAACTTGCACCCGTCTGAGTTCCCTCGTCCTCTCCGTTGTCTGTTCTGAGCCCAGACACACTTGCACGCGCCCGCGGTGCCTCCGAATTTTTATTTTATGAGTGGCCAGAAAATGTTCTCGGAATGGGATGAAACTTGTCATATGGTCTTATTATAGTGTAGACAGGCCGCCTGCCAAATTTCATCGCATTCGGAGCTCATTTGATAGGCCAACGGATATATATAGCGGCACTAGTCGCCGGTTATTTCGTCGGACGTTTTCAGTCTCCAAAAACCTCCGCGGGCCTTCCTCTCTCTTCTCTTCCCTAAGCCCAAGGCCTCTGCACAGCCCACTAGCCTTCCCTAGGCCCATCCTAACTCCCCTCGCGATCGGATCCGTCAGATCGCGATCGGAGGGCTCTAAAACCCCTACAAACTCCAAACCCTAGCCCTCCTACTATAAATGGACTCCCCCTAGTCCATTTTTGGCCTTCCCCTACCTCCCTCCTCAATTTTCGCGCAGTGCTTCCACCGTTGCCGTCGCGTGCTTCCACCGTTGCCGTCGCGTGCTTCCACCGCCATGGCCGCCCCTTCTCTCCTCTGCACCGGAGCGCCCCGCCATCACCGGATCCGGCCGGGACCGGGCTCCCTGGCCCCGGATCCACCGCCGGCTGCCCGGATCTAGCGATCCCCTGCGCCGCCGGCCTCCTCCCGGCTGCCCCTCGCCTGATGCTAGCCGCGCCGCCGGCTCCTGCGTCGGGCCCGGGAACGGGGACGACGCCCCTCCAGCGTCCCGCGTGGGCCGGCCTGCCCCGACGACCGAACGCAGCCCGGCTCGCCTCTCGGCCTCTCCCACTCGCCTTCGTGGCCCGATCGCCAGGCGAGGCCCAGCTCCCAGCCGAGGCCCAGGCTCTCCTCCCTCGGGCCTCCTCGCCCCACGCGGCCTCTCCAGCTCCCCCCGCGGGCCCAGCCCTCGCAGCGCGGCCAGGCCGCTTCGGCCCAGCGCCTCGCCTGCCTCCCTCGGGCCCGAGGCCGCCAGCCGCCTCCAGCCGCTAGGTGGGCCGGCGCCCCTCCAGCCGCCTCGCCTGGCCCGTCACCCCTCCGGCCCGCCTCCAGGCCTCCCTCAGCTAGCCCGAGCCTGCTGCTATCCTCTTCTTTGGGCCGAGCCCACTTGGTGAGGCTCCCTCCTATCACTCGCCCTAGGCGCTGTTTAGTATATCTCGCCCGTCGTTTTTTCCAGAAAACTGCAAAGTCTTTTAATTGTCTGCAGTAATGTTGCATCTTTGACTAGTGATAACTTTTTGTGTGCTTATCCGATTTGAGTGAATGATATGTCAAAATGATCGTGGTGATATGCTCTACTCTTTGTTCCATTGTGACATGCATGTTTGACTTCATCTAGATGCTTAAATATCTGTTGCAAGAGTGCTACTTGATATAAACTGCTGGTACTTGTTGTTTTCATGCCATGTTTGAGATATGATAACTTGGTGCATGTTTATCCAAATGATGCAAATGATATGTCCACATGTTCATCATGAGATGCTCAACATGTTGGTTGCTATAGCATGCTTGTTTGAGTTCATATTTCCATGTTTATCTATGTTGCAAAAGTGCATTTGGCTGTTATGTTCTGAAACTTGTTATGAGATACTGATTTCAATTGCTCGTTGCTATTATTGTGTTTGTCCCCTTGTCACATGCCTAGATGTTTTAGAATCTCCATGATGTGCTCTTGGATGTGGTGCATTTAACTTTCCATGATATGCCTTTTGTTGACTTAAACATGCTTGCAAACTTGCCATGTTGCTGTTACTGTTTTAACACTTAGTGAAATTTCACTAAGTCTGGAATCTGTAATTTTTGGATGCCATGTCTGCTTGTTGTTCTAGGCAAATCGATGATAGTTTTGGGTGACTATTGATGATTCCTTGTTGTATATATTGTTGGCTATCCATTCATGTCCTCACAAGCTCTTTTGGGTGGCTGTAACATATTTAATTCTTGCTCTCAAGTTGCTATAAATTAGTGCTCTCAGGATTTTGTTGTCATGTTCAAAATGGTGTAGCTTGTCGCTATTGATCCATGCCTCCTATGGAGATGCTCCAATAGAGTTGTTTGCTGTAGGATATGCCTACTTCATGTTCATGCTTCTTATCACCATGCTTGAGTGTTGTAGCTTATATTTATCATGCTCCAAAGTTGCTATGTGGCTGTTAATTTCAGCTCGTTGTTATATTTTGTTTCATGTGTATCTTTTAGCCCGTTGCTCCGTTTTGAGCAAGTCCTATATGAAAATTGAGTGATTTTGCATGTAGATTCATATTATCCTCTTGTTAACATGTTTTGAAGTTTCTTGCTTGATGCATATTGTCATAGTCCTTGTGCGTATCTCTGTGTTTCCTATGTTGTCCTTCTGTGCATCCTTAGTGCATCTGCAGTGCTTCCTTAGTGCATCAGCCATGCTTCCTGTATAGATTGGCATGCATCATGTCTTGCCATGTATTGCATCATATATACTTGTGTTTATTTCTATGCTTCCTACCTTGCCATGTTATGCTTCCTGTATAGACTTGCTATGCTTCCTGTATAGACTAGTTATGCTTCCTGTATATACTTGTTGTGCTTCCTGTATAGACTTGTTGTGCTTCCTATATAGACTCGTTTGCATCATACTTGCTTAAGCACATTGCCATGTTTCCTGTGATGTTTTCTGTGCTTCCTACCTTGCCATGTTTTGCTTCCTGTGTAGACTTTCTGTGCATCATAAGTAGACTTGTTTTTGCATCATACTTGGTAGTGTATTGTTATGTTCTTGAGTGGTTTGTTTACCGTATTGCTTGCTTCTTCTCGATAGTGCTTGTTTCGTTGCGTCGTGAGGATTCGTTCGTCTACCCATGGTTCTCCTTCAAGGCTTCCTCTTCGTCTTCTTCGTGGATCCGTTCTTCTTCCTTGCGGGATCTCAGGCAAGATGACCATACCCTTGGATACCTTTACTATCATTGCCTTTGCTTAGTTGTCTCGATGCTATCGTTACATGTCGCGCTACCCATCTTATTGTCAGCCCCTCTCCTTGTTGCCATGAAACCTCTAACATTTGAAACCTTCCTAGCAAAACCATTGTTTGGCTATGTTACTCGCTTGCTCAACCCCTCTTATAGCGTTGTTAGTTGCAGGTGAAGATGAAGATCATTCCAGGAGGGAACTTGTTGTTGAAATATCACAATATCTATAATTATTATTAACACACCTATATACTGGGCATGGGTGGAAGGCTTGGCCTTTTGCTCGGTATTTTGTTCCACTCATGCCACCTTAGGTGCCCATAAACCGGCATTATGTTCCTTGATTTTGCGTTCCTTACACGATGGGTGGATGGGGACCCCTTGACAGTTCGTCTTTGAATAAAACTCCTCCAGCAAGGCCCAAAATTGGTTTTAATTTTCTCATAATAACAACTTAATTAATTAATTAATTTGCATAGGGAGTTAGCGCTACCCGAGGATTCTTTCTACATAGCATGGGGGCCAGTGCTGATGGTGTTGGTCCCAAACGGGGGTTCTGCGGGGCCACCACGGGGAAACTCGAGGATAGGTTTTACTCGTACTATCGCCCATCCGGTCGTGCCCTGAGAAGAGATACGCGCGGCTACTATCAGGGTGTTGACACACCGGGAGGTCTTGCTGGACTTGTTTTACCATTGTCGAAATGTCTTGTGCACCGGGATGCCGAGCCTGGTCGGATTTCCCTAAGATAAGGGGTGATGATATTATATTTATCATTTCAGCTAATCGTGAGAGCTTGTGATGGGCTAAGTTGGGACACCCCTGCAGGGTTATGATCTTTCGAAAGTCGTGCCCGCGGTTATGTGGCAGATTGGAATTTGTTAATGTCCGGTTGTAGAAAACTTGTCAGAGGATCAGAAGTAAAACACACAACTGTGTGAGTAGCCATGACTGTCTCTTTTCACTTTGAGAAGAGAACACGGTGGGGTTATGTTTGACTCGTATGTAGTTCATGATCTTTAGCGATCACTACTAGTTGCGACCGTTTGCGTAGATGCTCATCGTATTCTTGTACTCGTAAGTTAGCCACCATATATTTTGCTTAGCCGCTGCTGCAACCTCACCACTTTACCTCTTCCTTCCCATTATGCTTTGATAGTCTTGTTACCCATGGTTATGGGATTGCTGAGTCCTCGTGGATCACAGATACTACAACAACAGTTGCAGGTGCAGGTTTCCGCTATCTTGACGTGAGAGCGTATTCTTTTGTTGGAGTTATTGTTCTTCAGTCTTGGGTTAGGTTCCGGGTCGGCAGCCTGGGATAGCAGATGGATGTTTTGTGCTTTTCATGATTGTATCCGTAGTCGGATATTTGTATTGATGTTGTTGTATTCATGTGACTTGTATGTAATGTTGTATCCCCCATGTATGTATGTAATGGTACGATGTAGTGATATCCATCTTGCTAAGCGCCCGAAATGCGGTTGTCCCCAATAACGTAAGTGTCATGTGATCGGGATAGAATCACATCTTGGGCCTGACTAGTTGGTATCAGAGCCTCGACCGACCATAGGAGCCCCCTCGATTGATCGTAGCTTGTCCGTTGTTGAGTCTAGCAGAAAACTTTTTCGGAGTCTAGTTATATCGGAGAGTAGGAATTCTTTTTACTCCCCTGCCCCTTCGTCGCTCTGGTGAGGAATCTTGACGTAGGTGTTTTGAATTACTCCTCTTCCCCTTCAAATTTTTTTTAGGATCTCGCGTGGTTAGTTTTTCGTTCGTTGCGTTGTTAGTTCTTTCATTTGGTGCATCTCTCGTCAAGTGGATTCAACCCTCTTCTTCTTTGCAAGTTCAATCCTCAGTTCTTTCCAACCGCTGGTGTTTCCCCGTCCGTTGTATTCTTTCTTTTCCCACCCTCCCACCCTTTTGCTTCTCGGAGCCGGAGTCCTTAACCGGGTATCCATCCTACTCGTGTGAATCCTTTGCATTCTTTCCTCAGTTATTTCAACTGGTGAATTCTCGTCTAGCTCGTCATCATTCTTGTTTTTTCTTCTCCGATGAGTTCTTCTCTCGGTTGATATCCTTCACCTCTTCTTCTTTTCCGATGGATTCAACTAAAGTATTCGGTGTTGTTCATATTCTTTTCCCTCGGCTCAGATGTTTCCTCTTGCTCGTTCGTCCTCTCGCCATTTAATTGTTCCGGAGTTCCGAAGAAATCTCATGATATTCGTCTGTCTTCCAATTAATTTGAGGTTGTCACCTCATTCGAGTCCTTGAATCATTTCCGGTGCATTATCTCCTTTCGATCAATTCTCAACGGTGGTTTTCTATTCGGTGGGCTCATAACCCACAGGTCTTTCCCAGGATCTTACCCGACTCTTCTAATTTCCCGGAGTGTTCCTAATTATTTTCAAGTATGACGTTAGTATGGATTCCATCAGTCATATGCTTTCTCCAAGATCGTTTTCAATTCTTTTCAGCAGTGGTTCAACCTTTCTTCTCTTCATTCATCCGGAGTAGTTCATGAATTCTTTTTCTTGTGTTCCTCCGAAGGCCATCATTTTAGAAGATTTCTTCGTTCTCAGTTTTCAACTTCGTCCTCCAAATATTCTTCATTGATGCATCTTCGTTCGTCTCACATTATTCCGGTGCTTGTTCAAGTATTCTTTAATCAGTTCACGATCTCGTTGCTCTCGTCATTTTAATTCCCTCAAGTGCTTTATTCTTCCCGGAGATTCATTCTCTTGTGTTCACTCAATCTCAATTCTTCACGGTGGCTTATCCCCTTGCATCATTGATACGTCCAAAACGTATCTATAATTTATGCTTGCTCCATGCCTCTTTTAGGTGATATTGCTATGATATTTATACACTTCCATACACTTTTGATCATATTTGGACTAACCTATTAACTCAGTGCACCCCAGTGCCAGTTTCTGTTTTCGGCTATTTTTGTATTTCAGGTTTTCACGTTACGAGAACTGCCAGGAAAAATCCAGAAAAATTATATAAAAAATCAGCGTTCCAGAAACTACCGTGCGCCCGAAGGACAGCCGGGGGGGGGGGCCAACAGGGCTCCAGGCGCCTTGGCGGCGCCCCCCCCCTAGGCCGCGCCGGGGGGGGCGCCTGGGCCCCCCGAGGCTCCTCCGATGCCCCCCTTTGGCATATATTTAAAGCGTCTCCCGAAACCCTCGAGACAGGAACTCTTTTCGCGATCCCATCTCTGTTCCGCCATCGCCGCCGCTTCCATGATCGGGAGCACCAGGAGAACTCTTCCCGGCACCCTGCCGGAGGGGAGGATCACCACCGGGAGCCTCTCCACCACCATGGACGCCTCCCGGATGAGTTGTGAATAGTCTCCCTTGGACCATGAGTCCATGACCAGTAGCTATGTGATGTTCTCCTCCCGTTCTTGTGCTTCACTAATTAGTCCTCATGAGCTGCCCTACATGATCGAGGCACATATGTAATCCTTATGCTGTTGCTATGATGAGTTTGCTGGGATCCGATGGATTATGAGATTATGTTCAGATTGTGTTTGAGTAATATATTTGATCTACCTCTTTTATATTTATGTTCGTAAGTAATTCTTGCATGTTCTCCGTTGTTATTTATTGCTTTGGCCAAGTAATAGGTAGTGACTCCAAGAGGGAACGTTATGCTTGATTGTGGGTTCATGCCCCTCGATGACTAGTTTGAGTGACAGAAACATGAGTCTAGGGGATGTGCTGTTGCCACAAGGGGGAAAACAACGGTGCTTGTGCCCGCGGGTGCAAGGATTGTTTACTTTACGCAAAGTTATTTTAATGCAGTTGTCTGTTGCATTGAGTTTACACTATGGGTGGGACTCGCAACTTAATAACAGCGAGATGTTCTGGATAGATATCCCAAGGTGGATGATTAGTAGTAGATATTGATGGATTTCGGTCTACTTACTTTGGCATACCACCCATGCTTTGAACCTCAACCTTTCTTGCAATGTAGTCAGCATTGGTTTGCGCACATGGTCCTGTCAATTGCCCAGCTGTAATTCTTTTACCTCACATAGCTGTTTTATCGTATTTTGGGAGAGAGACATCACTAGTGAACATCATGAGACTCCGGTCCATATTACCATCATTGATCACATCCGCTATTTACTTTTCGCTATTATTTACTATTGCAATTATATCTATCACTACTATCACTTGCGTTTAATCCTTTGTGAACTACAAGGCCGGAGGGATTGACAACCTCTCTGTACTCGTTGGGAGCAAAGTTATTTGTATCTGTGTGCAGGTCCACGTTGATTGCTAATATCTGGCCCCGTAGCAGTTGACACCTTCTTGTTGAACCTAGGAGTCTCTGGGGATTCGATCCTTGGTATCTTTGCCAAGGGAAAAGCTTCCGCAACACTACATCTCACACCTTCCACTTAGGGTAACCAATGAGGGGCGAGAAGCCTAGCAAGAGTTTTTCTGGCGCCGTTGCCGGGGACTCCACTCTTCAAGATAGGGGAGTTGCACGCTATCTTTTACCTTTGCTTTTAGTCTTGTTAGTTTACCTTTCAGTTTCTGCTTTAGTATCTTTTATCGAAAATCACAAAAATAGTTATCTCGCTTGCTTGCTACTATGGGTTCCACCAAAAACACTAGATGGGAGGAGTACACCCCTTCTTACATTACACCAATCACCACTGTCGGGATCTACAAAAGTAATAAACCTTGTGATTATGTTAGTCTTGACGGAGGGTTATGCCCATGGCATGGTCTTCCCGGAAAAGAGTATGAGCCTCAGTTTAAAATTGCTCCTAAGCTTCCCCAAACTTGGGAAGACGTTCAAACTCTTATAATAGAGAGCGATTCAAACAAAGAGGATGACACTAAAATTCTGCCCAATAAAAATAAAATTGATTTTGATAATTGTAGTATTTCAGAAGTTGTCACCTTTCTGCAAGGAATGGCCAAAGATCCCCACACTAGCACGCTTAATCTTGCCTTCACAAAGCATGTCACTAATGCTCTCATCAAGCTAGGGAGGAGAAACTTAGAGTAGAAGCCTCCATACCTAGAAAGCTAGAAGATGGTTGGGATCCTATGATAAAAATTAAATTGAATGACTTCTCTTGCTATGCATTATGTGATGTTGGAGCTAGTACCTCTGTTATGCCCAAAAGAATATATGATATGCTTAAATTGAAACCTTTTGATTCTTGTACTTTTGGTGTTCGTCTCGTTGATTCTTCCATAAAGAAACCTTTGGGGAGGATCGGCGATGTTCTTATCATTGTCAATGATAATTATGTTCCCGTTGATTTTACCATTATGGATATTGAATGTCAACCTTCTTGTCCAATTATTTTGGGACGTCCCTTTTTACGGACCGTTGGTGCTATCATTGACATGAAAGAGGGGAATATAAAATTTCAGTTTCCTCTCAAGAAAGGGATGGAACACTTCCCTCGAAAGAAGATCAAGTTACCTTTTGAGTCCGTTGTACGGGCTAGCTATTCTTTTACTCTTGATAAGACTTGATCTACATGCATTATGCCTAGCTTAAAGGCATAAAAGAAAGCGCTTTTGGGAGGCAGCCCACATGAATTAATTTATTTTGCTTTTGTTGTGTCTTGATGTTTTTTACTACTGTAGCATCATCATTGTATCTTTACTTTTCATATTTGTGCCAAGTGTAGCCTCTGATTGCTAGAAAGTTCAAAAGTTGTGAGGTGCTGTCCAGGAAACAGATTCTGTCCTTGGATAGAAAAATTCGTATAAAATCACCAGATCATCTTTTTGGTCTCAATTTTTTCGACAGCGTTCTCTATATAATTTTCTTTCGTGCGTCTGTTCTGAGTTTTTTTTATTTGAGTTGCAGAAGTGCCCCGAACAAATCATTTACTACCTGATGTTCTATTTTTCACAGATTCTGTCCTGTTTTGCCTTTCCTTCATTTTGCAAACCAAGAGCTTGCTTTTTCTTTGCAAAAAACTTTTGGCAATCTTGAGAAACAGTAGAAATTCAAGAATATCTTTATTTCCAGCAAGGTATAATTATTTTATTATGGGTACTAACCTCGCTAATCAGATTATGATGAGTTATGTATGAAGGGAGTTTTCAAGTGTGGGAGGGAAGATGATAAAAAGATTCAGGAGTGTCAAGCGCTCAAGCTTGGGGATGCCCCCATGCACCCCCAAGAAATATTCAAGGAGACTCAAGCGTCTAAGCTTGGGGATGCCCCCGTGCATCCCCTTCTCCATCAACATTATCAGTTCGTCTTTCGTTCCACTATATTTTAATCACTTCATGTGTTATGTGCTATGCTTGGAGCGTCTTGCTTTTAGTTTCCTTTTTAGTTTATCATAACGAGTCGGAATTCAGCTTTCTTTATGTGGGAGAGAAACACGCTCCACTTCTACCTAGAACATAAAATAGAATTTTCATGTCTATCTTTCCTGTGTGTGTTCTTTGTCTTTTAATAGCTACTATCATGTTCAGCTCTTAGCTTTCATGCTTATCTTTTCAAGAGCTTTTGTTTAGTTGGTTGCTTGAACTCTCTTTAATTACCATGCTTATCTTATTAAGAGAGTTTGCTTCCATTGCATTGGTTAATATGTCTATGATATAGATGCTACGTGCATAATGGCGCTTGGTAGTTCAGGTTTTCTTATGGTTGGTCTCAAATAGCTGGGGGATTCCCAATGTGTTATTGGAGTACCAACATGATTTGTTTGCCAATGATTTGGTATGGTTTAGTAATATCTTCCCTCAAGAATTTATTTTGATTGACTTGGCGTATGCTCACGCATATTATAGACTGTAAAGAAAGTCTGTCAAGCCTTGATGATCTTTTGTTTCTGAGTAGCGATATAACTTCCATGCCTGATTCAATGTTGCTTTGTCGCTCTGCATGATTATGACCGTCATTGCTCTCTTAGTTGGTCGCTCCCAGTCTTTTGCTAACTTCCACTTGTACTAAGCGGACTGACTGCTTGTGCATCCACATCCTTTTAAACCAGTTATGCCATATGAGTCCACCATACCTACCTATATGTGGTATTTCACCGCCACTCCAAGTAAATTTACATGTGCTACCTTTAAAACCTTCAGTTTTTGCAATACATAGCTCATGGGAAAGTAGCTTAAAAACTATTGTGGTAAAGAATATGTTGCTTATGTATCTTATTTTCTTATAAGTTGCTTGCTGAGCGGTAACCATGTTTCTGGGGACGCCATCAACTGTTACACTTTTGTTGAATATCATGTGAGTTGCTATGCATGTTCGTCTTGTCTGAAGTAAGGGTGATTTGCCATGGGTTGAATGGTTTGAGTATGCATATTGTTAGAGAAGAACATTGGGCCGCCAACCAAAGCCATGTATCATGGTGGAAGTTTTAGCTTGGACATTAATCCTCAATCTCTTATGAGAATATGCTTAAGCATTAAAGAGGAGTCCATTATCTATTTTCTATGTTGTCACGGTATGGATGTCCTCAAGTTGAGATCTATCAAAAACGAGAAATCAAATGCGATCTATCTCCTTGGACCTTTGTACAGGTGACATAGAGGTACCCCTTTGTGACACTTGGTTGAAACATATGTAATGCAATGACAATCCATGGAAATCCGAGCTAATTAGGACAAGGTGCGAGCACTATTGGTATTCGATGCATGAGGCTTGCAACTTATAGGATGTCTTATGCATAACACATATGAAGTACTACTACCGTTGACAAAATTGTTTCTATGTTTTCAAAATAAAAAGCTCTAGCACATGAGTAATCCCTGCTTCCCTCTGCGAAGGGCCATTCTTTTACTTTTATGTTGAGTCTCCACCTTCTTTTAAAAGCACCAACTATTGAGAGCATGATTGTCATTCTGAGTGTAATGTGCATTGTCCCAAAGTAGCATTGTCTTTTGCATGATTGTGATATCGTTTATTCTGAAATCATTGTATCTAGTCATCACTTAAACCTTGAAGGTGCCCCTGCATTTATGTTTTGCTTCACTAAAGGGGGCAAGCTAGATATCACTTTATCATATTTGCACATCATGTTCATTGCAAATCTATTTGATGTTTCAGTATCATATTGTAAAACTTTCAGTTCTTTGTGATTTTCTCATGAGGCAACTTAATTACTACAGATTCATTGTCTCAGTAAGCTTTTGTCATATGACTATGAAAAAGTCCTATATGGTTAATAGCATGTCACCACAGAAATTATTCTTGTTATCATTTACCTACTGGAGGACGAGCAGGAATTAAGCTTGGGGATGTTGATACGTCCAAAACGTATCTATAATTTCTGCTTGGTCCATGCCTCTTTTCGGTGATATTGCTATGATATTTATACACTTCCATACACTTTTGATCATATTTGGACTAACGTATTAACTCAGTGCACCCCAGTGCCAGTTTCTGTTTTCGGCTGTTTTTGTATTTCTTGTTTTCACGTTACGAGAACTGCCAGGAAAAATCCAGAAAAATTATATAAAAAATCAGCGTTCCAGAAACTACCGTGCGCCCGAAGGACAGCCGGGGGGGCCACCAGGGCTCCAGGCGCCCAGGCGGCACGCCCCCCACCCCTGGGCCGCGCTGGGGGGGCGCCTGGGCCCCTCGAGGCTCCTCCGATGCCCCCCTTTGGCATATATTTAAAGCGTCTCCCGAAACCCTCGAGACAGGAACTCTTTTCGCGATCCCATCTCTGTTCCGCCGCCTCCGCCGCTTCCAAGATCGGGAGCACCAGGAGAACTCTTCCCGGCACCCTGCCGGAGGGGAGGATCACCACCGGGAGCCTCTCCACCACCATGGACGCCTCCAGGATGAGTTGTGAGTAGTCTCCCTTGGACCATGAGTCCATGACCAGTAGCTATGTGATGTTCTCCTCCCGTTCTTGTGCTTCACTAATTAGTCCTCGTGAGCTGCCCTACATGATCGAGGCACATATGTAATCCTTATCCTGTTGCTATGATGAGTTTGCTGGGATCCGATGGATTATGAGATTATGTTCAGATTGTGTTTGAGTAATATATTTGATCTACCTCTTTTATATTTATGTTCGTAAGTAATTCTTGCATGTTCTCCGTTGTTATTTATTGCTTTGGCCAAGTAATAGTTAGTGACTCCAAGAGGGAACGTTATGCTTGATTGTGGGTTCATGCCCCTCGATGACTAGTTTGAGTGACAGAAACATGAGTCCAGGGGATGTGCTGTTGCCACAAGGGGGAAAACAACGGTGCTTGTGCCCGCGGGTGCAAGGATTGTTTACTTTACGCAAAGTTCTTTTAATGCAGTTGTCTATTGCATTGAGTTTACACTATGGGTGGGACTCACAACTTAATACGAGCGAGATGTTCTGGATAGATATCTCAAGGTGGATGATTAGTAGTAGATATTGATGGATTTCAGTCTACTTACTTTGGCGTACCGCCCATGCTTTGAACCTCAACCTTTCTTGCAATGTAGTCAGCATTGGTTTGCGCACATGGTCCTGTCAATTACCCAGCTGTAATTCGTTTACCTCACATAGCTGTTTTATCGTCTTTTGGGAGAGAGACATCACTAGTGAACATCATGAGACTCCGGTCCATATTACCATCATTGATCACATCCGCTATTTACTTTTCACTATTATTTACTATTGCAATTATATCTATCACTACTATCACTCGCGTCTAATCCTTTGTGAACTACAAGGCCGGTGGGATTGACAACCTCTCTGTACTCGTTGGGAGCAAAGTTATTTGTATCTGTGTGCAGGTCCATGTTGATTGCTAATATCTGGCGCCGTAGCAGTTGACACCTTCTTGTTGAACCTAGGAGTCTCTGGGGATTCGATCCTTGGTATCTTTGCCAAGGGAAAAACTTCCGCAACACTACATCTCACACCTTCCACTTGGGGTAACCAACGAGGGGCGAGAAGCCTAGCAATCATTCAATTTCATTCCTTACGGTGGTCATTCTCGTTCTTCACTCGATTGTAATTCTTCTCGGTAACTTGTTCTTTTCATCATTCAATTAATTCTTCCCGGTGGCTTGTTCTTTCTTCACCAGGTTTCAATTTTTTTACGGTGGTTGTTCAATATCTTCACTCGGTTTCCATTCCTTACGGTGATTCTCTCAAGAGTTCTTTTCCGAGGTGATCATATCAATTCATTCCTTCATTCCAATCCTACCGGTGTTTCATGAAGATTTTCGCAAATTCGCGATATATCCTTCTTTAATCAATTTCTTCGAGGATAAGTGATATGCGAATCCATTGCTTTCATCAATTTAATTGAGGGAGGATAAGCATAACATAATCCTTATTCGTATTCATCAAGTTGTTAATTCCTTACTCCGGAGTTTATTCTTCATGAATAAATTATAGTTCTAGGTGTTTTATTCTTTTCTTCCCCGGAGTTCAAAGTTTTCTCGGCCATCTCGTCGGAAACTCTTTCTAAATCTTATCCTTCCGTTACCGGAGTTCTTCGTGGTGGTTCTTCATCATTTCATTCATTCTTCAAATATTCATCTAATTCTTCTGGAGCAGCTCAAGCTTTATTCTTTTGCCTCCCGAGTGTAAATAATTCTCCGTATTCTTTTGAAATGGAGTTTTGCATTTCTTTCTTCATTCTCATCTCTTCATTTTTTTCGTTGCGGCGGTAATTCACCTCAAGTTTTGAGATGTTTTCATAAGTCCACAACAAGCTTATTCTTTTGTTGTTGATTTTCTCAACAACTCCGTTCGAGTCTTTCCTCCAGGATGCTCTTTCAAATTCATTTCGTGCTCGAAGTTGTCATCTTCTTCTCCATCTTTTAATTCCATCATTTCAATTCTTCCGGAGGCTTTGTGTTGTTACTCTCGTCGACTATCGTTCCATCTCCTCAGGTTCTTGTTCTATTCCACTCATGTTCAACTGGTGTGCTATTTCTTCCAGTTTCAGCCGGAGTGCTTCCCGAATTCCTTCGTGGAGATTCCTTCTCTATCTCTTATTAACCGGAGTGGTTTCGAATTCATTCTTATTCCTTTAACCTTTTGGATTCTCGTCGAATTCCTTCTTCCTCTTGTCTAACGAAGTCCTTGCAACTTCGTTCTTCTTCGTTGCATTCTTCTTCTTTTGAGTGGCTCAACCTCTCAAAGTTCTTTGGTTTCACTCTTTTGTCATCGAAGAACTTTGTTCTTCCTTTTTATCTCCCGTCTCGTTCCTAAGATCTCGGGACGCGATCTCTTGTTAGTAGGGGAGTGTTGTGACACCCCGAGACCGGTGCGCCAGGTGTCAGCCAGTTATTCGTTGTCAGTGCCATGTCATCTGCTTGCGTGTTGCATCTTGCCATGTCATCTTGTGTGTTGCATCAGCATGTTTTCAAAACTTGCATCCGACCGAGTTCCCTCGTCCTCTCCGTTGTCCGTTCTGAGCACAGACACACTTGCAAGCGCCCGCGGTGCCTCCGAATTTTTATTTTATGAGTGGCCGGAAAATGTTCTCGGAATGGGATGAAACTTGTCATGTGGTCTTATTATAGTGTTGATAGGCCGCCTGCCTAATTTCATCGCATTCGGAGCTCGTTTGATAGCCCAACGGATATATATAGCGGCACTAGTCGCCGGTTATTTCGTCGGACATTTTCGGTCTCCGAAAACCTCCGCGGGCCTTCCTCTCTCTTCTCTTCCCTAAGCCCAAGGCCTCTGCACAGCCCACTAGCCTCCCCTAGGCCCATCCTAACTCCCCTCGCGATCGGATCCGTCGGATCGCGATCGGAGGGCTCTAAAACCCCTCCAAACTCCAAACCCTAGCCCTCCTACTATAAATGGACTCCCCTAGTCCATTTTTGGCCTTCCCCCTACCTCCCTCCTCAATTTTCGCGCAGTGCTTCCACCGTTGCCATCGCGTGCTTCCACCGTTGCCGTCGCGTGCTTCCACTGCCATGGCCGCCCCTTTTCTCCTGTGCACCGGAGCGCCCCGCCGTCGCCGGATCTGGCCGGGACCGGGCTCCCTGGTCCCGGATCCACCGCCGGCTGCCCGGATCTGGCGATCCCCTGCGCCGCCGTCCTCCTCCCGGCTGCCCCTCGCCTGAAGCTAGCCGCGCCGACGGCTCCTGCGTCGGGCACGGGAAAGGGGACGACGCCCATCCAGCATCCCGCGTGGGCCGGCCTGCCCCGACGACCGACCGCAGCCCCGGCTTGCCTCTCGGCCTCTCCCGCTCGCCTTCGTGGCCCGATCGCCAGGCGAGGCCCAGCTCCTAGCCGAGGCCCAGGCTCTCCTCCCTCGGGCCTCCTCGCCCCAGGCGGCCTCTCCAGCTCCCCACGCGGGCCCTGCCCTCCCAGCGCGGCCAGGCCGCTTCGGCCCAGCGCCTCGCCTGCCTCCCTCGGGCCCGAGGCCACCAGCCGCCTCCAGCCGCCAGGTGGGCCGGCACCCCTCCAGCCGCCTCGCCTGGCCCGTCACCCCTCCGGCCCGCCTCCAGGCCTCCCTCAGCCAGCCCGAGCCTGCTGCTATCCTCTTCTTTGTGCCGAGCCCACTTGGTGAGGCTCCCTCCTATCACTCGCCCTAGGCGCTGTTTAGTATATCTCGCCCGTCGTTATTTCCAGAAAACTGCCAAGTCTTTTAATTGTCTGCAGTAATGTTGCATCTTTGACTAGTGATAACTTTTTGTGTGCTTATCCGTTTTGAGTGAATGATATGTAAAAATGATCGTGGTGATATGCTCTACACTTTGTTCCATTGTGCCATGCATGTTTGACTTCATCTAGATGCTTAAATATCTGTTGCAAGAGTGCTACTTGATATAAACTGCTGATACTTGTTGTTTTCATGCCATGTTTGAGATATGATAACTTGGTGCACGTTTATCCAAATGATGCAAATGATATGTCCACATGTTCATCATGAGATTCTCTACATGTTGGTTGCTATAGCATGCTTGTTTGAGTTCATATTGCCATGTTTATCTATGTTGCAAAAGTGCATTTGGCTGTTATGTTCTGAAACTTGTTATGAGATGCTGATTTCAATTGCTCGTTGCTATTGTTGTGTTTGTCCCCTTGTCACATGCCTAGATGTTTTAGAATCTCCATGATGTGCTCTTGGATGTGGTGCATTTAACTTTCCATCATATGCCTTGTGTTGACTTAAACATGCTTGCAAACTTGCCATGTTGCTGTTACTGTTTTAACACTTATTGAAATTTCACTAAGTCTGGAATCTGTAATTTCCGGATGCCATGTTTGCTTGTTGTTCTAGGCAAATCCATTATAGTTTTGGGGTGACTATTGATGATTCCTTGTTGTATATATTTTTGGCTATCCATTCATGTCCTCACAAGCTCTTTTGGGTGGCTGTAGCATATTTAATTCTTGCTCCCAAGTTGCTATAAATTACTGCTGTCAGGATTTTGTTGTCATGTTCAAAATGCTGTACCTTGTAGCTATTGATCCATGCCTCCTATGGAGATGCTCCAATGGAGTTGTTTGTTGTAGGATATGCTTAATTCATGTTCATGCTTCTTATCACCATGCTTGAGTGTTGTAGCTTATATTTATCATGCTCCAAAGTTGCTATGTGGCTGTTAATTTCAGCTCGTTTTTATATCTTGTTTCATGTGTATCTTTTAGCCCGTTGCTCCCTTTTGAGCAAGTCCTATATGAAACTTGAGTGATTTTGCAAGTAGATTCATATTATCCTCTTGTTAACATGTTTTGAAGTTTCTTGCTTGATGCATATTGTCATGTTCCTTGTGCGTATCTCTGTGTTTCCTATGTTGTCCTTCTGTGCATCCTTAGTGCATCTGCAGTGCTTCCTTAGTGCATCAGCCATTCTTCCTGTATAGATTGTCATGCATCATACCTTGCCATGTATTGCATCATATAGACTTGTGTTGATTTCTATGCTTCCTACCTTGCCATGTTATGCTTCCTGTATAGACTTGCTGTGCTTCCTGTATAGACTAGTTATGTTTTCTGTATAGACTTGTTGTGCTTCCTATATAGACTCGTTTGCATCATACTTGCTTAAGCACATTGCCATGTTTCCTGTGATGTTTTCTGTGCTTCCTACCTTGCCATGTTTTGCTTCCTGTGTAGACTTTCTGTGCATCATAAGTAGACTTGTTTTTGCATCATACTTGGTAGTGTATTGTTATGTTCTTGAGTGGTTTGTTTACCATATTGCTTGCTTCTTCTCGTTAGTGCTTGTTCCGTTGCGTCGTGAGGATTCGTTCGTCGACCCGTGGTTCTTCTTCAAGGATTCCTCTTCGTCTTCTTCGTGGATCCGTTCTTCTTCCTTGCGGGATCTCAGGCAAGATGACCATACCCTTGGATACCTTTACTATCATTGCCTTTGCTTAGTTTTCTCGATGCTATCGTTACATGTCGCGCTACCCATTTTATTGTCAGCCCCTCTCCTTGTTGCCATGAAACCTCTAACATTTGAAACCTTCCTAGCAAAACCACTGTTTGGCTATGTTACTCGCTTGCTCAGCCCCTCTTATAGCGTTGTTAGTTGCAGGTGAAGATGAAGATCGTTACAGGAGGGAACTTGTTGTTGAAATATCACAATATCTATAATTATTATTAACACACCTATATACTGGGCATGGGTGGAAGGCTTGGCCTTTTGCTCGGTGTTTTGTTCCACTCATGCCACCTTAGGCGCCGATAAACCGGCATTATGTTCCTTGATTTTGCGTTCCTTACACGATGGGTGGATGGGGACCCCTTGACAGTTCGTCTTTGAATAAAACTACTCCAGCAAGGCCCAACATTGGTTTTAATTTGCTCATAATAACAACTTAATTAATTAATTAATTTGTATAGGGAGTTAGCGCTACCCGAGGATTCTTTCTACATAGCAGGGGGCCAGTGCTGATGGTGTTGGTCCCAAACGGGGGTTCTGCGGGGCCACCACAGGGAAACTCGAGGATTGGTTTTACTCGTACTATCGCCCATCCGGTCGTGGCCTGAAAAGAGATATGCGCGGCTACTATCAGGGTGTCGACACACCGGGAGGTCTTGCTGGACTTGTTTTACCATTGTCGAAATGTCTTGTGCACCGAGATGCCGAGCCTGATCGGATTTCCCTAAGATAAGGGGTGATGATATTATATTTATCACTTCAGCTAATCGTGAGAGCTTGTGATGGGCTAAGTTGGGACACCCCTGCAGGGTTATGATCTTTCGAAAGCCGTGCCCGCGGTTATGTGGCAGATTGGAATTTGTTAATGTCCGGTTGTAGAAAACTTGTTAGAGGATCCGAAGTAAAACACACAACTGTGTGAGTAGCCGTGACTGTCTCTTTTCACTTTGAGAAGAGAACACGGTGGGGTTATGTTTGACTCGTATGTAGTTCAGGATCTTTAGCGATCACTACTAGTTGCGACCGTTTGCGTAGATGCTCATCTTATTCTTGTACTCGTAAGTTAGCCACCATATATTTTGCTTAGCCGCTGCTGCAACCTCACCACTTTACCTCTTCCTTCCCATTAAGCTTTGATAGTCTTGTTACCCATGGTTATGGGATTGCTGAGTCCTCGTGGCTCACAGATACTACAACAACAGTTGCAGGTGCAGGTTTCCGCTATCTTGACGTGAGAGCATTGTTCTTTTGTTGGAGTTCTTCTTCTTCAGTCTTGGGTTTGGTTCCGGGTCGGCAGCCTGGGATAGCAGATGGATGTCTTTGTGCTTTTCATGATTGTATCCGTAGTCGGATATTTGTATTGATGTTGTTGTATTCATGTGACTTGTATGTAATGTTGTTGTATTCATGTGACTTGTATGTAATGTTGTATCCCCCATGTATGTATGTAATGGTACAATGTAATGATATCCATCTTGCTAAGCGCCTGAAATGCGGTTGTGCCCCAATCACGTAAGAGTCACGTGATCAGGATAGAATCGCATCTTGGGCCTGACATTGGACACCTCCCTCGAGGCACGGGTTAGCTCGGGGACACTCCAGAGGAGAGCCCCCAAGCCCGTCACGAGAGGGGCGTCGAGCGTGCCTCCCTATGCGAGGGTGGAGGGCGCCTCGTCAGTAGGCGCGAATCCTGAGGCCAGGCCGTCGGGAGCCCCCGCGTCCTGAGGTCCGTCGATGGGTAGGTTCTTCTTCTTCTTGGGGGTGGTCTGCAGGGCGAGGAAGGATCCATCCTCATCGGAGCACTCGACTGCCGCGGTCTGGTAGGCACGCTCTAGGGAACGCACCGCTTCCTTCTCGTCGGAGGCGATCGTGATGACTCCGCCGCTCCTGGGCATCTTTAGGACATTGTAGCCGTGATGGGTCACCGCCATGAACTTGGCGAGGGCAGGATACCCTAGGATGGTGTTGTACGGGAGGTGGATGTTGGCGACGTCGAAGTCGATGAGCTCTGTGTGGTAGTTGTCGCGGTCGCCAAAGGTGACGGGGAGGCGGACCTGCCCTATTGGGAGTGTGGAGCCATCCGTGACTCCGTAAAAAGGCTTGGTTCGGTGGAGCTGATCATAGGGAACCTGGAGTGTCTCAAAGGTCTGGACGGAGAGGACGTTGAGCCCTGCTCCGCCGTCGATAATGGTCTTGGTCACGAGGACGTTGCTGATGGTCGGGGTGCAGAGCATCGGGAGGGCGCCTAGGGCCGCAGTGCACTTGAGCTGGTCTTTGGGGTCAAAGGCGATGACTTGCTTGGTCCACCTGAGGTTTCGCGCGGCGTCAGGCCTGGGAAGCGGCGCGTTCACCTCATGGGAGAACTGCTTGAAGATGCGGTGAGAAGCCGGCGCATGGGCTCCTCCCAGGATGCATGCAACTGCACGCGGCTCCTGGAAGCCCCCTGCCCCGTCTCCCTGGCGGTCATCGTCGTTCCTCCTTGGCGATGGTGGCAGCGGAGGCACGCCTCCGTGGCCCTGAGGGCGACCCTCACGAGGCTGGTCACGCCATGGGGCGTCACGAGGCTGCTCCTCCCAGTGGTCTTCACGAGGCTTTTCACACCACCCTTGGCGCGAGTTCCTGCCATCCCAACGTCCTCCTCCTCGGCCTCCTCCACGCCGTAGCCGTGGCTGTTGCGCTCAGGGCGCTTCCCAACGCACCTGCCGTGCATCGCCCTGAACTCCTGGCAGTCGTTGATGTTGTGGTTGTGGACGTTGTGGAAGACGCAGTATGGTCGGTTGTCTCTGGAAGGTCATCGTAGCCGCAGCCACGCTTCACTTCTGGCTCCGCAGCCATTACGGAGGGTCCCTTGCACTTCGACTCCTTGGCCTTGGTTTTCTTGTCGTCCGCCTCTGCCTCAGGCAGCTCCTGAAGGGAGAGGGGGCCTTCCTCCGCCCTGGCGCACTTTGCCACGAGCTTGAACATCTCGAGGGCCGTGCACAGGTCTTCGTCGATGGCGAGCTCCTCCCTCATCCTGACATCACGAACGCCGTCGGAGAACACGGAGATGATGGCCTCATCCGAGACCCTCGGGATTCGGAGGCGCATGGTGTTGAAGCGTTGCATGTACTTTTGCAGGGTTTCGCCCGGCTGCTGCCTCACGCGGCGCAGATCAGCTGCTCCCGGGGCTCGGTCTCGTGTACCTTGGAAGTTGGCGACGAGATGCTCGCGAAGCTCTTTCCAAGAGGAGATGGATCCCACGGGGAGGTTTAGGAGCCAGCAGCGTGCGCCGTCCTTCAGGGCCATGGGGAACCAGTTCGCCATGACCTGCTCGGTGCCGTTGGATGCCTCGATGCTCAGCTCGTAGAGTTGGAGGAACTCCATGGGGTCGGTGGTGCCGTCGTAGCGTGGGGGTAGGTCCGGCTTGAACTTGCAGGGCCAGACGAGGCGCCGTAGCTTAGGAGCTAGGGCACCACACCCGCGCATGCTCATGATCGCAGGCGCCCCTGCGCCTGTGGTGCTAGTTCTTGAGGTGTTGGCGCTACCACCTCCTGTGGCACGCGGTCTGGGCGCTGTGGGCCAGGGGGCCCACGATACCCTGCATGAGGGTGCGGAATCACCTGACAGCTCTCCTCGTCGCGGACGTGGGATCTGCAGGGTTGCTCACGTCGAGGGGCCCCGCGCCGGCCCTCCTGGCCGGCGTGGTGGAGGGGAGGCGGAGCCGGGACCCCGTGGCCCTCGTTCCCCGCCGGGGGCGACGGAGGACGTGAGGAGTGCGTTGGTGCAGGCGCTTCTCCAGTAGTCTGCTTGGCGGTAGCGCAAGAGCTCCCGCGCCATCAATAGCGCAGGCAACTGGTAGACCGGCCCACGGTGGACCAGCGAGGACGACGCCGCGGCAGGCGAGGGTGAAGGTGTTGCCGTGCGGCCATCCCGCCGCACAGACAGCGGTAGCGAGGAGTCCTGCTGCTCATGGACATCTGGGTCGGTGGCGGTGTTGGCGACCGGCGAGTTGGGCCGGAGCGGTGCGCCGTTGCCCGCGGGCGCCGTCTGAGCGACGTTCGTAGCGCACTACTAGGAAAAGGCATGCTAGTGGCGCACCACTTTTGCCTACTAATGGCGCACTAGTGGTGCTCCACTAGCACCACACCATTAGAATTAAATACTAATGGCGCACCCCTGGTGCGCCATTAGTATCTGGTGTACTAACGGTGCACCACAGAGTGCGCCATTAGTATAGCCCACCGTGCGCCATTAGTATGCCTCACAGGGGGCCATATGTACCCATGTGCTTTGGCATACTAATGGCGCACTAGAGGGTGATGCGCCATTAGTTTCATTTGTACCGTGCGCCATTAGAGTCTTGGGTGGTGCGCCACTAGTATGAATATTAGGGATTTTTTTTTCATTTCTCATATTTTCACAGGATACAAAATATATTATTGGACAGAATTTAAACAACACCACACAGCAACAGCCGATGCATCGAATACAATAGAAGATTAGTCTCCGAATACAATTCATCATATTGGTCTCCGAATTTAAAAGACCGAACAAAGATAGAACATTACAAGTCTCGATACCGCGAGTAGCGAGTTTGTCTTCACATTACAAGTCGATATCGATCATCTAAACTACCATCACATAGAAGAGATCTGCGGTCATCACGATGAGCATCATCGCGATGAAACTCCTCTTCATCCGGTTCCTCCAACGCTCCCTCCTCTCTCCCATTAGATAGCGCGCGTATCTAGATTCCGCCTCCGCCCTAGTGGTGTACCCTTTGTAACTGTTATCGCCGAAACGGTGAACTTGTCTCCGACACTCCTCCCAGTCGTCGTAGACTCCGAGAACCTTAACCTTGTACACGACATACGACGGCATCTCTATGCACTAGCCAAACGAAACGTTAGTACCAATTCACCGACAATACATAAGCAATATATAAGTATGCAACAAAAGGATCGGAAGAGAAAATCAAGACATTAATAGCATCGATTACATCTAAGTGGAATGACTGTCCAAACCAAAGAGACATACAAGTTCATTAAAGTTTAATTACAACATGAGCCAATCGATGTTTCAGAACTAGACATAGCATCACTACTTTCGACTCGACTCAAGGGACCGGAGCATGGATGAAGCCGCCGTCTATCGTGGGAGTCATGAAATCACGGGCGTTGTCAGCCTACATTTGTAGCGTTGTGTCTATGTCACTGTTGGACGGTTGATTTCCGAGGTTGAACTGTCCCAAGGTACGAAGGACATCTTGATGGATGATTTCCGCAAACTACGACTAGACGCGAAAGAATTCTTGTCTGATGTCCGCGTCCTGGATTGCCGACAAGCTCGCGGCCCAATCTTTGAGTTTATCTGGTAGCAGAAGGTGATTATGGCCCCGTACGATCGCCCGCATGTGATGGATGGCGTAGTAGGCACCCTTCTGACCGCCAGGCGGCTGCTTGACGCAGTAGAACGTAGTATTGTGGGCGAACACGTGCTTGCCGTACTTACGAACTGGCCTCGTGAAGGTGCCTCTAGATTTGGCATAGCCGGGGAGAACATCATCAAGAACTTTCTTGACATTTGTGTAGTCTACCTTCGACTAACGGTCCGAGTCGAAATACGTGGCCATGGAATATTTCGGGCTGAAGAGGATGAGTGTGCAATGTGTGTCACTGCACAAAACACGGAATGTTAAAAAAACGATCGAAATCTAAGAAATCATATGTTACGGGGCGGTTGAGGGGACGACTTACTCGAGAAAGTAAGGCACGAGGAAGTTATCCTTATCTCGGTTTGCGAGAATGACGCCTTCGAGGTAAGAACTCGCGACTTGCCGGTCCCCAGCGCTGCCCAAGATCTTGGCACGCATGTAGAAGGGGTTGACTATCACGATGTCCGAGGTCTTGTCTCTAATGATCCGCATCTCCATACTCAGCGAAAATAGCCGAACGAAGGTGTAGTGCAGCTGATGAAGGATAAACATAGCGAAGATGTCATGAAACCGCAGAACGATCGTACCCCCGATGGAGTTATCCACAAAGCCCTTGCCCTCTGGCACCTTGGCCACGAAAACCGGGCATGCCACATCCTTCTCTCTGAGACGCTGCTTCTCCAAAGAAAGAACTCTTTCATGCAGACACCGCATAGCACCGGTTGCAGCATTGAGCATATTAGTCGGTAGCATCGGCCTACCCGCCACATGCACCCTCCTCATTATATCTTTAGGTGAAGGTGGCCCATCCTGAGCACGGATCTTACTCGGTGCCGGCTGGCTCGCACCCTTGTTACTCTTTCTTTTCCGTCCCTTCTTGTTCTGCTGTAATGGGACCGAGTTATGCTCATAGATCGGCTTCTTGAGTGTGTTGGGGCTGATAATATTTCGCACCTCGGCTATTTGAGGCTCGGTGAAGTCGGCAGCTGCAGGCGTCTCCTGAGAACTGAACGCCAGACGACGCCTGTTGCAACTGGGTTTCTCAGCGGTACCAGCTACATCATGATCGTCTTTTGTAGGGTTGGGTTCTTGAGAAGGAGGCCCCATGAATTCGCTATCGTATCCATGATCGGTAAAGTACTTATCGACATTGGCAAATGTACCGTCATCGTTATCGTCGTCGTCGTCCGGATCATGTGCCATATGCATGTTCGGATCCTGTGCCATTGGGATGTCCGGCATGTCCGGTAGCGTTGCGGTGGTCTTGCCATGGCTTGGCGCCGGCATGACTGGCGGTGTTGTCTTTGGGGTGGTGTCCCCTGCCCCCAAACGAATCTGGCTCTTCGGCCAAAGCAGGGGCCAGTTTAGGCAGGCGTTGAGGGTCATCACATCATCTTCATCGGCCCCGGCGGGTCGAATCGGAGGTAACAACTCGTCGCAGCCTGGCAGCACCTGAACTAGTTGAACCCTATACACGAGGGGTGGCATCGGATTACCGTGGAACATGGGGTTGCCCGGTTGAACGATTCAGCCGTTGGCGACATCGACCAACTCGTCGTTCACGAAGTGCAGGAGAGTGCACGGAACGTCGGCGGCGCCCTGCGAAAGCATGTAGGGCGTCAGGGATGCCCAGTCAAAGGAAATGAGATAAAGTCCTCGGCCGAGATGCTTAATTAGTTACCGTGATGATGGCGTCGAGCTCGGCTAATGTCGAGGCACTGCCAACGGCGGGCGTGCAATTGACGGAGGGGCCGCTTGCTGCAGAGGTGCCGGCCGGCGTGCACCCGGGTGCATTAAGCTCCAATGCCCGAGCCGGCGTTGGAGACACCAATGCCGCCTCCGCCGAAGACACCAATGGCCCCGCCTGCGCGTTCTGCGAGTTGTTGGGCGTGAAGCTGGGAATCGGGGGCGGCCCCTGTTGGCCGCCCGCAATCCACGTCGTCAGCCCATGAATCAAGGTAGGCATAATGCCGGTGAGCGTCGATCCAAGTTGTTGTTGCACTTGCTCTTGGACAATCTCCGGAATCCGCGCCACTTGTGCCTTGAGTTCTTGAACCTCGCGCGACTGGCTTTCCGAGCTGGTCTTTTTCTCCTTTCGCCCACCACCGTTATAGTATGACGACCATTTTGTGGACAAGCCTTTGCCGGCCACATGACCAGCTAACGACGGCAAACTGCGCTTATCCTTTTTTTCATTACGTTCAACGCCCTATTTAGAGTGGTGTCCCAAGGGGTGCGCTGAGTCAACCCCGCGCTACTGCTTCCAGTCGCCTGCGGAAGGAATGTGAACCATTTAGAAATTTGGCTTCATTAATTAGAATGCAACCATATGGAGCTAATTAAGCGGGGGTGTATTCCTTACCAGAACAACCTCAAGGGCCCTGGTCTTCGGATCGTGGTAAGCTCCTTTGTTACCGGGTCCTCCTTGTACCGGGCCCTGACATAGTTCCTGGTATGCTTGTCACGGTATTTATCGAAGAGGGGCGGTAGGCCTTGCTCGGCACGCTCCGCGTCCTCCTTGTCCCATATAGGCTCCGCCACTCTGTAACCGTCGGGACCGAGTGTGTGTTCCTCTAAGTTCAACTCCCGCATTTCTTTCCCCCATTGACTTGATTCGGAGGTTGCGCTGCTATCACACTTGATCTTGAACTCCTTGTAGTCATCTTCGCTGATTGAAGGATTTTTCGCCTTGATCTTCTCATAACTAAAACCTTTGTCAATCATTCTCTTCACCGAGCTTCTCCAAATAGACAGGGCCATGCTCATCCTCGTGAGGGTGGCATTGTTCACTTTATTCCCTGTGAGGCGTGTGTTTTCAAATTCAGTGGGGAACTTGTATCATTTGTGCAGCTTAGTGAAGAGGAGGTTGCGCAAATTCCCTCGGTCCTTATGCCTTAGGTTCTTGGTGTTGATCAAGACGGTGCTCCAGAGAATGCACCCGAGCTGAACCGAGTACCACTTGACTATTTCTTTGGGTGCAGTTGGATGCCTGTCAGAGTTCACTTCAGTAAATTCCTCCTTGACGGTGCAGAGCACGTTCGGGCGCCGGTCCTTCCGTTGCCTCTTCGGTTGGCTGCCATCTGCGTGTGCGCTGCCATCATCAGTGGTGGCATCCTCGGCGGCACCATCAGTGGTGTCATCCCCGACGGCACCATCAGTGGTGTCATCCTCGGCGGCACCATCAGTGGTGTCAAGATCGGTGTCTTTCGCGGTGTCCTCATAGCAGTGAGGTTGTTCCTCCATTTCCGTGGACAGCTCCCAGAATGCCTTGCCGCCAGAACCGCCGGCCTCATCGTTGTGGGCCATGTTTCTCTCTAAATAGGAAAAAAAAATTGGTCAAAAAGTTGGTTATTGTCAAGGAACAAGATCATGGTCTCATCATTGAGGGTTTGTCGACACCGAGGCATCCTAAAAGCTAAGCTTTTATCATTTAGGCTTTTTCGACGCCGAGGCACCCTAAAAGCCTAAGCTTACATCATTTAGATTTTTATCGACACCGAGGCACCATAAAAGCCAAGGTTTTATAATTTATGGTTTGTCGACACCGAGGCATCCTAAAAGCTAAGCTGGGAAGGAGAATTCTAAGTTGGGCCTAATCACTTGGCTCTATTGCCGCCTATGGTTTAATGCAGCAAGAATAAAGCGGCAGTTGATCCTACTTAATTAATTACTAAGATACCCCGGCCCATGCATTAGTCACAAGTACCCCATATGTCCTATTTTTAGCAAAGTCATGCTAAAATTCACGCAAAATTTCAGCATGACCTTTGCTGAAAATAGGACATATGGAGTACCCGAATATGCCGGAACGGAAGTTAATCGACATTCCAGCAAACTCAAGGGCCTCTCGGGGTACCTGCAAAATCATCACGACACGATGGTCGGAGACAAAACCCAACAAAAATCTGGATGGAGTGCATCGGGCTTTCAACTCCACTTTAGACTATTCAAATTCCATTTTGCATAGGCTTGAGCATATCATTCCAAATAGCTGTGTATAGCTTGCAAAAGCATATATCAGATCGAAACACAAACGCAGAACAAAGCCTCAATTCTAGTTTGAAGTACATTCGCAGCAGAGCTGAGCTCATCTTTCACTATCCATAGCTATACACAGTCTTAACAATTCTTGCCTAAACCATTTTGATTCTACCATGGAGCTATTACAGCAAACAACTTGCAACAGTTGTTTGACAAGGAAACAAGCATTTGCAAACAGCACCTCCCGCCTCCTCTGATCCTCTCTGCGAGCACAGCTGAGCTCATCTTTCACTATGCATAGCTAAACAGTCTAACAAACAAACGGTGCGCCATAACAACCTCCAGGGCACTCCTAACTAACCGCAGCGCTGCAAGCCTGTGCAACGACGCATTCCCCCAACTACAACAACTTCACAGCAAAATTGAAAATTGCAGTAGGACAAACCAAAAAGACCATATATACTACTCCCTCCGTTCTGAACTAAAACATAGACAATTCTATTCCAATGGAGGGGGTACTAGCGTACTAGAAGCCCTGCACACATTTGACTGCAAGGTACATAAAATGACTGCAAGGTAAAAATGAAAAAATATTGGTACAAACATTCTATCCAATTCAACAGGTTACTCCCACCAGCAGTCCAACCACATAAGACTTCTTGGCACTAACAACCTCATCATGTAACACCACATTCAGCAAGCATGCCAATAAAAATACAGTTTTTTTAGTTCAAGCGCCCAGAAAGCAACCACCGCCGAAAAGCATGCCACAGCTTGCCAAGAGAAATGTAGTTTTTTGGTTGCTGCCAGATCCGACAACACCAAACGATTTGTGCATCTATCACTAATCGCACACGGCCATCGATCATCGACCAAAATCACTACGACCATCGATCATCGGCCAAAATCGAAGGGGGCTCTAGGCGACGGGGGCGGAGGGGAGTACCTCAAGCGCGGATGCGCGGGCGAGGACGTTGTGGGCGGAGGCGCGGGAGGCGTGGGAGCGGCGGTGGACGCGGGAGCGGAGGGCGTCCTCCTCCTTGGAGAGCTCCTGCAGTAGCTTCTCGACGTCCTCGCGGCGGCCGAAGATGCCCTTCCACACCCGCAAGACGAGGCCGCGCTGCCTCCGCTTCTTCCTACACCATGAAGCAGAATCAGAAGAGGAGGAACACGTCGGCCGACAATTACCAGGAGCACGGGCGGGCGGGGAGAGGAGAGGAGCGGGGCGGCCGCCGCCCACCTGGATGGGAATCAAGCACGGCAATGGCGAGGGAGCGAACTCACCGGAGATTGGAGCGGCTGGCGGGCGTGGAGTTTTTGGCTGTCGAGAGGAAGGCGGCGGGTGCGAGGAAGGGGAGGATGGGGAGAGGGAGGCGGCGGGGGCGCGTGGGCGGGGGCGCGTGGGCAGCGGCGGCGGCGGCGCGGTGGAGAAGTATGCGCGAGAGGGAGGGACGAAGGAATCTGGTGAGGGGGGGACGAGGGAGGACTAGCTATAGGGGGGAGAATACTAATGGCGCACCCCCTAGCGGTGCGCCATTAGAATGTTTTTTTATAGCAATGGCGCACCAACGGGACGGTGCGCCATAAGTAATCTTTTTTAGATAGCAATGGCGCACCAGCCAGCGGTGCTCCATAAGTAATTATTTATTATTAATATTTTTTGTTGCATCTAATAGTTTTTTTAGAAAATGAATATGAATATGAAACAGTAATAATTTTTTATAAAAATAGTAATAATTTTTTTAAAAATATCATCAGATCTTTTATTTGAAAATATTTATGAATATAAAAAATACCATCAAATTTGATATTTGAAAATACCATCAAATTTGTTATTTGAAAATATAATTAAATTTGTTTTTAAAAAATATAATCAAATTTGTTTTTTTTGGATTTTTAGTTGCGTTCATTTGTGACGGTGGAGCGGGGGAGCGTGCGGGGGTCCTCGGCGGTGGTGGAGCGGGGGAGGGTGCGGGGGGTGCTCGGCGGCGAGGGGGATCTGGCAAGGGGGATCTGGCAAGGGGTGGTAGCGATAGAGATGGAGGGGGATCGAGATCGAGTGTCCTCATGAATATTAAATATTTTTTCATGAATTCAAAAAGTGCCCATGAAATTTAAAAATATTCATGATAGTTCAAAAAGTGCCCATGAAATACAATCGAGAAATGAAGACTACAATTTAAATATAATCGATCTTAGCTAGCTAGCTATCTGTTCACAATCTTCTTGCCCTTCTTTTTCGCAAATGGAGTTCTTCTGTGGAACAGACGTCCTTTAGGTAGGGTGGTCCTGCTTCTTCTTGTGGTGTATGCTGCTACTTCATCGTCATCGTCATGTTCCATCTTCGGGTCGCCGTACTTGTCGAAGTCTTGCTCATTGACGACTCCATCCATTCCGATGATCTTCCTTTTGCCTCTCCTCATGACAACACGACTGGGCTTTGACAGGTCGGTAATCAAGAAGCATTGGTCCACTTGGGAAGCCAGAACCCATGGCTCATTTTTCGCGATGACGTTTGCGCCCGCGGTCTTGGATTTGGCTTTGGGTATAACCATGGTGGTGAAATACCGGTCCACTTTTAGGATGCTCTTGGCCCATCTGACACGGAACATCGGGACCTTCTCTCCGGCGTAGCTCAGCTCCCAGATCTCCTCGATCCTTCCGTAGTATCTGTCCTTGTTCTTTACCGGTGTAGGATTCCATCGTTACCCCGGAGTTCTGATAACCATCGCTCTTCACGTCCTTGTCCTCGGTGTAGAATGTGTAGCCGTTGATATCGTATGCCTCATAGGTCATCAGGTTGAGCTCGTCACCCTATGACAAGCCGAATATGAGTTGTTCTTCTGCAGAAGAATCCTCATGTAAAGGGTACGACAGAAGCTTCTGCTTGAACCAACGCGTGAAACATGAGTTGTGCTCTTTCATTATATCTCCGTCCGTCCTCTGTTGGCCTTGGTGATTGTACGTCTTCTCAATAAAGGTTTTGTGCTCTACCACCCAAGGATCGACCACGTCTATGTGTTGTAGCGCGACTAGGTTTGCTCTTTCAAAGTCGGCGAGTCGACCCTCGAAGTCGACATGCATTTCGCGGCGACCCTCACGGTGACCCCATCCAGCGAGCTTGCCGAAGTGCCTGTTGACGGGCAGACCAATGGGGTTCTCGATGCCTAGATAATTCGTGCAGTAGGAGATGCACTCTTCGGTCAGAAAGCCCCTGACTATGCTTCCCTCTGGACGTGACATGTTGCGAACATATCCTTTGATGACACCATTCATCCTTTCGAACGGCATCATGATGTGCAGGAATGTCGGCCCGAGTTGGATGATATCCTCCACGATATGGACCAGCAGATGCACCATAACGTCGAAGAATGCGGGCGGGGGGTACATCTCATGCTCGCATAGGAAGTTTATCTCCGGATGCATCATAATGTCGAAGAATGCTTATCTTCCCTGCGTAACGTAAGGAAGTTTTACCGCTACGAGGCAGGTGAAAAATTGCTCGATCTCCTCCTGACTTAGAGTGAAGCATGCGGGAGGGTAGTCATTTCCGGTCCTCTTGGCCTTTTTGCCTTGCGATGACTTTCCGTGTCCTGCTTCGCCTCATCATCATCATCATCATCATCATTAGCATGAAGCTCCTGCCTGATGCCCATTGATTTCAAGTCTACCCTTACTTTCGGCCCATCTTTGGTCCTCTCTGGCATGTTGAGCAGGGTACCAAGCAGACTCTCGCACACGTTCTTCGTGATATGCATGACATCAAGGCTGTGAGGCACACGGTGGATCTTCCAGTACGGCAAGTCCCAGAAAATAGACCTTGTTTTCCATACCTTCAGCACGGCTCTGGCGCCTTTCACTTCTTTCCCGGCTCTGGCGCCTTTTGCTTCTTTCCCGGCAGTGGGCAATCTTTCCAATTTTTCAACAGCTCGTCTATTTCCTCGCCTCTCCTCGTACACGGGTGTCTTCGGGGTTTGGTTTCACCATCGAACAGATCCTTGTGTTTCCTCCACGGGTCATCGTCATGAAGCCACCTTCGATGTCCCATGAACACGGTTTTCGAAGACCCGGGATCTCTATCTAGCTGGCGATACGTTGTGTTATCCATGCACCTGATGCATCCAGAAAATCCGTGGACCACCTGCCCCGCGAGATATCCTTAACCGAGATAGTCGTGCACCGTCGTGAGCAGTGCGGCTCTCATAGGGAAATATTCTTTCTCTGCGGCGTCCCATGTATTGGCTGGCGTTTTCCACAGCGTGTCTAGCTCCTCTTTCAGCAGCCCCAGATACAGATTGATTTCGTTCCCTGGTTGTTTTGGCCCTTCAATTAGCATACTCATGTGAATGTACTTCCTCTTCATGCGCAACAAGGGGGGAAGGTTGTACATCCACACAAACACAGGCTAGGTGCCATGTGTGCTTCTCTGGCTGCCAAACGGATTGACTCAATCGGTGCTCGCGCCCAGCATGATGTTCCTTGGATCGTTCCCAAATTCTAGGTCTTCGAAGTTCAACGCTTGCCACTGGCTCGCATCCTTAGGATGACTCAGCATCTTGTTTTTTTAATCTCTGGATCATTTCCGTCATCTTCTCGCTTCTTCTCCTCCCTATCCGCATGCCAACGCAGGAGCTTTGCTACCTTAGGGTCCGCGAAATACCACTACAGACGAGGAGTGATCGGAATGTACCACACCACTTTTCGAGGAGCTTTCTTCCGCTTCTTGTATCGAGTGACGCCGCACACCGGACATATGGTAGACTCCGCATGCTCGTCTCGATAAATGATGCAATTGTTCATGCACACATGGTATTTCACGTGCGGTAAATCCAGAGGACACACGATTTTCTTCGCCTCCTCGAAACTGGTCGGGCACTTGTTCCCCTTGGCAAGACGTTCGTGCCAGAATGACATGTTCTCGTCGAAGCATGCGTCGGTCATTTTGTGTTTTACCTTCATCTCCAGAGCCATGAGCGTTACTTTCAGGCGGGTATCCCCGGGCCTGCATCCTTCATACAATGGAGTAACCGCGTCTATGTCCAGTTGATACAGCTTGGCTTTCTCTCGGGCGGCAGCTCTTGCATTATCCGTCTGCTTGAGAAGCAGCTCTTGAATATGAGGGTTCTGCACCCAGCCTCCATCGTCGTCTGCTCCGGCATCTTCATCTAGATCATGATCATGCCCTTCGTCTTGATCTTTCTCATCATCATGTACGGCATCTTCTACATGATGACTGTGTATAACATCACCGTCGTGATCATGTCCTGGAGATTCTTCATCTTCTCGCTCGCCCTCGCCGCGGTGGTTGTCTTGCTGCCCTTCCTCATTTCTTGCCCGGCCATGGATGACTTCATAGTCATCTTCATCATCTTGCCACCGATAGCCAACCATGAAACCACGCAAGAGAAGGTGGTCCCGCACCTGCCCGGAATCCGGGTCCGCAATAAGGCTCTTCAGCTTGCATCTTCGACACGGACATCTTATCTCCGTCTCATTCTTTTGAAGCATCTCGGCCTTCGCGGAGCTCAAAAACCTATTCATGATTCCTTCGGTCATCGTGCGGACTATGGTGGCCTGCGGGGTAGAGAAAAACGATATTTTAGAACCAAGAAATTTTTTGGCATGACTTTCCGTAAAAATAGGACCAAAAAGAATGCATAGTGCCAAAATTCTCAGCGAAACGGAAATGAATCAACATTTCGGCAAAATATTGGCAACTATCGCATTTCAAATACCGGTACCTACAAACAGAAACATATATGCAACACCACAAACATACGTAGATCTAGCTAGGCCATAAAAAGTGCATGTGCACGGTTGTTGGAGCTCAAGGGAGAAAAAATGTAAATCTACAACATAAAGATAGCTTTCCCCCTTACTTACCTATCAAAAAAAAAGGTAATTTAACCACTTAATTTTGATGAATCTATGGTGCAAATGAGGTGAGGAGGAGGAGGCAGCCGACACAAGCTTGGAGGAGGAGGTGGAGAGAATGAAGTGGGGAAAGTGATGGTGTAGGTGTGGCCGTCCAAAATATCTAGCTGGTCCCAGGTTACTAATGGCGCACCACTCACAAATGCGCCATCAGTAACCAGGGTTACTCATCGCGCACCAGCTTGAGGTGCGCCATTAGTAGTTTTGCAAAAAAAAGTACTGGCGCACTGAGTTGGAGGTGCGCCATTACTAGTTAAACTAGTAATGGCGCACTGTGCCATGGTGCGCCATTAGTATTTCTGAAAAAAAAATTGTTCCTAATGGCGCACCGAGGGTCCGGTGCGCCATTAGTGTCTACCACTCTAATGGCGCACCAGCACATGGTGCGCCATTACTATACAGTAGTGGCGCACCATGTGTCTAGTGTGCCATTAGAGGTCATATCATCCATAGCCCTTTTCCTAGTAGTGGCGCGGTGGGCGGCGCGAGCTCGGCATGTGTCCACCATGGCTGTGGAGCAGGGTCGGTGACGAGAACGCGACGAGGTCGTCGGAGAGGCGAGACTTCGACACGCCCCCTAACTGGCGCGCCAAATGTCGGATTCAGGGCTCCGCAAAACCCGTTAAGTTCAAACACAGGGGCGTGAACGAAGATCTCTCCCACTCACGTCTACCTAGCGCCTCGCTCTCGTCTAGGTGGAAGGATTCAAGCAAACAACAACCAAGCACACAAGAGTTTATCCAGGTTCGGGCCACCGTGTGGTGTAAGACCCTACTTCCTGCTTTGGTGGATTGGCTCCGGGCGAGCTAGAATATGAGCTAGTACAACGGTTCCTGGGCTCAGGAGGCGAGCTCGGGAGCGTCAGGAGGCTAGTGTTCTTGCCCCTTGTGCGGTGGCCAAGTGTCCCTCTCTGCAATGGGAGTCCTAGCTACTTATATAGGAGGCCACAGTCCTCTTCCCCCAAAAAATTTAGGCGGGAAGGGATCCCACAACGGCCATTTTTGAGAGGGAACACAAGGACGTTCTTATCCTGACAAAAGTGGTCTTCGCCTGCAAAAGGATCAGGCGGTGACGCGGTGGTGGGCTCGACGGTGACATCCTCCTTGCCGTCCTTGCGGTCTTCGGTCTTGTTGCACCAAAGAGGAAACCTTTGCCCCACTCCTTGGGAACCAACGGCTGCGTTGTCCCCTTTGCACCGAAATGGCAACTACGCCGCTGGCGGACACTGGCACCCACTGGCACGGTGCGTCACTGCTGACATCACTGCCTCCTCCTGAGTCAGGCTCGGCCTTGGATTCTCCGCCCATCCGGAACGCCTTGCTGAGGCCGCTCCCGAGGAGGTCTTGATGTCGTTCTCCTCGCGAGGCTTGGCCCCCTCGCGAGGGTCTTGAGCAGTTGGTCGATTAGCTGGGCCGTACCAGGCCTCTTGTAGGAGCGAGTCGCGGCCCGCAGACAGGCAAGTATGGGTACCCCGTTTCCCTGGACGCTGACACATTGCTGATAGATTTCAGAAAATATCAATAATTCGCATGGCAAGGACTAATGGATGTGGACCCCTCAAAATTTCAAGACAAGAATGGGTAACTCCAACACTCTACATTTTTGGTTTAGTGATCCAAGATCACATTGAGTCCCTTAGTAAATCCAATACTATTAAAAGGGGATGAGGTATTGATGCTGAGGTTGTTGCTGAAGTACTTAGTGATATTGCTCCAAAAACCGTCAGCCAATTTCTCAAAAACACATCTGTCCAAACCCTAAATCCCTATCTCGGTCCCGCTGATATCATCCTACCCTCACCCACCCAGAGGACCACTCCCATTGCCACTACCAAAACCTAGCAATTCAGTTTGACCGACATGGATCTCTGTCCCACCGAGATGGCATTGCCAAGTTTTTGTGATGACATTGTCTCACTTCGGAATAATCGAGTTAGGGCAATCGGAAATTTCGAAACAAAGTTTTTCCCTAGACATTGCACTTCAGTCCCACCGAGTTGTTCCACTTCGGTCCCACCGAAATGCCCAATGTTCATATCTTTTACACTAATCAGTCTCACCGAGTTTATGTTCGGTGTCATCCATTTGGGTCAAAAGTGTTTAATGGTTGGATTTTGGATGAGGGCCATTTTTACCCCTCCACCCAACGTACTCTCTAAGAGATCCATCAGAATGAAACAATGCTTCCACCATTCATTTTCTGAGAGAGAACCACCTACTCGTGTGTTGAGATCAAGAGATTCCATACCTACCATTTGAACCTTGATTTCTAGCCTCTTCAAGTTGCTTTCCACTCCAATGCTTCTCCTACCCAAGCCAAATCGGTGTGAGAGGGATTGAGTGTTGAGGAGACTATCATTCGAAATGCAAGAGCAAGGACTTCATCACAAACAAAATATATATTACCTTTTGGAGAGTGGTGTCTCTTAGATTGGTTAGGTGTGAATTGGGAGCCTCCAAGATCATGTGGGGTTGAACAAATGATTTTGTAAGGCCAAGGATATCGCCTACTTCATCAAGATCTACCCGAGTGAGGCTAGTCCTTCGTGGACGTAAGCCATGATGGAATAGACAAGGTTGCTTCTTCATGGACCCTTCATGGATGGAGCCCTCCATGGGCTCGTGAAACCTTTACCCTCCATGGGTTGAAGTATCCATCAATGTCGATGTACAATAGCACCACCTATCAGAAGCACGCCAAAAATCATTGTGTATTCACTGTGTTTGGAATCCCCAACCCCTCATGTACGTTCATGTGCAAAGTCTTTACTTTCCGCTGCATAAATCTTAGACTTGCATGTGTAGGGTGTACTTGACTTGGTAGAATTGCTAAAACTTGCCACAACTAAAAATTGGGAAAAGGATAAGTATTTATTTGGTCAAGTAGTGTAATCATTTAACGCCCAAGATGCAACTATATCCCGATCATGTGATGAATTAGTGATAGGGGCAGAATCACATTTTGGGTGCATATCAAGGTGGATACCATTACAACATACCACATACTGAATAGACGAGAATACCAGATAAATGCTTACACTCTCCACAGGTTACAACATGAATACATCAATACATCAGTACATAGCAATCATCATACAGAAGAGCAGGATCCGACTATTGGAACAAATCAAACGAAAAAGAAGAGCGACATCCACCCTGCTAATCCCAGACTCCCGACCCGGAACCTATCCCTTGATCGAAGAAGAAGAAGAAGCAGAAGAAGACCTCCAAAGAAGCAAACATCACTCTGACATTAGATCATCGCTTTACCTATACTAACACCTGATGTTGTAGTAACGTGTGAGCCACGAGGACTCAGTAATCCCATTACCATGGGTATAAAGACTAGCAAAGCTCAATGGGTATGGGAAGGTTAAGTGGTGAGGTTGCATCAAGCACTCAACACTATATGATGGCTAACTTACAAGTGCAAGAGTTAGAAGAGTAAACTACGCATAACAGTCGCAAACTAGTAATGATCAAGAAGTGGTCCTGAACTACTTACGAATCAAACATAACCCCACCATGTTCTCTTCCCAAACTCCCTCGAAAAGAGACAATCATGATTACGCACGCAGTTGGTCTATTTTAATTCAGGTTTGTTGTCAAGTTCTCTACAACCTATTATTATAAATTTCCAAGTCATCACATAACCATGCACATGTGTTCTAAGAAGATTTAACCCTGCAGGGGTGCTTCAACTTAATCCACTATAAACTACCACATGCACCCGATGGAACATCCTCACACTGTGAAGAACACGATGCTTACGATAAGGAATCTTGGTGGACAAGACGCTCGTCAAAGGCAAACCTAAAATAGCAAGACATTCGGTGTACCGACAATCCCGATAGGAGCCGCACGTATCTCGTTCTCAGGGCACATCGGATGGGCTTGACGTTGGGTTGGCTGAGACTCTCCTTGCCTAGGGGCGCCCGACATCGCCCTGTTTGGACTAGCACCATCAGCACTAGGCCCCATGTATTACGTGGAATTAAAAGAATCCTCAGGGACGAGGCCCCCCTATGCAATTAATTATTTAATAGTATTATTTTGTTGGCAGGTGGTAAAACAAAAGTTGGGCCTTGTTGGAAGAGTTCTATCCTAAGCAATTTCTCAGGGGGATCCCTATAAAACCCCACATGTGTTAGGAGTTCTCATCAAGGAACATAACACCGGTATGACAGAAACTAAGGTGGCAAGAGTGGAACAAAACGCCAAGCAAAAGGTCGAGCCTTCTACCCTCTACCAAGTATATAAAGGCATTAATTAAATAAGAGAAATTATGATATCACATGATATCAATGTCCGAACATGGAGCAACCTGCATCTGCACCTCAAACAAGCAACACTATAAGAGGGGCAGAGCAAAGCGGTAACATAGCCAAACAACGGTTTGCTAGGATGGTGAAAAAGGTTAGAGGCTGTTTCATGGCAATTTGGGAGGCTAACGGACAAGTGGTAGGGATCAAGACATGGCGATAGCATCGAGACAACTAGCAAAGCAAATATAGTAGTGATATCCAAGGTAATGGCCATCTTGCCTTAAATCCCTCTGTGAAGAAGATAGACTCCATGAAGTAGACGAACAAGCGTAGCGAACAGATCCTCACAATCGCAATAGAACCGGGAAATATCGAGAAGATGCACAACCGGAAATAAGCAAATGACATGGTAAAAAAACATAAAATAACCATGGCATAATGCACAACCAAGTATATGCATGTCCAGTTTAATGATAATGGCATGTCAAGAGTGCAACAACTGAATTCTAGACATTAAGTGAAGCTCAATATGCAACGAGTTGCATATTGAGGAAACTCCACATTTGAATATTTAGATTAATCTCATTTATGCTACACATTAATATTAAAAAAAGTTAACATGGCAAGAGGTGAGGCATAATAAAACTACCAATCTATGGAATTTAAATGAGGCCGAAAAAAACAAACAACAATTCCGGAAATCCCCATATGCATATTTAGAATTTTTCTACTGTTCTTACTAAAACCATATTTTATTATTGTTAAACAGCAAAATAAAGTGCATCATGTTAATGCACACATTTTTCTACCCCATTTATATATAAAGTTTATTTAATTTCGAGCTACGGTTAATTAGTTATGAAAAAACCATTTTAGTATGTCAATTTTGCAAATTAATGAAAAAGAATTTTTAAACTTTTTTTCATGGATGAAAGTGGCATATTGTGAAACTACACAAAATTCTGATCATTTTACATATATAGTTTGTCTAAATCCGATGCATGGTTATCTAGATATGAGCAATGCAAAACAATGGCATTCCTGTAAATATGCAGTTTTTCTGGATAATTCTCAAATTCAAAGGCATCAGGAAAAAATATATAGAAGCTGAATCTGGATGGCCCAACATAGCATGGGCGCTGGAGGCTCACCATATGGGCTAGGCCTACTTGGGCGCGCCCCTAGTGGTAGAGGCAAGTTAGCGCAGTGGTCGATGCGAGCTGCAGGAGGAGGGAGGCGGCCTTAGCAGAAGTGGTACTTGGAGCGGACAAAGCGAGGGACTCTGATGAGGTCTTGGGCGGCAGAATGGACAGATCCGGGAGGCCTTGACGATGGGGAGCCGGTTCCCGATAGTTGGAGCGCGGGGTAGTGCGATGAACATTCAGAGCTTGAACTTGCTGCGACCATGAGGGCCTGGTGGTGGAGCTCCCGTGAGGTGAGCGGTGAAGCAGGGCAACGGAGACACGCGGATCCCACCGACGAGCAGGTCCTGATACGTCCATTTTGCATCATGTTTTCTTGCTGATATTTATGTTGTTATTATGCATAATAAGGCTTTTTGGAGTAATTCTAATCCCTTTTCTCTCATTAAGGACAGTAAAACCGAGCCTAAAGCGAGCTCTATTAACGATTTGGATTTCTGGCCATCCGTTTTCACGAGCTAAACTTTTCTGTCTATCAGATCTAACGTGTAAAACCATTTCTCCCGCAACTGGCCCAGTTGTCCTGTGGGCTGCTGCTCTAGAGGCCGAATCCAAGCCCCGTGGTAAACTGGACCGGTTAGTCCAGCCCATTAAGATAACACCGTTTTTCTCTCGACAATGGAGGTGGATCGTCCTCTTATTGTGCTCGCTGCTGGCTGGACAGAGGAGGTGGATCTGTGACAGGGGAATCCAGCCACCCCCGATGCGTCTGATGCGCGCGACGCACTCGTGCAGGATCCAAGCGAAGCGCGCGAGCTGTGCGGGGCGACACGGGCGATCCGTCCAGGTGACGGTGTGACGAGCATGCGATTTCAACGAATCCAGCCGATGCGCTTGAGCAGGATCCAAGCCAAGCACTCGGAGCTGTCGGCCGCGACCACGACAACTTCAATCCAGCGGCGGACAGGACACTGTTCTGTATGATTCCAGCCGCTAGCACCAACTCTCCACCTTGGGTTCGTCCAGTAAGAATTCAATCACCAGCCGCTAGCACTCCTCCCGGCCAGATGGTTCGACAGCCCGTGTACGTATAGGAAAATCCTCCTTTTGGTTAAGACAGAGATTGTTCTTGGGAATTTAATTGTGTGCAGGCTACGGGTGACAAGCCGGTGGTTCCATAGTTAGAAGTGTAGCGTTTCTTAATCTCTTTCCCTTTCATGTCAAATTACAATAGTATTTCTCTAATGAGATTTGGAAAGTTTTATCAAATCCAGTTAGCAAATGAGACTGCAATACTTGTTTTATGCTCCAGAGTTATATGATTAGCTTATAAGTCTTGCTTATCTTTTTCTTGTGAACTATCATTATTTTTCTTTTTCAAAGTACATTGAAATTTTTAGATGAAGGCCATGTTCGATACCATGATTTGGCTCATATATAAGTGACATCAAGAGAGGATATTCTTCTAACTTCACTTTACAATGTGAGTATATCCTACTCTAAACTTCTCATCTTCAACGGGTAGCATCTAGTTTATATGATGTTCCTTTAATCATTATTTCCAGACTATGCACCTAAGCGGCGGATAAAAGTATTCAAGTTAAACAAGTTGATATTGATTATCAAGCGACGAAGTAGATTCATATGATGACTGGTGTAGTACTAAAGTGGATAAATGTGATTTTATTGAGATCCAACTAACGCGTTCGAGCGAGATCCAAGTGAAGTGTGCGACACTGCCAATCGCGACCATGATGACTCGTTCGAGCAGGATTCCACGATGACTTTCCTGGCAGCGGAAACCAACGCCTAAGGGGTCGCGAACGCGAGCTGTCACACATCCACTAGGCTGCTTGCCTACTTCTCTTCGAGTTCATCGGCCGCCTTGGAGTCCTGGGCAACTCGTCCTGGTAAGCTCCTCTGCAACACCACTCCCCTCGAGCCAGGCATGACTTTTGATCAACACGCGCCTCCACTCTCCTACGGGCTTCAAAAATGGTTGTAGCTTCTTCCTGCAACCCACGAGGCTGAATATCAAATGATTGTACTTTTCTCGTACTACAAAACAATGTGCAATTATAGAAAAGATAGTCAAATAATTATCATTTCATGCTCAAGCTAAATCACAAACACACTGGAGCTGCACCATCAAACAAAAGTAAGTCCCAATCATGCCAAAGTATACACATCTTTCTCTCTAACATGGCGGTTTGAGAGACCCATAGCTTATGGTAGAAAAAATGGAGAAGACATACATATTTACTGGAAATAGTGGTATTCATGTCTTACATGCTTGCACATTAAATTGCAGTTTATTCTAGCTTATATTATAGTTATGTCCCTAAACACACACTTCATATGTTCTCCCCGTTCGCCAAAAAACTTATCTTTATAGACTAAGTGCATATGCATCATACAATGATGTGAAGTGTTAGAACATGTAGCTAGGTAGGCTGGTGTTTATATTCATCTAGCCTGCCATGGTTCTGGGATGTTTGCTCCTGCTGATCTATTAATTGTGTAGCAGTAACCATATTCTTGAAGCAACTTGTGTATAGTGCACCCAAAAAAATCAACATAGACTGCAACTCTGCAATTGTCGTTGGACTGCATCTGAAACATATTTAGGGAAATTTAGAGTAAATAGAATGGAACTCTCCATAACTCACACCGCAGTGGTTTATTGGTTCATGAATGCAAATAAAGAGATTCCAATTTGTCTAATCATCGCAGAACCACCTAATACCAGTCAGATAATATATTGTAGTGATTATTAGTGCTTAGGTAACTTATGGTATAATTGATATTCAATATTACTTTGTAGAAGATCATCACTTCTTCTGTATTTACATGCTCACTTCAATAATTTTGCAATCAACTATACGAAAAGAATGTGTCAAGCTATAGTGGTACTGGAGTATATAGAAATTTATTAAGTAGTGTTGCTAGCACTAAAATGGCGCAAAGAGATACAAAAATAACACTTCTGAGGTGATCATGACCATGCGTGTAATTCAGAAAGTTGATTATGTTACTTTTGTGTAGTCGATCTTCCATGGTGACATAATCTCTGTCAATGTTTGTATAGCAAAGCATGTACTGAGTTCTTTGTTGAATGCCTACAGTTTTCTTAGTCTACCAGTGAAGCCTTTTTTGGTTATATACAATATCTATTTTCTCTAAGAGGCTGATATATATTATAAAGTGCCGCAATAAATGTAGACCAACACTTTAAGTGCAACTACACTGCAGCTTCTCAAGGTATGCAAATTATGTCCTCTCACAGACCGCTTGCTTAATCTTTCAATTATGTCTGAAAGATATGGGTTCACCAAGTACAAAGTTTGTCTTACCGTTGTTAGCTCCCCATTTCATTCTCTACATAGCTCTCTCCTTAATTGTAAGACTAGATATTCTGTCAAACACAAAATATAACACATCTAAGGTTCAGTTTATTTTCTACTTCCTCTGTAAACTAATATAAGAGCTTTTAGATAACTAAAGTAGTGATCTAAACACTCTTATATTAGTTTACGGAGGGAGTACATGGCAGTAGCATCACAAATGATAGTTGAAAAAACTCGATAGTCGCATCATGTAGAACAGACAATGTTCCAACTCAGATAGCTGCCCTTATTTATCAATATTTTGTTGTTTACTTTAGTGTCAACGAAAATTGCCTTACTGGAGTCCTTCCATTATGTAATATCCAATTTTATTGTCAAGCAGAAATCCATATTTTATTCTCTACAGGGCCATGTCCTTATTTGTAAGACTGGGTATTATTTCAAACAAATGATATACCACATGTGAGGTCGAGTTTGTTTTCTTCTTGGCAGTAGCATCACAAATGATATGTAAAAGAATCGACATTCATATCATGCACCAGACAAGTTTCAATTGAGATAGCTTCCCTTATTTATAAAAAAATTATTTTTGACTTCAATGTCAATGAAAATTATCTTCCTATAATCCTTCCGTTCTGTAATATCTTATGTATTGTCAAGTAGAATTTTTCTTCTTTGTTCCTTGTTGCCTACACATGATCATCTTTTGGGTGCTGCCTACAATGTGTTTAGAAGACATCGATAAGAAATGGAACACCTAGAGAGTAAAAGTCCTATGACCACTACTGACTAAGCCATATAAACGCATTGAATATGGTGTAATAAATTATCAACTCCATGTATTTATGTAAATTTTGGTGTTCATATAGTTACGTAAGTTCCTACATTTCTATTGTAGAAATAGATGGGCGCAACAATGTGCGCCATCCATGATCTAGTAATTTGCAAGGTATACACCAAGAGGGAGAATTCCGGCAGCTGGAAATCTGGAGAACAATCCCTTGAGGGGTTTGTTCAAGGTATCTTCACCTCGAACGGAATAAAATTAGCTACCCCTCAACCCGCTGCAGCTACTAAAAATATTGAATATGAAATTCCTTCGGGTATGATATAACAACTGCTAGCTAATCCTTATGCAGGAGATGGAACCGAACATCCTGATATGCACTTGATATATGTGGAACAAATTTGTGGATTGTTTAAGCTTGCAGGTCTACCCAGGGTTCAAGTTATGAAGAAGGTTTTTCCTTTATCTTTGAAGGAAAAAAGCAATACTATGGTATAGGGTATGCGATGATATTGGATCTTGGAACTCGAACCGATTGAAAATGGAGTTTCACCAAAAAAATAATCCTATGCATCTAGTTCATCGTGATCGGAATTATGTATATAATTTTTGGCCTCGTGGAGGAGAAATTATCGCTCAAGCTTGGGGGAGGCTTAAGTCAATGTTATATTCATGCCCCAATCATGAGCTCTCAAGAGAAATTATTATTCAGAATTTGTATGCTCGGCTTGCTCGTAATGATCAATCCATGCTTGATACTTCTTGTTGCTGGTTCCTTTATGAAGAAAACTATTGAATTCCGGTGGGATCTTTTAGAAAGAGTTAAACGCAACTCTGAAGATTGGGAACTCGACGAAGGTAAAGAGTTAGGTATTAAGCTTAAGTATGATTGTGTTAAATCTTTTATAAATATCAATGCCTTTTCAATGTTTAGCACTAAATATGGACTTGACTCTGAGATAGTAGCCTCCTTTTGTGAATCTTTTGCCGCTCATGTTGATCTCCCTAAAGGGTAAGTGGTTCAAATATCACCCACCTATTAAAGAAGAAATTAAAGAACTGGTACCAGTTAAAGAAGAAACTATACTTTATAATGTTGATCCAATTGTCCCTACTGCTTACATTGAAAAACCACCTTTCCTTGTTAGGATAAAGGAACATGCAAAGCTTCAACTGCGGTTAACAAAAGCTATATTAGAGCACCTAAACCTGATGAACAAATTAAAGTAGAGCCTAATATTGCTATGGTCAAGGATCTCTTGGAAGAAAATGTAGATGAGCATGTTATTTGCTTTAATGAAGAAGCTGCTACAATTGCCAAACCTGATAAAAGGGATAAACATAGACCAGTTGTTGGCATGTCCGTTATCTCTGTTAAAATAGGAGATCATTGTTATCATGGTTTATGTGACATAGGTGCTAGTGTGAGTGCTATCCCCTACTCTTTATAGCAAGAAATTATGGATGACACAGCATATGTAGAAATAGAAGACACTGATGTCACTATTAAACTGGCTAATAGAGATACTATATCAACATTTTGGATTGTTAGAGATGTTGAAGTCTTGTGTGATAAAATAAAATACCCGACTAATTTCCTTGTTCTTGGTTCCCCACAAGATGACTTCTGTCCCATTATCTTTGGTACACCTTTCTTAAACACCGTTAATGCTCAAAGAGATTGTAAGAAACAAACTGTCGGTGTTAGTTTTGGTGATGAATCTCATGAATTTAATTTCTCCAAGTTTAATAGAAAACTTCATGAAAAAGAATTGCCTAGTAAAGATGAAACTATTGGTCTTGCATCTATTGTTGTGCCTCCTACTGATCCTTTAGAACAATATTTGCTAGACCATGAGAATGATTTACATATGCATGAAAGAAATGAAATAGATGATATTTTCTTTGAGCAACGTCCTCTGCTTAAACATAATCTACCTATCGAAACTTTATGAGGTCCTCCTCCACCTAAAGGTGATCCTTTGTTTGAATTAAAACAATTGCATGACACTTTCAAATATGCTTATCTTGATGAAAAGAAGATATATCATGTTATTATTAGTGATAACCTTTCAGAACATGAAGAAGAAAGATTATTGAAAGTTCTAAGGAAGCACCTAGCTGCTATTGGATATACTCTTGATGATTTAAAGTGCATTAGTCTCACTCTATGTCAGCAGAAGATTAATATGGAACCTGATGCTAAACCCGTTGTCGATCATCAACGTCGGTTAAACCCGAAGATGAAAGAAGTGGTAAGAACGGAAATATTAAAACTTCTGGAAGCAGGTATAATATACCCTATAGCTGATAGTAGACAGGTAAGTCTCGTTCATTGTGGTCCTAAGAAGGGAGGTATTACTGTTTTTCCTAATGATAATAATGAACTTATTCCACAAAGAATTGTTATAGGCTATAGAATGGTAACTGATTCTAGAAAATTAAATAAAGCAACTAGAAAAGATCATTACCCTCTTGCTTTTATTGATCAAATGCTAGAAATATTATCAAAGCACACACACTTTAGCTTCCTTGATGGATACTCTGGCTTGTCACAAATACCTGTTTCTCAACCTGATCAAGAAAAGAGTACTTTTGCGTGTCCCTTAGGAACTTATGCTTATAGATGTATGCCTTTTGGTTTATGAAATGCACCTGCTACCTTTCAAAGATGTATGACTGCTATATTCTGTGACTCTTATGAAAAGATTGTAGAGGTTTTCATGGATGATTTCTCCGTTTATGGGAAGTCATTTGATGATTGTTTAAGCAATCTTGATCGAGTTTTGCGGAGATGTGAACAAACAAGTTGTCGGTGTGAAACGACACCTATGGGATCACTGGAATCCCTTCTACGGTTGGCGTGCGCGGAGTTGTGCAAAGAGCAGGTCTAAGAGTCAGCACATCAATCGTTTACCCAGGTTTGGGCCGCGAGGACGCGTAATACCCTAGTCCTGCTTTTGTGTATATTTCAGTGTTCTTGAGTTCTTTAGCTAGCTATCGTGCCTATCCCGCTTTCCAGGATCCGAATCCTCCTCCAGTATGCCCGGGCCTCCTTTTATAGTCTAAAGGTGCTGCCACACTGGCACACATGAGGTGGAAAGGTGTACAGTGTATAGGCTTATCCCATGCCATTACAGGACAAGGCGCATTCAATGTGCTGCTTAGATGTCTGTTTACTTTATCTGGGATGGGAAAGAAGCCCGTCTTGTCCGTGGCCGCTATGTCTGGTCGCGACACGCGTCCAGGCCAGCGAGGCAGGCAGTTGAGGTGGCGTCGCGGTAGGGTCTTCACGAAGATCTGCATGCCACCACGTAGGTGCTTGGCTAGTTGTCCCAGGAACCACGTATCGCCATGTGGGTACTTGCTTGGGCCAGTGGGTCGGTCGCTGAGCTGGGGTGGCGACGGGGCGGCAAGAGCTTGCCGCTGGCTTGTTACCGTTCCCGGCAAGGGTCTTGCCGGGGCCTCCATGAGTGCCCTGTGGCAAGAGGCTTGTCGGGGCTTCGGGGTGTCTTAGTCAAGGAGCCTTTCCGGGGCCTCGCGGGTGTCCTCGGCAAGGAACCTCGCGATCGCCATGTCTTATTGTTCTCATCTTGGGAGTCATAGATCCTTGTCTTCACAAAGATCTGCATGCCATCACGTGGGCGCTTCCCGAGCTTTGGCTCTAATGTTGTTGGTATCATTGGAGCCCATAGGCTGCAAGGGTGGCCGCGACGGAGGCGTCTGAATGGATCGCCCCAGCAAGAGCCCTTGCCGGGTGGCGCGTAGGCCACCCCGGCAAGAGTCCTTGTCGGGGG
>LR738709.1:162470100-162569778 GCA_902687465.1 Secale cereale
GGGGGGGGGTGGGCATGTCTCCTTGCTTGGTCTTCTCGTGCTATCTGTCTTGGCGTTTGTGCTGGTAACTCTGCGTTCCTCGCTTCCTCCTTCTGCCCTGTTATGTTCGGCCTCAAGCGTGGCTCTGACTGCCGGTGCACAACTATGGAGTAAAAAAAAGAGCGCCCCTACTTTTGTACACCGACAGGAGCCCCCGGGCCTGGACCACTCATAAGCGCAACGCGTTGGTTGGGCTGGGCCCAGAATGGTGCGCGGGCAGTGAGGTTGTATTCCCTTTTACCGCAGTAACTCCTCCGATGGTTGCGCTTCCCCACGATCCACGCCGACGTGGTGGTCGTGCATGGGATGACCGCAGCGTGCTGGCGTCATCTTGGGGTCCCAAAAATTATAAAGAGGCGGTTCACGCCCTCCTCATAAAGAATAGAGGAAGTTGCGGGGGCGCGGCCCTTTTACTAAGTGGACTCGGGTCGCCCCACGATCACGGGGGTGCGAAACAGCCATACCACGCGTCGTTCAACTCCCGATCCACTCGCCACTTATCCCTCATGTATCGGGAAGGGCAAGCGGCGGACGTGGATGGCATGGGCATTAATGTAGAGAGGGGGGCGGACGCCATTGATTGGAGCAGCAGGTCGGTCCTGCTCCCTCATTCCTCCGACGTTTGGACTGGTTGGTTTCGGGTGGTCGCCCTCCTATAAAGAGGGAAGGAGAGGAGCGGCACTTCTCACCTCTCCACCCATCTTCTTCCTGTTTGATTCCTTCCCTCCCCAAGGTATGCCGAGAGGGCGCGATCGTGGCCGTTCCTCTGCGGAAGCGACCAGGTCGTCTTCCCGTTAGAGGGCGGCGGTGGTCAAAGAGGAGCTGGATGCCTCAGATGGGGGGCAAGCTGGAGGCAGAAGCGCCGGCCGGGACCGCGGCCGGCAAGGCGGCCGAGGCAGAGGCAGACGGGGTCGGGGGACACCCGCACCTTCATCGTCTCTGTCTTCGTCTCCTTTGTCGTCTCCTGCTGCCTCCCCATGCGGCCATGTGAAGGACACGGCGCTGGAGTTCATCGTACGGCTGCGCAAGCCGCCGCGCAGTCGCCTCCGCCTTCCTGGAGCGTTTGCGAGGGCGTTGGAGCTCGATCAGCCACCAAGGCTAAGGCTTCACATGGAGGGGTTTTGCCATGGCGCCATGTGGGTGGACACCAGGTTTCCCACTCCTCACATGATGCTTCTTTGCCGGGGGTGGAAGACCTTCCCGCGTGCCCACTGCTTGGTCAAGGGGCATGTCCTCTGCTTCAAGCTAGCGGAGAGCGATCTGCTCTCCGTCAAAGTCTTCGAGCACTCGGGACACAGGCTAGGGTGCTGTGTGGAGAGCTCTACCGATGACGAAAACTCCTCCTCGAGCGGGAGCGATGGGGAGGACAGCGGCAGCGACGATGAGGGCGACGGGCAGAAGGATGACGGGTCCCACTAGGCGGCGGATATGCCGTCCCGGGGCGGTGCTGGCGGCTGGTGTCGGGAGGCCGGAGAAGGCGAAGAAGGTGGGCGGCGGTCGTCATGTCGGAGTACGCGGGCGTAAACCCGCGCATCGCCGGCCCGCCGCCCCATCTTTCGGCTCTTCTCCCGGCGCCATCATCGTCGGCCTCCTTTGGGACGGCCGCCGGGATGTTCTCTTGGTGCTTTCTGCTGCTTGTTCTTTGCCCAGGCGCTTCTTTAGCCCTTTGCCATCTTGTTCCATTTTCTGAGGAGAGGTACAAGAAAGGGGTTACAGGCATCTTATCTTTAGTTTCTAAGCCCACGGGCCTTTGTTGAATTTAAAGCTTGTAATCCCCCTTGTTCATGTTTTTCTTTCCGTACGAACTGTACCTGTATGGGATGTTTTTAATGAGAAGGGGTGTTTGCCGGGTTCTTCGTGCATGAGTGAGGCCCACGCCAAGGATGAATCCTTGTTATTTTTATAACAAACGTTATCGCCCGGCAACAGGCCTTGCCGTTTCTCTTCTTCGGCCGACCGTTCTCACGCTTTTGGCGGAGGCGGGGGCGAAGTAGAGTTAGGCTCCTCGTTCATTTCTTCGCCACCGAAACTACTACCGAATTCCGGCCCAGGATGTAACTCTCGGGGATGAAAAACTTATCTGAATCCGCAGCCCCCGGCAAGCTTGGCTCGCCGTGGTTGGATTCTTTTATCTTCAGCCCCCGGCAGGCTTGCCTTGCCGGGGTTGGGGCGTCAGTTCGTTCCTATTTTCCCAAGTGGCTCAGCGAGAAAGACCTGTGGATCGAAGAAGGCAGAAAAGATGCACACCCGACCTCTAGGCTAGGGGTTAGTCGCCACCAAGCAGTATCAACCCTAATCGAGGAAATGACTCAACCTAGCATGCATGCTATAACTTAGGGCGCCAGCGCTTCATATTTATGCTCAGGGTCTGCGTCTGGCTTTGTACAAAGGTTTACATGCCTTGCCGGCAAGGCTTGTACAAAAGGGTGGCTTGCCGGGAGGTCCGGCAACCGCGCCTCACGGGTAAAACTTGCGAAGATGTTCCATGTTCTAGGAGTTACTCACTGGGATCCCATCTTCGGTCTCCAGGCGGACTGCGCCAGGCTGGTGACTCATATTACCCGATAAGGGCTTTCCCACTTTGGCGTCAACTTGTTGGAATTCTTGGCCGACTGAACGTGCCGAAGAACAACGTCGCCTTCCTCAGAGCTTCGGGCATGAACATTGCGGCTATGATAGCGGCGCAAGGCTTGCTGGTAGCGCGCTGCTTGTATAGCCGCCCGAAGACGATCTTCCTTGAGGAGCGTTGCGTCATCTTGCCGTAGTCGCTCTTGCTCAAGATCATCATAAGCGAGCACTCGGGGTGACCCGTATGTGAGTTCCGTGGGGAGAACTGCCTCCACCCCGTAAACGATGGAGAAGGGTGTCTGGCCGGTGGCTCAATTTGGTGTCGTCTTGATCGACCAAAGAACGGCCGGCAATTCATCATTCCAGCGCTATCCGCACTTGTGTAGCCTGTCAAAAGTCCTTGTCCAGAGGGCCCACAGTACTTCGGCATTTGCCCTTTCTGCCTGGCCGTTGCTTCGTGGATGTGCAACAGAAGCGAAACAGACCTTGTCGCCGAGGTCGTGCATATATTGCATGAAGGTGTTGCTTGTGAACTGTGTACCGTTGTCGGTGATAAGCCTTTTTGGTACACCAAAATGGCAGACCAGGCCTTTGAAGAACTTGACGGCCGACTGTGCTGTCACCTTCCTCACTGCCTCCACCTCCGGCCACTTCGTGAACTTGTCGATTGCTACGTACAAGTACTCAAAGACCCCGACAGCACAGGGAAAAGAGCCCAATATGTCGAGCCCCCAGACCGAGAATGGCCGGAGAGAGGGATTGCTTGGAGAGCTTGAGCTGGTGGATGAAGTTTGTTAGAATGGAACTGACACGCTTCACACTTGGTTACTAGTGTCATTGCATCCTGGAGGTCAGTGGGCCAGAAGAAACCCTGCCGGAATGCCTTGCCGGCAAGGGCTCCTGACCCTATGTGGGAGCCACATATGCCTCCATGTATCTCTCCCAACAGCTCCAGTCCTTCCTCCCGGGTGATACACTTCAATTTCACGACGTTCGGTCTTTTCCTGTACAGGACGTCGTCGACGAACTGGTACATGGCGGACCGACATGCTACTTTCTCCGCTTCTTCCTGCCCTTCAGGAAGCTCCCCGGTCTGGAGGAATTGGACGATATGCTACGCCCATGCCGGAGCTTGGGGCTCGACGGCAAGGACCAAAGGCATTTCTTCTACTATGGGAACGATTGCCTCTACGGCCAGGGCTTGGCACCCAACCGGAGTCTGTTGCCCCACGGCTGGCTCTGCGTCTCCGGCAACACTTTGCCGACCACTCTTGTGGGTTCGGCTGGAAAGTACTTGCGAGGGCTTGATTTCCTTCGCTTGCTCGGCTCATTCGATTGTTCAACAGATGGGTGAAATAATCGGAGCGCAAAGGTACCTGGTCCACAAGTAGCTTGAGGGCGGCGCGTTTCGATAGGTAGTCGGCGATGTCGTTCTCCGCTCGGGGGATTTAATCAGCTTCATCGAAACGCTCCTCCAGTTTCCTTACTTCATCCACGTAGGCTTCCATAAACGGCCTCTGGTAATCTTTGTTTACTTGTCTGACGACAAGCTGTGAATCTCCCCTCACGATGAGCTTCTTGATCCCGAGGTCTGCTACGATCCTGAGACCGGTGAGCAGTCCCTCGTACTTGGCAGTGTTGTTTGTTGATACCTCCCTGGGGAAGTGCATCTGGATCACATACTTGAGGTGCTCTCTGGTGGGTCCAACGAGCAGCACACCATCATGGGTGCCTCGCAGCGAGAAAGCCCCATCAAAGTACATAATCTAGTCATGACTCTCACCCTTGCCGGGAGAGTAGTCTCCTGGATCTCCTCGTCGGGCGTTGAGGTCCATTCTGCAACAAACTCTGCCAAGACTCTACTCTGAATCATCGAAGTGCTTTCAAAGTTCAAACTGAAGCTTGACAGATCTAGGGCCCACTCCACAATCCTCCCAGTCGCATCTGGGTTATACAATATTCGTTGTAACGGGAGGCATGTGACGACGGTGATTTCATGTGCTTGGAAGTGATAACGCAGCTTCCTTGAGGCCATAAGGAGGCCGAATAGGAATTTCTGCATGCCGGAGTACCTTGACCTGGACCCCTGTAATAGGGATCTGACAAAGTAAACCAGGTGCTGCATCACTCCATCCGGTTGTGTCTCTTCGGCCCCAGTAGCATCAGGTGTTGTCGCTGTTATCGCTTCTATATTGACCTCCCTCTGGGCCACAAGCGCGGCACTGTCCACTTGGTTCGTTGCTGCTAGATGCAGCAGCAACGGTTCTTGTGGTTTGGGCGCGACCAATGCCGGAGTAGAGGAGAGGTATTTCTTCATATCTTGCAGTGCCGCTTCGCTTTCTGGGGTCCACTCCATCAGGCCCAGCTTTTTCAAAATTTTGAAAAAGGGGAGGGCGCGCTCGGCAGATTTGGAGAAGAACCTTCCCATGGAGGCAACGCACCTAGCAAGCTGACGCACTTCCTTGATTCGCCTGGGCGCTTCAATCTTGTGACAGCCTGATTTTTGCCCTCTTTTATTTGCCAAAGATTTATTTGAATTTATTTCAAACCTTGGAGTTTTAGAATCATTTCGTACGGACTTAAACCACTTGGGTACCCTTCGCTTTCACCCAAGTGCCTCCCAGCCATCTCCAACTATTATATATCTCTGGACCACCCCAATATACACCATGGAATATTTTTCTTATTTGAAAAATATTCATTTTTCTCCCTAAAACCATAGCTAAATTCTTGGTGCTCCAAAGCAACCCCTATTTTTCTGGCTCCAAAAATTCTGAGGAAATTCCTAAATATTCTTCGGACCCTAAGGCACATTCCTGAGCAGAAATATTGCACTACTTTTTGGAATATTTTTGCTAAAGAAATTTTTTTCCATTCTGGACAAAAATGGTAGTTTCTACAGCAACTACCATTTTACTTGCTCCAATCTTCCAGAAACTTCTTGTGCATATTTACCGTAGTAACTCATGACTAGCCTCCAAAGCACAACCTCCAACTATTCACCATTTTACCATAGTAAGCTCTCAAAGTTTCTGTCCAGAAACTTACCACGCCAGTTAATCTCATTCTACTGCGTCTGGAATTAAACCAACCCTGGGTAACTCACCTATCTACCACGGACAACACGCCAGACAAGGTTTTTGGCACCAAGTCAGGCCGCAGACACGGGTTCATGCCGTGACCACGCGCGTACACCATGCCATGGCATGCAGCCGACGCGCTCTGGATGCGCCATCGCTCTGTAGAGCTCGTGCTCGCTTCCGAGCCTGCCAACCGCGCCAAACTTCGCCCCCATCGTCGTCCTCATCTTCACAGTCCACCCCTGGCGCTCGGCGACGCCGGAGCTCGCCGCAGCGAGCATGGGCGCGGTTCGGCCAAGGCATAGTGCGATGCGCACTGTGCTCGTCGCCATCTCCAGCGCCCATGTGCTCGTCTTCGCACGGCCACAGCTCCCTCATGACTCCGTCTTCTTCTTCCCCCTCTCACTGATGCCATTTCGTCACCGGGCGCGGCCAGGTGTCGCCGGCGGAGCACTGATCCCCCCTCTCTCGCTCGCCTATAAATAGTCCCTTCCCCAGCCACTTCGAGCACACCACTCCACTCCCAGATGACTCCATATAGAGTAGAACCCCGTGGCCCGACCGGGCAGGCCTCAGGCCACCGTTCCCGAGCCGAGCTCACGTGCGACCCCCCTCGGGTCGTCGAGGTAGCTCCCATCTCTGCGTCCAAGGCGACCGCACCAGGGCCTCCGCCACTCTCTGGTGAAGCTTCTTCGCCTAGCTGGAGCTGCTGGAGGTGCCGTAGCTCGTCGTCTTCCCCAACTCCGGCGAGTCCCCTGTTCTGCCTCCGCCTCCGAGCTCCATTCCGTCGCCGTCCGTCCACCTCCAGCCACCCTACGGGTACAGGCATGTTCGCCTCAACCTTCTCCGTTTATCTATCCTCTCCGTTTGAGCCAAGGGGCCATGTCGTCAGCGTACGCTCGGGGCATTTACACCTTCGGCGTCACCCCCCTATTCTTTTTATTTAAACTTCTGAATTTAAATAAATTCCAGAGAACTTCAAAATGTTGTAACTTTTTAACCATAAGTCCAAATGAATTGATTATTTTTACATTGTGTTCCTGGTGAAGAAATATTGCAGCACACCAAAAATGAAACCATTTGGTGCTTTGTATATGTTCTGGTGAATTTTTGAATGAATCTTGATAATTTCTTTTTGAACTTTTATTTATTTTCAGAAGAAGAAACTTGTCCTGAGGATCACCAGGAGGCTTGTGAGCTTCATTTGAACTAAGGCAAGCCACAACAACATTTTCATAGTGCCATTTCAATATTTGTGATTTTTCTAACTTGAACAAATGATTTATATTATGCATGTTAAATATTTTGTTAAATAGTTCTTTTGGTTGCTGTAGTTATTGGTTTCATTTTACTTTACCGAAAGTTGGAGTTTGGTTTAAGTCATTAAGATAGTTAAACTAAAGTTGGGACATTGAGAATGATTATGGACATACATATGTGAAGTTATTTTCTTTTGCATTAAGTAATTATTATAAAATTTTGCTAAGTTAAATTTTGTTGAAAGTCAAGCATAACCAGAATAATATTGAAGTTAAGATGATAGTTGACTTAGTTTTATTGTTGCATGGCATTTTAATTGTTTATGTACTGCACTTTGGTATATTGCATGGCATTGTATGACACCGGTTACTTTATTTCTTTCTAAGTTGAAACTTTTAATAACTCAACTTGAATAAATTGTTGACCGGGTCATGGTGCCATTGAATCGAGTCTTTCCCAGTGCAACCACATTTACCTTTATGGGAAGGTCTTGATTCTGTCCATTGACATGCCTCCTGTCGGTACCTCCAGATAGGGAAGGTTATGGGCATGCAGTACCCTGGCCCGGTAAGCAGACATAACCTTGTGTGCCCGTAGTTAATTTTATGGTACCGAGTTCCCATTTGGGACAATTTTTGTTTGGCCACGACGGTTGCAGGTGTGTCTTTGGTAGACACAGGGCCACACAGGACTGTTCCAGTGGGGAACGAGTCAGAGTGGCCGGAGGAGTGTCATGGTAATGGACGGGTTTTGTCAGAATGTCGTTGGTCCACCCGAATGGGATAAGGAGGCCATGGGTTTCGCGGTGTGGGTACAATGCACTACCTCTGCAGAGTGGATTAATCTATCGATAGCCGAGTCCACGGTCACGGACACGCTCGAAAGTAGGTCACATCATGGGTCAACAGATAATAAAAGTTTGCTCACTATGTTCTAAATTTCTGGCACTATGATAAATTGATGGAAGAGCCTCCGAGATGTTTTGAGACCCAGTATGGGCAGGTTTGTGATCATCGAAAAGGTCACGATTTATATCTTGTTGAAAGGAATAAGTTGGTGGTTATAATAAATTATCAGGAGTAAGATAGACTGAGGTTTTATTTATGCAAAGTCATGAGCATAGCATGTTAGTGAATTTCCATTAAGTCTGTTGCTGCATATTTAATATTGATTAATTATCATGGTATTGTTTGTCATTATGATTTTGGTTTGCTGTAAGCTTGCAAGTACATTCAAAGTACTGACCTGGCATGTCATGCCAGATTTCAGGAGAGTTCCGTTGGGAAGGAGTGCCGTCTGAGTCTAGTCCGTATCCACATCGGTGTCCCTGTGAGATGGAGTTCCGCTACGACGTCGTTCCGCTGCTGCGTAGTTTATGCCCGAGGCCCTTTTATGTTCATTAAATAATGTAGATATTGTCTAGCCGCACCGTGTGTGCCGCTCGGCCTCGCTAACTGTTGTAATGTAAAACTTTGGTCCGCTAGTATCAATAAAGCGACTGCTTTCTGTACCAAGATGTTGTGTGTTGCCAGAAGACAAGGTCTCTGGGCTGGCAATGCAAGGTAAACCGGTCGCTCTGATCCGGGGTGCCACAACGTTTGGTATCAGAGCCGCGCTGACAGTAGGATGACTTAGACTAAGACGTGCCATTTAAATGCTAGATACATGTTTAGTTTGAGTGCCGGTAGTTGGTCTAGTTGGTTATTGCTTTATCTATACCTGTATTATTTTTATGCTAACCCACTAATGCTTGTGAGTGTAGATGGCTCCGGTGTCGTATATGTGCCAGTTGCAGCTGATGCCCTACACATCGCCGCACCTCCTCCGCAATGTGTGGCGTCGGCTGTACCCTCATGGAAATGACCCAGTTTATCGTGTGTACCGGGAGAGTCTAGCTGACTCGGTTTATGAATATCAGGCAGTGGTGACTCTGCGCGTTCGTTCTAATTCCAGCTCCTATACTCGTACTTCTCGAAGCGGTCATGCTTCTACCGCTTCGCTAGCCGTCCAGTTTGCTGCATTCGAGATCCTCGTTGAGCTCCGCCACAGCGAGGTCTGCATGCAGGACCACCCAGGTTTCCAATATTACCCTTCTTTGAACAGCAACGGTCATATTCTTTTCCCTGAAATTGATCCGGAGTCTGATAGTGTTGCTAGCCATCTTTCCCGTTATATCACTGCTAGTTACCTCATACTCCACGAGCTAGCACGCGAGTTGACCCACGCTCGTATTGCTTTAGCCTCTACTAGGTCTGTCACCATTCCCGCTTCCTTGGGATTCGCCTTGTACGTGCCCAGTTCCGTTCCCCCTAATTCGCCAGTAACCCCTCCTAGTAGTTCGGGCACCTCAACCCCTCTTAGTGCCCCTGCCGAGTGGATCTCACTCCTCACTACCCCGGTAGCTCCTATGATCCACCCTACTCCCGCCCCGGAAGGAGAACCACCGAGGCAGCGTCGCCGTGTTACCTTTAACCCCGAGGTTTCCGTTAATCTCGTCAGTTCGGGATCCGAGTCGACTTCAGGAGAGAACCCCGCAGCACCCGCAGCGCAGTAGAGCTCCAGAGTTTTAGCAGTTGTTAGACTGTTGTACGATTTACGAGTCATGATGTTTTATGTATAAGAGTAGTGTAATCGGGCATGTTGATTTTCTTTTCATGTATGCGTCCTTGTATAATTATGCTGAAGTTATGTATCTTCTACTCGCTGTTTTCTTCGCAATTCTGTTTTTCCCTCGAATTTTTTTGTTGCTGGCTTTCCCCACCTATTTTTGCTTTTGAATGCTTCTCATCTCGATTGCATTGTCTTGGGAAAAATCCAATATAGGATGACACGGGGAGGCAACAGTAACATCGCTCACGAGGATGTTCCTGTTCGTCACTTCGCCCGACAGGCAGGACACTCTCCCAAGCCATTCATACCACCGCCTCCGCCGCCACATCCGCCTACCACTGAACAAATCCTGTTTATGTTTGGGAAGGAAGAAATAATGATCTGCTAGAGGTATTAAAGTGTTCAAGGTATGATTAATCAGAATGGACAGCAGAATGGTCATTTCTCCAAGCTATCAGATTTTCAGTGAACTCAACCTCCCAGTTTCAGTCAGGCAGTTGACCCGTTGGATGCCGATGATTGGTTGCGAACCATTGAGAGGAATCTTGAAATTGCCCGTACAGCCGAAGATGACAAAGTTCCTTATGCAACCCACTATCTTGAAGGCACTGCTGCCGTATGGTGGGAAAATACAAAAGCCATGTGGCCTGCTGATGATGCACTCACCTGGACCAAATTCAAGGATCAGTTCCGGAAATATTACAACCCTACTGGAGTAATGAAGACCAAGAAGCGTGAGTTTCTTGCCCTAAACCAAGGAAATCTATATGTGGGAGAATATCTGCAGCAGTTCAACCATCTGGCCCATTATTTCCTTTATGACGTGGCCACAGAAGAGAGAAAAATTGACAGGTTTCTTGGAGGATTAAAGTCACAACTCAGGTGCACTCTCAGTATGCTTGATTTCCCAGATTTCGAAACCTTGGTGAATAAAGCTTTAATTGCAGAAAGGGAACACAAGCTCGTACTGGACACCAGGCCCGCTAATAACGAGCACAAACACAAGTTTGAACCAAGAAAGGAAGGACCACTGATGCAGAAGGCTCGAACCTGGCAACAAACTCGGGTAGACTACAAGCCCAATTGGCAACAAAATGTTAACAAGACTACTACCCATGTCAAGAACGTTATTACCAACCCAGTGCATGAGGAGCGCCATCGCAATAATTCCTGCTTCAATTGCGGGCAAAGTGGACATTACGCCTGTCAGTGTCCCAAGAATAGCAAGGCAAACGCCTTATTCCAGCCACAAGTCAACTTCATGGGGTCATACCCGGACCAGCAAAACATCACCGGGCACGTCAATCACCTCTCCGCAGACGAAGCCCAAGAAAACCCCGAAGTAGTCATCGATATGTTTTCTATTAATAGCATACCTGCAGTAATTTTATTTGACTCGGGGGCTTCCCACTCTTTTATTTCTCGGAGTTTTGTTGCCCAAAACAATTTTTCTTGTTCTCTCTTGGGCAAAAATATGCTCGTACAAACCCCGGGATCTTTGATCAAGAGCAGTCTGGCCTGCCGCAACTTGGAAATCAATATCAACGGAATAAGCTTTCCAACATCCTTGATACTCATCGAATCAGCACAGTTGGATGTTATTTTGGGCATGAATTGGCTGACTCATTACCAAGTATGCATAAACTGTGCAACCCGAGAAGTCACTTTGATCAATCAAGAAGGGCAGGTTACAAAGTTCTACTCGCGCAAAAGCATACCAAAGAAGGGGATGATGTTTACCACCGTTGCTGAGTTGGAATTAATTCCTGTGGTCAGTGAATTCCCTGATGTGTTTCCGGAAGAGCGACCAGGCATGCCGCCAGACCGAGAACTTGAGTTCGCAATAGATCTGGTACCCAGAACTGCACCGTTATTCAAGAAATATTACAGGATGCCCTCACCAGAGTTAGTGGAATTAAAGTAGCAGCTCGATGAAATGCTCCAGAAAGGGTACATCCATCCCAGTTCCTCGCCATGGGGATCGCCTGCGCTCTTTGTAAACAAAAAGGATGGTAGCCTCCGCATGTGTGTAGATTATCGGCAGCTGAATGATGTCACCATCGAAAATAAATACCCGCTGCCAAGGATTGATGATTTGTTCGATTAGCTCAGTGGTGCCAAGGTGTTCTCCAAAATTGACTTAAGGACCGGATACCATCAGCTCAAGATTAAAAAGGAAGATATTCCTAAGACCACATTCACCACTCGATACGGTCTTTATGAATATATTGTCATGTCCTTTGGTCTCACCAATGCCCCTGCCTTCTTCATGCACATGATGAATAAAGTGTTCATGGACTTCCTCGATAAGTTCGTGGTAGTCTTTATTGATGACATACTCATATATTCAAAAAGTGAAGAGGATCACAAGGGACATCTCCGAGCAATATTGCAGCGACTCAGAGACCATCAACTTTACGCCAAGTTCAGCAAATGTGAGTTTTGGCTTAAACAAGTCGGATTTCTTGGACATGTGCTATCCGCCAAAGGTATAGCCGTGGACCCCAGCAAGGTAAAAGATGTGCTCAACTGGTTGCCACCCACAACCGTATCTCAAATCCAAAGCTTCCTTGGACTGGAGGGATATTACCGCCGCTTCATTGAAGGATTCTCCAAGATGGCCAAGCCCATGACCGAGCTACTCAAAAAGGACAAGAAGTTTGAATGGACACAAGACTGTGAGCAAAGCTTCAGTGAGCTAAAGAATTGTCTGACCACCGCTCCCGTATTAACTCTTCCAAACATATACTGCAGTTTTGATGTCTACCGTGACGCATCCAGACAAGGAATTGGCTGTGTACTCATGCAAGACGACAAGGTGGTGGCTTATGCATCACGACAGTTGCGACCACACGAGGGAAATTACCCTACGCATGATCTGGAATTGGCCGCAGTAGTACATGCTCTCAAAATATGGAGACATTATCTCATTGGGAAGAAGTGTCAAAATTTTACCGATCACAAAAGCCTCAAGTATATCTTCACTCAACCTGATTTGAATCTCCGTCAGCGAAGGTGGCTTGAACTGGTCAAAGATTATGATTTGCGAATAAACTACCACCCGGGTAAGACCAACGTGCTAGCTGATGCACTCAGTCGAATGCCGGTCAGTTTAAATACCATATTAAATTCCTTGCCGTTGAACTTCAAGAGGAGATTGCTCAACTCCATCTTAACATCGTTGAGGCTGGTCTCACTAACACACTGGAAGTTACCCCCACACTTGAAGAAGAAATCCGCAAGGCCCAGCCAGATGATCCTGTCCTACAAAGGCATGCCCAGGACATGCAGGCAGAACATGCATCGGACTTCTCAAGAGATCACCTTGGGACTCTCCGATTTCGCGGAAGGATTTGTGTACCAAATCAGTCGGACCTAAAAAGGAAGATCTTGTCAGAAGCCCACGAGTCCTCATATTCTATTAACCCCGGGGGAACTAAAATGTATGAAGACCTTCGCCAAATATTCTGGTGGGATGGCATGAAAAAGGATATTGCCTATTTTGTGGCTTGTTGCGACATATGCAACACAGTAAAGGCAGAACATCAGAAGCTAGCCGGACTTCTTCAACCACTGCCAGTTCCACAGTGGAAATGTGATGATGTTTGCATGGATTTCATCACGGGATTACCCAAGACTTAGCGGGGCAATAATGCAATATGGGTCATCGTGGACACTCTAACCAAGGTAGCCCATTTTATTCCGGTCAGGACCACCTATCGAGCAGACCAACTCGCACAATTGTATGTGTCCAGAATAGTCAGTCTGCATGGGGTACCTCGAACCATCACTTCTGACCGAGGTTCACTCTTTACATCCGCTTTCTGGACATGTCTCCATCAAGCTTTGGGAACAACCCTAAAATATAGTACAACCTATCATCCTCAAACAGATGGACAGACAGGGCGAGTGAACCATATACTGGAAGATATGCTGCGAGCTTGCGTCTTGGCCCAAGGATCTAAATGGGAGGATTGTCTACCATACGCCGAGTTCTCCGACAACAACAGATTCCAAACCAGTCTAAAGATGTCACCATATGAGGCTTTATATGGCCGCAAATGCCGTACCCCGCTAAACTGGTCCCAGATGGGAGATAGCCGTATTTTCGGAACGGACCTCATGATGGAAGCCGAGAAACAAGTCAAGGAAATCAGAGACAAATTACAGTCGGCCAAGTCTCGGCAAAAGAGTTATTACGATGCGAGGCACCGACAGATCAGTTTTGAACCTGGAGGGCACGTACACCTCCGAGTCACTCCTATGAAAGGAGTCAAGAGATTCCAAACACGCGAGAAGTTGGCACCCAGATTTATTGGCCCCTTCCCAATTATTTCTCGAGTGGGCACTATTGCTTACCAGTTGGAATTACCCCCGGAATTGTCAGATGTGCACGATGTGTTCCACGTCTCACAGTTGAGGCGATGCATATCCCTGCCCGAGAAAAAGACTGCAGTAACTGACATAGAATTGGCAGAGAATTTAACGTATGCAGAAAGGTCGCTCAAAATTATAGCTCAGATGGAAAGAGTCACCTGCAGTAAAGTACAGAAGTTTTATAAAGTCCAGTGGGAGCATCACACCGAGTCAGAATCAACCTGGGAACAAGAAGAGTTCCTACATACATATTATGCGGAATGGTTTTCCCAAGCAACTAAATCTGGAGGACGAGATTCATTCTAAGTGGGGGAGCTTTGTGACAGCCTGATTTTTGCCCTCTTTTATTTGCCAAAGATTTATTTGAATTTATGTCAAACCTTGGAGTTTTTGAATCGTTTCATATGGACTTAAACCACTTGGGTACCCTTGGCTTTCACCCAAGTGCCTCCCAGCCATCTCCAACTATTATATATCTTTGGACCACCCCAATATACTCCATGGAATATTTTTCTTATTTAAAAAATATTCAGTTTTCTCCCTCAAACCCTAGCAAAATTGTTGGCGCTCCAAAGCAACCCCTATTTTTCTACCTCCAAAAATTCTGAGCAAATTCCGAAATATTCTTTGGACCCTAAGGCACATTCCTGAGCAAAAATATTGCTCTACTTTTTGGAATATTTTTGCTACAGAAAATCTTTTCCATTCTGGACAGAAATGGTACTTTCTACAACTACTATCATTTTACTTGCTCCAATCTTCCTGAAACTTCTTGTGCATATTTACCTTAGTAACTCATGACTAGCCTCCAAAGCACAGCCTCCAACTATTCACCATTTTACCACAGTAAGCTATCAAAGTTTCTGTCCAAAAACTTACCAGGCCAGTTAATCTCATTCTACTGCGTCTGGAATTAAACCAACCCTGGATAACTCACCTATCTACCAGGGACAACAGGCCAGACATGGTTTTTGGCACCAAGTTAGGCCGCAGACACGGGTTCGCGCGGTGACCACGCGTGTACGCCGTGCCATGGCATGCAGCCGGCGCGCTCTGGATGCCGCCAGGGCTCTGTAGAGCGCGTGCTCGCTTCCGAGCCTGCCCAACCGCGCCAAACTTCGCCCCCATCGTTGTCCTCATCTTCACAGTCCACCCCTGGCGCTCGCCGACGCCGGAGCTCGCCACAGCGAGCACGGGCGCGGTCCGCCCAAGGCACCGTGCGGTGCGCACTGTGCTCGTCGCCATCTCCAGCGCCCCTGTGCTCGTCTCCGCACGGCCATAGCTCCCTCGTGACTCCATCTTCTTCTTCGCCCTCTCACTGACGCCATTTCATCGTCGGGCGCGGCCAGGTGACGCCGGCGGAGCACCGATTCCCCCTCTCTCGCTCGCCTATAAATAGGCCCTTCCCCAGCCACTTCGAGCACACCACTCCACTCCCACACGACTCTAGATAGAGTAGAACCCCGTGGCCCGGCTGGGCAGGCCTCAGGCCACCATTCCCGAGCCGAGCTCACCGGCGATCCCCCTCTGGTCGTCGAGGTAGCTCCCATCTCTCTCCGTCTAAGGCGACCGCACCAGAGCCTCCGCCACTCTCTGGTGAAGCTTCTTCGTCTAGCTGGAGCTGCTGGATGTGTCGTAGCTCGTCGTCTTCCCCAACTCCAGCGAGTCCCCTGTTCTGCCTCCGCCTTCGAGCGCCATTCCGTCCCCGTCCGTCCACCTCCAGCCACCCTACGGCTACAGGCAGGTGCGCCTCAACCTTCTTCGTCGATCTATCCTCTCCGTTTAAGCCAAGGGGCCACGTCGCCGGCGTACGCTCCGGCGAAGTGACAGCCACCTCTGCCCATCTCTCTCTCTCCCTCTCACCTGACTAGCGTGGCCCGCTAGTTAGTATCTCCACTCCCGCGTGAAGCGGTATAAGTGGTGGCGCTCGAGGCGTTTACGCCTTCGGCATCACCCCCCCCCCTATTCTTTTTATTTAAACTTCTGAATTTAAATAAATTCCAGAGAACTTCAAAATGCTGTAACTTTTTAACCATAAGTCCAAATGAATTGATTCTTTTTGCATTGTGTTCCTAGTGAAGAAATCTTGCAGCACACCCAAAATTAAACCATTTGGTGCTGTGTAGATTTTTTGGTGAATTTTTGAATAAATCTTGATAATTTCTTTTTGAACTTTTATTTATTTTCAGAAGAAGAAACTTGTCTTGAGGATCACCGAGAGGCTTGTGAGCCTCATTTGAACTAAGGCAAGCCACAGCAATATTTTCATAGTGCCATTTCAATATTTGTGATTTTTCTAACTTGAACAAATGATTTATATTATGCATGTTAAATATTTTGTTAAATAGTTCTTTTGGTTGCCGTAGTTATTGGTTTCATTTTACTTTACCGAAAGTTGGAGTTTGGTTTAAGTCATTAAGATAGTTAAACTAAAGTTGGGACATTGAGAATGATTATGGACATACATATGTGAAGTTATTTTCTTTTGCATTAAGTAATTATGATAAAATTTTGCTAAGTAAAATTCTGTTGAAAGTCAAGCATAACCAGAATAATATTGAAGTTAAGATGATAGTTGACTCAGTTTTATTGTTGCATGGCATTTTACTTGTTTATGTACTGCACTTTGGTATATTGCATGGCATTGTATAACACCGGTTACTTTAATTCTTTCTAAGTTGAAACATTTAATAACTCTACTTGAATAAATTGATGACCGGGTCATGGTGCCACTGAATCGAGTCTTTCCCAGTGCAACCACATTTACCTTTATGGGAAGGTCTTGATTCTGTCCATTGACATGCCTCCTGTCGGTACCTCCAGATAGGGAAGGTTATGGGCATGCAGTACCCTGGCCCAGTAAGCAGACATAACCTTGTGTGCCCGTAGTTAATTTTATGGTACCGAGTTCCCGTTTGGGACAATTTTTGTTTGGCCAGGACGGTGGCAGGTGTGTCTTTGGTAGACACAGGGCCACCCAGGACTGTTCCAGTGGGGAACGAGTCAGAGTGGCCGGAGGACTGTCATGGCAATGGACGGGTTTCGTCGGAATGCCGTTGGTCCACCTGAATGGGATAAGGAGGCCATGGGTTCCGTGGTGTGGGTAGAGTGCACTACCTCTACAGAGTGTATTAATCTATCTATAGCCGAGTCCACGGTCACGGACATGCTCGAGAGTAGGACACACCATGGGTCAACGGATAATAAAATTTTGCTCAATATGTTCTAAATTTCTGGTACTATGATAAATTGATGGAAGAGCCTTCGAGATGTTTTGAGACCAAGTATGGGCAGGTTTGTGATCACCGGAAAGGTCACGATTCGCCTGGGCACACCACACCACTAACATTAAGGCCCTTCCCCAGCCACTTCGAGCACACCACTCCACTCCCAGACGACTCCATATAGAGTAGAACCCCGTGGCCCGACCGGGCAGGCCTCAGGCCACCGTTCCCGAGCCGAGCTCACCGGCGACCCCCCTCGGGTCGTCGAGGTAGCTCCCATCTCTGCGTCCAAGGCGACCGCACCAGGGCCTCCACCACTCTCTGGTGAAGCTTCTTTGCCTAGCTGGAGCTGCTAGAGGTGCCATAGCTCGTCGTCTTCCCCAACTCCGGTGAGTCACCTGTTCTGCCTCCGCCTCCGAGCTCCATTCCGTCGCTGTCCGTCCACCTCCAGCCACCCTACGGGTACAGGCAGGTGCGCCTCAACCTTCTCCGTTTATCTATCCTCTCCGTTTGAGCCAAGGGGTCATGTCGTCGGCGTACGCTCCGGCGAAGCGACAACCACCTCTGCCCATCTCTCTCTCTCCCTCTCACCTGACTAGCGGGGCCCGCTAGTCAGTCTCTCCACTCCCGCACGAAGCGGTATAAGTGGTGGCGCTCGGGGCATTTACACCTTCGGCGTCACCCCCCCTATTCTTTTTATTTAAACTTCTGAATTTAAATAAATTCCAGAGAACTTCAAAATGCTGTAACTTTTTAACCATAAGTCCAAATGAATTGATTATTTTTACATTGTGTTCTTGGTGAAGAAATATTGCAGCACACCAAAAATGAAACCATTTGGTGCTTTGTAGAGTTTCTGGTGAATTTTTGAATGAATCTTGATAATTTCTTTTTGAACTTTTATTTATTTTCAGAAGAAGAAACTTGTCTTGAGGATCACCAGGAGGCTTGTGAGCCTCATTTGAACTAAGGCAAGCCACAACAACATTTTCATAGTGCCATTTCAATATTTGTGATTTTTCTAACTTGAACAAATGATTTATATTATGCATGTTAAATAATTTGTTAAATAGTTCTTTTGGTTGCTGTAGTTATTGGTTTCATTTTACTTTACCGAAAGTTGGAGTTTGGTTTAAGTCATTAAGATAGTTAAACTAAAGTTGGGACATTGAGAATGATTATGGACATACATATGTGAAGTTATTTTCTTTTGCATTAAGTAATTATGATAAAATTTTACTAAGTTCAATTTTGTTGAAAGTCAAGCATAACCAGAATAATATTGAAGTTAAGATGATAGTTGACTTAGTTTTATTGTTGCATGGCATTTTATTTGTTTATGTACTGCACTTTGGTATATTGCATGGCATTGTATGACACCGGTTACTTTATTTCTTTATAAGTTGAAACTTTTAATAACTCAACTTGAATAAATTGTTGATCGAGTCATGGTGCCACTGAATCGAGCCTTTCCCAGTGAAACCACATTTACCTTTATGGGAAGGTCTTGATTCTGTCAATTGACATGCCTCCTGTCGGTACCTCCAGATAGGGAAGGTTATGGGCATGCAGTACCCTGGCCCGGTAAGCAGACATAACCTTGTGTGCCCGTAGTTAATTTTATGGTACCGAGTTCCCATTTGGGACAATTTTTGTTTGGCCACGACGGTGGCAGGTGTGTCTTTGGTAGACACAGGGCCACCTAGGACTGTTCCAGTGGGGAACGAGTCAGAGTGGCCGGAGGAGTGTGATATGTCTCAAACGTATCTACTTTTCCAAACACTTTTGATATTGTTTTGACCTCATTCTTGCATGATTTGGACTAAACTAACCCGGACTGACGCTGTTTTCAGCAGAGCTGCCTGTATGGTTTATTTGTGTGCAGGAAAACGGATTTTTAAGCATCTCAGAAAAATCCACAAAAAATCATGAAAAATCCACGCACCCGGGGAAACCAAATGCCAGAAGTGGGGCTAGAGGGGGGCCAGGGGGTGCCCAGGTGCCCTGTGGGCGCGCCCCCCCTGGGCCGCGCCGGGGGGCGCCTGGGTGGGGCCCACACCCCCTGGTGCCCTACTTTAGCCCGTATTTTTCCTCCCGACGAAGAAACCCCAGATCGGAAGTTCTTTCGCTGTTTTTCGTCGCGGAGCCGCCGCCACCCTCTGTTCTTCTTCGGGAGGGCTAATCTGGAGGCTGATTTGGCCTCCGGAGAGGGGAGATCGTCGCCATCGTCATAATCATCACCACTCCATCATCCCTCCATGACTTCCCCCTTCATGTGTGAGTCATTCCCCTGCTGTAGGCGAAGGGGATGGTAGGGATTGGATGAGTTAGATCATGTAATAGTTCGTCAGATTGTTGGGGGCATGTTGCCTATCATCTAGTATGGTGTTTATCATCTTTGCTACAACTTGTTATTCTTAATGCTTGACACTTAGGGCCCGAGTGCCATGATTTCAGATCTGAACCATATGTGTTTGCATGAATATATTTGTGTTCTTGATCCTATCTATGAGTTGTATGCACCTGTTACGGTTCGGAACCGGCGATCCCAAAAGTGACAGCTTGGGACACCAAAGGGGATGGCCCGTAGTTTGAGGATTACATGTATCCATTGAGTTCATTGCTTTGTTTCGGTGCTCTTTGACAGGAGCACCTTAATATCCATTAGTTCCTTTTGGCCCCGTTCGTAGCGGGATGGTAGGACAAAAGATGTTGTGCAAGTTCTTATTGCAAGCACGTACAACTACCTACGGGATACATGCCTAATGTTTGATATTTGCCTTGATGATCATTACTTTTCTGTGTGCCGTGCCCCAAGTTAGAATCTATCTCATCCATGCAGCGCCCAACTGTCGGTGTACTGAGGTAGGGGTACCTCAGTACCCCAACTTGTGCACGGGCAGTTGCAGCTTCCCGCGGCAGGGTTTACCACACGCTCACCGGAGACCTTCCTGCTCCATATCAAACCATTCAAAAACAAAGTATGCAAGAAAGAAGATCGAGACCCCGGCAAGTGGAGCTTGCCGGGAAGGCCGTACCAGGCTCAAGATTACCTCACTAGCACAAGACCCTGGCAAGAGGAGCTTGCCAGGAAGACTAGAAGATTCCATCATAGAAGACACGCCTCGGCGCTATATGCGTCCCGGCGAGGGCCCGGGGAGCGGCAAGCTCCCGGGCCCGGCAAGATCAAGACCCCGGCAAGGTGCTTGCCGGGGGAGTTGCGCTATGTGCCCGCGCTCCAGCTCATCGGCCCACGCGTCGCCCTGGGGCCTATCCAGGGACGCGTGGCGGATGGCTGTGCAGCCTGGGGGACACGGTGGCACTCCACGGTGGTGGATCCATCGCCGTGGCGGACGGAGACGCAAGGGCGGGAGCTTTTGGGGTCGACGGCGACGGGCATTAAATGCGCTTGTCCCCCACTGTCAAAGTAGATAGCGACCACTGTTCGCGCACTGTAGCTCCACTGTTCCCGCACTGTTACAACTACCACCTCTTTTACGTTTTTACCCCTTTCTCCTACGTTGACACCTGTCGGTGACCCCTTGCACTATAAAAGGAGGCCCATGCACAACGTGGAGGGGGTTCGGAACCTAGATCACTCGTACGCTCGGTGTAGCTGCTTCTTCAAGCTCCCGAGCTCTCCAACTCAATACACAACCAAGCAGGAGTAGGGTTTTACGCGTCTACCGCGGCCCGAACCTGGGTAAAACTGCCCGCGTGCTCGCTACGATCTGCTCTTCGTGCTCCCTCCGCCCTCGTACCGCACAGACAAGGGGCTCCGGTCCCATAGGTGTTCGTGGCGGACAGTTTCCCCCGACATCTTTGGCGCGCCAGGTAGGGGCGTCGAGGTTGTGCGAACCTGATCCGGCGTTCGCGCGGGCGCATTCTTCATCAACCTCGCCAGTTTTGTCAGCAACTTCACTAGCAGCAGCTCCATGGCCCCGAAGAAGAAGGCTTCGGAGGTCGGAGGCCCGTCTGCGTCTCATCCGCCGCCACCAGAGCCAACGGTGGGCGGGGGAGACGCCGTCGGAAGGGTGGTCGCCGGCGAGGACACTCGCGGCGCCACCAAGTCTAAGGATAAGACGGACGACCGAGCCTCGGTCTCCGTGGACACGCCACGTCCATCTCAACACACGACAACCCAGCCGTGCCATACCACAGGGGGTGGTATCCGCTTGCTGGGACAAGGGCAAACCGGAGGCTCGCGGGACGCCCCGGACCACCGTCCGGGCACAAGTAAAGCGAAGGCGCCGGCGCGGGACCCTGCTCCTTCTAACGTTGTTAGGAGTCCGAGCATATCCCGCTCTTCGCACCGCTCGCCCCCGTTCCCCTCCACTCCGGCAGAAGCGCTCGCAAGGGCACAACTGCTTCTCGACTTCCCTCCAGCGGCAGACAAGGCCGAAGACTGGAGGGCCACCATCCAAAGCCTGATAGCCTTCGCCAACAACGATTCTCCACAGCAGCCGGCGGCCTCGCGGCCGCGGCAAGCTGAGAAGACGAAGGCCGACGGCGACAAGACCGCCGGGGGCGCGACAAGCGTGCACTCCCCGCCGCGGAAGCAGAAGACGCCGCCCCGCCGGAACAACGCCGACGACGGCTCCACAGCGTCGTCGGACCCGCGGGCTCGTCGGGACCAGCGCCAGGTCCTCGACGACCGGCGACAAGAAGACGCTCGGACCACAATCGAGCGCCGCCGAGAAGCTCGGCGACAATCAGATCATAGAGCTGGGAACGCTGTCGACGCGCGCGCGCCCGGTGAACCAGGCGACTTGCCGTACGCGGCAGGCTGCCCTGCGTTCACCAGCGAGCTGCGGCGCGTCCAGTGGCCCAGCATGAAGAATTTCAAGCCCGACGTACCGGAGAAGTACGACGGCAAGACGCACCCCTCAGAATTCCTCAGCGTCTACACCATCGCAGTGCAAGCTGCCGGGGGGCGCGACGAGAAGATCTTGGCAAATTACTTCCCGCTTGTGCTTAAGCCAAACGTCCGTTCGTGGCTTATGCACTTGCCGGAAGGTTCCATCTCTTCTTGGGCCGACCTTTGCCACCAGTTTGTTGGCGCCTTCACCGGCGGCCACAAACCCCACGGCCAGGAGAGCGATCTCCACATTTTGGCCCAGAAGGAAGGAGAGCCCCTGCGCAAGTACATCCAACGCTTCAGCCGTGTGCAACACAACATCCCGGATGTCCACCCTGCCGCGGTTATCAGCGCGTTCCACCAGAACGTGCGTAACCGCCGCATGCGTGAAGAAATGGCGATGACCAAGATTCGGGATGTCAGCGAGCTCTATGCTCTGGCTGACAAGTGCGCACGCGCAGAAGAGGGGAGGAGACTCCCCGGGGAGGATGCTGGCGCAGGAGGAAGCGACAGCGACGACGCCGCCCCGGCAAAGAAGAGCCGGCGGCGGAATAACAGAAGGAAGGGCAAGAAAGAGGTGCTTGCCGTCGAGAAGTCCGGTAAGGACGCTCCCGCCAAGCAAACACAGGCTGGCGGCTCCGGCAAGGAGCCTGCCCCTGTAGCGGCGGCCGACAAGCAGGACGGCTCCGACAAGCAATACTGCAAGATCCACCGCACCAAGGGCCACGACCTCTCCAACTGCAAGCGCGTCGAGTACCTCGTCGAGTAGCAGAAAGCTGAGTACGAGAGGCGCGACAAGGAGAAGGCCCAAGGTGGCGGGGAAGAGCCAAGCAAGAAGCGGCCGTTCAACGGCCGGGGAGGACGCCGCGGCAAGGCCAAGCAGCGGCAAGGAGATCGACCTCCCCGGGGCCGCGACAAGGACGAAGATGACGACGAAGACATGGAGGACGAGGATAATAGCGAGCAGGAGTTCCAGAAGGCCACGGAGGTCCTGTGCATCGATGGCGGCGCCTCTCTGCACACCTCCCACCGCCAACTAAAGCAGTGGGTGCGTGAGGTGAATGCAGCAGAGCCGCCCGTGGAGTCGCGCAGGCTCCTCAAATGGTCCAGCACGCCCATCATTTTTGATCTTGAGGATCACCCTGACCGCACCACTGCGGTCGGGTGCTTGCCGATGCTGGTTTCTCCCACCATCCGCAACCTCAAGGTCACCAAAATGTTGGTTGACGGCGGGGCCGGGCTGAACTTGATCTCCTCTGCTGTGATCAAGAAACTCCAAATTCCAGATGGCGAGCTCGAAGAGACCGGTTCTTTCCAAGGAATCAACCCGGGAAGGAGCAAGCCCAAGGGAAAGATCACTCTGCCGGTGACCTTTGGCGGGGAGCTCAACTTCAGAACTGAGCGCATCACTTTCGACGTCGTCGATATTCCATTTCCCTACAATGGAATACTTGGCCGTCCTGCCCTCGCCAAGTTCATGGCAGCTTCCCATTATGCTTACAACGTACTCAAGATGCCGGGGCCGATAAGCGTCATCACTGTCCACGGCGACAAGAAGGATGCGCTTGTCTGCGCCGACAATATTTACCGGGATGCAGCAGCTGCGGCAGGAAAAGACACACTTGCCGCTGAAGCTCCCGGGGGGAAGAAGACGAAGACCAAGTCCGGCAAGTGCTCTGGGGCCCACTCCGGCAACCGCACCTCTTCGGAGTGCTGCGCTGCCGTCGAGGACGTTGCATCGAGCTCCACCGGCAAGTGTAAGAAGGGAATGGCCGCTCCTCCGGCAACCAAGAAGGTGTCCGCCAAGGAGGACGGCACTGGTGGTACCTTCACCATCAGTGCCACACTTGACAGCAAATAGGAAAGCGCGCTCGTTGCCTTCCTGCGGGCGAATGTCGATGTGTTTGCCTGGCAACCATCTGACATCCCCGGTGTTCCCAGGAAGGTAATTGAGCACAAGCTTGCTGTTTGTCCTCATGCGCGGCCCATCAAGCAGAAAGTGAGGAAGCAAGCCGTGCAGCGCCAAGAATTCATCAACGAAGAAATCAAGAAGCTAGAGGCAGCAGGCTTAGTTAGAGGTGTGATCCATCCGACGTGGTTGGCAAACCCAGTCGTCGTGCGCAAGGCCAATGGGAAGTGGAGACTGTGTATAGACTTCACCAATGTGAATAAAGCATGTCCCAAGGATCCATTCCCTTTGCCGCGCATTGACCAGATCGTTGACTCCACCGCCGGATGTGAGCTACTCTGTTTTCTTGATGCATATTCAGGCTACCATCAGATCTTTATGGCCAAAGAGGATGAAGAGAAGACTGCATTTATCACTCCATGTGGCACTTATTGCTTCATACGCATGCCATTTGGACTGAAGAATGCAGGATCAACGTTTGCGAGGGTCGTGTACACTGCTTTCGAGCCACAGATCCACAGAAATGTAGAGGCTTACATGGATGACATCGTGGTGAAGAGTAAGAGCAAGGATACCCTGATCCAAGATTTGGAAGAGACATTTCAGAACCTGCGCAGAATACAGCTTAAGTTGAACCCCGAGAAGTGCGTCTTTGGAGTTCCCTCCGGCAAGCTTCTCGGATTCTTTGTGTCACAGAGGGGGATTGAAGCCAACCCCGACAAGATTAAAGCCATTGAGCAGATAGAGGCCCCAAAGCGCGTTAAGGATGTCAGAAGGCTTGCAGGTTGTGTGGCTGCCCTCAGTAGGTTCATTTCAAAGTCTGCAGAACGCGCCCTACCTTTCTTCAAAATCTTGAAGAAAGCAGGTCCCATGAAGTGGACTCCCGAAGCGGAGGCAGCGCTGCAGGATTTGAAACGGTACCTGTCCTCCACTCCAATACTTGTCGCACCTAGACCACAGGAAAAGTTGTTGCTATACCTAGCGGCAACCAACCAGGTCGTTAGTGCTGCGTTAGTAGCGGAGAGGGAGTCCGACGAGGAGTCAGCACCACCGGCAAGCGAATCCAGCGACAAGCAGGGGGCTGCTCCGGCAAGCTCTGGCCCCGACATGGACAACTCTGCGCAGGAACAAAATGAAGTGCGAAAGAAGATGGTGCAGCGCCCAGTGTATTTTGTAAGTTCCCTTCTCCAGGGGGCTAGATCAAGGTACTCTGGTGTGCAAAAGTTGCTTTTTGGCCTCCTCATGGCCTCGAGAAAGCTGCGCCATTACTTCCAAGCACATGAGATAACAGTGGTCACTCGCTTTCCACTGAAGAGGATATTGCACAACCCAGAAGCAACAGGCAGGATTGTTGAGTGGGTACTGGAGCTGTCGAGCTTTGGACTCAAGTTTGAAAGTACTTCAACCATACAGAGCCGAGCTTTGGCAGAATTCATAGCTGAGTGGACCCCAACGCCCGATGAAGAAGCCCAAGAAACAAGTGCACCCGTACAAGAAGCGACAAGTGAATGGGTAATGTATTTTGACGGTGCCTTCTCGCTGCAAGGCGCCGGTGCTGGCGTGGTTCTCATCGCGCCCACCGGAGAGCACCTCAAATATGTTATCCAGATGCACTTTCCCAGGGAGCAAGCGACAAACAACACTGCCGAATATGAAGGCTTGCTTGCCGGCCTCAGGATTGCGGCCGAACTTGGGATCAGGAAGCTGATTGTGCGGGGAGATTCTCAGTTGGTGGTCCGACAAGTTAACAAGAGCTATCAGAGCCCTTTGATGGAAGCTTATGTCGATGAAGTGAGGAAGCTTGAGGAGCACTTCGAAGGTTTGCAAATGGAGCACGTCCCGAGAGCTGAGAACGAAATTGCAGATGGCCTTTCGAAGTGTGCTTCGATGAAGTTACCTGTGGAACCAGGGACCTTCTTGCTCAAGCTGACTCAACCATCCGTTACACCATCAATTGGGCAATCCAAGAAGAGAAAGTTGGTCTCCGGCGACTACTTGCTGGCGGATCTTCCTGAAACCGCCGCCAAGGTCCCCAAGATCAACAACCACAACGCTGAGGAACAGTTTGCTCCTGCAGATCCTCGGGTCGGTACAGTTGAAGCAAGCGTTCCCGACAAGCCTCGCCCCGGCGAGCTTGCCGGGGGACCTTCAGCTCTGGCAGAACCAGAGGTCCTTGCCGTAGGAGCTGAGGTTCCCGCAACGGCCCTCGAGCCTTTAGTCCTTGCCGTCGAGCCCCAGGCTCCGGCATGGGCGCAGCAGATCGTCCGTTTTCTTCAAACTGGAGAACTTCCCGACGACCCAGAAGAAATAGAGAAGATAACCAGGCAGTCAAGTATGTACCAGTTCGTGGATAACGAGCTGTACAGAAGAAGGCTCAATGGTGTCAGATTGAAGTGCATCTCCAGGGAAAATGGACAGAAGCTGTTGGCAGAAATACACGGAGGCATATGCGGCCACCACATTGGCGCAAGGGCACTTGCCGGGAAAGCTTTCCGGCAAGGGTTCTTCTGGCAAGAAGCCCTCCAAGATGCAACTGCACTAGTAACCAAGTGTGAAGCGTGCCAGTTCCATGCGAAGCAGATTCATCAGCCAGCTCAAGCTCTCCAAACAATCCCTTTGTCCTGGCCCTTCTCGGTCTGGGGGCTCGATATCCTCGGCCCTTTCCCTCGTGCTGTCGGGGGCTTTGAGTACTTGTACGTTGCAATCGACAAGTTCACAAAGTGGCCAGAAGTGGAGCCAGTGAGAAAGGTGACAGCACAGTCAGCAGTCAGGTTCTTCAGGTCGATTGTTTGCCGTTTCGGGATCCCTAACAGGATCATCACCGACAACGGTACACAATTCACTAGCCGCACCTTCATGCAGTACGTCCAAGACCTTGGCGCCAAGGTCTGTTTCGCTTCTGTTGCTCACCCGAGGAGCAACGGTCAAGCGGAGAGGGCCAATGCTGAAGTGCTGCGCGGACTCAAGACAAGGACCTTTGACAGGCTGCGCAAGTGCGGAAGAAATTGGATAGAGGAGCTACCGGCGGCTCTTTGGTCAATCAGAACGACACCAAGTCGAGCCACCGGACAGACACCCTTTGCTCTAGTATATGGAGCAGAGGCAGTTCTCCCCACGGAACTCGTATACGGATCTCCTCGAGTGCTCGCTTATGACGAGCTCGAGCAAGAGCAACTGCGGCAAGATGATGCATTGCTCCTCGAGGAGGGACGTCTCCAGGCTGCTGTACGAGCTGCTCGATACCAGCAAGCCTTGCGCCGCTACCATAGCCGCAAGGTCAAGGCCAGGAGTCTCGAGGAAGGCGACCTTGTTCTTCGGCGTGTTCAGTCCGCCAAGAATTCCAACAAGTTGACGCCGAAGTGGGAAGGCCCTTATCGGGTGAGACAAGTCACGAGGCCCGGCGCTGTCCGCCTCGAGACCGAAGAAGGCTTACCGGTGAGCAACTCCTGGAACATAGAGCATCTTCGCAAGTTTCACCCATAAGGCGCGGTTGCCGTGATCCGCTCCGGCAACCACCTTTTGTACAAGCTTTGCCGCTGTTGCATGTAACCCTTTGTACAAAGCCGGGCGCAGACCCCGTGCATCAGTAAAGTTTTTGTGTTTTGCGCTGATTGCCTTTTGCATGCTTTTCTTTGGTATTTGCATGTGTTGTTTGGCATTTGGTGCAACACTCAAGTATCCGGTAAGCATTAGCACGCCGAAAGGCCATATACTTGTTTCCCTCTTCTTTTTCCTTGCCTCGTAAGCAGAAGGAACGTTCCTCGCGCACAAGTTTGCCGGGGGGGAAGGAAGTGGAGGAGGAACCAAGTGCTGTTCAAGAAGGAGAAGCCTTACCGGGAAGCAAGCAATATATGAAAGCTAAGTTATTAGAATTTGACCAGTTCAAATTTTTAAAATTTTAGTTGTCTTCCTTGAACAATCACACTTTGTATGGAAAACCTGTGCGCGGAGGAACCTACCCGTAGCTTGCCGCACCCTTATCTTGTTTCCGAGTTCGCTCAACGATTTAAGTGAGCTGCGACAAGTGTCGCGCCCTTGCTTCGTTTCCGAGTACGCTCAGCAAGATAAGTGCGTTGCGACTAGCCGCGGCGAGGTTGCTTGCCGGTGAGACCTTGGCCAGCAGGCTGCTCAGAGTCCAGCACTCAGCGCTCGCGGCAAAGGCCCCTTGCCGGCAAGCTCCCCGGGAGCGTAGGGTGAAAAACATACAAAGTCAAGGATTAAGACAAGGAAGATAACATTGCACTGATTGATCAAAATGAGATAAATATCTTACAAAAGATAACTTGTCGCAATGATTAATGAGTTCATAACACCCTATGCAGCAACAAAAAGAGATAAAGATAATGGAGGCCTAATCTACGCGGTCGCCCTCAATCCTGGAGATCTTAGCCACCTTGGCAATGATGTGGGCGACCTGCTCCTTCAGAGCCTCCATGTCCGCGTCAGCCGGCAAGCTGCGAAGAACGTTGGTGAGGTTTATGCCCGGGTTGCGGTATACGATCTTCGTCAGCACGCGCTCCAGAGTTCCCGTGCAGAGTAGGCGCGTCTCCTCGGCCAGTTGCGCGGGGATCTTCTTCCGCAGATCTGCAAGGGCCGGCGCGATTCCCCTGAAGAAGAGGCTGAGCTTGGCGCTGTGAGGGAGGTTTGGATCCGGGGAGTAGATGAGGTGCTCCAGCTTCAACGCCAGCAGCTCCTGGTTGATGTTGGACGCACAAGATACTAAGTACTCGGTCCATACCTCAAAGGGTTTGCGGAAGAGCTCAGCCGCTTTGTTGGCGCTGTCCACCAAGGTCCGCTCCTTGCGGAGCTCCTCCTTCAACTTGGTCTCCCGAGCCCGGGCAGCGTCGAGTGAATCCTTCAGTGTAGAGACCTTCAACTCCAAGTCCTCGATGGAGTCCTTGGCGGCCTTCAACTCGTCGCCCCTCTCAGAAAGACGCACCTGGAGTTCTGAATTGGTGTGGGCGTCCTTCTCGCGCTCCGTGATGAGCGCGGCGACCTTCTCCGCGCTCACCTTCAGCGACTTCTCCAGCTGCGCGACCTTGGCGGCAATCTCCTTCTTGGCGGTCTCCGCGGCAGCCGCGGCGGCTTTCGCCTCCTTCAGTTCCCCGCCAAGGGCCTCCTCCCGAGCGGCAAGGTCCTCCTCGTGGGAGTCGAGGTTGACCTTCCGCTGCGCGAGTTCTCCTTCTCGCTGGGACAGCTCCACCCCGGCGAGCCGCTGCTGCTCTTCGGCCTCAGCTTTCTCCAGCACCCACTCCTGGTATTCGCCGGCGAGTCGCTCGCGCTCCTCCGGCACCTCGCGGAGGGCAGCCTGGTTGGCGGCGCTGAGCTCCGCCGCGCGCTTCTCCATCTCCGCGGCGGCCTTGGCGGCAAGGGCTTCCCGGGAAGCAAGCTTCGCCTGCCTGGCCCGGTAAAGGGCCAGGAGCTGGTGAAGCAGCATCTCCTCCTCGGGCCCTTCACTCCCGCCGGGCGCCTCGACAATCTTCAAGCCCGCGGAGGCAAGGACCTCCCCGTCAAATGCCTCGCCCTCCGCGGGAGCTCGCGACGAAGAACCCCACGGCACCTGGATGAAGACGCCGTTGGGGGCTTCAAGATAGTAGCCCTGCTCCTTGCCGGCGGAGGGATCGGCGGCCGGCGCAGCACTTGATGCTCCCGCCGCCTCCGGGCCGGCGGTGCGGTCGCCGTCCCCCTCCCCGGCCGCAGCGTCCGCAGCCGGAGCGGTCTCCTGCGCGGCCGGCTCGGCGGCTCTCGCCGTGTCCTCGGCGACAGGGACGTCGCCGCCGCCGCCCTGCGCGCCCTCCTCATCCTCGATATTGATGACTTCCGTCTCCATCGGCTCGGGGGGAGGAAGATCTAGAAGAAGAAGAAGAAAAAGAAGTTCAAGCAAAAATCCAAAAAGAGACAACGCCAAGAAGACAAAATTACAAGACATACCTTGGCGGACGTCGTCAGCGGCGGGCTCCCTCGCCGGGGAGCTCTGCCTTGGCGGAGTGGCCGCCCTCGCCGGGCTGCTCGCCCTTGGCGGGCTGCTCGCCCTTGGCGGGGTACTCGCCCTTGGCGGAGTACCCGCCCTTGGCGGAGCACTCTCCCTTGCCGGAGAGTTCGGCCTTGGCGGGGACGGCGGGGCCTGCGGCTCCTTGAGGACGGTCTCCGGACGCTCCTGCCGCTGTGGCTCCACCTCTGCACAAGTCAAGACAAAGGCATCAAGATATTGAAACAAGAAAAAATCCCCAAGCGCACTCGACAAATGGAAGTACGAAACCCCAGACTTACGCTGGGGGCTGCGCTGGGGGCTGCTCCTCGGAGCAGCGCTCGGGTCCGGCAGTCTTGGCTCCGGCGCGTCCCCAGTTGCCGCGGTGGCCGAGTCTTCCGCGACCTCGACCACAGGCGCCTTGGCTTTCTTCGCCACGCGCTGAACCAAGGTCCTGAAATCAAAGCAACAAACAAAATTAGCATCAACAATAATCAAGACGGAACTTGAGAAGGTGTAAGATCTCGGATTCTTACTCCTGATCCTCCTCGTCGTCCTCGCTCAAGGCGGAGAAGTCATACTCCACCTGGGGCGCGTCTGCACGAGGAGCGGAAGACGAAGATTCCCTCGGGCGCTTGGCGGTCCCGGGGGCTGGGGGCTGCGAAGACCCAGCCCCTGTGGTAGCCGGAGCCCGGGGAACGGGCGGAGCCACTGCTCCGCTCCGAGAAGATTCCTGCCTGCTTGGCGCCGACCTGCGGGGCGCCTCTGCCGTGGCCTGCGCGCGGGCCGCCTCCGCCGCGGCTGGTGCGCCGGTCGCCCCCGGCGCAGCTTGGCTTCCCCGGGAAGCTTGAGCTGCCCGGCGAGCTGGTTGTTGCCGGGGCGCTTGCGCCCTCGCTCCCGTCGCCGCCCTGCGGAGACGCTTCGGTGGAGACCGCCTTGGGCTTGCCGGGGGCGGGGAGGTCTCCGACGAGGAGAGGACGTCGGCGTAGAGCTCCGTAGATCCGTCGGAGTCCTCGGCCTCCTCCTCCTCCTCCTCCCCGGCTGGCTCGCTGGGCCCAGCACCCTGCGCTGCGGCCTCTTTTCCTCTGGCGCCTCCGCTCCCTCCAGCGCATCCGCTCCCCGCGGCGCCTCTGTTCCCTCCGGCAGCGCCCTCCCTTGCCGCGGCCTCGGCCACGATTCCGTGGATCCCGGAGTGCCTCAGAGAGGGGACCCCGGCGAGCGCGTCGGGAGGAAGTTGCAGCAGTCTGCGGATCTCCGCCTCCTCCGCCTGGCAGGACGCATCCGCAGCCTCCGCCTCTTCAGGCGTATATCCAAAATCTCCTGCCGCTGCGGCTGCAGCGGCCTCTTCAGCCCGAGAAGCCATGTATGCAAGCTCCTGTTCGGTGGTGTCCCGCGTGTGCTCCTTGATGTCATCCTTGTTCTTCGCCACCTCCACGAGGTTGTCGAAGAAGCTGAGGACGTCTATGGGCTTGGGCGGAATCCACGTGCGGTCCACGCCGTGCGAATCACACGCGGGCATCATGGCGCAGAGACGGTCCCGGACTGTGCTGCTGCAGAGGGGCACCACACCCCGGGGAGGTCTGAACCACTCAGGGTGGGCCGGGTCATATTTGAAGAGTTCCCGGACCATCCCCTTCAGCTCCAGCGTCGTGAAGTTGAAGTTCAGCCCGGGGCGCAGCCTCATTATATCCGCTGGGTTGCCGTACTCCCAGGCCGGCCTTTTCCTGTCTTGGAGAGGGGCGATGCGGCGGTGGAGGAAGTCTGCGCCTACTTCTGCAACGGACAGCCTCGCTACCCGAAGACGAAGAATCCGGACGAGGGCGACGTCGAGCTTGATGTCGTCCGAGTCCAGCTCGCTCCAATCCCTGCCGCGCACGATGGGCGTTGTGCGCGGCGCAGTGAAGGGCTGCGGCTCGTCCTCAACGATCCAGCACCAATCTGCACGCCATTCCTCCCACTTGCCGCGGAGCTCCCCCGGCAAGTACGACTCCTTCTTGTTCAGACGAAATACCCAAGAAATTCCCCCGGAGAGGGGGGCGCCGGCCTCTGCTCTTGGAGTGAAGAAGTGCCTAAACAGCGCTACGTTTGGGTGTATTCCTATGAAGTTTTCGCACATGTGTGCGAAAACCGCCATTGTGAGGATGGCGTTGGGGGTGAAGTCAAGAAGGTGGAGGCCATAGGTGTGCATGACATCGCAGAAGAAATCAGAGAAAGGTGGGCAAAGACCGCAGTGAAAGAAGGTTGCGAAGAAATAGTACCCGCCGGGGTAGTTGTCCTTGGCGGCGGCCGGATAAGCTCGAGTGCGGGGGTGCGCCTTGGTTTCCTTGGCCCAGAACAAGTAGTACTTGTTCCAGAGCTCCCGCGCGCCGAGCCTCGGCGGGAAGACGAGGTTCTGCTTCCGGTACGCGGTAAGTTTCGCTGCTTGCTCCGACTTCTCCCTCTTGGCTTTCTCCGCCTTCGCCTTCTTGGTCTTCGGGGCCATGGCGGAGGCGGCGGAGGAAAGGGGGGGAACGGCGGCGGCGGAGGTGTGGAGGCGGAGCGCAAAGGGGATTTCTGGAGGAAGAAGAAGATGCAATGAAAGCGCAAGGAGGGGAATCGCTCCTGCTTCCCCTGCTTTTATGGGGAAGTGGGGGGGCGTTTCGCTCTTTCCATTAAGAGAACGTGGGCACGTCCCATCCCACGACGCCGCAATCGACGCGTGCCGTTACAGGGGGATGCGGCGGATACGGAAGTGGATTCGGCGCGCCGTGGGCCGCGTGTGCCCGTGCACTGTTTTGGGCCTGGCCCAACAGCGCTCGGCACCGTGTGTGGCCCAGGCCCGGGGGCTCCTGTCGGTGTACTGAGGTAGGGGTACCTCAGTACCCCAACTTGTGCACGGGCAGTTGCAGCTTCCCGCGGCAGGGTTTACCACACGCTCACCGGAGACCTTCCTGCTCCATATCAAACCATTCAAAAACAAAGTATGCAAGAAAGAAGATCGAGACCCCGGCAAGTGGAGCTTGTCGGGAAGGCCGTACCAGGCTCAAGATTACCTCACTAGCACAAGACCCTGGCAAGAGGAGCTTGCCAGGAAGACTAGAAGATTCCATCATAGAAGACACGCCTCGGCGCTATATGCGTCCCGGCGAGGGCCCGGGGAGCGGCAAGCTCCCGGGCCCGGCAAGATCAAGACCCCGGCAAGGTGCTTGCCGGGGGAGTTGCGCTGTGTGCCCGCGCTCCAGCTCATCGGCCCACGCGTCGCCCTGGGGCCTATCCAGGGACGCGTGGCGGATGGCTGTGCAGCCTGGGGGACACGGTGGCACTCCACGGTGGTGGATCCATCGCCGTGGCGGACGGAGACGCAAGGGCGGGAGCTTTTGGGGTCGACGGCGACGGGCATTAAATGCCCTTGTCCCCCACTGTCAAAGTAGATAGCGACCACTGTTCGCGCACTGTAGCTCCACTGTTCCCGCACTGTTACAACTACCACCTCTTTTACGTTTTTACCCCTTTCTCCTACGTTGACACCTGTCGGTGACCCCTTGCACTATAAAAGGAGGCCCATGCACAACGTGGAGGGGGTTCGGAACCTAGATCACTCGTACGCTCGGTGTAGCTGCTTCTTCAAGCTCCCGAGCTCTCCAACTCAATACACAACCAAGCAGGAGTAGGGTTTTACGCGTCTACCGCGGCCCGAACCTGGGTAAAACTGCCCGCGTGCTCGCTACGATCTGCTCTTCGTGCTCCCTCCGCCCTCGTACCGCACAGACAAGGGGCTCCGGTCCCATAGGTGTTCGTGGCGGACAGTTTCCCCCGACACCAACCATCCATCTCCCTAGCCTACAGTATTTTAAACCTTGCCTGTCACTAGTTGCTACTTCTGCCATTTACTACTGCTATTTACTTTTGCTGTTTACTTTTACTATTACTATCATCACTATCATATCATTGTTACCACTTATCTTTTGTTGCAAGTTAGTATATTTCAGGTGCGGTTGAATTGACAACTCAACTGTTAAATCTTATAAATACTCTTTGGCTCCCCGTGTGTCGAATCAATAAATTGGGTTATTCTTACCCGCGAAGACTATCTCGATCCCTTACGGTTGAGGGTTATCAAGTACCGTTTTCTGGCGCCGTTGCCGGGGAGCATAGCAATATTTACAAGACTACTTGAGGTATCCTACCTGCTGCACTTTATTCACTATGGGTAAGAAAGGTGACCCCAAGGTTCCGATCTTACTATCCACTACAAGAAGAGGTACTGCTCTGAGCACTAGTGCTACGCTTGATTCACCTTCTGTTATGAGTAAGTTTGCCTCACCACCATCACTTGATGCTCCTACTGAATATGTTATTATGTCTGATACTCTTGATGATGCTTCTACTACTTTTGATGATGATATTAGTTCGCTTGGTTATGCTCTTGAGAAACAAATTACTGCTGCTGCTGAAAAATATGGAATTGAACTTCTTGTTGCTCGCTACCCTATTGGTGAAACTTATGATTATCCTGATTTGAGTAAACTCCAGGAGAGGATCCTTGATGATGATTACTATATACTTGATGAAGATTTATGCAGGGAACTGACAGAGTTTGCCGGCTCTGACCCTGAAGTTATTAAGAAAATATTTGAAAAACACTCTTTGAAAAACAAAACCGTTCCTAATCCTGAGTTTGCTACATCTCCTATATGCATTGATGATCCTGATTTTGATTTCTCTGTTGATCTTTCACTTATACCTATGGTTGAAGCTGACCCCTTTTATGGCAGAGAAAATGATGATGCTATTGCACACCTAACTAAACTTGGTGAGCTAGGTAGCCTGTTTACCACAGATGAAAAGATACGCTACTTTTATGTGACCAAGCTTCTTCCTTTCTCCTTGAAGGAAGGTGCTAAAGCATGGTATGATTCACTCCCATGCGGTTCTATTAAGAGTCCTCAGGACTTAGCTCACTCTTTTGTTGATAAGTACTTTCCTGCTCACATGCAACATGCTGCTTTACAAAGAATTTACAACTTTAAATAGTTGCAGGATGAGTCCCTCCCTAAAGCTTGGGGGAGGTACTGTGGTTTGATTCGGGCTAGACCAGGACATGAAATCCCTAAGAATGAATTAATTGATATATTCTATGCTGGTCTAACTGATGAATCTAGGTCCTATCTGGACAGTTGTGCTGGTTGTGTTTTCAGGAAAAGAACACCGGACGACGCGGAAGATTTAATGGGCAGGATTGCCAAAAACCATGAAGATTGGTCCGTCCCTGAACCACCTCCACCAACAAAGAAGAGGGGCATGTTTGTTCTAAGCCCCGAGGATATGCGAGAAGCAAAGAAGTCTATTAAAGAGAAAAGTATTAAAGCTGAAGACGTGAAGAATCTACCCCCTATTGAGAAGCTGTGTGAGCCTACCACTCACCCTCCTATGGTAGAGGTACACTCTCTTTTAGATTTCAACGCAAGTGACATCCCTCATGGTAAGCCTCCTGATCAATGTTTAGATGAGTTTGATAATTTTATTATGAAACAGAATCATTTTAATGAGAGGATAGAAACTCAGTTGCATGATAATTCCCTTGCTATCAAAAAGTTGCTTGGTGTTTTAGATAGAACAGTTAATGATGTTCAATGTCTTGTGAAGCATTTTCATATGGTTCAAACTCGGCTCGATCAAATTTCTAATGTGCAAAGAGATTTGCTTGCTAACAATGCCAAAAAAGATAAATTGCAGGCTTTTGGGATTAAGACCCGAGGAGGAACTAGTACTCAAGATCCTCTTTATCCAGAGGGACATCCGAAGAGAATCGAGGAAGATTCTCAAATGCAGGAAGAAGAAATTGTTGTCTCTCCAAATAAGAAGAAGAAACATAAAGAGACTGACAATTCTAATGATCCTATTGCAGATGAAGAGCCAGCTATTGATCCCAACAGTGTATCTATTTCCGATGCTGAGACTGAAGACGGTGCTGAACCTGAAGGTAATAATAATGAGAAGAATGATCCGCCTGAAGTTCGATAAGAAGAAGCACCTGACAAACGTAAGAGGTACACTAAAGAAGACTTCATCGCAAGAAAACATGGGAAGGAGAAAGAACCATGGGTACAGAAACCCATGCCCTTTCCAGGTAAGTCCATCAAATCTAAAGAAGAAGAGCATTACAATAAGTTTTGTGAATGGATTAAACCTCTTTTTCTTCAAATCCCTTTGACTAATGCTATTAAGTTACTTCCTTATTCAAAATATATGAAAGATATTGTCACTAACAAAAGAAAAGTTCCTAACGATGCAATATCTACTATGCTTGCTAACTATTCTTTCAGCGGAAAGATTCCTGAGAAGCTCGGTGATCCAGGTATACCCACCATTCCTTGCTCCATAAAGAATAATTATGTCAAAACTGCTTTGTGTGATCTTGGAGCGGGAGTGAGTGTTATGCCTCTCTCTCTTTACGAGAGGCTTTGTTTAGAGAAACTAATTCCTACAGATATCTCCCTTCAGATGGCTGACAAGTCAACCGCTGTTCCAATACGAATTTGTGAGGATGTTCCAGTTGAAGTTGCTAATTGTTTAATTCTTACTGATTTTGTTGTGCTCGACATGCCCGAGGATGGGAGCATGTCCATTATTCTTGGTAGACCTTTCCTTAACACCGTAGGTGCTATTATTGATTGCAACAAAGGGAAGGTTACCTTTCATGTGAATGATAAAGAACACACGGTATATTTTCCGAAGAAGACCGACAGGAGGCATGCCCTCAACTCTATAGAGAATATCGAGACCGTGAAAATTGGAGAATGGGACTGTCCACTACATCTGCCTCACAAATACAAAACTATCATGGTAGGGACAATGTCCATCAAGGTAAAAGTTCAGTGATTACTTCGTAGGAGGTGAGACTTTTTGCTCTATATATCGCTTGTTTGTTGGTAAGACTTGATCAACCTTACTAGTGAACGTGTTTTATATGGATAAAAAGTTGAGCTTGCTATGTTTTCATTTGTTTTTAGTGTTGTCCTACTTGCTGTACCAAGTATCTATGTTTTTGAAGCTTCACAATACTACTAACTGCTTCAAGTTTTCAGAGAGTTTCGCAGCTTTTTGAACTTCGAAAAAATTTCAACAGTGAAGTTTTCAGAAAAATTCCAGAAAAATTATATTAAAAATTTCCACAACGGGAGAGACCCGGAAAGTCCTGGGGCCAGCCAGGGGGGGCCACCAGTGGCCCAGGCGGCCAGCTGGCGCAGCCCAGCCCCTGGCCGCGCCCACAGGGCGCCTGGGGCCCACGGGACCCCCCTCCAGGTACTTCTTCTTCCCCTCTCTCTCTCTTTTTCCAGAAACCCGAGTTCTGGTCTTGTTCTTGCTGTTCTTGCTGTTCTTGGAGGCGATTCTTCGATCTCCCTCTACAGCCCATCATTCGAGCTGAAATTTTGAGCAAATACTCCCTGGTATGTGACTCCTTCACCCCTCCAATTAGATTTTTGATTGGTGGCCTCATTTGTGAGTATTTAGTAGTTCTTGGTGCTGTAGAGATGAGCTTGCATGCATGTGTGGAAAGTTGTTTTCCAAGTTTTGATGCAAGTTTATGCCTTGGGCAAGTGAGTTGAGTAGTTTGCCTTAGCTCACTTTGTTTTAATCCTCGTTTTTGTAAATTGTAATTTTTTTTCAGAAATGAGTTTGTTAGGAAGGGCAAAAGGGTGGCTTGAGAAGAGGAGGCCCGCACACTCCGATCGAGTCACTAGAGCCACAGCTTCACCATCGACTGCTAGGGTGAGCTATAATGAGGATCATGTGCCCCTGGAGTTGTTGGAAGACACAAGTCCAGCACGTGCGATGACATTTCCATGTGATCAATTCATGGAAGCTGCGGGAATCAAGGATGAGTTTTATAATCTTTGTGCTAATGCAGGTTTGACATGACTCGTCACGAGCCGTGTTACTCAGTATCAGAAACTCACCTCCGGTTTCATTAACAGTTTTAGATATAATCCTGATTCAGGTGCTATTGAGTTTAAAATTTATAATGATCTTATCACCATGACTCTGGGAAATTTTTGTGAAGTAATAGGTATGCCGAACGTTGGGAGGACGGCAAGGATGGCCACGCAGCCCTCCGAGCTGAAAACCGTCATCAACTCTCTCTGCAGCATGGGTACGAGGGATATTCATCGGTCGAAGATCTCCAGCATCTTGTTTCCTCACCTCAGGTATTTTGCATATTATATTGCTAGAGGGGTGTTAGCTCGTGACAACACGAGCAGCATTTCTGCTCCGGATATTGCTATCCTGGCAACAGCCCTCTCAGGGAGGTCTGGTTATAATATTGGTACCTTAATTGCTCGACGCCTTGCTATGAACGGTAACAAGGGGGACTTATATGGTGGCATTTATGCCACACTTATCTTAGAGCATCTTGGAGGCACCCCACACCCTGATGATACTCCTTTTACTTATTTAAGCTTTGATCTTGCTGCTATGAAAAGGCATAAGTTTGTCCCCATGGGTTCTGAACTTGATAACCTTGTTTATATCTTGCGTTTCGGAACTACCGCAGAACGCGAGATCCGTCTACCTGCACCTCTTTTGTTTGATTTTTCTCGCAGGAACGGATGGTCCTTTGATGTTGTCCAGTTCGATGAGTTCATGGTCCAGCACCAGTTTCATAACCCCATGGAGGGGGTTGTGCCCAACGAGGAGAGGCACGGTGAGATACCACATTTTCAAGAAGAGACCGCCACCGAGTTTGGTGAAGGGTCTTCCTCTGTTTGGCGCTCGGAACCTTCCTCGTGGGAGACTCCGAGGAGTTCGGTGTACGCGCCATCATCCTTCTACGACCCTTGGTCTCACCACCATACCCCTAGAGCAGGAGGCTCCTGGGGGCAGTAGCTGTTACCAACTTAGGCCAAAAGCCTAAGCTTGGGGGAGTACGTGCCCTTCTCACTTTTCCATTGTATTATCCGTTTTATTCACTTTGATCTTTTCGAAGTTTTTACCCGTTCTTCTTTATTCCTCTATTTGCAAAAACAACAAAAAGATTTTCTCTTTCTTTAGTTTTTTATTCAACTTTTGAAAAACTCAAAAAGATTTCCTTTCTCTCTTTAGTTTGCTTTGTTTTCAAAGATCAGCTCGAGTCCGTGATGGCATTTGATTATATTTCCTACGTTCGATCGTGCAAGTGACAAGCAGTAATGACGAAGATCGACTGAAAGGAAGCAACAAGGAAGACCGGTATGAACTCTTTATGTTTCTACTTCTGTACATATGCCTGTACTTATGATCTAGAGACCAGCTTGTAGCGACATAGTGCTATGTTTACAATGCTTTTTCAGTGGTTCATGCTTTCCTTGTGGCTAGTCTCGAATAACTAGAGTACATAATGTGTTATTGAAATGATCTACATGCATCGCGTTGTTCATAGTCTGGCATACTAAGGTGGTATTTCCCTTTAGAGAATTTTTGGATTGACTTGGCACATGCCTACACATGTTTAAGACTAAAAAGTCTACTTTGCCTTGATGATCTTTGAGTTTTAGAATAGTTATATCACTTTCATGCCCGATTCAATGTTGCTTTGTCGCTCTGCATGATTATGACCGTTATTGCTCTCTAGTTGGTCGCTTCCCAGTATTTTGCTAAACCTCCACCCGTACTAAGCGGAATGACTGCTTGTGCATCCAAAACCTCTAAACCTGTTATGCCATATGAGTCCACTATACCTTCCTATACATGGTATTTACCTGCCATTCCTAACGAAGACTTTCATGTACCATCTCGAAATTAATCAAAAGCATTTATCTTTTTGTGCCTATGTTTTAGCTCATGAGGAAGTAGTAGTTAATTCATGATCTCTTTAAGTTGGATAAGTTTCACCCCTGGATTGCATGTATAATGTGCGAACCCCTAATATGAAAAGGAACTGGCATTGAGTGCGCCCGGCTCAAAAAGATAATATAACAAACGAACCCTCCTTCACGCTTTGTTCATGAGAAATCAGAAAACTTTGGTAGTGATAAACAAAGGAGATTAAGAGGATGTGATCGTCCCCATGCGGGAGCCGTTCCTCGAGACTTGTCTAGCTTAAAAAGTGATTGAGTTATCTGCTAGCATTCGTTGACGAAATATGCACCTCTCAAAAACATATTTACTTCTGTTTTTAAAACCAAGAGCTCTGGTACATGTTTAGTTTTTGTTTCCGATCACGGGTTTTCAACTTTGCCAATAAAAGCCACGGTTCGAGAGTCTCATCTTCTTTCTTCAAAGCACTGACTAGGAGAGCATAATTGTCATTCTGAGTGTAATGTGCATTGTCCCAAAGTATTACATTGTCTTCTGCATACTTGTGATATGATTTATTCTGAAATTCTTAGTTCTAGTCTCCTTTAAAACTCTGGAGGAGTCTCTGCATTTATGTTTTGCTTCACTCATGGAGGCTAGCGAGATACCACCTTAATATGCTCAAGCTATGTGCAATGTGATCTTGTCTTGATTTTCGGTAATATATTGTTTACTCTTAATTATTTGTGACTGGTCACTTGAAAGAAGGATTGCTCATTGCATTGTTCTCATAAGTACTGTTTTAATACTTGTTGAACTCTTTTCGTAGTACATGCTTATATACATCTAATGAAGCAAAAGAGTTTGTCAAAGTTTTCTTTGTCGCGTCCAGTTCATTGAACTGAATTGCTTGAAGACAAGCAATATGCTAAGCTTGGGGGAGTTGATACGTCTCAAACGTATCTACTTTTCCAAACACTTTTGATATTGTTTTAACCTCATTCTTGCATTATTTGGACTAAAATAACCAGGACTGACGCTGTTTTCAGCAGAGCTGCCTGTATGGTTTATTTGTGTGCAGGAAAACGGATTTTTAAGCATCTCAGAAAAATCCACGAAAAATCACGAAAAATCCACGCACCCGAGGAAACCAAATGCCAGAAGTGGGGCTAGAGGGGGGCCAGGGGGTTCCCAGGCGCCCTATGGGCGCCCCCCCTGGGCCGCGCCGGGGGGGCGCCTGGGTGGGGCCCACACCCCCTGGTGCCCTACTTTAGCCCGTATTTTTCCTCCCGACGAAGAAACCCCAGATCGGAAGTTCTTTCGCTGTTTTTCGTCGCGGAGCTGCCGCCACCCTCTGTTCTTCTTCGGGAGGGCTAATCTGGAGGCTGATTTGGCCTCTGGAGAGGGGAGATCATCGCCATCGTCATCATCATCACCACTCCATCATCCCTCCATGACTTCCCCCTTCATGTGTGAGTAATTCCCCTGCTGTAGGCGAAGGGGATGGTAGGAATTGGATGAGTTAGATCATGTAATAGTTCGTCAGATTGTTGGAGGCATGTTGCCTATCATCTAGTATGGTGTTCATCATCTTTGCTACAACTTGTTATTCTTAATGCTTGACACTTAGGGCCCGAGTGCCATGATTTCAGATCTGAACCATATGTGTTTGCATGAATATATTTGTGTTCTTGATCCTATCTATGAGTTGTATGCACCTATTACGGTTCGAAACCGGCGATCCCAAAAGTGACAGCTTGGGACACCAAAGGGGATGGCCCGTAGTTTGAGGATTACATGTATCCATTGAGTTGATTGCTTTTTTCCGGTGCTCTTTGACAGTAGCACCTTAATATCCATTAGTTCCTTTTGGCCCCGTTCGTAGCGGGATGGTAGGACAAAAGATGTTGTGCAAGTTCTTATTGCAAGCACGTACAACTACCTATGGGATACATGCCTAATGTTTGATATTTGCCTAGATGATCATTACTTTTCCGTGTGCCGTGCCCCAAGTTAGAATCTATCTCATCCATGTAGCGTCTAACCATCCATCTCCCTAGCCTACAGTATTTTAAACCTTGCCTGTCACTGGTTGCTACTTCTGCCATTTACTACTGCTATTTACTTTTGCTGTTTACTTTTACTATTACTATCATCACTATCATATCACTGTTACCACTTATCTTTTGTTGCAAGTTAGTATATTTCAGGTGCGGTTGAATTGACAACTCAACTGTTAAAGCTTAAAAATACTCTTTGGCTCCCCGTGTGTCGAATCAATAAATTGGGTTATTCTTACCCGCGAAGACTATTTCGATCCCTTACGGTTGAGGGTTATCAGAGTGTCATGGTAATGTACGGGTTTTGACAGAATGTCGTTGGTCCACCCGAATGGGATAAGGAGGCCATGGGTTTCGCGGTGTGGGTACAATGCACTACCTCTGCAGAGTGGATTAATCTATCGATAGCCGAGTCCACGGTCACGGAAACGCTCGAAAGTAGGTCACATCATGGGTCAACAGATAATAAAAGTTTGCTCACTATGTTCTAAATTTCTGGCACTATGATAAATTGATGGAAGAGCCTCCGATATGTTTTGAGATATGGGCAGGTTTGTGATCATCGGAAAGGTCACAATTTATATCTTGTTGAAAGGAATAAGTTGGTGGTTATAATAAATTATCATGAGTAAGATAGACTGAGGTTTTATTTATGCAAAGTCATGAGCATAGCTTGTTAGTGATTTTCCATTAAGTCTATTGCTGCATATTTAATATTGATTAATTATCTTGGTATTGTTTGTCATTATGATTTTGTTTTGCTGTAAGCTTGCAAGTACATTCGAAGTACTGACCTGGCGTGTCATGCCAGATTTCAGGAGAGTTCCGCTGGGAAGGAGTGTCGTCTGAGTCTAGTCCGTATCCACATCGGTGTCCCTGTGAGATGGAGTTCCGCTACGACGTCGTTCGCTGTTCCATAGTTTATGCCCGAGGCCCTTTTATGTTCATTAAGTAATGTACATATTGTCTAGCCGCACTGTGTGTGCCGCTCGGCCTCGCTAACTATTGTAATGTAAAACTTTGGTCCGCTAGTATCAATAAAGCGGCTGCTTTCTGTACCAAGATGTTGTGTGTTGCCAGAAGACAAGGTCTCTGGGCTTGCAATGCAAGGTAAACCGGTTGCTCTGATCCGGGGTGCCACAAATCTGCTCGATGGCCTTGATCTTGTCGGGATTTGCTTCAATTCCACGGTGTGACCCAAAGAAACCGAGAAGCTTGCCGGACGGGACGCCGAAGACACACTTTTCAGGGTTGAGCTTAAGGTTGATCTTGCGCAGATTCGTGAATGTCTCTTAGAAATCTTGCACGAGCGTTGCTTTGTCCTTGGTTTTGACCACTATATGATCCATATAAGCTTCCATATTTCTATGTAGCTGAGGCTCAAAACCAATCTGGACCGCCCTCGCAAATGTTGAGCCAGTACTCTTCAATCCGAAAGGCATCCGCATAAAGCAATACGTACCACATGGGGTGATGAATGCTGCCTTTTCTTCATCTTCTCTTGTCATGAAGATCTGGTGGTAGCCCGAGTAAGCGTCGAGGAATGATAACAAGTCACACCCAGTTGTGGAGTCCACAATCTGGTCGATGCGTAGTAATGGGAAAGTGTCTTTTGGACAAGCCGTATTAATGTCTGTGTAGTCTATACACAGCCTCCACTTCCCATTTGCCTTATGCACTACCACCGGATTGGCCAACCATGTTGGATGGATCACTCGTCTCACTAGGCCGGCTACCTCTAACTTCCTGGTCTCCTCTGTAATGAAATATTGCGCTCCAGAGCTTGCTTCCTGACCTTCTGCTTGACGGGTCGCGCATGAGGGAAGACAGCAAGATGGTGCTCAATCACCTCCCTGGGAACACCGGGGATGTCAGACGCTTGCCATGCAAACACGTTGACATTTGCCCGCAGGAAGCTGACAAGCGTGTCTTACTATTTGCTATCGAGGGCGGAGCTTATGGTGAAAGCCCCTCCCGTGCCATCCTCGTTGACGGATACTCGCTTGGTTTCTAGTGGAGCAGCTCTGGATTTCTTGCTCTTGCCGGTGGAGCTCTCTGGCGTGTTCTCGACGAGAACGCTACACTCCGAAGAGGAGCGCTTGCCGGAGTAGGCGCGCGATGTCTTCCTGGTCCTATTTCCTCCCGGGGCTTCAGTGGCAGGAGCAAACGCCTTGGCGGCATTCGCTGCAACTGCCTCCCGGTAAAGCTGGTTAGCGCAGATCAGCGCATCCTTCTTGTCAAAGGGGACGGTAATTATGGACATCGGGCTGGGCATCTTCAGCGTGTTGTAGGCGTAGTGCAACGCTGCCATGAAATTGGCTAATTCTGGGCGGCCGATGATCCCGTTGTAAGGCAAAGGGATCTCGGCTACATCAAAAACAATCCTCTCCGTCCTGTAGTTTAGCTCGCCCCCGAATGTCATGGGCATTGTGATTTTACCCTTGGGCTGGCTTCTCCCTGGGTTGACTCCTTGAAACGAGCATGTCTCCTGGAGGTCCCCATCAGGGATTTGCAGCCTTTTGACCATGATGGGCGAGATCAAGTTCAGGTCGTCCCCACCATCAACCAGCATCTTCATCACTTTGAGGTTGCGTATCGTTGGTGAGACCAACAGTGGCAAACATCCGATCACAGTCGTGCGGTCAGGGTGATCCTCGACGTCAAAGATGATAGGAGTGCCGAAACACCACAGCGGCTTCTGGGCATCGAACGACGGCTCCACGGCTGTAATCTCACGCGCCCACTATTTAAGTTGGCGCTGGGAGGAGTGCAAGGAGGCACCGCCTTCGACGCACATGGCCTCCGTGGCCTTCTAAAACTCTTGCTCGCCGGACTCATCGTCCTCCTCGCCATGATCATGCTCACACTTCTTGTCACGGCCCCGGGCGGGCCGTTCTTGTTGGTTATCTTTGCCGTGGCGGCCAGGTTGGCTGCCACGTTTCTTGCCAGATCCTTAAGCGCCATCTTGGCCTTTCTCCTTGTCTCGCCTCTCGTACTCGGCTTTTTGCTTGTCTACGAGCTGCTCGACTTGTCGGCAGTTCTGGAGAACATGGCCTTTGGTACGGTGGATCTTGCAGTATTGCTTGTCAGAGCTTCCCGGCTTGTCGGTGGCCTCCAAGGCCCGGCAGGCGACATATCCGGCGATTTCCTTGTCGGGGTCGTCCACCTTGGTTTTCTTGGCGGCCCCGGCATCGTCGGATACCTCAATGGCAAGCACAGCCTTCCCCTTGCGTTTTCTGTTACGGCGTCGACCCTTTTTCGTTGGGGCGACGGCGCCTTCATCTGAGGAACCGGTTTCCACACCGGCATCTTCGCCGGGGTACTTCCTTCCCTCTTCATCCCGAGCACATCTATCGGCTAGAATGTAAAGTTCGGCCACATCCTTGACTTTGTTCATAGCCAGCTCCTCCCGCATCTTGCGGTTGCGCGCGTTCTGGTGGAACGCGTTGATGATGGCGGCATGATGAACGTCTGGGATGTTATACTACACTCGGCTGAACCTCTATATGTACTTGCTCAGGCTTTCACCTTCCTTCTGGGGGATAACATGCAAATCGCTTGCTTGGCCATGAGCTTGGTGGCCTCCCGTAAAAGCGCCAACAAACTCATGGCACAAATCCGACCAGGAATTAAATGGAATCCGCCGGCAAGTGCATCAACCATGACATAATGTTGGGTTTAAGCGCCAACGGGAAATAATTAGCGAGCACCTTATTGTCGCCCGCCCCAGCAGCTTGCATCGCGATGGTGTAGATGCTGAGGAACTCCGATGGATGAGTCTTGTCATTGTATTTCTCGAGTAAAGGTGTGGTGGGTGGCCACTGGAAAAGCTGCAGCTCACGAGTAAAGGCTGGGCAGCCTACCTCGTAAGGTAAGCCCCCAGATCCTCTCGGTGCTGGGTGTCTACAGCAGGCCCCGCCCATTTATCCGACTGGTGGCGCGCCTCGCGTCGGCGCTCGATGGTGGTTTGAGCGTCCTCGTGGGCACACTCTCGAAGAACTTGGCGCTGATCACGGACGACGCTATGGCTACGTCGTCGCAAGTGTTGTCCCGACGGGCCGGCACGCGTGATAACCAGCGAGGAGGAGGAGGGAAGTGCACTATAGAGGCGGCGCCCCCCGTCATTCCACCGTTGACGTGTGGTGGCTCGGGAGAGCGTCGGCACGAAGGCCCCGCCGGCCGAGGTTCGTCCTTGTTGGCGATGGCGACAAGGCTACGAACGATAGCTCTCCACTTGTCGAGCTTCTCTGTTGCAGGAGGGAAGTCGAGGAGCAACTGCGCGCGTGCTAGGGCTTCTGCCGGTGTGGGTGGCAGGGAGAGCTGCGCGGATCGAGACGTGCTATGACTTCTAACCATGTTAGGAGGATCTCTATCACGGTCCCGCAGCTGCACGTCTCCTTCGCCCGCGCGTCGGCGGGCATGCTGATCTTCCGCACCTCGTGACTGATGCACGGGGCTCTTTCCGCGGTGGCGCCCGGGGTCCTCCGTGTGGCGATGCTGCCCATCGCGCGCGACCTGGGAGGAACGCGCCGTGGGTGCTGCCGTGGGTGTCTTGGAAGTCGCCGCATCGCCCGTGCGGGGTACGACGCCGCTCTTGGAGGGTCCGTTGCCGCCTGCGGGGGGGCTGGCTCCACCCTTGGACTCGGTGGCATGTGGCTTGTCATCTCGTGCACGAGCGATGCCGCTTGCTAGGCTTTGGCTGTTGGAACGGTGCGGGTGTTCGCGGGTCGCGCCTCGGCTCCCATCCGCGACAACCCCGTCGTCGGCCTGTGCCGGCACGGGCCGTTCGGCTGCAGACGAGCCGACCTCCGCGATCATCTTCTTCTTAGGAGCCATGGCGATGAGGAATCGTTACCCTAACTACTAGACCAGATTTTCACAACTGCGCCCCCTACCTGGTGCACCAAAGATGTCGGTGCAAAACGACACCTATGGTATCACTGAAATCCCTTCTACGGTTGGCGGGCGCGGAGTTGTGTAAAGAGCAGGTCTAACAGTTAGCACAGCGATCGTTTACCCAGGTTCGGGCCGTGAGGACGCGTAATACCCCAGTCCTGATTTTGTGTATATTTCAGTGTTCTTTAGTTGTTCAGCTAGCTATCGTGCCTATCCCGCTTTCCAGGATCTGAATCCTCCTCCAGTACACCCCGGGCCTCCTTTTATAGTCTGAAGGGGCTGCCACAGTGGCACACAGGAGGTGTAAAGGTGTATAGTGCATAGGCTTATCCCATGCCATTACGGGACAAGGTGCATTCAATGCGCTGCTTAGGTGTCTGTTTACTTTATCGGGGACGGGAAAGAAGCCTGTCCCATCCGTGGCCGCTTTGTCTGGTCGTGACATGTGTCCATGCCAGCGAGGCAGGCAGCTGAGGTGGCGTCGCGGTAGGGTCTTCACGAAGATCTGCATGCCACCACGTAGGTGCTTGGCAAGCTGGCCTAGGAACCACGTATCGCCATGTGGGTACCTGCCTGGGCCAGTGGGTCGGCCGCCGAACTGGGGCAGCGACGGGGCGGCAAGAGCTTGCCGCTAGCTTGTTACCGTTCCCGGCAAGGGTCTTGCCGGGGCCTCCGTGAGTACCCTGCGGCAAGAGGCTTGTCGGGGCTTCGGGGTGTCTTAGGCAAGGAGCCTTGTCGGGGCCTCGCGGGTGTCCTCGGCTAGGAACCTCGCGCTCTTCATGTCTTCTGGTTCTCATCTTGGGAGTCATAGATCCTTGTCTTCACAAAGATCTGCATGCCATCACGTGGGCGCTTCCTGATCTTTGGCTCTAATGTTGTTGGTATCATTGGAGCCCATAGGCTCCAAGGGCGGCCGCGACGGAGGCATTTGAATGGATCGCCCCGGCAAGAGCCCTTGTCGGGTGGTGCGTAGGCCGCCCCGGCATGAGTCCTTGCCGGGGGGGGGGGGGCTGTCTCCTTGCTTGGTCTTCTCGTGCTGTCTATCTTAGCATTTGTCCTGGTAACTCTGCGTTCCTCGCTTCCTCCTTCTGCCCTGTTATGTTCGGCCTCAGGCGTGGCTCTGACTGCCCGTGCACAATTAAGGGGTAAAAATAGAGCGCCCCTACTTTTGTAAACCGACACAAGTCTTGTCTTGAATTGGGAGAAATGCCACTTTATGGTTAATGAAGGTATTGTTTTGGGTCACAAGATTTCTGAAAAGGGTATTGAAGTGGACAAAGCTAAGGTTGATGCAATTGAGAAAATGCCATGTCCCAAGGATATCAAAAGTATTCGTAGTTTCTTAGGTCATGCTGGTTTCTATAGGAGATTTATCAAATACTTTTCTAAACTTTATAGACCTCTCACTAACCTTTTATAAAAAAGGATGTTCCTTTTGTCTTTGATAATTATTGCTTTGAGGCCTTTGAAACACTTAAGAAAGCTTTAATTTCCACACCTATAGTTCAACCACCTGATTGGAACTTACATTTTGAAATTATGTGTGATGCTAGTGATTATGTTGTTGGTGATGTTCTAGGACAAAGAGTTGATAAGAAACTGAATGTTATTCTTTATGCTAGTAAAACTCTAGACAATGCTCAAAAGGATTATGCTACCACAAAAAAAGAATTCTTAGTAGTTGTGTTTGCTTGTGACAAATTTAGATCATACATTGTTGATTCAAAAGTAACTGTTCACACTGACCATGCTGCTATTAAATGTCTTATGGAAAAGAAAGATGCTAAACCTAGACTTATTTGGTGGGTTCTCTTGCTACAAGAATTTGACTTGCATATCACTGATAGAAAAGGAGCTGATAACTACCTATTACCTATTGATGAAAATGTGCTTGATGACCCACTACCTATTGATGATAGTTTTCCTGACGAGCAGTTAGCTGCAATAAATGTTACTAATAGTACTCCTTGGTATGATGACTATGCTAATTACATTGTTCCTAAATATTTACCACCTAGTTTCACTTATCAACAAAAGAAAAAGTTCTTTATGATTTAAGACATTACTTTTGGGATGATCCACATCTTTATAAAGAATAAGTAGATGGTATTATTATACGTTGTGTACCTGAGCATGAGCAAGGACAAATCCTTCGGAAGTGTCACTCTGAAGCATACGGAGGACATCATGCTGGCGATAGAACTGCTCACAAGGTATTGCTGTCTGGATTTTATTGGCCTAATCACTTCAAAGATGCTCGTGAGTTTGTCTCATCCTGTGATGAATGTCAAAGGATAGGTAATATTGGTAAGCGTCAAGAAATGCCTATGAATTATTCACTTGCTGTTGAACCATTTGATGTTTGGGGATTTGATTACATGGGACCTTTTCCTTCCTCTAATGGGTATACACATATTTTGGTTGTTGTTGATTATGTTACTAAATGGGTAGAAGCTATTCCAACCAGTAGTGTTGATCACAACACCTCTATTAAAATGCTTAAGGAAGTTATTTTCCCAAGGTTTGTAGTTCCCAGATATTTAATGGCTGATGGTGGTTCACACTTTATTCATGGTGTTTTCTGTAAAATGCTCTCTAAATATGATGTTAACCATAGAATTGCACACCTTACCATCCCCAGTCTAGTGGTCAAGTTGAGCTTAGTAATAGAGAAATAAAATTAATTTTGCAAAAGACTGTCAAATGTCCAGGAAGAATTGGTCTAACAAATTAGATGATGCACTTTGGGCTTATAGAACAGCTTATAAAAATCCTATGGGTATGTCTGCTTATAAAATGGTATATGGTAAAGCTTGTCATTTGCCTCTTAAGTTAGAACATAAAGCTTTTTGGGCAATCAAGGAACTCAATTATGATTTCAAACTTGCTGGTGAAAAGAGGTTATTTCATATTAGCTCACTAGATGAATGGAGAACCCAAGCTTATGAAAATGCCAAGTTATTTAGAGAAAAATTAAAAAGATGGCATGATAAAAGAATCCAAAAGCGTGAGTTCAAAGTCGGAGAATATGTTCTTTTGTACAACTCTCGTTTTAGGTTATATGCAGACAAACTCCTCTCTAAATGGGAAGGGCCCTATGTTATCTAGGAGGTTTATCAGTCTGGAGATATCAAGATAAATAATTCCGAAGGAACTAACCCAAAGGTTGTTAACGGGCAACGAATAAAGCATTATATCTCAGGTACGCCTATTAATTTTGAAAGCAATATTATCCAAACTTTGACCACGGAGGAACACATAAAAGAGTCCTTCCGGAACACTCTAGAATCGTCAAAATAAGGTGGTATGTGATACGGTAACTAAACGGAATCCGAAAAATCCGCAAAAATATATTTTTATCAGTTTTGTAATATTTGCAAAAATAGGAAAACAATAAACTACCGGGAAGCGCACCCTGGTGGGCACAAGACACCTGGGCACGCCAGGCATGCCTAGCGTGCCTAGGTGGGTTGTGCCCACCTCGGGTACCTTACGGACTCCGTTTTTCAACAACTTGCTTGTTTCCCAAGATAAAATTTCTTTATATACTTCACGAACCTGTTAACCATTGTATCATGGAGAAATATTATGTTTTCTTTTCTTGATGTTTGTGCGTAGTTTTGAAAATATGTCATCTCAAGATCCGATGGAGAGAGATATGTTTCACATCTCATTGCTGACCCAAAGTGCTATGGAGACCTATCTCCCCATGGTTGGGCTACGGATGACGAGGAGGATGCCCACTCGATGAGAATTGATGATTCGAGCTCGGAGGAGGAAGATGGCCCTCTACCTCAACCAGGGGATATGCATGTGGAGTTGAAGAAGTCAAGTCTCCCTATGAGAACAAACCGAGCTAAGAACCAATCTATTCCCTCTCGTTTTCGGCAGAAAAGCAAAGGGGATTTATGCGACAAGATCTTAAAGCTAGAGCTAGAATTTGATGATCTAAAGAAGGAAATTGCCCTTCTCAATTACAATATTAAAGAGTTGAAGGCACGATTATCTCCACCACCATCTTCTTCACCACCAAAAGAAAACTGAGTATCGCGTTTGGGCACTCCCCTTGGCTTTCGGCAAGCTTGGGGGAGGTGCCCTGGTATCATATCATCCCTACTATCCTTTTGCATTTACTTATCTTAGTTCAATCTTTTTGCTTTAGATTAAATGAAAGCTAGTTCGATCCTTTCCCCTTGAGTTTGCTTAGTGATCTATCTATGTAACCGTTTGTGAGATATATAATAAGGTTAGTTTTGAGTTTTTACTTTCATTACTTTCTTGCTACAATAAAAAGAAAAAGTTATAGTTGAATAAATAAAAAGAAAGGAAATAAATTAAGATGAACATATGCTAATCTTATGGTAGTTGATGGCACCACATAAGGAAAAGTATAAGTAGAAAATTTTATTAGAGATTGACAAACATAGCATTGGTTATTGATACAACTCAAGAAAGAATTAATAAGGGAAGAGAAGATTCACGTATAAATATACTATCCTAGAAATCTTTTGTGATTGTGAGCCCCCATCAAAATATTATATGCCAAAATTGTTGACGTTGGACAAGGAAGACAACTGAATGATTTATGTTTGTTCATATTCACATAGAAGTCATATTGTCATAGATCCTTTAACATGTGGTTCTTGCCCAGTACCTCTTCTAGCCAAAAATTCCGCACTAAGTAGAGATACTACTTGTGCATCAAAAAATCCTTAAACCCAAACCTTTTTTGAGAGTCCACCATACCTACCTATGGATTGAGTAAGATCCTTTAAGTAAGTTGTCATCGGTGCAATAATGCAATAAAAATTGCTTCTAAAAAATGTGAGATCATTTAGTGTAAGAGAAAATTGAGCGTTGCAGGAAATTGTGATGGTGAAGAATAAAAGCGACAGACTGCATAATAAAGGTTGCTATCACAAGGGGCAATGTACGTGACGTTCTTTTGCACTAAGGGGTTGACCATACAAACAAATAAGCGCATGGGAACCTCTGCTTCCCTCTACGAAGGTCCTATCTTTTAATTTTATGCAAAGAGTCAAAGTTTTCTCTCTATTCCTTTTTATTTTTATCCTTTGGCAAGCATCATGTATTGAGGAAAGATCTAGGCACATATGTCCAGTTGAATATGGGTGACATGAGTTATTATTGTTGATATCACCCTTGAGGTGAGTATGTTGGGAGGCGAAACTATAAGCCCCTATCTTTCTACGTGTCTGGTTGAAACGTTTTGCTCATGTATATGCGGTGAGTGTTAGCAATCATAGAAGACTATATGATGGTTCAGTATGTGGACTTGCCTAAGTGGACTGAAAAGATGACCCTTCCTGAAAAGATGATGAATTGTAGTTGCAAAAGTGGACTGAAAACATAGTTTGTTGGTTTCTAATAGAGTTTATGCTTTATACTTCAGTTGTGTGATGAACTGTCACTTATTCATGAGAAGTCTATGATACAAGTTATATGATAAAAGTCTTATGTTTAATTTTGTTTCTATTATAATAATCAACATGATGCTTATGTGTCCGTATTTTGTTTTATCAACACCCCCTCTCAAAGCATGTGGACATGTTTTTCGTTTTCAGTTTTCGCTTTAGGACAAGCGAGGTCTAAGCTTGGGGGAGTTGATACGTCCAGTTTGCATCATGTTATCTTGCTATTATTTATGTATTCGTTATGCATAATAATGCTTTTTGGAGTAATTCTAATGCCTTTTCTCTCATAATTTGCAAGGTATAAACCAAGAGGGAGAGTTCCGGCAGCTGGAAATCTGGACCTAAAAAACCTACGTCAGGCCACCTATTCTGCACAACTCCAAACAAGCTGAAACTTCACGGAGATTTTTTATGGATTATTTAAGAAATACTGGAGCTGATAATCACCAGAGGGGGCCCACCAGGTGGGCACAACCCACCTGGGCACGCCAGGACCCCCAGGCGCGCCTTGGTGGGTTGTGCTAACCCCGGCCTACCTCTGGTGCCCCTCTTGTGGTATATAAGTCATTTGACGTAGAAAAATTAAAGAGAAGACTTTCGGGATGGAACGCCGCCGTCTCGAGGCGGAGCTTGGGCAGGAGCACTTTTTCCCTCCAGCAGAGCGATTCCGCTAGGGCAACTTCCCTCCCGGAGGGGGATATCATCGCCATCATCATCACCAACAACTCTCCCATCTTGGGGAGGGATATCGTCATCAACATCTTCACCGGCACCATCTCATCTCAAACCCTAGTTCATCTCTTGTGATCAATCTTGTTACTGGAACTATAGATTGTTGCTTGTTGGTGAATAGTAGTGTTGATTACATCTTGTAGTTGATTACTATATGGTTTATTTGGTGGAAGATTATATGTTCAGATCCATTATGTTCCCTCTCTGATCTTGAGCATGTTCATCACTTGTGAGTAGTTACCTTTGTTCTTGAGGTCACAGGAGAAATCATGTTGCAAGTAATCATGTGAATTTGATATGTGTTCGATATTTTGATAGTATGTATGTTGTGATTCCCTTAGTGGTGTCATGTGAACATCGACTACATGACACTTCACTATATTTGGGTCTAAGGGAATGCCATATGGAGTAGTAATTAGATAGTGGGTTGCGAGAGTGACAGAAGCTTAAACCCCAGTTTATGCACTATCCCGTAAGGGACCGATTGGATCCAAAAGTTTATTGATATGGTTAGAATTTATTCTTAATACTTTTCTCATAGTTGCGGAGGCTTGCGGGAGGGTTCATGATAAGTAGGATGTTTGTTCAAGTAAGAACATCACCTAAGCACCGATATACCCACATATTAAATTATCAAAGTAGCGAACACGAATTAAACCAACATGATGAAAGTGACTAGATGAAATCCCGCATACCCTCAAGAATTCTTTGCTTATTATAAGAGACCATGTTGGCATGTCCTTTGTCTCAAAAGGATTGGGCTATGTTGCTGCATACTTGCTACTATTATTGTTACTTGCTCATTACAAAACTATCTTGCTATCAAACTACTCTGCTACTTACAATACCAGCACTTGCAGACACTACCTTACTGAGAAACACTTGTCAGTTCCTTCTGCTCCTCCTTGGGTTCGACACTCTTACTTATCAAAAAGAGCTACAATTGATTCCCTATACTTGTGGGTCATCAGGTCCCTGGTGATGCTCGGAGCAGCGGCTATCCATTGGCGTGGTGGTCCTAGATAGAGAGTGAGGGGAGGAGGAGAGAAAAATGAGGAAGGGAAGAGAGGAGGATGGCGGTGTGACCTGGTGGCACAGACTCGACCGGGCAGTAAGATGCAGTTCCAATGGCTTGGCTGGATGGAAAGGTGGCAGATGACAACACGGAGATGAGAAGAGGAGGGTGCCTCGATTCAGATCAAATCGAGCGGTATGGCCGATGGAGGAATTAAAGGCTGGGTATGTTGATAACCCACAAGTGTAGGGGATCGTTTGTAGCCTTTTTCGATAAGTAAGAGTGTCGAATCCCAACGAGGAGCTAAAGGTAGAACATATATCCCCTCAAGTTCTATCGACCACCGATATAACTCTACGCACACTTAACGTTTTCTTTATCTAGAGCAAGAATAAAACTAGAAGTACTTAGCAAGAATAAAACTATGAATAAATTACAAGATATCTTAGTACTGTAGTAGAAAGCTTTTTGTAACACAACAGAAAGATTTGTCCCTAGGAAATCGATAACTAGACCGAAATCATTCTTGCAATCTTATATGAGGGAGAGGCATGAGGTAACATACTTTCCATACTTGGATCATATGCACTTATGATTGGAACTCTAGCAAGAATCTGCAACTACTAAAGATCATTAAGGTAAAACCCAAATAGCTTTAAGTATCAAGTCCCCTTTACTCCCATACGTAACAACTCCCGTATTCTGTCACTCGCGCCACCCACTATAAGAGAATCATGAACATATTGCAACACCCTACAGCGGGGACCCCTCACGCTTGCGCGACACGGAGGGAACCGTAGGACAACACCATAATAAAATATACACTCAAACCAACCACGGTCGTCGATTATCCCATAGGACAAAACAGATCTACTCAAACATCATAGGATGATCATATATCATTGGATAATAATATATAGTGTTGAGCACCATGTTTAAGTAGATAATTAAAGCGGGAATAGAGAGGTTACACCGCTGCATAGAGAGGCATAAATTTGGTGTTGATGGTATCAAGATTGTTGATGTAGATCGCCGTCACGATCCTTGCCCCGGCGGCACTCCGGCGCCACCGAGAGAGAGGGGGAAAGGGCCCGCCTCCTTCTTCTTCTTCTTCCTAGGAATCCTCCCTAGATGGGAGGAGGGTTTCCCCTCTGGTCCATGGCCTCCATGGAGGCGAAGGGGCGAGAGCCCCTCCGATATTGGATCTCTCCCTGTCTCTGCTACTCTTCTGTTTCGTGACCCCTAGACCTAGCCATTCACCATTTCTTAAATTCTTGGAGATCCATAAGTTCGATTATGCTGAAACTTTTACACAATTTTTTTCCATAAATTATCTTCCTTGGTCCCAAAGAAGGGCGTCGACTGATGTAAGGGGAGCCAACAAGACACCTGGGCATGCCAGGGGGTGCCCGGGCGCGCCCCGATGAGTGGTGCAGGCCGTGGGCCTCCGTTAGCGTTGATTCCAACTCCCAAAAATCACATATAATCCATAATAAATCTTCGTAGTAAATTTTAAACACATTTGGACTTTGTTTGATATGGATTCTGCAAAACAAAAAATTTGCAACAAACATGTACTTGCACTGGGCATTGGATCAATATGTTAGTCCGTTAATCAAATAAAATGTTGCCAAAAATATGTGAAAGTTGTATAATATTGGAAAGGAACAATCAAATATTATAGATACGATAGAGACATATCAGCCTCCCCAAGCATAATTCCTGCTAGTCGTCGAGTAGGTAAATGGTAAAAACAGATAATTTTTTATGTGGAATGCTACCTTGCATAATCTTTATCATATATCTAACCATGGCATTAGTATTAAGACACGAGTGACTCAAAGCAATAGTCTATAATTTGACATAAATACATTAATACTCAAGCATCCCAACAAACAATCTTGTCTTTCAAAATATCAAGGCTATAGAACGTTATCCCTACAAAATCATATAGCCGTGTCATGCTTTGTCTTCTTAACACAAAGTATAAATCTTGTACTACCCCAGTGTCAGCCAAGCAATTGGTTCATACTTTTTAACGCGCTTGAGCATTTTCACTCTCACGCATTACGTGAATGCAAGCCATGGATGCCCGTGCACAAGTTGGGGTACTGAGGCACCCCTTCCTTAGTACACCGAAAGGCGAAGGCGGAGAAGGCCAAGAAGGAGAAATCGGAGCAAGCGGCGAGGCTTACCGCGTATCGGAAGCGGAACCTCGTCTTCCCGCCGAGGCTCAGCGCGCGGGAGCTCTGGAACAAGTATTACTTGTTCTGGTCCAAGGGAACCAAGGCGCATCCCCGCACTCGAGCTTATCCGGCCGCCGCCAAGGACAACTACCCCGGCGGGTACTATTTCTTCGCAGCCTTCTTCCACTGCGGTCTTTGCCCTCCTTTTTCTGAATTCTTCTGTGACATAATGCACACCTACGGCCTCCATCTTCTTGACTTCACCCCCAACGCCATCCTCACAATGGCGGTTTTTGCACACATGTGCGAAAACTATATAGGAATACACCCAAACGTAGCGCTGTTTAGGCACTTCTTCACCCCTAGAGCAGAGGCCGGCGCTCCCCTCTCCGGAGGAATATCTTGGGTTTTTCGTCTGAACAAGAAGGAGTCCTACTTGCCGGGGGAGCTCCGCGGCAAGTGGGAGGAGTGGCGTGTGGAATGGTGTTGGATCGTCGAGGACGAGCCGCAGCCCTTCACCGCGCCGCGCACAACGCCCATCGTGCGCGGCAGGGACTGGAGTGAGCTGGATTCGGATGACGGCAAGCTCGACGTCGCCCTCATTAGGATTCTCCGTCTCCGGGTAGCTAGGCTGTCTGTCGCAGAAGTAGGCACAGACTTCCTCCGCCGCCGCATCGCCCCTCTCCAAGACAGAAAAAGGCCGTCCTGGGAGTACGGCAACTCGGCGGATATCATGAGGTTGCGACCCGGGCTCAACTTTAACTTCACGTCGCTGGAGCTGAAGGGGATGGTCCGGGAGCTGTTTAAGCACGACCCGGCCCACCCGGAATGGTTCAGGGGGCCCCGGGGAGTGGTGCCCCTTTGCAACAGCACGGCCTGTGATCCTCTTCGAGCCATGATGCCCGCGTGTGATTCGCACGGCGTGGATCGCACATGGATTCTGCCCAAGCCATCGGACATCCTCAGCTTCTTCGACAACCTTGTGGAGGTGGCGAAGAACAAGAACGAGACCCGGGAGCTGACACGGGACACCACCGACCAGGAGATAGCGTACATCGCTTCTCGGGTTGAAGAGGCCGCTGCAGCCGCAGCGGCAGGAGAGTTCGGCTACACGCCCGAGGAGGCAGATGCTGCGGAAGCGTCCTGCCAAGCCGAGGAGGCGGAGATCCGCAGGCTACTGAAGCTGCCTCCCGACAAGCTCGCCGGGGTCCCATCCTTGAGGCACTCCGGGATCATTGGAATCCAGACGGAGGCCGCGGCGAGAGGCAACGCCGCCGGAGGGAACAGGGGCGCCGCAGGGAGCGGAGGCGGCGGAGGAAGGGGGACGAAGAGCCCGGCGGCGCCGGAGATGCAGATGGCGACGGCGGAGGTGTGGAGGCGGGGCGCAAAGGGGATCTCTGGAGGTGGAAGAGGATGCAATGAAAGCGTAAGGAGGGGAACCGCTCCTGCTTCCTCTGCTTTTATGGGGAAGTGGGGGGGCGTTTCGCTCTTTCCATTAAAAGAACGTGGGCACGTCCCATCCCACGACGCCGCAATCGACGCGTGCCGTTACGGGGGGATGCGGCGGATGCGGAAGTGGATTCGGCGCGCTCTGGGCCGCGTGTGCCCGTGCACTGTTTTGGGCCTGGCGCTCGGTACCGTGTGTGGCCCAGGCCCGGGGGCTCCTGTCGGTGTACTAAGGAAGGGGTGCCTCAGTACCCCAACTTGTGCACGGGCAGTTGCAGCTTCCCGCGGCAGGGTTTACCACGTGCTCGCCGGAGACCTTCCTGCTCCATGTCAAACCATTCAAAAACAAAGTATACAAGACAGAAGATCGAGACCCCGGCAAGCGGAGCTTGCCGGGAAGGCCGTTCCAGGCCCAAGGTTACCTCACTCACGCCAGGCCCTGGCAAGAGGAGCTTGCCAGGAAGACTAGAAGATTACATCATAGAAGACACGCCTCGGCGCTATATGCGTCCCGGCGAGATCCCGGGGAGCGACAAGCTTCAGAGCCCGGCAAGCTCCCGGGCCCGGCAAGGTCAAGACCCCGGCAAGGTGCTTGCCGGGAGAGTTGCGCTGTGTGCCCGCGCTCCAGCTCATCGGCCCACGCGTCGCCCTGGGGCCTTTCCAGGGACGCGTGGCGGATGGCTGTGCAGCCTGGGGGACACGGTGGCACCCCACGGTGGTGAAGCCATCGCCGTGGCAACCGGAGACGCGAGGGCGGGAGCTTTTGGGGTCGACGGCGACGGGCATTAAATGCCCTTGTCCCCCACTGTCAAAGTAGGTAGCGACCACTGTTCACGCACTGTAGCTCCACTATTCCCGCACTGTTACAACTACCACCTCTTTTACATTTTTACCCCTTTCTCCTACGTTGACACCTGTCGGTGACCCCTTGCACTATAAAAGGAGGCCCATGCACAACGTGGAGGGGGTTCGGAACCTAGATCACTCATACGCTCGGTGTAGCTGGTTCTTGAAGCTCCCGAGCTCTCCAACTCAATACAAACCAAGCAGGAGTAGGGTTTTACGCGTCCACCGCGGCCCGAACCTGGGTAAACTGCCCGCGTGTTCACTACGATCTGCTCTTCGTGCTCCCTCCGCCCTCTTACCGCACAAACAAGGGGCTCCGGTCCCATAGGTGTTGGTGGCGGACAGTTTCCCCCGACAATGGATAAAGCACTATGGTTGGAATAGAATGCGGTGGTAGACATTAATATAGAGAATACAAAAAAGGAAGATAGTGTCACATCAAAGCAGCTAATCAATGGGCTATGGAGATGCCCATCAATTGATATCAATGTGAGGATTAGGGATTGCCATGGAACGGATGCATTAGGAGCTATAAGTGTATGAAATCTCAAACTGAAAACTAAGTGGGTATGCATCCAATTCAATAATGAAAAACTCCCACTAGTATGTGAAAGTAAAAGCATATGAGACTCTCTATATGAAAAACATGGTGCTACTTTGAAGCACAAGTGTGGTAAAGGATAGTAGCAATGCCCCTTCTCTCTTTTCTCTCATTTTTTTTCCTTTTTTTCTTTAGGCTCTTTTTGGCCTCACATTTTTCTTTTTTCCATATTTTTATTTTCATTTTGTCCGAAGTCTCATCCCGACTTGTGGGGGAATCATAGTCTCCATCATCCTTTCCTCACTGGGGCATGCTCTAATATTGAATAATGATGATCATCACACTTCTATTTACTTAAAAATCAAGAAATTACAACTCGATACTTAGAATAATATGACTCTATCTGAGTGTCTCAAGGTGTACCAGGATGTGCAATGATCTAGCATAGCAAAGATATCAAAAAATGGACAAGCCATGCAAATAACATGCTAGCTATCTTACGATCAAGCAAAGCAATATGAAAATGAATGCTCAAGTCATGTATATGATGGCAATGAAAGTCTTATGGCAATATATCTTGGAATGGCTATGGAAATGCCATAATAGGTAGGTATGGAGGCTGGTTTTAGAAAGATATAATAAGTCTTATGTGTGGTAGAGTATCATATCACGGGGTTTGGATGCACCGCCGATGTTTGTGCCACATCTTGAGGTGAGGAAGGGCAATACATGGTACCGAAGAGGCTAGAAAATTGCGGAAAGGTAAGAGTGCGTATATTCCATGGACTCACATTAGTCATCAAGAACTCACATACTTATTGCAAAAGTTTATTAGCCCTTGAAGCAAAGTATTACTATACATTCTCCTAGGTGGGAGGTCGGTAGGAGTTAACCATCGCGCGTCCCCGGCCTTCACACAAAGATAGACAATCAAGGATAAATTGTGCTCCAACTTCCTGTCATAATTGGAGACTATACGTGCATGCTTCGAGAATTACAACCTTAACACCAATATTCTTACTAAACACAAACATCCACTAGTACCTCCCACATATCATCATCTCTATCACAAAACTATTGCAAGGAATCAAACTTATCATATTCGGTGATCCACAAGTTTTATGTACGATTTCCTGACTAACCATGTGAATGACCAATTCATGTTGACTCTCTAAATAGATATAAGTGAAGCAAGAGAGTATAATTCTTTCTAAAAAAGTCCATGCTCTAACAAATATAAGTGAAGCAAAAGTGCATCCTACAAATAACGGTTTTTTTAGATGTAGAGAAACAAGCAATCCAAACTTCAAATTATATAAGTGAAGCACATGAAGCATTCTATAAAGCCATACTCAAAAGATTTAAGCGAAGTGCAATGAGAATTCTATAATTTGACAAGGACTATCTCACACCAACATGGTGCATAAAATAAAAGTGAGACATAAACACAAAAGACGCTCCAAGAATTTACGCATATCATGTGAACAAAACGAAAACCGAAACATACTGATACTTGTTGAAGAAAGATAGGATGCCTTCTAGGGAATCCCCAAGCTTAGACGCTTGAGTCTCCTTGAATATTTACTTGGGGTGCCTTGGGCAGCCCCAAGCTTGAACTCTTGCCTCTCCTCATTCTTCTTATATCGAGACCTCCTCGATATTCGAACACTTCATCCACACAAAACTTAATCAAACTTTTAGTAGCAGGGTTAGTGCATATGTGTAGGATCGTAAGTATGTCTAGAGGGGGGGTGATTAGACTACTTGACCAAATAAAAACTTAGCATTTTCCCAATTTTATGTTTTGACAGTTTTTAGCAATTTAGCACAAGTCAAGTAATCAACCTACACATGCAATTCTAAGAGTATAGCAGCAGAATGTATATCATTGCATATGAAGGTAAAGGGAGGAGTTTGGAGGGAGCAAATGCAAGTTTACACACTGATGTTTTTGGCATGGTTCCGATAGGTGGTCCTATCGTACATCCACGTTGATGGAGACTTCAACCCACGAAGGGTCCATGAAGAAGCAAACTTGTCTATCCACCATGGCCATCGCCCACAAAGGACTTGCCTCACTAGGGTAGATCTTCATGAAGTAGGCGATCTCCTTGCCCTTACAAACTCCTTGGTTCAACTCCACATCTTGTTAGAGGCTCCCAAGTGACACCTAACCAATCTAGGAGACACCACTCTCAAACAGGTAATAGATGGTGTGTTGATGATGAAATCCTTGCTCTTGTGCATCAAATGATAGTATCCCCAACACTCAACTCTCTCTCACAGATTTGGATATGGTGGAAAGAAGATTTTAGTGGAAAGCAACTTGGGGAAGGCTAGAGATCAAGATTCTTATGATAGGACTGGAATATCTTGGTCTCAACACATGAGTAGGTGGTCTCTCTCAGAAAATAATGGAAGTGTAGGCTTGTTATGATGGCTCTCTCCATGAATGAAGGGTGGGTGGAGGGGTATATATAACCTCCACACAAAATATAACCGTTACAAACAATTCACCAAACTCGGTGGGACCGAAACATGAAACTCGGTCGGACCGATTTAGTTCAAAATGTGAACGTTAGGCTTTTCGGTGGGACCGATATGATCAACTCGGTGAGACCAATTTCATTAGGGTTAGGGCATAACGTATTCTCGGTGAGACCGATCACATCAACTCGGTGAGATTGTTATAGGCAAACAAAGAGTTTGTCAGGCAAACTCGGTGGGACCGATTCTCTCATTTTGGTGAGACCAAAATGTTACGAAAAGGGAACAGAGAGTATGCATTGCAAACTCGGTGGGACCGATCGCTCATTTCGGTTTGACTGAAATGTTATGAAGGGAAACAGAGAGTTTTCAATCCCATCTCGGTGAGACCGAGATCCCTATCGGTGAGACCGAACTGATTAGTGTTTCTGGCTATGGCTATGTAAACTGAACTGGGTGGCGCCGGATATATCAAATCGGTGGGGCCAAGTTTGACTTTTGGTTTGGGACATATGTGGATATGAGAAAGTGGTTGAGGGCTTTTGGAGCATATCACTAAGCATTTTAGAAAGCAAGCCATTAAGCAACACCTCATCCCCTTTTAATAGTAATCCCTTTTCCTATGGACTCAATGCGATCTTGGATCACTAAAATGAAAATGTAGAGTCATGAGCTTGAGCCAATATGTGTCCTTAGCATTTTGAGGGGTTCACATTCCTAGTCCATGCTATGCCAATCATTGAACTTTCTGAAATGATCATCTAGAAAGAGCATTAGTTCAATGAGCTATATGTTGTTACGAATTACCAAAATCACCCACGGATAGTTGCACTTTCAATCTCCCCCTTTTTGGTAATTGATGACAACATATAGATCAAAGCTTCGAAAAATGATAATAAGATTGAAATACATCATCGCTTTGAGGATTATGTGATAAGAAAGAGCTCCCCCCCTAAATTTCTGCATTATTTAAAATTTGCTTTTTAATGCAAATGCACAATCGATTAGGATCATGGGTTACTATTCCATGTCACATACATCTTGGTGGAGCACTCAAAATGATAAAAAGTAAAAAATATGCACTCATCACCAAGCAAAGTGAATGATCATATATGAGAGATAGATGATAGCACCATTTAAGCAAGCATTAAGGTATGATATGATCAAACACATGATCATACAAGTATCTCGCACACATAACCATAGAATAAATTGTAGCACCCAACAATCAAACGAAGTAGCAAGCAAAAAAACAAAGAAAGAAAAAAGAAGCAAAGCTCTCTCTCTCTCTCTCTCTCAGCCTATGATCTATACTTTTTCTCCCCCTTTGGCAGCAAGTTACCAAAAAGCTTGAAAATGCATAGTGATATGCGTATCTCTAGGATTGAGGTGGTGTTGATAGGACTCCAAGGACGAAGGCATCTGTAGATGTTGATTTAGTTGGTGGAGTGGCAACTGGAGGTGGCACTGAAGTTGTTGCTGCTAGTGCTGAAGTAGTTGCTCTAGTGGCAGGTATGGCACTACAGCAGATCTCTGCCCTCTTGGCACTCTCTGAAAGACATTTGTCGTGTCTCTATCCTCAGCCTCTTCCTTGAGCTTCTCAACAGTAGCTTGGATCTCCGTGACCTTCACATCTAGATCATAGAATTTTTCCTCAATGATCCTCTCCAGGCTTGCTTGATTCTGAGTCAAGTTGGCCAAACTCTTCTCAATCTTCAGAGTGGCCTCAAGCAAATGATTGAGTTGATCTTGCTTGGTCTTAGGAGCTCTAGAAGCACTTGCTTGCCTGGCTGCCTTTGCTTGAGCAATCTTCTCTTTGCCCTCAACTGAAGTAGGATGTGATGCATCCATGACAACTTCATTGTCCTCGAAATCTGTCCTAAGACAAAGATGCCTCTTGTCAAGCAGATATGTCCCTTTCTCCACACTGGAGTTGATTAGCATCTGAATGTGAGGGGCATATCCACAAGACCTTTTCTGGTCAGCTACTGTCCTCTTGATTGTCTCTACAATCAGACTCTTGTCCTTGAACTTCTCTGGAACGTCAAACGTGTGGAGCAAGTTGATGGAGTGACCTCGGATCATTCTATGATCTCCTGACTTGGGCAGCAAAGTGTGCCTCAGTATAGTGTTTATCGCGGTCAATCCAAATAGCAGATGTTATATGGAGCCAAACTTTTGAGTTTTCACTTCTTGTTCAGGAATTGGCTTGTACATATTTGCCATAGAGTTTGGATCCATCCTGGACTTAGCATATACATCGGTGTCATTCTCATTCTCCTTGGGGGCATTGATCAAACTTGCCCATTGAGCCACAGTTGATTGGTACCTCGTACCCTCAGTCATCTATACAGTCCTACCATCTGGATAGAAATGAGCAGTGGAGTAGAATTGCATGATCATCTCATTGTTCCATCGAGTCAGTTTCTTTCCCACAAATTTATCAACTTCATTTTGCCTGAAGCTCTCATGAACACCTGGAAAGAAGTCACCATGTTTGTCGATGTACTTCCAGTCAACCCATTTCATGTCACAGACAATGGGCTTCTTGTCCAATAGCACTGTCTCATAGAAGTCTTGCCGTTCCTTGGTGTGAAATCTGTAATCCACACCTGTCAGGGATATTACTACAAGTATAAACCACCCAGGAGGGGCCGGTTTACATTATCAAGATTATCTTATCAAAGGCCCAGTGGAACATGAAGTAGGAGATTTCAGCCCAAGAGGTTTAGAGCCCAAGTGTTAGGGCCCATGTTTTGTAAACCGTCATACTATGTACTTGGGATGTAAGATGGAAAGAGTAGAGACCGAGGCGGACACATTTATGAGCCGACCTCGGTACTCCGTAAACCGGACTGGGCGTTACCTCTTATATAAAGGGACGACCTGACAACGGTTCAACACAGAGAAAACGGATCGAGACACAGGCAAAGCGGACTCGCTCCCTAGTTATCGAAACCCCATCAATACACACCAAACTAGACGTAGGCTTTTACCTTCATCTAAGGGGCCGAACTAGTTTAAAATCTCTGTGTCCTTGTCCGCTTTAACCCCTTTAAGCTAACCCATAGCGATGGCCTCACGACTAAGTCCTTTTGCTAGGACATCTGCCGTGCTAAATCCACAACAGTTGGCGCCCACCGTGGGGCTATCGCACGATGGTTTCGAGTTCTTGAAGGGCAGCTTTGAAGGACTCAAGGGCTATGCAGTGGACCGGATGACTAAGAGTCGTCGTGGCAAGATCTACATCGATGATGCAGGCTGGGGCCCTGACGCCGATTCAATCGAATACGGGTACCAAGTCCCCTTCGGCGGCATCCACGTCTTCATCGGCAAGATCGGCGAACCGGGCCCTGAGCCGAACATCTTCCGCAACATCGTCGGGCCGGCTCAGCGTGCGAGACCAGCCCGGATTCAGCTAGCCGTGAAGCACGTCTTCGTTGGAGCAGTGCATGGAGTGCAAACCGAGGACGGATCGGACTATGGCGGCGAGACCGTTGTCTATTCCGGTGATGAATCTTCCTCCGGAGAGACAGAATCTTTGTATCTGCTGTAGGACAGTCGATCGGAGGGTTGTTCCGATAGTGATAGTATTCGGGACCCCCTCGATCTGCCAAACCGGGTCGCTGTCTTTATGGCCGATTCACAACCCATGCAACAACCCTCAACAATAGCGGCACTGACATCAGAAGCGATGGGAGCTAGAGCTGGAGATCCTCCCCCGTCGCCGTCTGATACCTTATCCGTCTTGGTCGATACATTGACAGCGTTATTAATAGCAGAGGTGACCCAGGCCAACAAGGAACAAGATGATGCGGAGGTCACTCAGGTGAAAAGCCGGATTGAACAAGCCAAGTTGGACCTGGCTGCTGAGAAAGCTAGGATGGCTACAAAGCAGGCGGAGCTTGATGCTTAGGCCTATCGACTCATGTTGGATTAGACCGCTTCACACGAGGTAATGATGAGAAGGCAACGATCTTGCCTGCCACCGGTTTATGAGGCAAGGAATCTCTTCAGCACGCTAGGAACAGGAACCAGTAACCAGCCAGACGTGAACCAGGGAGGAGCACCGGGCACGGGTGCGACTGTTCAGCCACCGGCCGCAGAGCCAAACCACCAAGTTGTGCTGACCCAACATGTGCCCACCGCTCCTGGTCATTATTCCAATCCGTTGGACAACATAGTTGCTGCCGCTTCACGACTGGCCGCCCTTCCTATTGAAGGAATGTCCCCCATAGCAGTGGAAGCACGACGGGCCAGGGAGTTGTTGGACACGGCGCTAACCCAACATCAAGCTTATTCCTATAGCCGGGAGAGGATCCATTTGACTGCACGCCCGAGCCAGAGTTATACTAGGCGTCTGGATGAACCGGCCGTATCAAGCAGTGCGGAGACGTAATCAGCCGAGGCAGGATAATCTGGCATGAGGAGATGCGCACGCTCAAGACATGGTGGATCAGGCCAGCCAGCGCCGGGAGGCCGAGGTAACAGCGCAGTACGAAGCCCGTCAGGCGACGCCGGTTCGTCCCACCACCACAGTTGAACCGAGGGTCATGTCCAGTTCCCTGGGCGTGCTGTGTCTCATCCCCGCTTTACGGAACGTGAAACTACCCAAGGATTTCAAAGGACCGCGCAAGGTACCCAACTACATGGCGGATCTGGCTCCGGAGGCATGGGTTGAGAGTTATGAGATGGCAATGGAGATGTTGGATGTCGATGACACAGCATGTGCTAAGTATTTCACGATGATGCTCGAGGGCACGGCTCGTACTTGGTTGAAGGGTTTACCACCTAACTCTATCGGATCTTGGGCCGAATTGCGGTGCAGGTTTATCAATAACTTCAAAGACACGTGCAAACAGCCAATGTCTATTGTCGATTTAGCTGCCTGCGTTCAAGGAGAGCAGGAGTCTACAAGCAGTTGGGTGCGTCGAGTGTCAGAAATCTTGCACTCCTCCAATAGCATCAACCAAATTACAGCAGTGGTGACCTTGGAGGGCAATTGCCGGTTTGAACCCTTGCGATTAAAGTTGGGACGGCTTAAACGTGATTGCCATGACATGGGGACGCTCATGGGCGCTTTAGTAAAGTATGGAGACTCTGATAACACCAAACATGCAGACGCAGATGGAGACAATTCAGGGAAGGCGAGCAAGAGCGGTAAACCGCCGTAGCCTAATCTGGCGAATCAAGGATACAATAGTAAGCATAAGGCGGATGGCAACTCAGATTTTAGGGCCAACACCAACGCTCAGGAGGATGGACAGCGCCATAACGGTAGACCACATCCACGTAATGGGAGGCCACCTATTAATCTGGAACACCAGTTGAATGTGCCTTGCCCAAAGCACGACACACCGGAAAAGCCAGCTACGCATCTTTGGAAAGACTGCTTTATTATGCAGGAATTCATGAACTTGACTAGGTATGATCACTGGCCCTCCGGCGGATAAGGCACTGGGTTCCAGGGTCAGGGTTATCAAGGTGGTGGATCCGGTTCAGGATACCAAGGTAATAACAGCAACCACAATGGGCACAATCAGCATAACCAGCAGCATGGTCAGGGCGGATACAACAATCAGGGAAATCAACAGCGTCAACAGCAGCAGCAATCCAGATATCAGAATAATCCGAAGGAGCTGAGCAGCGGGCCATATCATGTCTTCACCACAAGCTTGTGCAAGCAGGATCAGAAAGTTCTGAAGAGGGTAGTGCATTCTGTTGAACCGGCGGTACCACGTTTCCTGCGTTGGTCCGAGCAACCCATTGTGTGGAGCAGAGAGGATCATCCACCCCGGGTTGATAATCCGGGTCAGTTGGCTCTGGTGGTAGCACCACAGGTAGGTGGCTACAACTTCACCAAAGTGCTTATGGACGGCGACAGCAGCATCAACATTCTGTACTATGAGACTTTTCGGCGTATGGGGCTGACAGATAAAAAGCGTCGATAGTCCAACACAGTGTTCCATGGGGTAGTGCCAGGTAAATCGGCATATCCAGTTGGCAAGATTGATCTAGAGGTTACCTTTGGAAATGAGTACGACTCCAAGTCAGAGACCGTGACCTCTGAGGTGGTAAAGATCAAGAGCCCATACCACACTTTCTTTGGGCGGCCGGTTTACGCCAAATTCATGGCTAGGCCATGTTATGTTTATCTGCAACTCAAGATGCCAGGCCACAAGGGAACCATTACGGTCCATGGGAGTCGCAAGATTGCATTGGAATGCGAGGAAGGTGACGCGGCTTATGCTGAAGCAGTTTGTGCAACTGAGGAACTGAAGTTCTATAAAGACAATGTTGATCCGACAGATATGTCTTCGCTGAAGAAACCAACCACAGAGCATGATCCGGCGTTGAAATTCAAATCAGCTGAAGAGACTAAGGAGGTGGACTTTGTTCCTGGCGATTCATCCAAGCATTTCACTATCAGTGCTAACCTAGATCCAAAATAGGAAAGCGTGCTCATCGAGTTCATCCGTGAGAACCGGGACATCTTTGCTTGGAAGCCTTTTGATATGCCAGGTGTACCGAGGGAACTGGCTGAGCACAATCTCAATATTGATCCTAAGTTTAAACCGGTCAAGCAATATCTGTGCCGCTTCAATGAAGAGAGGCGTAAGGCTATTGGAGAAGAAGTGGCTAGACTCTTAGCCGCATCCTTTATAGTTGAGGTCTTTCATCTAGAGTGGTTGGCTAATCTGGTGCTAGTACTTAAGAAAAATGACACTTGGAGAATGTGTGTTGATTACACAGATCTGAACAAGGCTTGCCCAACTGATCCTTTTGCACTCCCCCGTATTGATCAAATTATTGATGCTATGGCAGGATGTGAGCGGCTAAGTTTTTTGGATGCATACTCAGGTTATCATCAGATCAAGATGGCAGTTAAGCACTAGGAGAAGACAGTCTTTATTACTCCCTTTGGAGCCTTCTGCTATGTATCTATGCCATTTGGGCTCAAGAGTGCCCAGGCGACCTACCAGCGTTGTGTGCAGAACTGCCTTTACGGACAGATTGGGCGGAATGTTCACGCATATGTTGATGACATTGTGGTGAAATCCAGGAAGGATGAGACACTAATAGCAGATTTGAAGGAAACTTTTGACAATCTTCGGGTCTACAAAATGATGCTTAATCCGAAGAAGTGCATTTTTGTGTTCCGGCAGGAAACTCCTGGGGTTCTTGGTATCAAATAGAGGAATCGAAGCTAATCCGGAGAAGATCAAGGCGATTACATCCCTGGCTAAACTGGCGTGCATCAATGAAGTCCAACGCGTGGCGGGCCGTATTGCGGCACTCAGCCGGTTTATCAGCCGTTTGGAGGAGAAGGCTATCCCGCTTTATCAGATGATGAAAAATACAGACCGCTTCGTCTGGAGTGATGCTGCTGATGCTGCGTTTGAGGACCTGAAGAGGCAATTGGTAGAGCCGCCGGTCCTTGCGGCCCCATTCGACAACGAGCCGATGTTGTTATACATGGCTGCTAATGCCCGTGCAGTAAGCGTTGCCATTGTGGTAGTGCGCAAGGAGGCAGGAAAAGAATATCAGGTTCAGCGGCCGGTTTACTACATCATTGAGGTGCTCATCGAATCAAAGCAGAGATATCTGCATTAGCAGAAACTGGTGTATGGAGTCTTCATGGCAAACCGGAAGCTAAAGCACTATTTTCAGGGCCACCCAATCATCGTTGTTAGTTCAGCTCCGTTAGGGGATATAATCTAGAACAGAGAAGCTACTGGGCGGGTCGCAAAGTGGGCCATTGAACTTAGCTCGCATGGATTAAAGTATGTGCCGCGTACTGCGATGAAGTCCCAAGCACTAGTGGATTTCATCAACGATTGGACAGAGTTGCAAGCACCTGAAGAGAAGCCGGATCACACATACTGGACTATTCACTTTGACGGTTCAAGGCAATTGGAGGGCTCGGGGGCTGGAGTCGTGTTAACTTCCCCACGAGGTGATAAGTTCTGTTATGTCCTTCGTTTAATCTTCCCTTGTACTAACAATGCTGCTGAGTATGAGCCTCTCCTTCATGGTCTGCGGATGGCCAAGGAGATGAACTTGAGCCGGATTAAGTGCTTTGGCGATTCAGACCTGGTGGCACATCAAGTATTTGGCAAGTGGGACTCCAAGGATCCAGTCATAGCAGCATATGGACGAGAGGTGGACGCTGTCGCTGGACACTTCAAGGGTTATCAGGTGGATCATATAGACCGGCGAAAAAATGAAGCGGTCGATGCGTTAAGCCGGCAGGGATCTCAGCGTAAACCAGTTCCACCTAATATCTTCTTGGATGAGTTGCATAATCCATCGGTGAAGTTGCCTTCAGAGGAGGACTTGGCTGTTCCTCATCCGGAGGCGCAATTGGTCGCGGCACTTCATGTCATTACGGATTGGACGCTTCCTTACCTAGCATACATGAGCCGAGGTGAGTTACCAGAGGATGAAATCTTGGCTCGGCAGATAATCCGGCGGTCTAAGTCAATGACTATTGTCAATGGAGAACTTCATCATCGCAGCGTTTCTGGAGCGTTTCAGCGATGTGTGTCACCAGAAGAAGGCTGTGATATTCTTATAGAGATTCATGAAGGGGACTGTGGTCATCACGCCGGTTCGAAATCTTTGGTGGCTAAAGCTTTTCGTCAAGGGCTCTACTGGTTAACGGCTCATGCTGACGCAAAGGACTTGGTCAGAAAATGTGATGCTTGCCAGAAATTTTCACGGCGTGCTCATATACCGGCGCAGGAGTTGAGAATGATTCCAATTACTTGGTCGTTTGCGACCTGGGGGCTTGATATGGTTGGACCCTTCAATAGATCCCAAGATAAGAAAACCCACCTTTTGGTGGCAGTGGACAAGTTTACCAAATGGGTTGAAGCGGAGACTGTTAGTAAGTGTGATGCGGCGACGGTGGTTCAGTTCATCAAAAAGGTGATTTTACGGTTTGGCTTTCCACACAACATTATAACTGATAATGGCACCAATCTATCCAAGGGGGCTATGGAAGAATTCTGTCAACGAGAGCACATCCGTGTTGATGTATCATCAGTAGCTCACCCTTAGTCTAATGGCCAAGCTGAAAGAGCCAATCAAGAGATCTTGAGAGGCATCAAGCCCCGGCTTATGGTTCCTTTGCAGAGAACACCGGGTTGTTGGGTGGAGGAATTACCTTCTGTGTTATGGAGCATCAATACTACACCTAACAGGTCCACAGGATACACGCCTTTCTTCATGGTATATGGAGTTGAAGTGGTCCTCCCTAGTGATATCCGTCATGACTCGCCGCGGGTGGCGGCCTATGTTGAAGTGGATAATGAGAAAGCAAGGCAAGATGCATTGGACCGGCTGGATGAAGAACGGGACACGGCGGCAGCTCGACCGGCGATTTATCAGCAAGACCTGCGCCGGTACCACAGTCACCGGGTTAAGACCAGGACGTTTCAAGAAGGAGACCTAGTGCTCCGGCTCATCCAAGACCAGACAGACATGCACAAGCTATCTCCACCTTGGGAACGACCCTTTGTGGTCAGCAAGAACCTGCACAACGGATCATACTACCTCATCGACGTTCGAGAACATAAGGACTCACGTACGGCAGAGGAGGAGTCCAAACGACCGTGGAACATTGCTCTTCTTCGACCTTACTATACTTGAGCCATAGGCGCCGCTTTATGTACATATCTTTACAATGTATACATTATGATCAATATAATAAATCGGCGCCCCGGTAAACCGGGGTATCAACCATATTTTTCATAAGAGTATCACATGGGGGCTGCCGTATGCAAGGGAGTTCCTATGGCCTCTTAAACCTACGCCTTCGATAAATCAAGGTATCAGCCGTCTTTTTTGTTCATAAGAGTATCACATGGGGACTTCCGTGGGCAAGGGAGTTTCCTATGGCCTCTTAAACTGGCGGCCACATCAAGACCATCATAAGAGCACAACTCTGGTTGCTTCGACAATTTCCACATGATGATGAGGGGCAAAAGAGAGTTTGATGCCGTAGCACAACTCAAACATAGGCCCCGGCGAGCAATGCTCAAACGCTTCCTGGGGGCTCCTGATGCAAGTCATCAGCGAGTTGAAAACTCTTGTAGTGAAGACGGCTTGGAAGCTTGGTGTATACACCTAAAAACCCGGATTAACCTGCCTGCATCAAGTAAGTCACGCCGCCCAGGTAAACCTAGTACGACCCATCGAACGTACACACAAGTCAATCCTTATGGACCCTGAACTTGGTAACATTAAATTGACGATCATCAAGTGATTACACAAGTCAAATCTTTACGAGATTTTGAACATTGGTAGCATTTGACATTGATGATTTGGTTAAGGATTGCGGACCATCTTAACAGGCTTTGCTAAAATAGTTAATGATAGTAGCCTGGCAGCTCATAAAAAGCCTCGAATTTGGAGCATGGCATCTCGTAAAAAGCCTCGACTACATGGTCTTATTTACCCAAAAACTTTATTTTCTATTTTTTACGATTTCTCAAATCTTTATCTTCAAGGTCATTGGTTTATCAACCAAGTCCATTGATTCAAGGAGTGGATGGCTACAAAGTTGCCACTACTTCTGTGTTTACAGAGTTATAGTCCGGGTTGTAAACAACAGCACCAAATTATAGCTAAACCGGAGTTCATTGTAACCCGGTTCGGCCTTCATGGTGAGGCGACAAATAATCAAGGGAGTCATCAGCACTTACACCTTGGATCGTTCCTGCCGGATTAAGGTTTATTAAGATACACTTAATCGCAGGTATGGTGTATACTTATATTTCTATACACAGTTCAGGTTATTAACTTAGATCATGTGTTTGGGCAATATGACTCGTCCGGCGGTAAACCGCCAGGACATTTTGAACTTTGTTTTGTGCAGAAACGGGTAGAATAAACCGGCAAAAGCATTGAAAGCAGGATGTATTTCAGAAGCTGCCAATCAAAGAAATATCACAAAAGATAGTGTGGGACAAAGACGGTATATCAACTATCCTATTACAAGGCACTGAAAGGCCCAAAAGAATATTAGTTTTTCTCATAAGTACTCAACGCATAAAGATAGACCGGAGCTGGTTTATGGTTCTGCTTCAGCTCCCTGTGAAGACTGAGGGTCAGCTTGTTCCGGCTCTTCGGCGGCTTCTTCCAGCTATTGGAAATCACGGGTGCTCCAGTCAATCTTGGCAAGGGCTCAGAAATAAACTTCGTCATTTGTAAGTTCTGACGGTTCGATGTCAGGAGCGAAGGTGAGCTTACGGACGGGTGGAATAAGATTTTCAATATCATAGGACGGACGCTCCACCCGTACGTTCTCCATATCATAGCCCGGATGATATCTTGATAAGCCCGCTTCATTAGCAAGTTTACTGGCAAGAGGTCGCATATCCTTGGTTAATGCACACAGATCATCACTGGAGAAAGCTGATCCATCCTCCTTCATACTTGGACAGCCATTCGTTGCCTTAGCCGGATCAAAATCAGGAACCCACGCCTTGGCTCGGGTTAAAGCCATCAGAGAGCCGGCTCTTGCGGATGACTTCTTCACTTCAACAATACGAGCAGGCAGAATTGACAGCTTTTCTAAAGTACCTTGGATGGTGGTAGGAGCCGGTTTATTATGCAAGATAGCACTGATGGCCCTCTGAGCGCCGGAATAAAGTTGCTCCACCAAAGTATATGCAGCTTTCAGCTTCATCCGCACATAATCTCCAAGATGAGTGATGCGCCTCCCTACGTTGAAATATAATGTTAAACCGGAGAAGTACATGATTTCAAGGATAAGCTTATGGTGAAAAACTTACCGAAGATGGCACATGTCATATCATTTATTTGCTGCCTCAATCTGGACAGCTCCTCTGTCACCGGGTTAAGTGCAGCCTCAGCATCAATGGCTCTTTTTTCCAAAGCATCCTTTTTGCACCTCCCAAGCTGACCGCTCCGCTTCAAAATCCTTCTTTAGCTTCTCCATATTAGCTAAAGCAAGGGTAAGCTCCTCCTTGGCTTTAACCGAAGCAGTCTCTTGGAAGGTTAGGCTATCCCGGAGTTTAGTTATTTCAGAGGCCCTCCGGTTCAAGTCAGTCTGCCAAGGATAAAGTATATCAGATATTCATAAAGCAATTCAACCAAAGTCCCAAGCACATAACAAGTTATGCAATTGACACTTGGGGGCTAATGTACATTTGCAGTGAAAGCAGGCAATTTTTTCAAACAAGTCCCAAGCACATAACAAGTTATATAATTGGCACTTGGGGGCTAATGTGACATCATTCTAAACATAGGAGAAGTCTCGGTTCACCCTTAAAGGCTAAACCGGCACTTGGGGGTACAATGGAATAAAGGTACAGTTATAAGGCACACGCAGAAATAAAAGACAAAGGAAAAGAAGTTACCGCATAGCGTTCCTTCATTAAGTTCACCAGACGGGCTTCATAGACACGGCTGGTGTGTAACCGGTTTAGGTAACCGGAATGAAGTTCCTGAGTACTAAGCTGCGCATAGCTGGACAGATCGGTGTTCCATTTGCCGTTATCTTTTTGGAGAAACTCCTCCTTGGCAGTGTGCTTGGCCAAAGCGATGGGCTCTCTTGGGGTGGTAAAACCGGTCCCAGTAATCTCAACGTCATCAGTTGAAGCAGCAGTTGGCCTGGAAGGATCAGCAGCAGCGGGATTGGCATGAATAGGACTAGCCTGAGGAGGGCTAGTCCGGACAGGGCTGGCCGGTTCAACGGTATGCTCCATGGGTTCATCCCCCGGAGCAGCAAGGTCTTCTCGATCCATAGGAGAAGGATCATCATGTGGAATTTCAACATTTTCTTCCAATGGGTTGGGAAGTTCAGGATCGTCTGCCGGTCCAGAAGTGGTGTTATCCACTGCCGGTTTACTCAATTTTGCCTTTTTGCTAGGCTTGGGCATACTGAGAAAAGATTAAAGGGACAATGTAAATCACAAGTCAAAAATGGATAGAGTAAAAGACAGCTTACCCATGAATAGTCTTGAGCGTAGGGACTTGTGTGGCGGTTGACTCGCCAGAGGATGAGAGAGGAGTTTCCTGATAATTCGGGTCAGACGAGTTAAGAGGTTGACGAATAAGACCCGCTTTGGGATGAAGAGCAGTTGGAGTAAGTAAAACCTCAGAACGACGCCTTCGAACCAGAGTGTGAGTCAGTCAGGTGGATTCAACCACATGGCCACTGTGGCGAGTGGTGCGGCGAGCTTCATGTTGCTGTTTCTTCAAAAGAAAGTTTGGATCCAGTTGAGCATAAGGATGAGAAAACTGAAACTTCCGGACTACCCGACGAACTTTGGGTGGCAATGGTTCTGAGTCAGAGGAAAGAGAGATTACCTCAACATCGCCCGCTTTACTACCTTCAGCCGGATCCTGGGAAAAGTCATTGTTAATAGAAATACAAACAAAGGAAAGATTAAAAAGTCATAAGAACTAGGTGGTACCTCAGAGGCCGGAACATCTTTGTCCGCGTTTGAACCGGACGCAGCGGCAGGTTTCAATTTGTGCTGCTTCACAGCGAGGGTCTTTTTGCAAGATGGCTTCACCGGTTTATCCTGGGTTTTCCTCTTCTAGAAGGGATCATTAGCCTGTTTAAAGGGAATAAACGCACATTAAGCCAAGCAATATGGATGGATTAAAACAAAGTAAAGGGATAGAAGAATTTCTTACCGACGGCGGTTTATTAGTCACGTAGAACGGTGCCAATCTGGTCTGACTGCACTCTTCTAAAGGTATATTCAGCAATTTCTTGACAGATTCATTAACCTCAGTTTCTGATAGCACCAGATCTGTGTGGTGCAAGGGGTCCTTGGGGTTCCCAGTGTACTCACACATTAAACCAGAACGCCGGCTTAATGGGAGAATGCTCCAAGAGAGCCAGCAGCGGACGAAATCAACTCCTGTTAGTTTGTTGGCTACAAAGGCCCTGAGCTTTGAAAGCTGAGGGACATATTGAGCTCGCTCCTGGGCACTTAAGCGTTGAGGAAAAGGATGGCTCTCTAGAAGACGGTGGGGGCGATAACCCGACATTGGATTATCCCCTTCTGGTGAAGTGTCAATACAGTAGAACCAAGTTTGATTCCATTCCTTGGGATGGCTGTGGAGAGTAGCGTGAGGAAAACTAACATCTTTCCTCTTCTGAATACTCATTCTGCCAAGTTCAGTATTTGGGCCATCATGAAACTTAGTCTGATGGTTTAAATGGAAGAAGTCCCGGAATAGTTCCACTGTTGGCTCCTCCTGCATATAGGCTTCGCAGAAGACTTGTAAGTTGCAAATATTTGATATTGAGTTGGGACCTATGTCTTGGGGATGGAGCTAAAAATTTGCCAACATGTCGCAGAAAAACTTTGACCCAGGAGGGTTGAATCCCCGGGCCAAGTGATCAAAGAAGACAATAATTTCTCCTTCCTTGGGCTTTGGAGGACATTCTTTTCCAGGAGCCCTCAAGGAAGGACATCCTTCGGACCTAAAGCGCCAATTGAGGCCATCTTTTCTAAATCATCCTCGGTGATCCGGGATGGGACCCAGTTGCAAGCAACAAACTGCTTGGCCACGGAAGTCATCTTTTTCAAAAGGGAAGGCTGAAAATACAATAAAAGATCCGGTTTATGATCTACGAAGATTTAAACCGGTATATTCAATGAAGGTACTAGTTTAACTGGTGGTTTAAGCAGGGGCCTAATGGTATCTACCGAATTAAACATACGGAACAGCTATAAGTATGACGTTTACCGGATTATAATGTTTGAAAGGGAAAGTTAAACCGCCAAACACAGGCAAATAAGGCGCAGATCTAAAGTATGGGGAAACAGTTTTCACACAAGCAGTAGTAAGATATGGATCTACAACATATGGAAAATTCAAAGCTAATTCAAAGTATATTCAGCGGAAACAGTGAAGGTCTTTAGCAAATTCAGTCCAAACTAATCATATTGGAAAGGACAGATTACAATGACGGAGCGGAGTCATGCTAACGATAGTGGACCTAAAAGTTTGAAGATCTACAGCTAAACACTATCTATGGCGAAGAACTACGAAGAATAGGGATTCATCTATGAACGCACAGAAAACCCTAGAACTGGATCTACGGGAAGGAAATAAGTGAACGTACCTGAGGCACTGGAAGCGGAAAAGCGCTGGCGAATTTCTGGACACGTTCAGGTTGATGCAGCGGCCGGGCTCGACGGAGGCGCAGAACTCGACGGACAGCGGCGGAGCTCTAGCATCAGAGGATAGAGGAAGAAGAAGCAAGGGAGAAAAAGAGATGCCCCTCTGCCCTATTTATAAGCCGAATGGATAAAACGGCAGGCGCGGGAATCGAGGAGCCCAAAAAGCAGATATGGACGATGCTGTCGCCTCGGTCTTCGGAGCTTTAATGAGTAAAGGTAAAAAACAGGTATAAGTATTAAATGCGCAAGATGGCGTCACGACGGTTTAAAGTGATTTGAAGAGATGACGTCATGCCGGTTTACAAAGCATTCTGAAGCAGCAGAAAGGAAGATCTGTACAAGACTTTGAAGATTGACATGAACAGGTTCAAATCAATCTGGGGCCTAGTGTCAGGGATATTACTACCAAGTATAAACCGCCCAGGAGGGGCCGGTTTACGTTATGAAAATTATCTTATCAAAGGCCCAACAGAACATGAAGTAGGAGATTTCAGCCCAAGAGGTTTAGAGCCCAAGTGTTAGGGCCCATGATTTGTAAACCATCATACTATGTACTTGGGATGTAAGATAGAAAGAGTAGAGACCGAGGCGGACACGTTTATGAGCCGGCCTCGGGACTCCGTAAACCGGACCGGGCATCACCTCTTATATAAAGGGACGACCCGGCGGCGGTTCAAGACAGAGAACAACGGATCAAGACAGAGACAAAGCAGATTCGCTCCCTGGTTATCGAAACCCAGCAATACACACCAAACTAGACGTAGGCTTTTACCTTCATCGAAAGGGCCGAACTAGTATAAAATCTCGGTGTCCTTGTCCGCTTTAACCCCTTTAAGCTAACCCATAGAGATGGCCTCACGACTAAGTCCTTTTGCTAGGACATCTGCCGTTCCAAATCCACAACAACACCAGTCTTCCTCCTTGTGGCATATGGATCAGTCTATCTCCATCTTCTCGGACCTGCATCCTTTCTCAATTTCATGTTCTCGGCAACAAGATGTGCATCATTGTGATCTGGAATATTTGGCTTGAGTCTTCTGAGCATCATAGACTCATCTTCATCTGAGGATTCTTGATCTGAATCTTCCTCTCCCTCAGGAACATCTGGCACTGGGGCCTTGTTCTTCTCAGCTGCTGGAATGTCTCTAGTGGACCTCTTGGGTGCCATAGCTTCGAGGCAGCTTTGGGCTTAGATGGAGCAGCCCTGGCTTTGATAGCATCCCCCATCAACTTATGAGTCTTTGCAGTTGGTGCAACAGGCTCTTCAGTATCTTCTTCAGCTTCATCATCATCATGATCCCTCATAGATGGCTTGCCAACCACTCTGGTTGTGGTCTTTCTAGCTCTCTTCCTTTTTCCTGCGAGCTCATCATCTCTGGTTTCAAGGGTGAACACCATTGTTTCTTGAGTTGATGCTCTGTCCTTTGACATTGGAGCTCTCTTGGCAGGGGCCTTCTTGTTTAGTCCAGGCTTTGTTGAAGCAACTGTGCCATACTCCTTCTTGGTCACTTTCTTCTTTGAAGTGGCCTCATCAGCCACAGAATCCTCATCCTCACTGTTAGAAGTTTTCTTCTTCCATGTCTTGGCAGCATCCTTTGGAAGGTTACTTAGAGTGCTCCTGCTACTCTCATAGTAACTGCTATTTGAGGAACTAGAGCCCTCACTCAACTGTGCTTGCTCCTCTTACATGTTATGGCTGTCACATTGATGAAACATGGCTGACACTCAAAGCTAACCATGTGAATAGATGTAGAAGAGATAGAGTGGATGAGCATCACAAGTGCAGATGTTTTGTAAAACAAATGATTCAAAATCTTAGTTTTGGGTTTCTACAGAAAGCGTTTCGGAGCTACCGATTTGTTAAACTCGGCAACACCGAAGCAACTTTGGAGTCTAAACTAGTGAAATCGGTCAGACCGAGACACCGTTCGGTGACTCCGAGTTTCCTAGGGTTTCACCGAGAATTGAACTCGGTCACATCGATTTGCAAGTTTCGGTCAGACCGAACCTTACATGTGTAATGGCCTAAGCCAAATCGGTGAGACCGATTTCTACAACTCGGTCGGTCCGAGATGAGTTCGGTGGAAACCTAACCCTAAAACATTGAATCAAAACTAATCTAAAGGATGCTTTATCTGGATGGATTGATTTCATACCTGGTAAAGAACATGGCAAAGAAATGTGCTAAGAATCGGAGTAAGGAATTAGCACAAAAGATCTAACTCATACCCTAGTTCGGTGGTGAGTTCTCTACGGCGGCAACGGTGGGGCAGAATCCCGTTGATGGCGACAAAAACCAGCGGTGGGAGGTCACTGGCGGCGAGAAGACGATCCGGAGACCCGGACGGCAGGGCTGGTTAGGCGTGGGCGAAAGATTTCATAAAACTTTCCAAGTTTCGGCCCGTGGGTATATATAACCAGACCTGTCGGTGTGACCAAGTGGAATGACTCGGTGGCACCGAGATGCAAAACTGCTGGCAGTTACTGCAACTCGGTGTGACCGAAAAGTTCAAATCGATTGCACCGAGATTGATAACCTAAATGAACTCAGTGAACTTGGTGTGACTGAAGTGGATGAATCGGTCAGACCCAAATGCACAGAGAGGTCTTGGAAGTTTTTGTCTATGACGAATCGGGGACTCCGAGTGCTCCTCACACAGAGTGGTTCGAATCTGACTTGATCAAACTTTGTGATGTAGCATGAATAGAGTTTGAGACGAGAAAAGCATAGATAGCTATAGAAGATTTTTAGGCATTCTTGTCCATCCATTTGGCAAAAGAAAAATAGCCAAACAATCAAAGCAACAAATGGATGTCCTCGAATGAGAAAAATATGCATTCAACATGCTCACACAATAAGATAGCAAATGAAATATGTGGCAAAGCATGAACAAACAATCTAGCATCTATCAAGCAATTGGCGATGACTAGGTCATCTATGTATGAGTATATTGACTTAGGAGTTGAATGAGAACATTTGATCATAGGTCATACCCATTGTTTAAGCACAAGCGGGGTTACCATTTTTACATAAAGCATTGTTGTGTACACACCATTAGAGTTGCTTTAGCTCAATTCTTAGAGTAAAGCTCCACCTAGATGTGATATCCCCCTAAGAGGGATGAACTAACCTTGGGTTTTGTCGATGATGACTTCATGTAGGTCTTAAAGATGTAGATGCTCAAAGTTGATGTAGATCATTTTGGAGCAATCCATTCGAGTGAGTTGCACTTTCAATACCTACACGGGTTAGTCCCACAAGGAACAAACAAAGATATCCATGGACATAGAGTGAATTGCACACAAGATGATGTCCATGAAAGGATTAGTTTACCTTGTCCCTTGTCTTACCAACAAGAGGGTTTGTGACTCCTTGAACTAGCGCAAGATGTGGAAGTTGTTGCAGTTGTCCTCGCCAATATGAATAAGAGTGAAGTATGTTGGCGGAGTCACCCTCAGGAACTCTCTAGTTCTTCTTCTTAGGGATCCACCCCATCTTGATGGGAATCCTTGGAGTTGTAGATGTACTTGACGAAGTAGAACTTGAGGTAGTCTTGGGAACCCACTTGACCAAAGACTTAGGAGCTTCTTCAAATGCATCAATTTCTTCTTGAAGCTTGTCCTTGCCTTTTAGATTGAGGTCTTGTGGTGGAAGATCAGCTTGTGCTTGTGTCCCCTTGAAGGAAGTAGGATCATACTTCTCTTGTTGGGGAACAAACTTCATCTTGGGGTATTGATCTTCTTCCCACTCAACTCCATTGGCATTGAACTTTCGTTCAAAACCAACACCTTGATTCTTTCGGTGCCTTCCTTGCTTGCGTACAATTTCCTGGGATTGCTTACTTCCGGCAAGGCTCTTATAAACACCTTTCTCTATAATTCCTTTCAATAAGATATTTTCTTGCTCAAGTGTAACTTGGCTAAGAGAATCATTAGTGGAATCAGGAGAACTACTAGAAGCAACACTATTGGATTAAGCATGATTGTTGTTACTACTAGAAGAAGAATCTTTCTTGTTATTGTTGCTAGATTTTACTTGGGGCATGTAAGTAGACAACAGTAAATGCTTGTCAATGTAAGAAGAACTTTTCTTACAAAGATCATCATTGATTTCTTTTAAGAACTCATACTCTTACTCTTGATTGAGCTTTCCAAAGCATAGCTTCTCATGAGTCCTCAAAAGTTCTCGATGACCCTCTAAGGTAGTTTCATGAGCTAACTTGAGAGTGTTTAATTCTTTAGTTAGACGGTCAATCTTCTCCTTATCATTGTCATTCATTTTTTCTTGATTAGCATGATTAATAGCAATTTCATCATAGTTTTCATCATAGGTTTCATCACTATTGCTACCAACAAGTAAATCATCATCTCCTAGCAAGTCATCTTAATCACTATTGAAATCAAGATATTCGGGGTGTGATACCTTAGGGCCTTTAGCCATGAAGCATCTTCCAATTCCTTCATTTGGTGAGTCAAATATGTTGTAGGAGTTGGATGACAAAAGAGCAATTCCGGCAACACCTTCATATTGAGTATCTTCTGAGTTGGAGTGATAGCTTCTCTCGTAGTAGTTATCGGAGTCGAAACCAGATAGCCATTCACCAACATGAGTTTGATGTCTTCGTCTTGTATAGCTCCTTGATGATTTGTCTTTCCTTTCCGAATCCTTGCCTCTTCGAGAGGGTCTTCATTCGTACGATCATCTCTACTCCTTCACTCTCTTGGTGGTGATTCTTCTCTTCTACTTCTTCTTTTAGGTGAGTATTCTCTTCTTTTGTAGGGAGCCATACACTCATTGGAGTACTGTCCGGGTCTTCCACAAGTTTAGCAATTACGCTCACGACTAGAAGATCTTTTGTCATTGTAGGACATTGACTTGGAACTTCTTTCCTTACTTCTACTCTTGTAGAACTTGTAGAAATTCTTCGCCATTAGGCTTAATTCCTCATTGAAGGCTTGTTTCTCACTTGATGATGTACGAGCATCACATGAGGCTTTGTAATCACCACTAGACTTGTTGTGAAGCTCTTCTTTATCTTTGAGTGACGTCTCATGAGCAACAATTCTTCCAGTGACTTCCGTTGGCTTGAGATCTTTGTAGTTTGGCATCATTTGGATCAATGTGCACACGGTGTCATATTTTCCGTCCAAGGCTCTTTGGATTTTCTTGATGATGAATCTATCGGTCATTTCTTCGCTTCCTAAGCGAGCAATCTCATTTGTGATGAGAGCAAGCCTAGAGTACATTTCAGCGACACCTTCACCATCATTCATCTTGAACTTGTCAAGTTGACTTTGAAGCACATCCAACTTGGATTCCTTGACGGAGTCAGTACCTTCATGCATTTCAATCAAAGTATCCCAAATTTCCTTTGCATTATCAAGATGGCTGATTTTGTTGAATTCTTCGGGGCACAATCCATTGAAGAGGATATCTCAAGCTTGAGCACTGTATTGCAACATCTTCAATTCTTAAGCGGAGGCTTCACAGTTTGGTTCCTTCCCATCAAAGAATTCACCTTGCAAACCAATACACACAATAGCCCAAACGGCGGGGTTATGTCCAGGAATATGCATTTTCATCTTATGCTTCCAACTAGCAAAATTAGTACCATAAAAGTAAGGACCTCTATGGTGGTAATTTCCCTCGCTAGACGCCATACTCTCCTAGCACTCGTACGTGTAGGTGCTATACAAACGGTTTTTAACCCCTTTGGCAACGACATTTGGAACCATCGCCAAGTGAGTGTGTGCGATAGGGTGTCCTTCCCACACGACCCAGAAATCGTCGGGGATAGGCCCTTCTGGGACCCAGGCTGGGGCCGTGTGCGATCGGGCAAGGCATCGAAATCCAATCATTTTTGTAGGTATGTACATCCCATACGGTGAATCCTAGAAAAACATTTTCGCTCGTATGTATATCACGCACAGTCAATCCAAGGAATACATTTCCGTTCTTATGTACATCCCACACAGTCAATCCAGGGAAAATGTTTCCGTTCGGATGTACATCCCACACAGTTTTTTTGTATACGCTCGTGTGTGAAATGTGTAACTATCACACATGCTCTGCCTTGGTTAACGGTTTGCTTTCATTAACTACATCACACACAATTTGATGTAGAAAACTCTGTGGCATTGGGCTATCCATCAAAAGCGCTTTTACTACCATAACCGTTTGCAAAGTTCCATGACCTTTTGTTCTCTTTTTATTTTTGCCTAGAATTTATTATTCTAATTGGAAATTTTGAAATATGAAATGTGCAATTAAAATTTTCAGCACAATTGTTCAACAACGAATCCATAAATAAATTTGCCAATACAATATGTTCAATAATTACAGGATTAGGCAGCAATTAACTATGATGAACCACAGTATTTAAAGGTGGTAAAGGTGAAGAGACAAGTGTAAATCATTTTGACTGCCGACGGTGTTGAAGAAGCGGAATGCCCATAATGTGCCTTCCTGCATACCATAGGCACGAACCACTTCTGTCCAACCCCTTGTGACGATTGCCTGCCCATCCTTCACTGCCTTCAGGAAGACTTCTAGAGCATTATCATGGTAGCATGAATTATATACTTTAACCTTAGTTGCCTCCACTCCGGTCATCTAGTTTGCAAGGTAATGATCAGTAAATAGCTTTGGAAACCACTAAATAGCCTCCACTCCTGTTTCTTTCGCCTAACAATCTTTCTTAGTTTCCTCACTTGAATCATGTTCATGAATATCTCATTGCCCCATACGTAAAAGGGATCGAAGCGTGGATCAGTATCACTCATATATGTACCTACAAGAAACCAGTAAATGTTAGAAGCTAAACTGAGATTGCACAAATGATGTAAAGTACAACTACCTACGTTCCTAAATACAATTATTTTTTTATTTCAATATGAACTACATACAGATGTATATAGAATTATAGATATAGTTTAGATTAGAATCTAGAATTCTAGATTCACTCATTTTGCTCCTTATGTAGTCTATATTGGAATCTCTAAAAATACTTATATTTAGGAATAGATGGTGTATAAGACATGGGATGCAGCTAACCCTGATGGCAAACAACAGCATCGCCCATCGTAGCCCTATGTAAGTACATGGAAAGCCAATGTTAACTACAACAGGGTTAACATGCACCAAAAATAGCAAATGGTAATAAAACAGTAGCATCTGCAGTGATATCTTCATTTTGAAAGAGTAGCACGATAGCAAAGGGATGGATTAATAAATGGATACAACTCTTAATTGCAACAGGCTTAACAACATCCTAATTCATGTTTTGTAACTTTGTAGCCATTGAAATACAACTCTTTAAATGTGGATACAACTGCTAATTGCAACAGGCTCAATGGCCATTGAAACTGATACTGATACAAATGCAATTTGCAGACTTAAACATCACAGGGCAGGTGCTGCCAAAGCAGAGAATGGCCCAATTGTCTCTAAAAAGGTAGGGAAAATAGCTCAAATGTTTTAGGCTGTTTACTATAACATGCTTAATACATCGACAGTACAAAACATAGCCATTAATTGCAACTAGTATTGGTAAGATTGAACTGGTGGGTACATACTTGGTAAGTCCTGAGAGGTAGTTGCTGGGTGATACGTCCAAAACGTATCTATAATTTCTGCTTGCTCCATGCCTCTTTTGGGTGATATTGCTATGATATTTATACACTTCCATACACTTTTGATCATATTTGGACTAACCTATTAACTCAGTGCACCCTAGTGCCAGTTTCTGTTTTCTGCTGTTTTTGTATTTCAGGTTTTCCCATTACGTAAACTGCCAGAAAAATCCTGCAAAAATTATATAAAAAATCAGCGTTCCGGAAGCTTCCATGCGGCCAAAGTAGGGCCGGAGGGGGGCCACAGGGGCTCCAGGCGCCCTGCCAAGGCGGCCCCACCCCTGGCCGCCTGGCCAGGCCGCCTGGGCCCCCCTTAGCTCCCCTGGCGACCCCCTTTGGTATATATTTAACACCCGTCGAGGAAACCCTGATTCCAGACCCCTTTTCTCCAGACGCAATTCCGATCTCCGCCTCCATGGCCATCAAGCTTCGGGGGACCAGAATTCCTGTGCCGGCACCCTGCCGGGACGGGGAAGTGCCCCCGGATTCATCTCCATCGACGTTGCTTCCTCCCTCCATGATGCGGGAGTAGTTCCTCCTCGGGGCTGAGGTTTCTACCAGTAGCTATGTGGTTATCTCTCTCTCCCATGATGTGATCTTCGTTGTGATCATAGGCTATGTTAATCTAGGGTGATCCCATGATATTTCCCCTTCCTCTATGTATTGGATTGATGTACTCACTTGTCTTTATCTAGTATAATCCCCGAGACCAAGGTGACAGCGGTCTATTGGACATGGATTAGAAAAATATTTTCATGAGTGATTTCCTCTCTTGTGTGTTGATTGAAGATTGAGAGTCTCTTGGTGCTTGTCTTTGACTATCCTTTAGATATGTTGTGGTGATTGTGGGACTCTCTTTGGATGGCTGCGGTGACATTGGGAAATCCTTAGATTGAGAACTACGAACTTTGAGGTGTGCTTTTGTAGCCCTACATAATTCTCGTCCTCTCTTGACCACGAAGGAATGACCTCCGGGTGCGTCTCCATTGCATGTTTTATGGGAAATATCATGTGATTCGATTATGTTAATGTTGTTGGGAGTTGCCACTAGTGAAAGTATGATCCCTAGGCCTTGTTTTCACCATTGCAATACCATTTGTGCTCACGTTTACCACTTGTTTTTTTGCTGCACTTTTTATTACAGATTTATATTACTTTGTTTTGCCATCCATATCACTTGCCATTTAACATCTCTTCGCCGAACTAGTGCACCTATACATCTAACAAGTGTATTAGGTGTGTTGGGCACACAAGAGACTTCTTGTATCTTAGTTACAGGGTTGCTTGAGAGAGACCATCTTCAACCTCTACTTCCCTGAGTTCGATAAACCTTAGGTCATCCACTTGAGGGAAATTGCTGCTGTCCTACAAACCTCTGCTCTTGGAGGCCCAACATAGTCTACAAGAGTAGAAGCGTGTGTAGACATCAAGCTATTTATGGCGCCGTTGCCGGGGAGGTGAGCGCTTGAAGGTATCTCTTTAGATCTTGCAATTAAATCTTTTCGTTTCTTGTTTTTAGTTTCACTAGTTATGTTTATGGAAAACCGTGCTATTGGATCGTTGCTTGCGGGAAGACGCCCCACACCTGTGGTGGTTGCTCCTCCCCCTACTGAAATTGTGCCCTATAAAATACCAGCTGGTATTATCGATTATGTTTTGTCTAATCGTTATGCAGGAGACAGACATCCCGGTGAACACTTGCTATATCTGTCACAACTATGTTCATTATTTAAGCTTGCAGGTGTATCAAGGGAGTTTGTCATGAGAAAATTGTTCGCCGTATCACTTATAGATAAAGCTTTAGAATGGTATAGGCTACTAGATGACTCTCACCTGCTGGATTGGGAAGAGATCCAGTCTCTCTTTTACTCCAAGTTTTATCCTCTTCATGAAGTCCATGAGAATAGGAATTATGTTTATAATTTCTATCCTCATGACAGAGAGAGCATAGCTCAAGCTTGGGGGAGACTGAAAACGTTAATGCTAAAATGTCCTAACCATGGGCTCCCCAAAGATATGATTATTACTAATTTCTATGCGAGGCTCTCTCGACAGGATAAAGATTTGCTCGATGCTTCCTCTATGGGTTCTTTCACAAACGAAAAGATTGATGCTAAATGGGAACTCCTTGAAAGAATTCAACGCAACACTGAAGATTGGGAGATCGACAAAGGTAAAGAGTCAGGTATAGTTTATGAGTATGATTGCATTAAGTCCTTTGTTGAAACTACAAGTTTTAATAAGTTTAGTGCTAAATTTGGGCTTGATTCTCAACTCCTTGTTGATTTCCTCAAATCTTTTGCTTCACATCTTAATATGCCTAAGGAGGATTGGAACAAGCATCATGAGCCTTTTAAAGAGATTTGCAAAGAAAATGAAATTGTTCATGATGATTGCAACATGCATGATCCAATTCCTAAAAATGAAGTTTTATATAAGCATGTTAATTTTTCTGGAGTGGATAGACCTTGTGAAAGGCCTATGATTGAAGAAGAGAACTATTGTAAGCAACATAAGCATGAAAGAACAATCACTTGGGTCAGAGATTTAAATGAAATTGCTAGAGAATTGTGTGACCTTTATCCTTTTACTTGTGAACTTTGCTGTATAGAAGGTCACTTTAATTTTCAATGCATGAACTTTCAAAACATAACTGTTAACTAGTTGTGTGATAACATGATCACCTCTGATCTTTATGATGAGCTTATGTTATTTTTGATGTGTGAGGAGTTATCAGAAAAGACTTCTTGGCTAGATGTTAATGCCATAGGAATAAAAAACACTTTGCAAAATTGCCATCTCTATTGTGTTGTTAATTGCCACGAAAATGATTACATAAGTAAGATTAGAAGGGAGGGAACTTTACCAAAGTATAAAAATGTCTCTTATATTTCTGCTAATAAAAAGGAGAGTTTCTCCCAAGTTTCCCCTATTGTTTCTAATGATAAACCAGGATATGTGGAGAAGCTTCATCTCCAACCACCCCCTCCTAAGGTGAAGAAGAAGAAAAAGAAGAGGAGGAGGAAGAGGAGCAAAAAGGAAGAAGAATGGGTATCAACCTGGCCTGAGCATATTCCTCCCATCAACTTCTATCATAACGGTTGTAAGTTTAAAGAAGAAGGTGAAGTCCATTGCCTTAATTATCATCTTGATGATACGTCCGTAGGTACTATTGAAGATGATTTTGATTATGATATTCATGTTACTTATTGTGATTGGGAAAATGATGATAATGCTGCTTATGACCTTGAAAATCTTTTTGGTACCAACTCTGAAAGTGATGATATGGAAAGCTCTAAGCTTGGGGATGATAGGATTGCAAATCCTTTACCCACTAGTGATGTGATAATTGATAACTCTTTTGCTAGTAAGAATAAAGATAATGCTCTTCTCTACTATGATGGAGTTATAACTCCAATCTATAGTGATTATAAAGTTACCTATGACATAAGGAGAAATTATCCTTATGAAACTTGTCATAATCATGAAGGGAATTACTCCCTTGTTGAACACCATCTTCCTAATACACAATTAATCTATAATGTTCAAGTTGTTAATGATAGTCCTACTCCCACTATTACCGATGAGAAAGATTATGCTTATGTGGAGAGTAAGAGTACCCTTTTGCATGTGGATCATGGTAACAATGCTTTATGTGATGCTTATATTGTTGAGTTTATCCGTGATCCTGCTGAAAATTATTATGAGAAGGGAACATATGCTTATAGATATTTCAATAATATCAAGTTCCCTCTCTTTATGTTGAAGGTTTTGAAGCTGCACTTGTTTTGTCTTCCTATGCTTATTGCTTTGTGCTTCAATGAATTATTCTATTGCAATATTCCTAAGCATAGGAATCATGTTAGGCTTAAATGTGTTTGGTATTTGCTTCTTGATGCTCTCTTTTGTTCTTCAACTCTTATTCCTATGAGAGCATCATTAAAGTCTTATGCCTAGCTTAAAGGCATAAAAGAAAGCGCTTTTGGGAGGCAGCCCACAATGAATAAAATTTTATTTTGCTTTTGTTGTGTCTTGATGTTTTTACTACAGTAGCATCATCATTGTATCTTTAATTTTCAGCTTTGTGCCAAGTGTAGCCTCTGATTGCAAGAAAGTTCAAAAGTTGTGACGTGCTGTCCAGGAAACAGATTATGTCCTTGGACAGAAAAATTCGTATAAAATCACCAGATCATCTTTTTTGTCTGAATTTTTTCGACAGCGTGCTCTATACAATTGTCTTTCGTGCGTCTGTTCTGAGTTTTTTGATTAGAGTTGCAGAAATGCCCCGAAAAATTCATTTACTACCTGCTTGTCTGTTTTTCACAGATTATGTCCTGTTTTGCCTTTCCTTCATTTTGCAAACCTTGAGCTTGCTTTTTCTTTGCAAAAACCTTTTGGCAATCTTGAGAAACAGTAGACCTTCAAGAATATCCTTATTTCCAGCAAGGAACAATTATTTTATTATGGGTACTAACCTCGCTAATCAGATTATGATGAGTTATGTATGAAGGGAGTTTTCAAGTGTGCGAGGGAAGATGATAAAAAGATTCAGGAGTGTCAAACGCTCAAGCTTGGGGATGCCCCCATGAACCCCCAAGAAATATTCAAGAAGACTCAAGCGTCTAAGCTTGGGGATGCCCCCGTGCATCCCCTTCTCCATCAACATTATCAGTTCGTCTTTCGTTCCACTATATTTTTATCACTTCATGTGTTATGTGCTATGCTTGGAGCGTCTTGCTTTTAGTTTCCTTTTTAGTTTTCTTTAGCTTTTCATAACGAGTCAGAACTCAGCTTTCTTTGTGTGGGAGAGAAACACGCTCCACTTCAACCTAGAACACAACATAGAATTTTCATGTTTATCTTTGCTGTGTATGTTCTTGGTATTTCAATAGCTACTATCATGTTCAGCTCTTAGTTTTCATGCTTATCTTTTTAAAGAGATTTTGTTTAGTCAGTCGTTGGAACTCTCTTTATTTATCATGCTTATCTTATTAAGAAAGTTGGCTTCTGTTGCATTGGTCGATATGTCTATGATAAAAATGCTACGTGCATAATGGTGCTTAGTAGTTCAAGTTTTCTTATGGTTAGTCTCAAATAGCTGGGGGGTTCCCAATGTGTTATTGGAGTACCAACATGATTTGTTTGCCTATGATATGGTATGGTTTAGTGATATCTTCCTTCAAGAATTTATTTTGATTGACTTGGCGTATGCTCACGCATATTTAAGACTGTAAAGAAAGTCTGTCAAGCCTTGATGATCTTTTATTTCTGAGTAGCGATATAACTTCCATGCCTGATTCAATGTTGCTTTGTCGCTCTGCATGATTATGACCGTCATTGCTCTTTTAGTTGGTCGCTCCTAGTCTTTTGCTAACCTCCACCTGTACTAAGCGGACTGACTGCTGGTGCATCCAAAATCCTTTAAACCAGTTATGCCATATGAGTCCACCATACCTTCCTATACATGATATTTACCTGCCATTCCTAACGAAGACTTTCATGTACCATCTCGAAATTATTCAAAAAAGCATTTCTCTTTTGTGCCTCTGTTTTAGTTCATGAGGAAGTAGTAGTTAATTCATGATCTTTTTAAGTTGGACAAGCTTCACCCCGGGATTGCATGTCTAATGTGCAAACCCATAATACAAGAAGGAACTGGCAAAGAGTGCACCTGGCTCAAAAATAATATAACAAACAAACCCTCCTTCACGCTTTGTTTACGAGAAATCAGAAAACTTTGGCAGTGATAAACAAAGGAGATTAAGAGGATGTGATCGTCCTCATTCGGGAGCCGTTCCTCGAAACTTGTCCATCTCAAGAAGTGATTGAGTTATCTGCTAGCGTTTAATTGACGAAACATGCATAATCTAAATAAATAATTATTACCTCTTTTTTTAAAACCAAGAGCTCCGGTACATGTTTAGTTTTTGTTTCCGACCACGGGTTTTCAACCTTGCCAACAAAAGCCACGGTTCGAGAGTCTCCACCTTCTTTAAAGCACCAACTATTGAGAGCATGATTGTCATTCTGAGTGTAATGTGCATTGTCCCAAAGTACCATTGTCTTTTGCATGATTATGATATCGTTTATTCTGAAATCATTGTATCTAGTCGTCACTTAAACCTTGGAGGTGCCCCTGCATTTATGTTTTGCTTCACTAAAGGGGGGCAAGCGAGGTACTACTTTATCATATTTGCACACCATGCTCACTACAAATCTATTTGATGTTTCAGTATCATATTGTAAAACTTTCAGTTCTTTGTGATTTTCTCATGAGGCAACTTAATTACTACAGATTCATTGTCTCAGTAAGCTTTTGTCATATGACTATGAAAAGTCCTTATATGGTTAATAGCATGTCACCACAGAAATTATTCTTGTTATCATTTACCTACTCGAGGACGAGCAGGAATTAAGCTTGGGGATGTTGATACGTCCAAAACGTATCAATAACTTCTGCTTGCTCCATGCCTCTTTTGGGTGATATTGCTATGATATTTATACACTTCCATACACTTTTGATCATATTTGGACTAACCTGTTAACTCAGTGCACCCCAGTGCCAGTTTCTGTTTTCTGTTGTTTTTGTATTTCAGGTTTTCCCATTACGTAAACTGCTAGAAAAATCCTGGAAAAATTATATAAAAAATCAGCGTTCTGGAAGCTTCCATGCGGCCAAAGTAGGGCCGGAGGGGGGCCACAAGGGCTCCAGGCGCCCTGCCCAGGCGGCCCCATCCCTGGCCGCCTGGGCCCCCCTTAGCTCCCCTGGCGACTCCCTTTGGCATATATTTAACACCCGTCGAGGAAACCATGATTCCAGACCCCTTTTCTCCAGACGCAATTCCGATCTCCGCCGCCATCGCCATCAAGCTTCGGGGGACCAGAATTCCTGTGCCGACACCCTGCCGGGACGGGGAAGTGCCCCCGGATTCATCTCCATCGACGTTGCTTCCTCCCTCCATGATGCGGGAGTAGTTCCTCCTCGGGGCTGAGGTTTCTACCAGTAGCTATGTGGTTATCTCTCTCTCCCATGATGTGATCTTCGTTGTGATCATAGGCTATGTTAATCTAGGGTGATCCCATGATATTTCCCCTTCCTCTATGTATTGAATTGATGTACTCACTTGTCTTTATCTAGTATAATCCCCGAGACCAAGGTGACAGCGGTCTATTGGACATGGATTAGAAAAATATTTTCATGAGTGATTTCCTCTCTTGTGTGTTGATTGAAGATTGAGAGTCTCTTGGTGCTTGTCTTTGACTATCCTTTAGATACGTTGTGGTGATTGTGGGACTCTCTTTGGATGGCCGCGGTGACATTGGGAAATCCTTAGATTGAGAACTATGAACTTTGAGGTGTGCTTTTGTAGCCCTACATAATTCTCGTCCTCTCTTGACCACGAAGGAATGACCTCCGGGTGCGTCTCCATTGCATGTTTTATGGGAAATATCATGTGATTCGATTATGTTAATGTTGTTGGGAGTTGCCACTAGTGAAAGTATGATCCCTAGGCCTTGTTTCCACCATTGAAATACCATTTGTGCTCACGTTTACCACTTGTTTGCTTGCTGCACTTTTTATTATAGATTTATATTACTTTGTTTTGTCATCCATATCACTTGCCATTTAACATCTCTTCGACGAACTAGTGCACCTATACATCTAACAAGTGTATTAGGTGTGTTGGGGACACAAAAGACTTCTTGTATCTTAGTTGCAGGGTTGCTTGAGAGAGACCATCTTCAACCTCTACTTCCCTGAGTTCGATAAACCTTAGGTCATCCACTTGAGGGAAATTGATGCTGTCCTACAAACCTCTGCGCTTGGAGGCCCAACATAGTCTACAAGTGTAGAAGCGTGTGTAGACATCACTGGGGCACTTCATCTTGGCCAGAGCCCACCCAAAGTTAGCAGCGTCGGAGGCGAGCTATTCCTCCGGGTCGAAGCGTGGATAAGTGCCACTGACATGTGTAACTACAGGCAACCAGTAAATGGTAGAAGTTAAACTACAATTGCACAAATGACGTGAAATACTGTAAGACATGGGATGCAGCTAACCTCGATGGCAAACAACAACATCAGCCATTATGACCCTGCGTAAGTACATGGACAAGCATGTTAAGTACAACAGGGTTAGCATCCACCAAAAATAGCAAATGGTGCAGCATATCTAGTATATCTTCATTGCGGAGAGTAGCATGGTAGCAAATGGACAAATTAAAAAATGGATACAAGGCACGAACTTGCTTAATACATCAACCGTACAAATCATAGCTGTTGCAAGTGGTATTGGTAAGATTTAGCTGGTCAGATCTTACCTGTTAAGTCCTAGGGGGTAGTCATTGGGGGACTTCATCTGGGCCAGAGCCTGCACCATGTCGGCGGCGGCGGCGGAGGCGAGGTGTTTCTCTAGGTCAACACGCACCGTAGCCATCGTGCCATGGACTATCATCAGCTCCGCCGGGGGGATTTGGAGGCATGAGGATGTTTCGCAGGCGCCATTTAAGCAATCTGGCCGGGGATGTGATAGACGGTCAGACTGGACGAGTAAATCAGATACTCAAAGACATGCTCCGAGCACATGCCCTCGCTCAAGGACCTAAGTGGGAAGATAGTCTTCCATATGCGGAGTTTTCCTACAGCAACAACTATCAGACCAGTCTCAAGATGTGACCATATTAAGCATTGTATGGACATAAGTGTCGTACTCCTTTAAACTGGTCTCAGACTAGAGATAGCCACATCTTTGAGACAGATTTGATGATGGAAGGTGAGAAACAAGTAAGAGAAAACCGAGACAAACTTCAAGTGGCCAAGTCCCAACAATAGAGTTACTATGATTCCAAACATCGATAGATCAGTTTTGAACCGGGTGAATATGCCTACCTCCCAGTCACACCCATGAAAGGAGTTAAAAGATTTCAGACTCAAGGAAAGCTTGCACGAAGGTACATTGGCCCGTCGAAGGTTGGTGCAGTGGCATATCAACTGGAACTTCCACCCGAGTTGTCCGAAGTGCATGATGTCTTTCACGTATCGCAGTACGAAAGTGTATCTCACCACCAGAGAAACAAACTGATATGACAGGGATAAAGCTTGCTCAGGATTTGACTTATGAGGAGAAACCTTTCTGGTTACTAGATGAGATGGAAAGGGTCACCCGTACCAAGTCAGTTAAGTTTTACAAGGTGAAGTGGGAACACCATACAGAAGATGATGCTACTTGGGAAAGAGAGGACTTTTTAAGGACTCCATACCCTGAATTGTTTACCGAGCAACCGAATCTTGAGGAACAGATTCATCCTAAGGTGTGAGGTTCGTGTCACCCTGATTTTTGCCATTTTTCTTTTTTGGAGTTTATTGAATATTTGGTTTAAATTTGGGTTTTTGAATTAACTCATTTGGACTTAGCACTTGGGCATTCTTTTGGTTTCCAACCAAGTGACTCCTATCATTCTCCAAAAATATCTCCAGACTTCATATCTCCCTAAATAATGTCATAGAAATATTTTTCTCAATGGCATAATATTCATTTTCTCTTTGAAAACGAATATTTTTCACTTCTGCTCTAAAGCAACCCCCATTTTTCTTGCTTAGAAAAATCTAAGAAATTCACAAATATTCTTTAGGTCATGCCTCACCTTCCCATGCAAAAATATCTCATGGTCATGTGAAGTATTTTTGCTCTAGAAAATATTTTCTCTTCTAATAAGAAAATGCACTTTGTGAAGGAAGTGTATTTTTGCCTGATCTTTTTGAGCTGAATTCTTTATAGAATGGATACCTTCCAACCAGAACCTTAGCCTCCAAGTTTCAGCCCTTATCTCCTTCTATTTTTTTCAGAAAATGGTGCAATAGTTTTTGACTAGAAACTTGTCAGTCATCTCAAGTCATTTCTGGTCGACCTGACAGTGAACTAACATATCAACCTGACCTAGCACTTCAAGGACTTGAGACTCGACAAGGTTTTGTAGCTCTGGTGCACTGCATTGCACTAGTGCACGCGGTGACAACGTGTGTCCATGGTGTCTGGCATGTGTTCGGTGCAGTCTGCGCATCGGCAACACCTCGGCTCCGCCCGTGTATCCTCCCCAAGCCAACCCAACATGTCTGTTATCCTCTGCGACTTCAACTTCTTCCTATCGATTACTCACTAGTGCTCCCCAACGCTGGTCGCAGGCGCTGCGAACGTGGACATGACGGAGCAGAGAGCACAGTGTGCCGCGTGCCCGAGCCGTCTCTCCCCAGCTTCCTGTGCTTGGATCTACGCCTCCACTGTGCCGACCCGATCGCCAGTGAGCTCTCTATCGCTCTGAGCCTCTCTCCTCGCCGCTCGCTGCTCCAGAACCATCTCCGGTGATCTCAAGCTCTGCCTCGCCCATTCCTATAAATAGAACCCCTCCTGAGCTATTCTAGGCACCTCACTTGACACATGTGAACCATGCCTCATGGGCAAGATGACCAAAACCCCGTTTTCCGGTACAATGGAATGGTAAAGTGACTTGTTGGAAATCATACACACTAATGTGTGCGATCCCATGAGTATTGATGCGCGCAGTGGATATCGTTATTTCCTCACCTTCAACGATGATTTGAGTAGATATCGGTATTATTTACTTAATGAAGCATAAGTCAGAAACATTTGAAAATTTCAAGCAATTTTAGAGTGAAGTCGAGAATCATCGGCACAAGAAGATTAAATTCCGATGATCCAATCGAGGGGGAGAATATCTGAGTTATGGATTTGGCAATCACTTAAGACAACGTGGAATTGTTTCACAGTTGATGCCACCTAGAACACCACAGCGTAATGGTGTGTCTGAACATCGTAATCGTACCTTATTGGATATGGTGCGTTCTATGATGTCTCTTGCCGATCTGCCATTATAGTTTTGGGGTTATGCGTTAGAGACATATGCATTCACTTTAAATAGGGCACCATCTAAGTCCGGAGACACGACAATGTATGAACTATGGTTTAGCAAGAAACCTAAGTTGTCGCTTCTTAAGGTTTGGGGCTGCGATGCTTATATCAAAAGGCTTTAGCCAGAAAAGCTCAAACCCAAAGCAGACAAATGCATCTTCATAGGACACCCAAAGGAGACGGTTGGGTATACCTTCTATCTCAGATCTGAGGGCAAAGTGTTTGTTGCTAAGAATGGGTAATTTCTCAAGAAAGACTTTCTCTCGAAAGAACTGAGTGGGAGGAAAATAGAACTTGATGAGGTTGTTGAACATTTACTTCAACCAGAGAGTAGCATGGCACAAAAAGATGTTTCTGTGGCACCTACGTCAGTTGAAGAGGAAGCTAATGATATTGACCATGAAGTTTCAGATCAAGTTACTATCGAACCTCGTAGGTCGACAATGGTACATATTGCTCCTGAGTGGTATAGTAACCATGTCTTAGAGGTCATGTTGTTGGACAACGATGAATCTACGACCTATGGAGAAGCTATGGTGGGCCTAGATTCCGATAAATGGTTAGAGGCCATGAAATCCGAGATGGGATCCATGCATGAAAACAAAGTGTGGACTTTGTAGGTATTACCTGTAGGGAGAAAGGCCATTGAGAATAAATGGATCTTCAAGAAGAAGATTGACACGGATGGTAATGTCACGGTCCATAAAGCTCGACTTGTGGCAAAGGGGTTTTCACAAGTTCAAGGAGTTGACTACGATGATACTTTCTCGCCCGTAGCGGTGCTTAAGTCCGTCAGAATCATGTTGGCAATAGTTGTATTTTTCGATTATGAAATATGTAAGATGGATGTCAAAACAATGTTCCTTAATGATTTCCTTAAGGAAGAGTTGTATATGATGCAACCGGAAGGTTTTGTCGATCCAGAGAATGCTGACAAATTATGCAAACTCCAGTGATCCATTTATGTACTGGTGCAATCATCTCGGAGTTGGAATCCTCGCTTTGATGAGGTGATCAAAGTATTTGGGTTTATACAAGTTTTCGGAGAAGCTTGTATTTACAAGAAAGTGAGTGGGAGCTCTATAGTGTTTCTAATATTATATGTGGATGACATATTGCTGATTAGAACTAATAAAGAACTTTTGGAAAACGTGAAGGGATATTTGAACAAAAGTTTTTCAATGAAGGACCTAGGAGAAGCTTCTTTCATATTAGGCATCAAAATCTATAGAGATAGATCAAGACGGCTAATAGGACTTTCACAAAGCACATACCATGATAAGATTTTGAAGAAGTTCAAAATGGATTAGTCCAAAAAGGGTTCTTGACTGTTTTGGAAGGTGTGAAGTCGAGTAAGACTCAATGCCCATCGACTATAGAGGATAGAGAAAAGATGAGTGTCATCCCCTATGCTTCAGCCATAGGATCTATCATGTATGCGATGTTGTGCATATGACCAGATGTCAGCCTTGCCATAAGTATTCCCAGAAGGTTTCAAAGTAATCCTGGAATGGAACACTGGACATCGGTCAAGAATATCCTTAAGTGCCCGAAAAAGACTAAGGAAATGTTTCTCCTTTTTGGAGGTGATCAAGAACTCGTCGTAAAGGGTTATGTTGATGCAAGCTTTGACACTGATCCAGATGACTCTAAGTCTCAAACCAGATATGTATATATTCTAAATGGGGGAGCGGTAAGCTAGTGCAGTTCCAAGCAAATCGTGGTACCTCACTCTACATGTGAAGCAGAGTACATAGCTGCCTCGGAGGCAGCCAAGGATGTTGTCTGGATGAACCAGTTCATGATAGATCTTGGAGTTGTCACTGGTACGCGTCGATGCTATACAAAAGGTTTTTAACCCCTTTTCGCGATGGCATTTGGAACCGTCACCAACTGAGTGTAGGCGATAGGAGGGTAATTTCCACATGACCCAAAAACTGTCGGGGATAGGGAGCCTTGATGCATATAGTTGTCCCTATATAATCGTTTTTGATATCTTGAATATACCAAACGCTTCATCTTTGCTACTCGTTTGTGCTCGCATTGCCATCGCAGTCGGAGTTTTGTTTTACCTTAAACCAGGAAGATTCCAGGCACGGGAGTTTTCCAGGCACGTACCAAACTGACTCTACGTTTACGATGCCTGGCACATCACAAACAGTTCATGATTATAAACCATGTACGATAGGTAGACAATCACACACATCTACATTTCCCTCACAGTATGTGATAGTGTCTGACATCACACACGCTTCGCAAAAGGCAACTATGTGCACACGTTTCCTCTCCGTGTACCATGGCGGATTATGATGTATATCGCACATGTCGTGCTTTATTAACCGTGTGCACCGTAATGACCTGCACACCATAATTTTGCCCTAATTTAATTGCTACTATTTAAAATTGTACCTAATTTAAACTTGAAAGTAGTCTATAGCTTCATTCATGTCCATTAGGTTGAAACAAGCAATGCATTATTTGATTCACATGTACATTTTTTTAAGAATTACATAAGCACCAAATAAAGAATGATGAACTAGGGTTCTATACTTGTACTATTACGGATGGAAAAGAGAGGCGACAGACATTCTGGTTGCCGAACAAGGTGAAGCGGATTGGCCCTATTTTGCTCTCCTGCATGCAGAAGGCACACACGTCTTTAGTCCAACCCCTTGTGATGGTCGGCCGCCAATCATGTAGTTTGAGAGGTAATCTTGAGTAAACTGCTTCAAGATCCACTGCAAAGGAAAAAAAGATTCAGACATTGTCATCTAACACAACTCATTACGGGGTAGTAAAAAGAAGGCTACAAGGTTCTTACTTACCATCCTACAGTTCACTGTTGTCTTGCATAAAGTGTAAACAAATAGTTCAATTGACATCTTTTGAACCATTTTAATAACAATCTTTATCAGTTTACTCACTTGATGCTGGTTCATGAATATCTCATTGCCCCATACGCAGAAAGGGTCGAAGCGTGGATCTTTGATAATGGCATACGTACCTAAAAGCACCAAGTTAATATTAGAAGCTAAACAACAATTGCGAAGTGATGTAGTACAATACTCCCCCCATCCCATCATATAAGATTTTATTACATGCATATCTAGACAGCATCAGAACATTAAGGTAACACTCTTCCTTGTTGCTATGTAGCCCGGGATTGCATATTTAGTCATTCAGTACAATGCATGTTGCTATGTAGCTTCAGTGTGCAGGCTTAAGAATACTAGTTAAGCAAAACAAAAAGTGGAAAGGTGTGTTAACTGCATCAGGCATAAAATTTAAAAACAAGCAAATAGTCATTCAAACTAGTATTGTGCAGGTCTATAGTACACTAGTTATTGTTAAAAAACAAAAAGGCACGTTAACTGCAATATCCTTAACAACAACCAAATATCATAATTCATAGTGGAATTGTTGAAACTATTATTCATGAAATTGAACTTCACGGTAAATAGTTGCACATATAGAGCATCATATTGTGTAGGACTAAAATGAACAAGTCATAAGGCCATCTCTAGCCAATCCATTAAAAGTTAAAGGGCTAAAACCCTTAGTGGATATATATATATATATATATATATTTATTTATATACATACTCCAGAAATGTTTGGCCTTTTCTAGTCGATCCCCTAAACTTAACGTTGTAAACTTCAATTTGATCAAGTTCAAAGCAAGTTCAACTGAAAGTAGCATGCATTCAAACATAAACGTAGATAGTTTTGCATAACCGAACATAAAACAAAAATTTAAACTAAGTTAAAATACTTTCGGTCGAAGTATAGAGGTCGATCCAATCTTTCCTCATCATGTGCGTTGTGCCGCGAGCCGGGTCCGGGCCGGTGCCGTTGTCGGGGTCGTTGGGGATGGCACTCCTCCACTCGTCAACGTCGATCTCCTCGTCCTCGCGGCCCACCTCGCCGCCGTCCTCGCCGCCTTTGACCTCGTCATCGAAGGAGAGCGTGATAACTTCGCCGCCCTCCGCGTAGGGAAAGATTGCCCGCTCCGCCTCCACGAGCTCCGGGTTCTGCCGACGAAGCTCTTGCATGTAGGCCTCGTCGGCGTCCTCGGCCTCGAGGCACTCCCATGCCTTGCGGTCGTCCCGCGCCATAGCCGAGCTCACCACCCCTGGCTCCAGCGGAACGAGGTCGACCGGACGTGTGTCGAAGGAGAAATTGAGCCTACCCACCGCCGCGTGGTAGCGGACCTGCCAGCGGTCGTACTCCATGGCCGCGAGCTCGGCCGTGTGGAAGCAACCGAGCCACCGACAGGTATAGGTCTCCCAATCTATAATATCGGCGGCACACGTCCCGCACCGCCGCTGCCGGACCCCGAGGTAGGACCTCGTCGGCTGTCGGGTCCCAGGGAGGATTGGGAAGTCCTCCAACCAGTGTAGGGGCGTGGCGTTGGGCAGATAGGGGGACCGACGATGGCAGATCAAGCCCGAGAAGGACGACGGGGACACCTCGGCGGCCACCTCGCCGGCGTCGGGCGAAAAGGCCACGATAAACCTTTTTTTGGCCATTGGCTCCTCGAGCTCCCTGACACATAGGAAGAGGTTGAGGATGGATGCGGCGGCGACCTACCAATGGTTTTTGGGGTGGTGTGTGTTGGCGTGAGCAGAGGTTTTGGGAAGTGTGTGGTGTGT
>LR738709.1:162569872-162606446 GCA_902687465.1 Secale cereale
AAGGTGGTGTTGGACGAAATACTGCGGCAACTGAAAATTTTACTAGGCGGGAGTAACAAGGCGGGGCTCCTGAAAATTTGGATCAAGGGGGAGCAGATATTTTTGAGATTGCGAGGGATGGAGAGGCGGGAGTAAAATGTCGGGGCTACTGAAAATTTGAATCAAGGGACTGAAGCAGAGCGGGGGTAACAGACATCGCACACGGTCCACACATACTAATCGTGTGCTATCAAACATTAAAATCTTCCAGGCGGTAGATATTTTCGAGATTATGAGGCAGTAATATTTTCGAGATTGCCAGGGGTGCAAAGGCGGGAGTATTTGGGGCGCGAGCTAGTGTTCTTGACACGCCGACTCTGTACTGTAGCCGACGCACCTTCTCGCATAAGCCATAGGCTTACAATACAACGACGATGCTCCAGGATATTCTGTACTGCATCTCACATGGTTTGTGATAATAAACTATGTGGGATCTACTTGATTTTTCATCTTGATTTGAATTACATAATGGGGTCACAACAGCATTGGACGATGACTGAATTGCTAGAAGTTTTATCAGCAGTGAACATGCAACTATATGTGTGTCGTAAAAGAATTGGAATTATTCAGGGTTCGTTTGGACATTTTATATATTAAATTATTTTTGTAGCCATTTTAGGTGCACAATTCAAAATTAAACTACATGCACATGCTCTGGTGCACGAACATGGGTTGTAAAATCATATATGTGTCCATAGGTTGATGCTTATGTCCCACGCAAGAAATGGGGATGAATTTCGAACACCACGGCACCATGGCTCTCCGGCAAATGTCGACGTACTTGCTTTTGTAATTCTAGTAAATCCGAAAGTCGTCTGAAATTCATGAATTGACATCAACATGTCGTGGTAAAAATGTTGTCCCATTTGGGGCAGGTTTGGGTATAAATTTCTCACAAACCAGAGCTTCTCACAACAAGTGTGATGGTTTCGGTAGGGAACGTTTCACCTTTCTGGACGAAACGACATCCGTTGCCTCTTCTTGATTTCAATTATTTTCATAGTGTCAACATAGAACAATAGGAGTGTTGTGTTAATGTTTTGAATTTTTTAGGGTTCGTTTGGACATTTTTATACATTAATTGAGTTTTCAATGCATTTATGTGCATAATTCAAATTTGAACTACATGCACATCCTCTAATGCATATAAATTGGTTGAAAATTCAAATCCGTGTCCTTGGTTGCATGCTTATGTCCCATTCAAGAAATGGGAATGAGTGTCAAACACCCTGCCATCGTCACTCGGTCAGAAACGTTGAGATACATAGTTTTTAAATTCTAGTAAATCCAAAACGCGTCTAGAATTCATGGAATTAGCATGCTATCCTGGAGCGGCATCAACATGTCATGGTAAAAGTTTTGTCCCAGTTGGGGTAGGTTTGGGAATAAGCTTCTCACAAACCAGAGCTTCTCACAACAAGCCTGATGGTTTCGGTAGGGAACGTGCCACCTTTGCAGACGAAACCATATCAGTTACCTCTTATTGCTTTGAAAAAAAATTAGTGTCAACATAGAACAACAGGACTGTTGTGTTAAGTTTTGGAACTTTTCGGGGTTCGTTTGGATATTTTAATACAGTAACTGGGTTTTCTAGGCATTCTGTGTGCATAATTCAAATTTGAAATACATATGCACAGGCTCCAGTGCATATAAATTGGTTTAAAAATCAAATATGTGTCCTTGGGTGCATGCTTAGGTCCCATGCAAGAAATGGGAATGAATTTCAAACACCAGGGCATTGTTGATTGCCGCCACAACGTTGAGATATCTGGGTTTTAAATTCTAGTAAATCCACAACTTGTCTGAAATTCATGAAACTTGGCATGGTATCATGGAGCGGCATCAACATGTCATGGTAAAAAATTTGTCCTATTTGGGGCAGGTTTGGGTATAAGCTTCTCACAAACCCGAGCTTCTCACAATAAGCGTGAAGGTTTCGGTAGGGAACGTGCCACCTTTGGGGACGAAATGATATCCGTTGCCACTTACTGCTTTCAAAAAATTTCTAGTGTCAACATAGAACAACATGAGTGTTGTGTTAAGTTTTGGAATTTTTTGGGGTTCGTTTGGACATTTTTATAAATTAACTGGGTTTTCTAGGCATTTTATGTGCATAATTCAAATTTGAAATACATGCACATGCTCCAGCGCACATAAATTGGTTGAAAATCAAATCTGTGTCCTTTGGTGCATGCTTAGGTCCCATACAAGAAATGTGAATCCTACACTAGGGCAGTGTTGATTGCCAGAAAAACATTGAGATACCTTGTTTTGAAATTCTAGTAAATCCAAAATTCGTCTGAAATTCATGAAACTTGGCATGCTATCATAGAGCGGCATCAACATGTCGTGGTAATTTTTTTTACACAGGCAGATTAGACCAAATAGAAGTATCATGCTAAATTTTGGAATTATTTCGGGTTCGTTTGGCCTTTTTATACATTAATTGGATTTTTGGGCATTTAATGTGCATAATTCAAATTTGAACTACAAACACATGCTCCAGTGCACCAAAGTTGGTTGAAAAATCACATGTGTGTCCTTGGGTGAATTTCTAGGTCCCATGCTAGAAATGGGAATGAAGTTCAAACATCTGGGAATCGTGGCTTGGTCGGAAAGATTGGGAAACCTGGTATTTTAATTCATGTAAATTGAAAACATGCCTGAAAATCGTAAAACTTGGCATGGTGTCTTGACATGGCACCAACATATTGTGGTATATTTTTTTGGCCGAATTGGGACAAGCTTTGGTATAAGCTTCTTGCAAACCAGAGCTAATTTCGAGAAGGCTCGTCGTTCCGAGAGGGAATGTGTCACCTCCGTGTGTGAAATGACATACATAAATTGCCTTGTCCCGCCTAAATTTCTTTACACAGGATGATTAGACCAAATAGAACTATCGTGCTAAATTTTGGAATTATTCCGGGTTCGTTTGGCCTTTTCTGTACATGAATTGAATTTTTGGGCATTTAATGTGCATAATTCACATTTAAACTACAAGCACATGCTCCAGTGCACCAAAGTTGGTTTAAAAATCACATGTGTGTCCTTGGGTGGATTTCTAGGTGTCAGGACCGGTTTTTCAATAAAACATTTACTGAGAAACCGACCTTTTTATCGGACCAGTGAAGAAGAATCCTTCTTACTGGTAGACCAATCCTTGATACAGAATTCCAGAGTACTGAATATTATACAAGATTGAGCTGATGTTGCTCAATAATTTATTACAAGCACGCCGATATTATACATAAAGGCGGATATGACACAAGTGTGGGGTGGCATAACTACTGACTCGTAATAAAAGTGGTGGTGGATATGTCACAGTGTAGTGGGTGACACGACTCCAATATCTTACATCTCATCGAGTGTCGGAGTGAGACTCGATGGATTTATTTGGGTAGCGGAAGCGTATATGATACATTGATCAACTCAAGGATCGCAAGCGACTGACTGGGACTCCTCTAGGCGTCGGACTCGCTATCGAACTCTTCATCCATGAGATCGCCTTCGTCAACATCTGGCCAAATCAACAAGCCAGGTGAGTACTTTGAATGTACTCGCAAGACAGTTCGGACATAAGATATAACAAATGCAACCATGATGCATATGAGCAGGCTAGCAATATGTACTCAAAAATAAATTTGCGCTGCATGTTAAATAAAAATGGAAGTTGGGCGGTAGTCCTCCCGAAATCCCAAGGAAATAAAAGAATACCGATCGAGTGTCTGAAATGACGCCTCGAAAGGAAAAATGAATAAACCTGCCTCAATCAGACGTCTGAGCGACATCACATAAATGGCTTATATCAAAATAAATAACGAGAATGCCACAGTCGGACGTCTGAGCGACATCACATAAATGGCTTATATCAAAATAAATAACGAGAATGCCATAGTCGGACGTCTGAGCAACATCACATAAAGGGCTTATATCAAAATAAATAACGAGAATGCCACAGTCGGACGTCTGAGCGACATCACATAAAGGGCTTATATCAAAATAAATAACGAGAATGCCACAGTCGGACGTCTGAGCGACATCACATAAAGGGGTTATATCAAAGGTAAATAACAATGATGCCACAGTCGGACGTCTGAGCGACATCACATAAAGGGCTTATATCAAAAGTAAATAATAACGATGCCACAGTCGGACGTCTCTGCGACATCACATAAAGGGCTTATATGATCATTCGAAACCAAGTAGTATTCTTGAAAGTAAATCATCTCACGGAAACATTTAGCACAGAAATAATCGGCTAGTTCAGAATAACACTCGGCCAGTCTACCACTCATATAGCTATATTAAATCACTAGTGTTTGTCACGGAGACTGATATGGATACTGACGCTGGGCCATAGACATGGCTACTTGAATGGGCTTTGACTCTGCATAGTTTGTACTCATTAATCACAGCCAACGGATTCGAGTAGTCGCAAAGGACTAGTTCCGTTTACGGTATTTTAGCAGAAACACAACTGACCAGTACACACCCATTCCACATCCCGCTGCCCGGAATCACCCTAGGCAACGTCACGAGATTTGAGAAGATTTGAGAAGGAGAGGTTTTAAGAAAAATTCAAAATATCCTCCTTCCAAAAGACCAAAGAATTTGATGAAAACAAATCAAAATTTTTTTGGAGTGTTACACTAGGTCCCATACAAGAAATGGGAATGAAAATCAAACGTCTCGGTGTCGTGGCTTGGCCGAAAAGATTGAGAAACTTGGTTTTTTAATTCTTGTAAATCCAAAACATGCCTGAAAATCATGAAACTTGGCATGCGAAGAGTTTTGCACGGATCTTGATGTAAGATCTGATGAACCTATATAGCATCGACTGCGACTTATAGCAAGCTTGATGAATATAAGGATGATGACAGTGGATAATAATTGTCTTACATATTTAGGAACATAATTAAAAAATCCACATGCGGCAATGCCCGAAATACACAAGGGAAAAAGAAGAAGGAAGTAGCTAGTCTTCGCGGCGAGCGGCGACGAGCTCTTTTCTTGTCCTCAACACGCTTCTTGAGAGCATCCACAGATTCCTCTAGCATCCTTCGGCGCTCCATGCGAAGCATGTCATTCTCGTCCATAAGTTTCTTGACGATGACGCCTGTGCTTTTCAACAAGGCAGTGATCTCATCCTGCTCGTCCCGGAGCTTCACATTGCCTTCCCTTAGTTGCCGAATGACGCCGAGAGCATGTTCAAGCGAGGCTTTCATGTCGTCCTGCAACCTCGCCCTGCCGTCAATCTGATGCATCTGTCTATCGACGAGTGCAGTCATGCACCTGTAAGAGGCCTCGCCTACCCGCGAGACATTTTCCCAGGCCGCCGCGACACGGGAGGACATGTCTGCTGCATTTGCGGCGCGGCGGGACATCTCTGCTGCTTCCGTGGCATGGCCGAACCAGTCTGCTGCGTCAACGATGCGGCGGGACCTCCGTCCAGCTTTGGCGGCGTGGCGGGACCTCTCTGCTGCTATGGCCGTGCGGTGGGACATGTCGGCTGCTTTCGCGGTGAGGCGGGACATTTCTCGTGCTTCCGCTTCCATGCTCGCCTCATCTCTTGACCCAGAACTCATGCTGGCCATGGCAGATGCAAGGGAACGATGATGCATGACTTGTTTGTTTTTGTGGATGAGGATTTGAGGAGGAATGAGCAGTCATCTTCGAGTATTAGTATTTATAACCGAGTACTAATATGCTCCTAAGTGGGAAACTATTTAGGTTTTGATCGGTGTGAAGAGGTTTGTAATTTGGAATGTGACGGGACGCATGCTCAAAATTTATTGATGGTTCTATAGTTTCTAAGTGCAACACTATTCTCGGATGGCGTAATTTGGGCACGCGTTCTCGGCCGCGTACATGGCGTTAGCACCATAGTGTGCACTACAATAGGCAATGTCAGCACATGTCTTGTTCCAAGAACTATGCGTGCTCGTTATTACCATCGTGCACACTTATTTTAATTAGAATGTGTTCCCATCTAGCGCACAGACGTTGATCTGTCTAACTATTTATGTTTGTTGTGGCTAATCACAAATAGTTCATCCGTGTGAAGTGTATGCGATCAATCGTTGACACTTTGAGCTAGTTGACCATTTCTGTTTTGTTGCCTAATCGTAAACAGTTAATCCTTCTAAACCGTATGGCCTCAATCGCACACACCTTTATCTAGCTACCCGTTTCTATTGTTCTGGCTCATCACTAACAGTTAATTCGATTGAACTATAAGCCGTATATCGCAAACACCTTCATTTGGCTACCCGTTTCCGTTCTTCTTCCTCACCGCAAATAGTTCATTGAATTGAACCTTATGCTCTGCATCACACACGTAACTGAAATCTGAACCATGTTTGATGCATACATCATCGCAAATGTTTTGCACCTTTTTTACGGGTTTTTACACCATTGTTTGCGATTATTGCATCGCACATAGTTTCGTCGAAGGGCTTCTGACTATAGTGTTGCGTTAGCAGCATCCCGCGGTTGTCTGTGCCTAGTGCACTTCACCCAATGACTCTGTTTTGTGACAACACTTGTGCCATTGCTCTAGCCAAGGAACCAAGGTTTCCCAAGACGACCAGACACATATAGCGATGCTTCAATTCCATCCCTGATTCGATCAAGGAGCAGGACATAAACATTTGCAAAGTACACACGAATCTGAATGTTGCAGATCCGTTAACTAATCCTCTTCCACGAACAAAACATGATCGACACCAGGACTGTATGGGTGTTATATTCATTACCATGTAATACTCAATTATTGACTCTAGTGCAGGTGGGAGACTGTTGGAAATATGCCCTAGAGGCAATAATAAAGTAGTTATTATTATATTTCCTTGTTCATGATAATCGTTTATTATCTATGCTAGAATTGTATTGATCGGAAACTCAAATACATGTGTGGATACATAGACAACAATGTGTCTCTAGTGAGCCTCTAAAGGACTAGCTCATTGATCAAAGATGGCTATGGTTTCCTAGCCATAGACATGAGTTGCCATTTGATAACTGGATCGCATCATTAGGAGAATGATGTGATGGACAAGACCCCAACTATAAATGTATCTATGATCATGTCAAGTTTATTCCTATCATTTTCTGCATGTCAAGTGTATGTTCCTATGACCATGAGATCATGCAACTCACTGACACCGGAGGAGTACCTTATGTGTATGAAACGTCGCAACGTAACTATGTGACTATAAAGGTGCGCTACAGGTAGTTCCGAGGGTGTTTGTTGAGTTGGCATGGATCAAGAATGGGATTTTTCACTCCGTGTGACGGAGAGGTATCTCTGGGCCCTCTTGGTAATACAACATCACAAGAATCTTGCGAGCAGTGTGACTAAGGAGTTAGTTGCGGGATCTTGTATTACGAAACGAGTAAAGAGACTTGCCGGTAACAAGATTGAACTAGGTATGGAGATACCAACGATTGAATCTTGGGCAAGTAACATACTGATAGACAAAGGGACCAACATACGGGATTAGATGAATCCTTGACATCGAGGTTCAACCGATAATATCTTCATAGAATATGTGGGAACCAATATGGGCATCCAGGTCCCGCCATTGGTTATTGTCTGTAAAGGTGTCTCTATCATGTCTGCGTAGTTCTCGAACCCGCAGTGTCTACACACTTAACGATTGGTGATGATATAAGTATAGTTGAGTCATTATGGTGGTTACCAAAGGTTCTTAGGAGTCCTGGATGAGATCCTGGACGTGACGAGGAACTCTGGAATGATGCGGAGGTGAAGAATGATATATTGGACGAAGGGTATTGTAGTCCGGAAGTGTTCCGGGGGTACCGGGTGATGACCACCATGATCGAAAGGTGTTTTGGGGGCCTCGGCCACTGTTGGTGGCGTCATGGACCAAGGGGAGGGGGAAAACCAGCCCACTAAGGGGTTGTGCGCACCCCCTCACCCCATCCTATGATGCCAGAAGAGGTGGGGCGCCCCCTCTAGGGTTCCCTCCACCCGGCTTGGGGGGGGGGGCAAGTCACCCTAGGGGAGATCCTATCTGCCCTGGCCGCCACCCCCTAGGGGAAACCCTAGGGGCGCCACCCCCTCATCCCTTCCCCTATATAGAGAGGTAGAGAGGGGGCAGTCTTACCCTTGATCACATCTCCAAGCCACGATGCTGCCCTTCCTCTCCCTCGTAGCCATCTTCCTCTCCATTGTGCTTAGCGAAGCTCTGCTGAGATTCCACGACCACCACCACCGCCACCATGCCGTCGTGCTACCAGAGGACTCGAGATACTACTTGACCATCGCTCGTTGGATCGAGGAGGTGAAGGCGTCATCAAGCCATGCGTGTGTTGAACGCGGAGGTGTCGTCCGTTCGGCGCTAGATCGGAGTTCACGGGACGTATCATGATTGGATCGCGAAGACGTTCGACTACATGAACTGCGTTTCTTAACACTTCCGCGTAGCGATCTACAAGGGTATGTAGGTCCAATATCTCCTATCATAGATGGTCATCTCCTTGATTGATATTGGCAAGCGTAGGACATTTTTTGTTTCCCATGCAATGTTCCCCAACAATATGCAGCTAATCTATGTGGATGAAGTTTGTGGATTATTTAAGCTTGCATGTTTACCCAGAGATGAGGTTAAGAAGAAGGTTTTCCCTTTATTTTGGGGGGCATTGACATGGTATACGCTATGCGATGATATTGGGGCTTGGGACTGGAATCGATTGAAACTGGAATTTCTACAAAAAATATGCTATGCATCTAGTTCATCGTGATCGGAATTATATATCTAAATTTTTGCCTCATGAAGGAGAAAGTATAGCTCAATCTTGGGGGAGGCTTAAATACATGATGTATACATCTGAGCTCTCAAAGAAAATTATCTTACAAAAATTTTATGATCGACTTTCTCATGATGATCGAACCATGCTTGATTCTTCTTCGACTAGCCCTTTTATGAAGAAAACTCTTGAATTCAGGTGGGATCTTCTTGAAAGAATTAAACGCAACTCTGAAGATTGGAACTCGACAAAGGTAATGAGTCAGGTATGACCCTCAAGTTTAATTCTGTTAAATATTTTATGGATACCGATGCTTTTGACAAGTTTAGCACTAAATATGGACTTGAATCTGTGATAGTTGCCTCATTTTGTGAAACATTTGCTACTCATGCTGATCTCCCTAGGGATAAGTTGTTTAAATATCATCCACCTAGTAAGTAAAAAATTGAGGAGCCAGCTATAGTTAAAGATGAAATTATCATTTATGATGTTGACCCAGTTGTGCCTACCGCTTATATTGAAAACCCACCTTTCACTGTTAGGATAAAGGAACATGCTAAAGTTTCAACCGTGGTTAACCAAAGTAATATTAGAGCACGTAGACCCTATGAACAAATTAAAGTAGAACCTAGTCTTGCTATGGCTATAGAGATCTATTGTCTGATAATATTGATGGGCATGTTATTTATTTCTGTGATGAATCTGCTAGAATTGGCAAACCCGATACTAAAGATAAGAATAAGCCCGTTGTTGGCATGCATGTTATCTCACTAAAAATAGGAGATCATTGCTATCATTGTTTATGTGATGTGGGTGCTAGTGTGAGTCCCATCCTTTTTACCTTATATCAACAAATTATGCATGAGATTGCACCCGATGAAATAGAAGATTGTCAAAGCACACACTTTTGCTTTCTTGATGGCTATTTTGGTTTCTCTCCAATTCATATATGACAACCTAATCAAGAGAAAACCACCTTTACTTGCCCTTTTGGAACTTATACTTATAGACTCCTTTTTCTTTATGCAATGCACCTACTGCCTTTCAAAAATGTATGACTACTATATTATCTGAATTTTCTGGAAAAGATTGTTGAGGTTTTCATGGATGATTTTTCTGTTTATGGAACTTCTTTTAATGATTTCTAAGCAACCTTCATCGCGTTTTGTAGTAATGTGAGCAATCTAATCTTGTATTGAATTGGGAGAAGTGCCGCTTTATGGTAAATGAAGGTATTGTCTTGGGGCACAATATTACCGAACGAGGTGTTGAGGTGGATAAAGCTAAAGTTGATGGAATTGAGAAAATGTCATGTGCTAAAGATATTGAAGGTATAAGAAGTTTCCTTGGTCATGTCGGTTATAATAGAAGGTTTATTGGAGACTTCTAAAATTTCTAGGCCTCTTACCAATTTACTACATAATGATGTTCCATTTGTTTTTTATGATGATGGTGTAGAAGCCTTCAAAACATTTAAGAAAGCCTTAACGTCTCCACGCATTGTTCAACCACCTGATTGGAACTTGCCATTTCATATTATGTGTGGTGCTAGTGATTATGTTGTCGGTGTTATTCTAGGACAAAGAGTTGATAAGAAATTAAATGTTATCCATTATGTGAGTATAACTCTCGACAGTGCCCAAAGAAATTATGCTACTACTAAGGAAAAAATTAGCAGTTGTGTTTGCTTGTGATAAATTTAGATCTTACATTGTTGATTCTAAGGTAATTGTTCACACCGATCATGCTACTATTAAATACCTTATGGAGAAGAAAGATGCTAAACATGAACTTATTAGGTGGGTTCTTTTGCTACAAGAATTTGATTTGCAGACCACTGATAGGAAGGGAGTTGAGAACCCCATAGCTGATAACTTGTCTAGGTTAGAAAATATTCTTGATGACCCACTACCTATTGATGATAGCTTCCCTGATGAACAACCAGCTCTCATTAATGCTTATCATAACATTACTTGGTATGCTGACTATGCTAATTACATTGTTGCTAAATTTATATCACCTAGTTTCACATATCAACAAAAGAAATTTTTCTTCTTTGATTTAAGACATTACTTTTGGGATGACCCACATCTTTATAAAGGAGTAGATGGTATTATTAGACGTTGTATACCTAAGCATGAACAATAACAAATCCTACGAAAATGTTACTCCAAAGCCTACCGTGAACACCATGCGGGAGATAGAACTGTGCACAAGGTATTACAATCTTGTTTTATTGGCCTACTCTTTCCAAAGATGCTCGTAAGTTTGTCCTATGTTGTGATGAATGTCAAAGAATTGGTAATATTGGTAGACGTCGGGAAATGCCTCTGAGTTATTCACTCCTTATTGAACCATTTGATGTTTGGGGCTTTGATTATATGGGACCTTTTCCTTCCTCTAATTGGTACACACATATCCCCGTTGTTGTTGATCATGTCACTAAGTGGGTACAATCTATTCCAACTAGTAGTGTTGATCATAACACCTCCATCAAAATGCTTATTATTTTCCCGAGGTTTGGGGTCCATAGATATTTAATGACTGATGGTGGTTCACAATTTATTCATGGTGCTTTTCGTAAACTGCTTTCTAAATATGATGTCAACCATAGAGTTGTATCCCCTCATAATCCTCAATCTAGTGGTGAAGTTGAATTAAGCAATAGAGAAATAATCTGAATTTTGCAAAAGACTATCAATAGGTCTCTAAATAATTGGTGTAAGAAACTAGATGATGCACTTTGGTCCTACAAAATAGCTTATAAATATCATATGGGTATGTCTCCATATAAAATGGTTTATGGAAAAGCATGTCATTTACCTCTTGGGTTAGAACATAAGGCATACCGGGCAATTAAGGAACTCAATTATGATTTCAAACTTGCCGGTGAAAAGAGGCTATTTCATATTAGCTCACTAGATGAATGGAGAATCAAACCTACGAAAATGCTAAGTTGTTCAAATAAAAAGGTAAAAGATGGCATGATAAAAGAATCCTAGAGCAGGAATTCAAAGTGGGTGAGTATGTTCTATTGTAAATTTCTTGTTTTATTTTTTTTGCAGGAAAAACTCTCTCCCAGTGGGAAGGACCATACATCACTAAAGTATTTTATCAGTCTAGAGCTATTAAAATCAATAATGCCGAAGGCACTAATCTGAAGGTGGTCAACAGACAAAGTATTAAGCACTATATTTCAGGTACACCTATTGATTTTGAAACTAACATTATTCAAACCATGACACCGGAGGAATACATAAAAGAGACCTTCCATAATACTCAAGAACCCTGAATAGGAAGAGGTACGTGATACGGTAAGTAAACCGACTCCGAAAAGTCCGGAAAAATATTTTATGTCAGTTTTGGAATATTAGAAAAAAGCATCCGAGAAGGCAACCTAGGTGCCCACTAGGCACCAGGGCGCGCCTGCCCCCAGGCGCGCCCTGGTGGGTAGTGGGCCCCTCGGGAACCTTCCCGACTCTGTTTTCTTTTGTATACTTGTTTCCCAAGATAAAAATTCTTTATATATACCTCCGGACGATTGGACCACCGCATCACGAAAATACCATATGTTCTTGTTTCGTGATGTTTTCTGACAGGTCTAGATCACTATGGCTCCACCAAGCTCTTCCAAGGACAAGTTCCATGAGAATGTCATCAACCCCTACCTACCGGAGGTGATGACACGCCCTCAAGCCTTTGATATGCGTGATGGGTGCTCCACATCCGGGATGTTTAAGGTCCCAAGAATACGGGGAGCGTGAAGACATGCTAAAGGCGTTGGAGCATGAGATCTTCAAGTGCCAATGGATGGTGGGGCGTGGACTTAGTGCCAACCACTCCTTGATCATAGAATTTACCCATGACCACAAGGTGGATGGCTTGTCCTTGAAGGACATCGTCTTCAACTTAAACAAGCAAATCCATTATCTCCAAGGCAAAATTTATGATCTTAAAAACAAAAAATTTGAGTATAAGGCAAGATGAGTATAGCTGCATGTTTCAGGGCTCCGGAGACTCGTGCATCTTCTTATGATGGTGAACCTATGCCGTGGAAACCGGAGGACAAGCCCACTCCTTCCTCACCACCACCATCAGCAAAGAAGGAGGCTTGAGTACACGGGTATGGGCACTCCCCTTGGCATTCGCCAAGCTTGGGGGAGGTGCCCCGATATCGTATCACCATCAGTTTTATTACCTTCACTAGTTTTTAGTTTAATCAATAGTTATTTCGTGATTTAGTTGAATAAAAGTTTAGTATGATTTATTTTTCGAGTGCTAGTTGCGTGATCTATCCATCTATGTAATCGAGTTGAGAGTTATCTAATAATACTAGTTTGATTGTTGACATCACCTTTGAGGTGAATAAGTTGGGATGTGAAACTATAAGCCCCTATCTTTGTATGTGCCTGGACTTGCTAAAAAGCTCCAACATGAGATCCTTCCTGAAAATAGGATGAATTGCAATTACATTGTTGACTGAGAATATAGTTTGTTAGTTTCAAGAAAGTTCATGCCTTAAACATTGATATTGTGATAAATTGTTACTTTCTCATAAGAAGTAATATGATAATAATTATTGTTATCGACACCTCTCCATCTAAATATGTGGACATGATTTTTGCTATTGTCTTTTGCTTGAGGACAAGCGAGTTCTAAACTTGGGGGAGTTGATACATCCATTTTGCATCATGTTATCTTACCGTTATTTATAGTGTTTTTTTAATATAACACTTTGGAGAGTAATTCTAATGCCTTTTCTTTCATAATATGCAAGGTTTATACAAACCGGGAGAATATAGGCACCTGGAATTCAGGACCTGAAAAAGCTATGTTAGAGATACCTATTCTGCACATCTCCAAAAGATAAAATTTTACTAAGATTTATTTTGGAATATATAAAAAATATTGGAGAAAAGAAATATTGGAGGAGGCCACCTAGGTGCCCACGAGGAACTTGGGCGCGCCCTGGTGGGTAGTCGGCCGCCTGTCCCACTTCTGGTGCCCATCTTCTAGTATATATGGTCATTTGCCATATAAAAATAAGGAGAATACTTTCAGTACATAGCGCCGCCATCTCGAGGCAGAACCTGGGCAGAAGCACTCAGCAGAGCGATTCCGCCAAGGATACTTCCCTTCGAGAGAGGGAAACTGAAGCCATCGTCACCACCAATGACCCTCTCATCATGGGAGGGATAATCTTCGTCGACATCTTCACCATCACCATCTCATTTCAAAACCCTAGTTCATCTCTTGTGTTCAATCTTTGTATCGAAACCTCAGATTCGCACGTGTGGGTGCCTAGTAGTGTTGATTACATCTTGTAGTTGATGCTAGCCGGTTTATTTGGTGGAAGATTATATGTTCGGATCCATTATGCTATTCAATAGCCCTCTAATCTTAAACATTAATATGTTTTGTGAGTAGTTAATTTTGTTCTTGAGGTCATGGCAGAAGTCTTATCATAAATAATCATGTGAGTTTGATATTCATTCAATATTTTGATGATATATGTTGTGATTCCCTTAGTGGTGTTATGTGAATGTTGACTACATGACACTTCACCATCTTTGGGCCAAAGGGAATGCATTGTGGAGTAGTTATTAGATGATGGGTTGCTAGAGTGAGATAAGCTTAAACCCTAGTTTATGCCCTAAGTATATAGATGCATTAAATAAATTAGAGATATTGTGATATCCATGTCCCAACATGGAAGAACCTGCAACTAGCAACGCTATAAGAGGGGCTGATCAAAGCGGTTATAGACAAACAACGGCTTGCTGGGATGGTGAAAAAGGTTAGATGTTGTTTCATAGCAATTTGGGAGGCCGGCGGACAGGTGTTAGCGATCGAGACATAGTGATAGCATCGAGACAACTAACAAATCAAAGATAGTAGTGATATCCAAGGTAATGGTCATCTTGCCTTAAATCCCGCTCGGAAGAAGATCGAGTCCATGAAGTAGATGAACAAGCATAGTCGAACGGATCATCACAATCGCAACGGAACCGAGAACTATCGAGAAGAAGAAAAACCGAAAAGAAGTAAATGACATGGTAAACAAACATAACATAACCATGACATAATGCACAACCAAGTATGATGCATGTCCAGTTTAGTGATTATGGCACGACAAGAGTGCAACAATCAAATTCTACACATTAAGCAAAGCTCAATATGCAACGAGATGCAACGAGTTGCATATTGACGAAACACCACATTCGAATATTTAGTTCAATCTCATTTATGCTACACATTAATATTAAATGTTGGTTAACATGGAAAGAGGTGAAGCATAATAAAACTACCTATCTAGGCAATTTAAATGAGGCCAGAAACAACAAACAACAATTCCGGAAAATCCCCATGTGCATATTTCAAATTTGCTATTGTTCTTCCTAAAACATATTTTATTGTTGTTAAATAGCAAAATAAAGTGCATCATATTAATCTACACATTTTATACCCCATTTACATATAAAGTTCATGTAATTCGGAGCTACGGTTAATTAGTTATGAAATAAACCATTTTCGCATGTCAATTATGCAAATTACTACAACCAGCAATTTTAAACATATTTATCATGGCTGAAAGTGGCATATAGCGGAGCTTTGGTGAGGAGAGGGGAGAAGCAGGGTGACGGAGACTCACGGGATCCCGCGGAAGAGGAGGTCCCTCGCGACGCTCGGGGCGGCGGCCATCCATGGGTGTGGCGGTACTGGACAAAGAGCGAGGCGAGGAGGCGAGAAAAAGGAGGAAGGGAAGAGAGGAAGCCGGCGGCGTGCCCTGGTGTCGGTGCACTGATGATCGGGCCCTTTAGTACCCCGTACTTGTGCACGGGCAGTTGTAGCCACACCCGCGGCAAGGCCAGCCGGGGATAGTTGGGTGCAAATACAAGGCGGCCAAGTTGGCATCCGAGCTAGTAATCAGAGATTAGAAGACACAATTGAGCCCCCCCCCCCCCGGCAATATCCTTGTTGGGATGGCTTGCAAAGCCCCGGCAAGGTCCTTGCCAGGATGATTTGGGAAGCACCAGCAAGACCATCACCCTTGAGGTTGAGAGCTCTGACACCATCGACAATGCCAAGACCAAGATCCAGGGGCATCTGTGTGGTGGCATGTAGATCTTTGTGAAGACCAGAAGGAAAGGTTCCCAGCAAGATTCTTGCCGGGGACATTTGTGAGGTAACGGCAATACCCTTGCCGGGGACATTCGCGAGGCCGCGGCAAGGTTATGCCGCCCTACCTCCACTCCAGCACAGTGACCAACCAGCCTGACAAGTACCTGCGTGGCGGCAAGCAGATCTTCGTGAAGATCCCTCCAGCGCTCCAACGCAGCGGCTAGCCAGTCAGCTTGGCATTGCATGCCTCATCATCCTGGGTGTGTGTCAAGACGGGGTGAGGCGGCGACGGACGGGACGAGCTCTATTACCGTCCCCGATAAAGTTAGGGGCACTTAACCAGTGCACTTAATGTGTTTGTCCTGAGACATCAGTGATAAGGATACATACTGTAGCAACCTTACACCTCATGTATGCATGTACGCCACTATGGTAGTCCATTGGTATAAAAGGAGGCCCAAGGCGATACGGGAGAAGACTTTTGGACTTTCGTCCCAGTTTGCATGCATAGCAGCTAGCGGAAGCTCAAGGACACTGAATATACACTCAAAGTAGGACTAGGGTTTCACGCTTCTCAGCAGCCCGAACCTAGTAAAAATCCTTCATGTTGATCGTTAGATCTGCTCTTTGTGCACTTCTCTGCCCTGCCAAACCGTAGAAGGGATCCACGTGATCCCGTAGGTGTCATTTCCATGACATATTTGGCACGCCAGTTAGCGCATCGTTTTCTTGATCACCATGTCTCCCAAGAGGAAGACGATCACGACGATCGGTTCATCTGCGGCCGATCCGCCCGTGCCAGCATGGACGAGCGATGGAGTGGGCACTGGTGGAGGTGAAGATGTTGAGAATCCATGACGTTCTGGTAATCGGAGCCAGGCGAGCGGTGTCGTCTGTGACCGCAACGAGGACCAGTGCGCCGCTGGGTCCAAGGATGGAGCCGTGCTGCCTACGGGCGGCGAAGCGACCTCCAAGACGCTCCTGCCGGCGCATGCGCCGTGGTCTTCCCAGGCCATGCGCGACGAGAAACGCCGCGACGCTGGTGACCGCGAGTGTCCCCACGGAAAGAGTCCTCAGCTTCATTCTCGAGATGCGCAAGGCCGACATGCACGCCAAGATGCTGGTGGACACGGCACACGGCCATGGAACCGTGACGGGGCTCCTTCTAATGCAGTTAGAAGTCGGAGAACCTCCCGTTTCTTCCCGCATGTCACTGCCACCTACACAAACCGAAGCATTGATGTGAGCCCAGCTACTCCTGGATTTCCCTCCCGCTGCAGAGAAGTAAGAGGAATGGAGAGCTTCTATCCAGAGCCTTATTGGTTTCATCAATAAGGATGGGAACCAAGACGTGGGTCCTTCACGGCGTCGGTCCACCGAGTCTATGCGTGTTAATGATGGAAGGATCGGAGGCGCTACAACCACGGTGCACTCTCCCCCACCACGACAGTAATGGTCACCAGCTCGGCGGGTCGATGCTCGCGATGATGTATCCACATTGTCATTCGATCCACGAGCTCGTTGCGACCAGTGTCAAGTTCTTCGGGAACGGGTCAAAGACGATGCTCGAACTACCATCGAGCGGCGGTGGGACGTGCGCTACCAATTTGATAAGCGTGTAGTGCCCACTGTAGATAGGCATGCGCCGCGGGTTTCTTGTGACTTACCTTACAAGGTGGGTCGTCCAGCTTTCACCCGTGAGCTGCTGCAATTCCAGTGGCCCACTTCTCGCACGTTCAAACAAGAGGTCCCGGAGAAATACGATGGCAAGACTCATTCATCCGAGTTCCTAAGCATTTACACGATCACGATGGAAGCCGCTGGGGCTCGAGACGGCAAGGTGCTCAGCAACTACTTCCCGTTGGTGATCAAGCCCAACATCAGGTCGTGCTTGATGCACCTGCCAGTAGATTCCATCTCCTCTTGTTTGGATCTGTGCCACGAGTTTGTTGGCGCCTTTACTAGAGGCCACCAAGATCCTGGCCAGGCAAGTGATTTACATGTCATCCCTCAGAAAGATGGCAAACTCTTGCGCAAATACATACATAGATTTAGTCGTGTGCAGTACAACATCCCAGATGTTCATCCTGCCGCTGCTATCAGTGCATTTCATTAGAATGTGCGCAACCGCAAGATGCTTGAAGAGCTGGTGATGAATAAGGTTAGGGATATTCCCGAACTTTATGTTTTGGCCGATAGATGTGCTCGGGCTAAAGAAGGAAGGAAGTACACTGGCGAAGATGCTGGCATGGGAACAGACTCCGAAGAGACGCTGTCGCCCCGGCAAAGAAGGGCCGACAACATAACAGGAAGCACAAAAGAAAAACCGTGCTTGTCGTCAAGGAATCCAGCAACCCCGGCACCGCCAAGAAGGCCAAGGTTGACAACCCCAGCAAGGAAGGTGCCGGGTGAGTCGCCTGCCAAGCCTTGGCGGTTGCCGACAAGCCAGAGGGCTCCGACAAGCAATATTGCAAGATCCATCGCACCAAAGGCCATGACCTCCAGAACTGCCGACAAGTTTAGCAGCTTGTGGAGAGGCAGAAAGCTGAATACGAAAGGCAAGATAAGGAAAAGGGTCAAGATGGTGTTGAGGGGTCCGGCAAGAAGCGTGGTGGCCGAGGAGGCCGCCGCGGCAAGGAAAAGCAATAGGAGAGGCCTGCTCGGGGCCGTGACAAGAAAGAGAGAGACGATTACCATGAAGAAGATGGCGAGTCTAGCAAGCATGAATTTCAAAAAACTACAGAGGCCAAGTGCATTGATGGTGGCACTTCGTTACATTCTTCTCACCACCGACTTAAACAGTGGGCGCGTGAGATTAATGCGACAGAGTCGTCGATCGATGCCAAGAAGCCAATGAGATGGTCCCACACAGCTATCATTTTTGACGCCAAGGATCACCCTGATCGCACAACTGTCATCGGGTGTTTATGTGGGGACCCCGACTTAGAAGTCGAGATCACCGAATGCACGTGTACAGTGATCCCAGAGATCAATGCTCACTGAAAACACAGAAGCTAAATAACAAGAGTCTTACGTCCAGACATACCGTCTTACACAAATTATGGCCATTATGGCCAAGTCTTACATAGATAAAGCCTCAAGGGCTGAATAGCAAATAACTCGAATAGCGGAAGTCTTCGATGATAAGTAGAACCCATGCCATCTGCCTTAACCCTACAGGCATTCTGACTGGGATAGCTTCCTAGTTTGCATGTTCGTATCCAAAGAACTCTTCTTCATATTCCTGTTCCTCCATGCCTGGCCAATTAAATAACCAGTGGCAAGCCAATGAGTACTTTGAATGTACTCGCAAGCAACCCATGATTTGGTTCGAAGTAACAATGCAATTGAACAATAATGAGCAATCTAGCAACGAGCTAGAATAAATATTCTACCATCAATTATATGCATCAATAATTGCACGTAACCTCGAGGACAGGTTCCCGATATCAACATGAATAGAATTCATCTAATCGAGTCAAGTCACCACCTTGACTCATCACACACACATACTTTCTCCGATATAGTAAAACTCTGGAAATAGTTTAAGTAGCACCACCCAACTGTCCATGACCGTGGACACGGCTATTCGAATAGTTTTGCACTCTGCAGAGGTTGCGCACATTACCCACAAGATCCGGGAAGCTTTTGTGTCACCCACGATCCCGCAGTACCTCAAGTACTCGGGGGAAGCACCCGGTCATTATCTTTCCTTAGACGACACTAACATAGGGTCCACTCGTTGGTACACGGCCCTCGAGTACAAACAATAGATCATGGGACTTGCCCTAATTTCAATGTCACGCGTACCCGAAGGGACCAATGGTGTGTCCGGTGCCCTGTAAAAACAGTCATGGTCGTCTATCCAAGCACGACCTCGTCCCGGGAAAGACCTCAAGTCATCCCGTCACTAGTAATGCGGGCACAATGCTAGTATCGGCCTAAGTAATCAATAACGCCCCGTCCCATAAGGGGTAGAGTGGTTGCACATAATTGGTTGGGACGGTAGTTACACATAAATCTAATCCATCATTTCACCCATGCACAAGATTTTTTACCGGCACATCACTTCTTCCTCAAGTGATGACCTAACTCGATATCACCCTCGGGCATTAGGGGCACCCAATGGGGTTTGTGAAAAGATTTCAACCACGAAGGTTTCATGACACACATGCATCACTAAACATCACTACTAACCATTTGCATGACATCTAGCACATAGCAAGATCATGAGTAAGCATGCATCATGTGGTGGTTCACAACTAGGTCACCATCGTAACTCTATACATCATGCAACCGGAAACAAACGGGTTCCGAAGAACACTAGTGTATCATGGTCAAAGGGCTGCTTGCCTGGATTGGCTTGGTCTTCAAAGTCTTCAAATCCTTCCCCACCTTCTTCTTCAGCAACCTCGTCAAATACGGTATCTAAACATCGCAAAATAACAACGGGAAAATAAGACCACAATAGAGACAGAAAAATCAAAGTGCTCAGAAAAAGTTTAACTTATTTTTATTAAATACTAGAGGGAAATCTAAGATGGCAAAAATTCTTAGTTGGAGTTTTGGAGTTTCAGAATGGGATCTAAGGATTTTTGAACAGAAGTTTTAATGTTCAAATATGAATTTCAATTTGAACAGAACAGAAAAGGTTCATGGATATGTGTGAAAGTGACACCATTAAATAGGTTGGAATTTTACAAGATTTTAGGAGTTGGAATTAATTCATTTGGTCAATTATTTATTTCTGTGAAATTATTTGAAATAATCACAGAAAAGAATAAAAGGAAAAGGCCCTGTGCCACTGGGCCAGAACGGCCACAGTGCACGGCCTAGGGCGAATATCCCACCGCATGGGCGCCAGCGCGCGCGTCAGGGTTTTTAAACCTGACAGGCGGGGCCCGGCGGTCAGTGGCTGAGAGGGGAGAGAGAGAGTGGTGAGGATGACAGACGGGGCCCGCCTGTCATCTTCAACCGTGCGGCCAAAGCGACGGCGAGCTCACCGGCGGCGATAGGGTGCACGGCGAGGTGAGCTACGGGCAGGAACGGGTTCGGCGAGGAGTCGCCGTTCCAGTGGTGGTGGTGCGGCTCGCCGAAGAGGCCTGGCTCGCCGGCGGCGAGGACTCGCGGCGGAGCAGCGTCGGTAGGTTCTTGGCTGGCTCGCTCCGGGCTGCAATAGAAGTGGAAGAAGGAGGGGAACGAGTCAGTGAGGTCTGCTGGCTCCAGAACGAGCGAGAGTTGGGGCGGAGAGGGGCTGTACTGCGATATCTCCGGTTGCCCGACGCGGTGGAGCTCTGGTCGATCCCGAGCACTAAGGCTCTCTAAGGGCGAATGGGTGGTGCTGGAGTGCTACTGGGAGTGTGGGGAGGCTGTTGGTGAAGAGAGGAGGGGCTCGGGGGCCCTATTTATAGGGGAACGGCGAGGTCCTGTGGACCTGTGCACCGGCGAGCTTCTGCTCGATGCCACAGTGCACGGGAGGCGATGGGATTGCGTCTGGCATGTTGCTGGACGAATTCTAAGGCGGAGGGAAGGAAGAGGGGGAGCGGGGGATGCTCCAGAGGGGGCGCGCGTGTGAGGCCGACGAGTGGAGCTTGCGGGCGGCCGGCGCGCGTGCGAGGGCGGTCACTGGAGGGAGGAGGAGGAGGGGGACAGCGCTGGGGGAGGTCGCAGACGTCGAGGCGCATCGTTTGGCGCGAGGGGGGAGCACGAGGTGGTCGGGGGCGCTGAATTGGGCGAAGCTACAGTGCGAGTGCGCACTGTAGCGCGCTCTGGAGCGTGCTAATTACATGCCATGGCATGCCATTGGCTCCCTGGGCGTGTCCGCCGTGTCTGGGGGGTCCAGCACGAAGTAATCAACCGAGCTGTGGTTTTGGATGCTCTGGATGATCAGTGAGAGAGGAGTGAAGCTGGTAAATGGGTAGAAATGGGCTGTCCAGCAAGGTGAATTGGGGTTTTCACCCCTCAATCATGGAGCTGTGGACATGGGGGAGTTACTAGAGGTAGAAGGTAACTTGGTGAAGCTGTGGTAGAAAGTTGAGGCAAAAGTAAATGGTAAAAGAGGTCAAGAAGATGATTTTGGTAAAGTAGCAGAAGGTTTTCGATCAAGTTTTGGACAAACAAATGATCTCCACTAGCCATGGCACTTAACAGGATTGAAGGTTATATGGAAATAGGGTGTTTCACCAAATTTGGGCTCATTTGAAGAAACTAGCCAATGTAACTTTGGTGAACCCTAGAAATCAACAGAAATGGCTTCATCTTGTTTAAGTCAAGCTAATCATCTCCCCTTGATGCACCACTTGGTGTAGTTTCATCATCTGGGGTATTGATCATGCCCACAAAGTTTGAAGCTCCAAGTAAAAAGTTGGTAATGTAAAGTTGTTCAAATTTGCATTTGAACAGAAATGGTTTTAGGGTATTCTGATCAAGTTACCCTACTCCAAATCTTATGCCATTTGGTCTAGATGCCTTATTAGGCCTTTCTAGCATGTGCACCAAGTTTGAGAGCATTAGGATAAGTTTGGCAATGTAAAGTTGCTCAAACTTCAGATATGGACATAATGGTTATGAAGGGTTTAGAGGATGTTATCTTGCTTCCCAAGGCATGGGGCTTGGCAAGATCATCAAATATGTCATATATGACATGATAGAATTTCCCTGGAATTTTTGGAGAATATTTCCTTTGTAAATATTTCAAAAGCTTGAAATATCCAGAAAGGGTTTTAGAGGGATTAGCCCATTATTTTGAACATGAACAAGTGTTGAAACTCTTATATATGGACAATATATGTCCTATGAGTCTCCCTGAATTTTGGCAAATATTTTTGAAATACGTAAATAATTTTTTCCTATTAAAGACAATTTCTGGCCTTAAGAAAATTCTTTTAAATAAAATAGGAAAATAACTTTTAAAATTATACTTTTGTGGTTTCTGGGAATCCTTTGACTACTAGGTCTCAAATATACTTTTTGAAATAATTTTCTCAGCCTAAATCAAGCACTTGAAGTGCAAACCTCAATTCAGGGTTTTTGGAATACTAAATTTTAAAAATACATTTTGGCCAAATTAATTTTATAAGAAAATACTATACTGCTAAAAACACTTGGTATGATCATTTGGGCAGAAGTTTTGGGTATGAAGATGAATTCTACAAGAGGTAATAGTTGACTTTAATGAGCACATGAAAAACCTATGAAGGAAAACTCAATTCCAAATAAAAGCCAAATGATGCCAAAAAAAATTGCTGGTCCAAATTTTCATGCTTCATTGATGCAAATGACATGTTACAAAATGCAGGGTGTGACAGACCTACCCCCTTTACAAGAATCTCGTCCCCGAGATTCCTAAACTAGGTCTTAAAAGAGATCGGGATACTCGGATCTAAGATAGTCTTCACGTTCCCAGGTTGCTTCTGCTTCCGTGTGGTTGCTCCACTAGACCTTGAAGTACTTGATGGTACGGCTTCGCGTCCGTCGTTCTGCTTCATCCAGAATGCGAATGGGCTTCTCGCGGTAGGTCAAATCAGGCTGCAGATCAATGGCTTGGTGATCAACATCCTTGTAGAGATCAGGCTTGTTCAGATCTTGGAGACATTTACGGAGTTGTGACACATGGAACACATTGTGCACATCGGATAGCTCAGGTGGTAGTTCCAACTAGTAAGCCACTTCTCCTCGTCGTGCAGTGATCTCAAAGGGTCCAATGAACCTTGGTGCGAGCTTCCCCTTGACGTGGAAACGCTTGGTTCCATTTAGAGCAGTTACCCGCAGGTATACATGATCCCCGACATGGAAACTCATGTCCCGACGGTGAGTGTCAGCATAGCTCTTCTGCCTTGACTTGGCTGCCTTCAAACCTTCTCTGACTAGTTGGACTTGCTCTTCTGCTTCACGAAGAATATTCGGTCCAAAGACTAGCCCTTCTCCAGTCTCTGACCAGTTGAGGGGTGTGCGACATCTGCGTCCGTACAATGCCTCAAATGGTGCCATCTGAAGGCTCGACTGATAACTGTTGTTATAGGAGAACTCGGCAAAAGGGAGACAATCTTCCCACTTGGCTCCATATGCCAAGACACAGGCTCGGAGCATGTCTTCGAGAATTTGATTTACTCGTTCTGTCTGAACTCCGGTCTGTGGGTGGAAAGCCGTGCTGAAAGACAATTTGGTTCCCAAGGCTTCTTGGAACTTCTTCCAGAACCTTGAGGTGAACTGGGTTCCTCGATCTGACACAATATCCTTGGGAACGCTGTGAAGACTTACGATTCTGTCGATGTTGAGAGCTGCCAGCCGGCAGTCATCATAAGTAGTCTTGATAGGAATGAAATGGGCCACCTTGGTCAAATAGTCGACTATGACCCAGATAGAGTCATGTCCTATATTTGACCTTGGTAATCCAATGATGAAGTCCATTCCGACTTTGTCCCACTTCCACTCGGGAACTTTGAGTGGTTGGAGAAATCCAGCGGGTCGCTGATATTCAGCCTTGACCCTTTGGCACACATCACACTTTGCAACATAGGTTGCAATCTCTCTTTTCATCCCGTGCCACCAGAATCGTTCCTTCAAGTCTTGATACATCTTGGTTCCTCCAGGGTGGATGGAATACGGAGTGTCGTGGGCTTCTTGCAGGATCAGGTTCTTCAACTCCATCTGGTTTGGTACGCAGATGCGGCCTTTGTACCAAACAATCCCGTGCTCGTCTTTAGAGAATCATGGGGTCTTGCCTAGCTTCATCTTCTTCTTGATGCCTTCAATGCTTGCGTGCCCACCTTGTGCCTTCTTGACTTCATCCATCAGGGTTGGTTTGACTTTCAAATGATCCAGAAATCTAGGGGTGACCAATTCCAAACTAAATTGTTCGAGTTCCTTAAACAAGGCTGGCTGCCTCTCTTGAATAATGGCATTCAAAGATCAAGCCTTCCTGCTTAAGGCATCGGCCACCACGTTAGCCTTCCCGGGGTGATATTGAACACTGAGGTCATAGTCTTTGATGAGTTCCAACCATCTTCGCTGCCTCATGTTCAATTCCTTTTGGGTGAAAATCTACTTCAGACTTTTGTGGTTCGTGTATATCTCACACCGTTTCCCTAGGAGGTAATGCCGCCATGTCTTCAAGGCATGAACTACTGGTGCTAACTGAAGATCATGAGTAGCGTAGTTCTCTTCATGAGGTCGTAGCTGCCTGGAGAGGTAAGCTATGACTCGGATTCTTGCCACAGAATTCTTCCCAATCCGGTTCGAGAGGCATCACAATATCTCACGAACTCCTTGTGAATATCAGGTTTTGCCAGAACTGGGGCGGTGGTCAACCTCTTCTTGAGCTCGTGGAAGCTCTCTTTGCATTTTGGCGTCCACTCGAACTTCTTCTCCTTCTTGAGGAGCTCAGTCATTGGCCGGGCAATGCTAGAAAATCCTTCCATGAATTTTCGATAATAGCCCGCAAGTCTGAGGAAGCTTCTGACTTCCTTGACGGTCGTTGGAGATTGCCATTGGGTCACAGCTTCGATCTTTGTGGGATCAACTGATAATCCTTCTTCGGTCAAGACATGACCTAAGAATCCAACTTTATGCAGCCATAACTCACACTTGCTGAATTTAGCGTATAGTTGGTGCTCCCGAAGCTTGTCTAGGACCATCCACAAATGTTGCTCGTGCTCTTCCTCCGTCTTCGAGAAGACAAGAATGTCATCGATGAAGACAACAACAAACTTGTCCAAGTATTCCATGAAGACTTTATTCATGATATACATGAAGTAAGCTGGGGCATTGGTTAACCCAAAGGACATGACCGTGCACTCATACAGGGCATATCTGGTTATGAATGCCGCCTTCGGAATATCTTGGGGTCTGATCTTCAGCTGGTAGTACCCAGATCTGAGGTCGATCTTGGAGAACACCTTGGCTCCGCTGAGCTGATCAAACAGATCTTCAATCTTGGGAATTGGATATTTGTTCTTGATTGTAACTTCATTGAGGGAACGATAGTCAATGCATAGGCGGATGGTACCGTCCCTCTTTGCCACAAACAGAACAGGTGATTCCCAAGGGGAGGCACTCGGGCGGATAAATCCCTTCCTCAGCTGCTCTTCCAGTTGTTTCTTCAACTCAGCTAATTCTTCTGTCCCCATTCCATAAGGCTTCTTATAGATGGGCCCTGCCCCGGGCACGAGCTCGATGATGAACTCAATGTCACGGTCAGGGGGCATTCCCGGTAGTTCATCCGGAAAGACATCAGGGTACTCGCATACCACCGGTACTTGCTCTAGCCCAACTTCAGACAGACATTTGACTTGAGCGGCTTGAGCGGAAGAGGAGTTGGAAGCAAACTTAACTTCGACTCCTTGGTCATTGGTCACAATGACTGTCCGATTGGCACAGTCTAACAAGCCTTGGTGCTTGCTGAGCCAATTCATGCCTAGGATCACATCCAAGCCTTGTGATCTCAGGACGATGAGGTCTGCTAGGAAATCTACACCGTTAATGGTAATACCGACTCCCTTACAGCCTATCTTGGCTCTCATCTCTGCTCCGGGGGTTTGTACCACCATGGGGTTATTCAGGGGTGTAGGGGTCATGCCACTTTTTAATGCAAATCTTTGAGTGACAAATGAATGCGTGGCTCCAGAATCAAACAAGAAAATTGCAGGTGCTGAGTTGACAAGGAACGTACCCAGCACGACGTCCGGGTGTTCCTGGGCTTCTTCAGCAGTGACGTGATTCACACACCCCTTCCCATGGTTAGGCGGGTTGCGAGGAGCTGGATTCCTTGGTGGCATCCCGCGGCCTTGTCCTGGGTTCTGCGCATTGGGGCGCGGGGCATCAGGCTTCTTGTTGGGGCATACCCTTGAGCTGTGTCCTGACTGACCACATCCAAAGCAAGTGACTTGGTTTGGATTGTTGATCTTGTTGCCACCACTGTTATTGGGGTTGAATGCTGGCCTTGGGTTGGCATACTGCTGAGGCTGAAAGTTGGTGCGAGGTGCAGGAGCTCTTGATTGCTGATAGGTTGGCTTGGCCGGGGCCGACTGCCACAGACGAGGCTTCTGGTTGTTGGAACTTCCCTTGCTGACCATCTTGCGCTTGCGAGTGTCTTCCAAAGCATGCCGCTTGTCTTCAAGCATGAGTGCTTTGTTCACTAGGTCAGGGAAGGTCGGGCAGTCGCACACGACAAGCGAGTATTGCAGAGTCTGATTGAGCCCTTCCATGAAGCGCTCCCTTTTTGCAGCATCAGTGCTGACATCTTCAGGGGCATATCTTGACAGAACACTGAACTTCTGCATGTACTCCTTGACAGTGCCACTTCCTTGCTTCAGGGCTCGGAACTCACGCTTTTTAATAGCCATGATCCTGGAAGGAATGTGGGCTTTGCGGAATTCTGCCTTGAAGTTGTCCCAAGTGATGTCTTGTCCAGCATGCATGACCTTGAAACCATCCCACCAAGCTCTAGCAGTCCCCCTGAGGCAGTGGGATGCATAAGCCACCTTCTCGCGGTCTTCGGTGCATCCGACTAGTTCCAGCAAGTCCTCAATGGTGCGGACCCAGTCGTCTACATCCAGGGGTTCAGCAGTCTCGATGAAAGTTGGCGGTGCATGCTTCTTGAACTCTGCCAACGTGGAACGTCCATTGCCATTCCCCGCCGGCTGGTGGTTGTTGGTGACAGCTTGAGCAATCAACTGAAGTGCTGCAGTGTTGGCTTGGCGTTCCTCTCGGAAAGCTTGGAGAAGCTGAGCCATGTCCATGTTGGGAGGAGGTGGTGGTGGTGCTTGGTCGTTGGTTTGGTCATGGCCTGCCTCCGACTAAGCGGATGCTCCAGCTTCAGGCTGCTGGGTAGAGGTACCAGTACGAGTTACAACAGGCATCCAGTTGGAGCGGTAAAAGGTCTCATGACTTGGAAGAGGGAAAGCAAGATAGATGGGTGACTAGTAAGGGGGTGGGTGTGACACTAATCAAATCATGCAAGGGCCGAAAGGGCCAAACACATTCATTAAAATCCAAACGGGTGATGCAGTCGTTTACATGTTCCCGAAGGAAGAATACGACATACATCCAAACACAACGAAAGCAAACACTAGTTGGTTTCATATGAACCATACAAGGACTCGACTGCGCATAGGGGTTACACGACCTATCCTACCGTAGAGGTCACAAACTGGCATATCCGAGTAGCGAATAATGCCTAAGCGGCGGAATGCTCGGTCGTGTATTCCGGCTCTTCTGGTTCTTCCTCCTTGTCTTCATCTGTCTGGGCCCCCTTGTCACTTGAGGGCGTGGGGGAGTGGAGGAGTTGGATACGACGGTGCTTTGTCGGTGGTGCAGGGAAAAGCTTGCGATATTCCCTTGCCGTCATCCGGCATCGCCGAGGTGGTTCTTCATCCTTGGAAGATACATCTTCGGAGGGCCTTCCGCCTCGGTACGCGATAGCGGATTGTCCTGGAGGCGCACCTTCCTTCTTGATTCTCTCCGTCTTCTCTTGTGCTTGACGAAGAAGTGCCTTGGTCTTTTGAAGTTCTTCTCGGAGCTTCATCGATTCCGAGGCCAAGTCTTGTGCCAAGCTGTCGGCACATAGACTGATGTAGGTCTGGAATCGAAGCGGGAGTCCTTCCTTCAGTGGAGGGGCTAGTGCGCTGCTTTCATCTTTACCTTCCTTCCGGTAAGGCAAGAAGCGGGTTGTCATCTTGGCTGCCATCTCCGGAAGAAGCTTGCGGAGAAGGGTTAGTGCCTTGAGTGCAGCAGCCTCGACACCGAGAGGTAGTGTTGCCATCTAGGGTCCCTCAAAGAACCAACTTGCGGGAGGATCGTTTGCCTTCACGATCACTTCCACATGGTACTCCACCTCAGTGTCGCTAACCCAATGCTCAAGGTAGCTGAGAATGGGCGCTCGGTGGAACTGGCACTCCTGGAGGCTATCCTTGAGAAGCAAGGGAAACCCAGTGGTCAGGTGCTCTTCAGGTATAGCGGCCATCTACAAAGGTGGAATAGGAGAGGTTAATAAGGTGATGAAATCTCAGGTTGGTAAGGTTTAGAAAAGAAGAGAGGTTCAGAAGGTTTTTGGAAAGGGGTCTCATCTCACTAACGCCCATGCTAACTAAGGCTTCCTACAGTCAGGATGGCTCTGATACCAGCTCTGTGGGGACCCCGACTTAGAAGTCGAGATCACCGAATGCACGTGTACAGTGATCCCAGAGATCAATGCTCACTGAACACACAGAAGCTAAATAACAAGAGTCTTACATCCAGACATACCGTCTTACACAAATTATGGCCATTATGGCCAAGTCTTTCATAGATAAAGCCTCAAGGGCTGAATAGCAAATAACTCGAATAGCGAAAGTCTTCGATGATAAGTAGAACCCATGCCATCTGCCTTAACCCTACAGGCATTCTGACTGGGATAGCTTCCTAGTTTGCATGTTCGTCTCCAAAGAACTCTTCTTCATATTCCTGTTACTCCATGCCTGGCCAATTAAATAACCAGTGGCAAGCCAATGAGTACTTTGAATGTACTCGCAAGCAACCCATGATTTGGTTCGAAGACAATGCAATTAAACAATAATGAGCAATCTAGCAACGAGCTATAATAAATATTCTACCATCAAGTATATGCATCAATAATTGCACGTAACCTCGAGGACAGGTTACCGATATCAACATGAATAGAATTCATCTCATCGAGTCAAGTCACCACCTTGACTCATCACACACACATACTTTCTCCGATGTAGTAAAACTCTAGACATAGTTTAAGTAGCACCACCCAACTGTCCATGACCGTGGACACGGCTATTCGAATAGTTTTACACTCTGCAGAGGTTGCGCACATTACCCACAAGATCCGAGAAGCTTTCGTGTCACCCACGATCCCGCAGTACCTCAAGTACTCGGGGGAAGCACCCGGTCATTATCTTTCCTTAGACGACACTAACATAGGGCACACTCGTTGGTACACGGCCCTCAAGTACAAACAATAGATCGTGGGACTTGCCGTAAATTCAATGTCACGCATACCCGAAGGGACCAACGGTGTGTCCGGTGCCCTGTAAAAACAGTCATGGTCGTCTATCCAAGCACGACCCCGTCCCGGGAAAGACCTCAAGTCTTCCCGTCACTAGTAATGCGGGCACCATGCTAGTATTGGCCTAAGTAATCAATAACGCCCCGTCCCATAAGGGGTAGACTGGTTGCACATAATTGGTTGGGACTTTAGTCACACATAAATCTAATCCATCATTTCACCTATGCACAAGATTTTTTACCGGCACATCACTTCTTCCTCAAGTGATGACCTAACTCGATATCACCCTCGGGCATTAGGGGCACCCGATGGGGTTTGTGAAAAGATTTCAACCACGAAGGTTTCATGACACACATGCATCACTAAACATCACTACTAACCATTGGCATGACATCTAGCACATAGCAAGATCATGAGTAAGCATGCATCATGTGGTGGTTCACAACTAGGTCACCACCGTAACTCTAATCATCATGCAACCAGAAACAAACGGGTTCCGAAGAACACAAGTGTATCATGGTCAAAGGGCTGCTTGCCTGGATTGGCTTGGTCTTCAAAGTCTTCAAATCCTTCCCCACCTTCTTCTTCAGCAACCTCGTCAAATACGGTATCTAAACGTCGCAAAATAACAACGGGAAAATAAGACCACAATAGAGACAGAAAAATCAAAGTGCTCAGAAAAATGTCAACTTATTTTTGTTAAATACTAGAGGGAAATCTAAGATGGAAAAAATTCTTAGTTGGAGTTTTGGAGTTGCAGAATGGGATCTAAGGATTTTTGAACAGATGTTTTAATGTTCAAATATGAATTTAAATTTGAACAGAACAGAAAAGGTTCATGGATATGTGTGAAAGTGACACCATTAAATAGGTGGAATTTTACAAGATTTTAGGAGTTGAAATTAATTCATTTGGACAATTATTTATTTCTGTGAAATTATTTGAAATAATCACAGAAAACAATAAAAGGAAAAGGCCCTATGCCACTGGGCTAGAACGGCCACAGTGCACGGCCCAGGGCGAATAGCCCATCGCACGGGCGGTAGCGCGCGCGCATCAGGGTTTTTAAACCTGACGGGCGGGGCCCGGCGGTCAGTGGCTGAGAGGGGAGAGGGAGAGTGGTGAGGATGATAGGGGGCCCGCCTGTCATCTTCAACCTTGCGGCCAAAGCGATGGCGAGCTCACCGGCGGCGATAGGGTGCACGGCGTGGTGAGCTACGGGCAGGAACGGGTTCAGCGAGGAGTCGCCATTCTAGTGGTGGTGGTGCGGCTCGCCGGAGAGGCTTGGCTCGCCTGCGGCGAGGACTCGCGGCGGAGCAGCATCGGGAGGTTCTTGGCTGGCTCGCTCCGGGCTGCAATAGATGTGGAAGAAGGAGGGGAACGAGTCAGTGAGGTCTGCTGGCTCCAGATCGAGCGAGAGTTGGGGCGGAGAGGGGCTGTACTGCGAGATCTCCGGTTGCCCGACGCGGCGGAGCTCCGGTCGATCCCGAGCACTAAGGCTCTCTCAGGGCGAATGGGTGGTGCTGGAGTGCTACTGGGAGTGTGGGGAGGCTGTTGGTGAAGAGAGGGGGGGCTCGGGGGCCCTATTTATAGGGGAACGGCGAGGTCCCGTGGACCTGTGCGCCGGTGAGCTTCTGCTCGACGCCACAGTGCACGGGAGGTGATGGGATTGCGTCTGGGGTGTTGCTGGACGAATTCCAGGGTGGAGGGAAGGAAGAGGGGGAGCGGGGGATGCTCCAGAGGGCGCGCACATGTGAGGCCGACGAGTGGAGCTTGCGGGCAGCCGGCGCGCGTGCGAGGGCGGTCACTGGAGTGAGGAGGAGGAGGGGGACAACACCGGGGGAGGTCGCAGATGTCGAGGCGCATCGTTTGGCGCGAGGGGGAGCACGAGGTGGTCGGGGCGCTGGATTGGGCGAAGCTACAGTGCGGGTGCGCACTGTAGCGCGCTCTGGAGTGTGCTAATTGCATGCCTATCGATCAAGTACATGCCAGCTCTATCAGCTGTTGACTGCAGATGTCCCTACTCCGCTTCTTGACAAGGAACATACTGTACGTACTAAATACAGAATAACAAAAGAGGAACATGTTAAAGAACAAAAGAGGAAGCATATTCTTGAGGTTCCGCTTAATTGCATACAATGTTGGTTGCCCACCCATGATGAATCACAACGCCCAAAGAAATGCAATTCCATGATCTCTCTCTATATGTGGCAATTTTGAACAAGAGTCATTAGGATCATATTCTAAACAAGAGTAAACAGGTGGGGAGCGTATGAGTTTCATTGCATCCAGAATGGCGCTCAATGCCTTGGTGCCAATTTTCTAAGTCATTGTGGTGTTTAGCTTCAGGATTGGACTGCTGCTAGTGTGACACAAAGCAGCTACACAGATCATAGTGTAGATATAACGGGAAAACTGTAAGCATCAGAGTAAAATCAGCAAAGTGGAACTTGCTGGAATATATGTGCTAGTATTGCCGGTACGGCTAGAAAGGCTTCGGATACCAGCTCTCTTCAACTGAAGGTGTGGTACTGTTAATATCAATGTAACTCTCAAAGGCGACACAACTCCCCGCATTTCCTTTCTATTCTTATAGGATTCAAGTGGGCAGGCCACTACAAATCCTATTCCCATGTTTACAAAATCCTACGAATCAAAGAGGCCCGAAGAGTTCAAAGTGTCCATACCAACCGATCGTATAGACATCTACACTGCAAATGTCCCTTCTCATCTTCACTACAAGGAACATAATGTACTACTATCATACTCCCTCCGTTCCAAAATATAAGTCTTGGTAGAGATTTCCACTATGGATCACATACAGATGTATCCAGATACATTTTAGAGTGTAAATTCACTCATTTTTCTCCATATTTAGTCCATGGTGGAATATATACAAAGACTTGTATTTAGGAACGGAGAGATTACTTATTAAAGAAGAACGGAAGAGGAACATGCTAAAGAAGAGCAAGCAGATTTTGGATAATAAAATGTTCGTTGTGCAGTGCCCACACATGATGAACCAGAGCGCATTAAGAAAGCAACTCCATGTTGTCTCTCTATATGTGGTGCACGTGCTTTTTTGAAAGTAAAATAGGAACATTAGCTTACCAATTAAATGTTATATGTTTTAGTAATATCAGAATCATATCAGATTCGTACTTGAGCAACAAGTTTGGAATTATTAGTGGCACGTTGTTTAGCTTGATAGATTCAGGAGCAGTGCTAAGCAGGTACGATGATGGTACTGAATATAAAGGCATGTCTGCATGCAAGTCGCGTGACTTTTATCATTTGGGTCAGTCGACCATTTTAGGCGGTTGGATGAAGATCCTACGTCTCCTAACCCTTCTTCTTCCTTGTCTCTGATTCTTCCCATACAGAACATCGCATGGGCAGCCGGCCGGACCATCGGCCCCCACCGCCAGTGTTCCTCCGCCACCCCCACCCCCACCCCCGCCCCCACCCGCGTCGAGTTTTCTTCGTTGGGCGAGGCCCCACCACCGCCCCCACAACCAAAGTCCCCACCCGAGCCCCTTCGTTCGCACCGGCAAACTCCGGTGAGCTCTGAAAAATCGATTGACCCAATTTTGAAATTTAGTCTACTGTGATTTAATTAGTGTGGAATATAGAATGGGAAAACCATAAGCATTGGGAGTATAGTGTAGAGCGTGCCATGGCGGATCTGAAGGTGCAAACCGGACAAAGGCAACTTCGCAACCAATGTTTGCTCTCAACTAGCAAGTAAGTGATGAACAAGAAATCAGAGTAAAGCAGTGGCGATCTATTTTCTTGCTGTGATAAATAAGTTGAGCAGATACGAAAGAGTACCGCCTCTAGTGTGGTGCCGTGTATGCATCTGCTGAGAATTTGACGGTGCTGCGGTAGCGATGGCTGTCGGCGGCGTGGAAGCAGATCTAGGAGGGTAGACGGTGGCGGTGGGGCGCGATGGACGGGACGGTCGTAGGAGCGGCACCGGCAAGGTGGACGACAGCGGGGATGAAGCGAGAGGACGGGATGCAAGGATCTCGGTCCGAAGCCGTGGATGAGAGAGGTCGATCTCTTGTAATGTACGGCGGCGTCGGGGTATGAGCTTCGGCATGGTGGAGGAGGATGGCGGTGGATGGGGTGGAGGACGGAGGAAGCTGGGGTGGAGATGGTTTTTTGGCGCCCATGGAGTACGAATGGGGAAATGGAGGTGGAGAGGAAGGGGGAACCATGTCTGCAGGGCGCGCTTGTCTCAAATGCGAGGAAATTTACGAACTTGGCCCCCGTTTCAAATTTCCTACATCACAGCAATATTAGTCTGTTCGGGATAGGACGGTAATCTCGCATACACCAAATATTTGCCGATGAGAGTTTGTTTTTGGCGCCCACCGTGTATGAATGGGGAGGGGGTCGATTTCGGCCGAGGACACACTGTGTTTTGGCGCCCACCGTGTATGAATCCGGGTGAGAGGCGGACATTTGAGTGGAATTACAAACCTACCCCTATCGAAACCTATAGAAATCGAGCAGATAGGCTTTGCGTGGCAGGGATAGGCACTGGTAATTTCCATCTCACAGATTTGGTTTCGGGCGCGCTTCGTTCAAATTTTGCAGAGTGCACGTTTACCATGCCAACTCAATTTGAATCCCATTTGTATTATATTTTTTCAGGCGGGATCCATTTTCGATTAGAATAAAATTCTATATACATCATTTTTTATATATACTTTCAAAAGGACAACACCCTTTATACATAAATATGGTTTACAAATGGCATGATCTCAGATTCGTCAGGTTGTATCCATCAATTTGGATTTTCAAATATTTGAAACCACTTTATGTTGAAATCCAATGTATGCATTCCTTGCTAACTGTCTCCAATTTATGTGTGTTTCATGCGGTTTTTTTTTACTTCTCAAACATGTATAATGTGTTTCACACATGCAACATATAGTGTAATCCTGTTTAGACATTAATTGCATACAAACCATGCATTGTTTCTAATTAAAGAATCTATGGATTACCAATATTGATAAACTATATAACATTACACGTGTCCCCAAATTTAAATGAATATGCATGTTTGATACACCAATTTGCGTTATGATAATATCGATGTCGTGATCTCCCGTTTAAATATTTGAATCCCATTTAATCCAGATATTCGTCTCATATAACTATCACTCATGCTTATATAGGACTATCTCTCTCAGGTATCTCTCGTGCTACCTGTATGTCGACAATGATCTTTTATCTTCGTAACACACTGACGGTACTCTCTCCCTCGTCCTTCATAACTCTATCTCTCTCTGAGTATATCTCGCTCCCTGCTATGTGCCTCTAACTATGATTCTCCATGTGGAATCTCTTTCTCTCACACAAATACAATACTTTGTCTTCTGGGGTCTCATTTCTCTCTACTATTCCCATGTGTGCCACTCGCACACCACTCATACAGAGATGTCTTTCGCTCCTTAGGTATGAGAACCTACGACTCTTTCTCTTAAATATCTCTTTCTCACACACAAACACAAACTTTGTCTCCCAGGGTCTCATATTTCTCGAGTGTTCTCTTGTATGTCGCTCACACACACTCTCTCTACCTAGAGATATCTTGCGTTCCCTCATATGTTTCTCTAGCTATCACTCTCGTTTTGAAATACTCTCTCTCGCGCGGACAAAAACTCCGTCTCTCGGGATCTCATTTCTCTCCGATATTTGTTTGTATGTGAGTCACACGCACCCTTTCATCATCTCTCTCACACCCACACCCATAACTCAGCCTTCTAATCCACTCGACTCCTATCTCTAATGCACACTAGCTAGCATCTTTATCTTTCTATTTATTTGTTTCTCCATCAACCTTCTTTCATTTATAGGTTGATCTCGTTTGCACAATCTTTGTGCCTCACTCCCTCTGCTCGCCATAGATGCATGCTCTAGCCCACGCCACTATCTCTTAAAGACAAAAACACATGCTCAATTGTTGGGCCTTCTTCCCTGCATTCTCGCATGCATGCATATTGTCATACTGATCCGTCTCTCCCATGTCGTTGATGTTAGCTTATGACTTATGTCTTCTTTCTTTTATCTCGATCATGCGCACGCGCACACACACACACATCCCATGTATACATGTATACCTCTCACACATGCACATTGAAGGTATCTATGTCTCCATACATAGTTAATTACCCTCAACCCTAACGCCACATTGAATCGTTCTCTTCTTTTGTGCACATAACTTCCGCCTGGATGGGTAAAACACACACTCACACTTAACAATCTCCTTGTAGCTACCCCCCCCTCTCACTCTTCCCCTATATCCCCGAAACCAATAAGACCATCCCTTCGTTTAATTCCCGCCTACATGCACCATCGATATATAGTAGTCTTCCTCGGTGTCTCTCGAACAAACACGTTATCTCGATGTCGACTACTCTCAAGCGCACACACCTTCTCTTCCCTCTCTACGGGCATTTTCTCTCTCGCACCCCATTGTTGGTGGCCTCTTCCACACACATCACCTCTCTATGATGAAGCCATGCACACTTAAATTACATCCGCCACCGAGGACCCCGCGACACACACACACACACATACACACACATGCACGCACGCATGCACCCACCCACCCACCCA
>LR738709.1:162615820-162646243 GCA_902687465.1 Secale cereale
ACACACACACACACACACACACACCAGTTACGTGACGCCCACTTAAGCAGACACGTATGTTACAATTTGTGCACCCGCGGGTACATGCAATGATGCGCATTTATTTAAGCCGGACGGCGAACCCAAACAGTAGTTGCATTCATTCCCCTCCCGCCGCCTCTTCTCTGGTCGCCGTCACACGAAAGCCAAGAAATATGGTGATAGCGTGGGTTAGCCATGTACTAGTATGATGTAACTACACTAGGCTGCCGTGTTTCGTACTCTTCCAATCCACTGTGGAGATGATTGGTTGATTTTATATCGCTGAATAATATAAAATATTATGAGTGCAGACGCTCCACCCCGAGGTTCCTTGCTCCTTCTCGGTCGTCGGGAATCTATGTTCTTGCACCGTATTTGTTTTACGTGAGCTTTGTTCATCATTTTGCCAACACGCGACACATATAGCATCAAGGTGCACGTCTCATGCAAAGATCGTTCCATCTATATGGAGAACACATGGGACGGGAACTACGAGACGGACATGTACCCAGGAGTGGACGTGCGAACCTGTGTAACGTAGCGTAGTAAGTGAAGTAGAAAGGCACAAATAGTATGAACATGCGTGGCATATAGGCATTTGTCTCTTACTACCACTAAATGTTGTACGTGCAATGCCCGGTGATGTTATGGAGTACGTGACTAAGTACTCTACTACTACTATATTAATTGGAGGCACATATAAGGTTTTATATTTGTTTACGTGTATGCCTCGAGACCTTCCAACTAGCGTGTCTTTCTCTCCTGGTCGCACTTTGTATGGTTCATACCACTAGTACAGTTGTACTACTACGTGTGGTCTCCGACCCAGAAGTGGAGACGCTCTACCACGATGTTCATGTCCCACTCCTTTTGTTGACGTGTGCAACATGCAGCACGTGCCGTGTGTTTGGCACTCCTTCGTCGCAAGAGTTGAAACACTAGCATTCATTAGAAATAAAAAATAAATATAAATCACCAGTGATATACCACACCGTTTCCTTGCTACTCGATATTGGAAAGAATACTTCCACTCGCCGACATGTGGGATGTTGACCATCCTGGTCCAGTTGACATGCCCGCAGAACTCCAAGGGAGAGTCACCCCGATCGTCGCGTCGTAGTAATTACTAATGAGCTGTCAAATCACAGGCCCAACATTACCCACTGTGAAGTTGCTCGAGCAAAGGAACCATCATGACTTCGTTGAATTCTGCTTCTTGAAGAAAATGACTGTACCAGCAGTACTACTAGCTACAGTAGTTACTCCAGCAGAGGCCTCCTTTGGTTCATATAGGATAGGAATTCTATAGGAATATGAAAATCATAGGAAGTGAGATGACATGCATCTCAATTCCTATAGAGAAAGAGATGCCATTTGAAGCATAGGATAGGAATTTTTCCATTGAGTCTAGGCTAATGTACTGGTAATTTCCTCTAAAAACTACAGTAGTAACTAGTAGTACTGTTACATGCTCGTAATTAATTAAACAAACGTATAGGCGACACAGACACACACATACTAACTACTAGTACTACTACTTCTCACATGCAGGCCAGACGACGTCGTTCTCCTTCCCAGCTTTGTCAGCGACACCCCACCGTGCTTGGATCTCCACCGACCTCTCCGCAGCAGCGCATGCGTCCTCTTTTTTCTTGTGGGGGCGGGCCTCTCTTTTCTTGCAATTTTTCTGACGTTTGCGCTCCCTCTTTGCGGCTTTGGCCGCCTCTTGCTCTACCGCCCATTCTTCTTGGCAGCTTCAAATTCCGCCCACACAGGTGTGAGGTCACGAGCGGCGATGAACTCGGCACGGCAGGATGCCATCGCTTGCCTACCAATCTGTGTGCGGTCGTGGGCGGCGAGGAACTCGGCGCGGCGGGATGTCATCGCTTCCTTACCAGTTAGTGTGCAGCGCGGTGGCATGAACGACGCTTGGTGACAGCTCTAGGGTGGAGTGGCCGGACAACCGTAAAGTGCATTGCTTTGTCAAGAGCTCAAGGACAGAAGATGAAGGAAATTTGGATTCCCCTTCAACCCTGGTCATTTTTTATGGAGTAAAATGCATTGGCGGTCATTGAACTTGTCTTGATAGCTCACTTTGATCATTGTATACGAGATATGGTGATTATACAGCCACTGACTCAGCGTATAGCTCCGTATTTGTCTGGTTGACTAGTCAAACAGTCCGCATGCGCCTCATCAGCTCGTGTTCTTTATCTATCTATCTATGTGGGCCTACCTGTCAGTGGAGAAAGAAATAAAAACCAAAATTATGCGTATGTGACATTACTGTTTTGACGTTTGCTGGAGGCCTCCGCGAACACCGAGCATGTATTCACCTGGCTCAACACCAACGGTCATACTCGTGACTCGGCGCCTTGCTCCTGTATATCGTCCATCACACCGACAATCTATAAAACAGCCTAGCTAGAGAGGGTACTATGGTGCGGAGTACTCCATATACTATCAAGAGCAACCGATCATAGTGCCACTGCACACAAGTGTGTGTCTGATCGATTCATCCATTATTCGTAAGTTATGTATGTTTGTGTGGTGGTCGTCGAATGCTAGCTGGCGACAAGAGCGGTTGCATGGACGCCTGGTTGTCAATACGTGCCGCATACACTTCAAAGGATCGTCATCTATGAGTTCACATTTTCCCACCACGTCAGCGTCTGACCGCCCTGGCCTACCGAAACCCCTACCATCGCTAGTGCGCGCTTCCCGCCTGAAACGATCGCCGTCTCTCCAGAACGTCAATGCCGCATTCACCGGCCTTAAGAGCAGGTGCAGTTGGTGTGTCACTGACATGCGGGCCTGATGCCCGTTGGGCCCACATGTTAGTGAGACAACACACCTGCGGTTAAGTCACTGAAGCAGGGTCCGCATTCACGCCCGATGCGACCTCTCACTGGCACCGGCATTGCACTAGCGTGATGGCCGAGAGAGCGCCACCCGCGCAGCATCCCGGTGCAAGCGACTGCTCCGCGTTAATGACACCACGGGTGCCGACGAACCTACTCCGGTGCCAGCCGTCCATCCGTCTGCCGCGGCTCATTGCCATTCTCCCGCTATATTAACTTGAGCCCCAGCTCCCAGCCATAGCCAAAGACCCACACTCATTCTCCTCTGGTCCCTTCCTTCTATTGGCACCACTCCAACCATGGCCTCCGTGCACTCCAAAGCTCTCTTGGACGCACTGTCGCAGGAGCAGACAAAGGACATTGGTGGCTCCGCTCCGGGCGCGCTCCAAAGCTCTCTTGGACGTACTCTCGCACGACCAGACGAAGGAGATTGTCGGCTCCCCCCCCAGGCCGCCCTCCGCCACCACGGCCACGAAGCCGGCGCGCGTGCGCGGGAGCAGCCGGCAGCAAGGAAGAGTAGTACACGGTAGGTCGCCACCGCTCCTCCACTCAGTCGACGCCAAGCTTGGTGGGATAAAAATCGGTGGCCGATTAGCCGCTTGACGGCGACGTTGAGGCGGAAATCATCATAACCTTGTGCTCCGCAGGAGGAGGTTATCGAGGCGGATAAGGACGAGGCAAAGGCAATGACCGGCTTTCTCGGGTTCATGGCTAGACATGGTGGTCGGGGCCCGACGATCATTTAGATTAGGTTTACAGTAGCTTTTAGTATGGTTTGTGCGAAATATGTAATGAATTCTTCCAGTTTAAAGGAAATTTTCTCAAAATGTAATGACTTTCATCCGGTCAATTTGAAATTTGCTTTGTTTGCACAAATTTCGTCCGGTTAGTTCATATAGTTGTTGAAAGGTATGCGGGCAGCATTGGATGGCATCCATCAGTGTCCTTAGACAGATGCAGTGTACATTTGAGGGCCAGCGCTGGAGATGCCCTAACTATCATGCTATAATCGCTAACAGTGATCCATTATTTCGTAGGGAACAGTTATGCCTTGATCAAAAATAGATCCGCCGTGTTTCACACCTCCCACGTAAGAGTGTATACTCTTGCTTACATAAAAATGGAGCAAGTGGACGGCACTATAGCACGTCATATCACTCAAACTAGCCCGCCTAACACGCGGGAAAGCAGCACCCTCGTCATTTTGTTCTGGATTTCTATCAATCGATCGCACGAAAATGTGACACTTTGGAAGTTCAAAAGGAAAAGGCGGCACACTTACAACTCGCACGCGTCGCATTCACGTTGCACCCCGGACAGTCTGGATCGCACGCCGCTCAACAGAGGGGACACGTGTTGTCTTGAAGTTTCACTGACATGTGGGACTGCAATTGAATAAACCCTCGATAGCCTAGTGGGTGTGGGCTGAGAGGTGAGAGACGGGGGAGGGAGAAGAGATCGCCCGCCCGCCGTGCACAGACTCCAAGAAATATGTGGTGATAATGTGAGGTGGGCCATGCGGGAGTCCGTACCGCTTCCAAGTAGATGAGTCAACTTTGTACTACTAACTTTGAAACGGAGGGAGTACAAATCCTAGGCGGGCTAGTTTGGCCTAGTGGGTTTTAGTGATATGACGTGGTACAGTGCCGTCCAGTCTTCACGTGTGGTAGTAGTACTGCGGGTAGAGTAAGTTTTCATGAAGCCCTCCCCCATCACACCACCTCCCCGCGCGTGCACCTGCCTCAGAGGCCAGCTGCCCGCATTCATAGCAAGTAGTAGGAGTAAAATTCTGGCCTATAAAGGGCACGTACAATGGTTGATAAGATAGTCTTATCATAAGTCTTTCATGTAATTTAGAGATGACAAAAAACATGTGTACAATGGATTATCTCTTAGCCCTATCTTCAATAACTAGTTATTCCTAATAACATGGTGAAACATATTGTGCTAAGATATCATCTCTTGTCTTCTCGACAAGCCTGTTCATGTGGAGGAGAGAGAAGCATTGACAAACTCAAGGAGTGGGATCTGCAGGTGCCCGTCTCTACACGTGCTCCTAGGTATAGAAAACTAATTCAAAAATAACAGGCATGAAAAACAATTGTGTCTAAAAAAGAAAGGTAAAAAACATTTGAGAGGAAATGGATAGAGAGAGAGTGAGAAAAGTTGTAACCTTATAGTCAACACTATGGTAGTATTACATGAGGATGGAGGGAGTGGAGCACATGTCAAGTTCACTAGGCTGCCGTGTTTCACACTCCTCCGTCGTAACAGTGGAGACAATAGGTTTCATCAAAAATAAACAATGAAAAATTGTTGCTCGTCCACTATATCGGAAAGAATAATTTCATTCGCCGACATGTTGGACGTCGACCATCCTGGTCCACCTGCCATGCACAAAATTATCCTGGTCCACCTGCCATGCACAAAGTTAGTCGGACGAAGGAACCATCATGACTTCGTTGAATTCCACTTCTTCATGAAAACTTACTCTACCCACACTACTGCTACCACACGCGATGACTGGGCGACACTGTACCACACCATATCACTAAAACCCACTAGGCCAAACTAGCCCGCCTAGGATTTGCACTCCCTCTGTTTCAAAGTTAGTAGTACAAAGTTTACTCATCTATTTTGGAATGGAGGGATGTCTCTGTACTGCTATGATTTTCTGTTGTATGTCTCTGTACTTTTGCTACGATTTTCCTACCCTATGAACCAAATGAGGCCTGAATGTATCTGTGTCGACTATTGTCTGATCGATCGCTAAGCCTACAATTTTAGGAGCTTGGGCTATTGGCCGATAGACGATGGATCAGTATAAGCGTACCACGAGCTCATCAGCCCCAACATTTCTCTTCGGTGAGTGTTTTGCAAGTACTATAGCTCGCATAGTAGCTAGCCTACTAACACCAAGAATCATCAAATAAGCCCTGCTGATATGATAAACAGTTCAAACTTACATCTAAGCATGCCATATATTACATCAAAAGCTGGTGAGGATACATATGTTTCCATAACCCGGAGAGGGTTACCATGATTCACTATCAAACAAAAGTAGCAAGTACCGCCCACACAAGATAGTATACTATCCCTAAGATGGTTTGATAACACGCATCGTTCTGGTAATTAAACACAGGGCAATTCAAACTGCCCTGAAGGATTAGCGCGACCAACTATTTATTGTCATTGATCTCTCGAGCAATGACTACAGCACGGACAGCGGCATGGGAATCGATCTCTGGGGCGATGTCCATAGTGCTGACCACGACATCGGAATCAATCTCTGGGGCGATGTCCACATGATGGACAACGGCATCGGAATCGATCTTCAGGGTGATGCCAATAGGACAGACCGCGACATCGAAAACGATCTCTGGGGCGTTGTCCACAGGACGGGCCGCAACATCAGAATCATCAAGGACGTCCACCGGCACCTGCACAACCCTAACATATTATCAAGCACATTGCAAATAATCAAAAACCATAACTTTCGGTAATAAGCCATTATTTTTTACCTTGTGCAGCTCACCTGGGGATCCCATCCCTCTGGGGCCCATCTCCTCGCCCTCGATGGGGGCCATCACCTTGCCAGGGGAATACTGCTTCTCAACAGAGACTATCTCCTCAAACTCGGCCTTGAGCCTCACATAGGTGGCCATCAGAGTTTCTCGGGTAGGCACGGTAGGGCCCTTGCTGTTCTTTCAACTTTCTTTGAGGAGTTCGTCCGCCAACGTCGTCATCTCTTTGGCCAGTGCTTGCTTCTTTGAGTTCTTCGTCTCCATGGGTTGGCCCGCCAACATGGTCAACTCATTGGTTGCTGCTCACTTCCTGGAGATCGCTGTCTCCAGTGGGTTGTCCGCCAGCAACTCTTTGCCTAGTGCTCCAGGATCCATCAATGAACTGACAAACAAAAAGCAATTGAAAGGAAACCACAATCGCATTGAAAACGGGAAAAGAATAGGCTGTGAGAATCGGCCGGTGCTTCGCAAAAAGAAGATTCTTGGAATGAAAATATAGCAGCATCACTGATTCGCCCACCTTTCCTTCGTCGGTACAGAAGAAAAATGGCAGAAGTGAGTAGCCTGGAGTGAGGTTTTCTTCAAGAAAGGAGAGAAAGGGCTTCAATGAGTGTTCCAGTGAAATGATGGTTGCTTCGTCCGGTCCAACTTCGAGGCCACTTTACAACTGCTGGTAACGGTGTGGCTTTTTTGATATAATGGGTCATGACGGCCTCCCTGGGGTGACCGGTGAGATTGGACTATAGCACCTCGCTGTGATTTGGTAGATGGCACGCCGGCCCGGATGCTTTGATGTCCCGCATGTAGATAGAGCGGCTAGTCATATAGGAGTGGTCAATATTGTGCACCGCGACCAAGGCAGAGAGGAAAACGAGAAAACTATGTAATTAATGCATGAGTTTAATTAGTGTAGTTTTGTAAAGTACGAGATACATTCCTCCAATCGCAAAATGCCTTGGTTGATGAGATTTGAGATTTGAGCCCTATAAACCAGAAGGGAGATTTGAGACTTGAGATACTGCATGCGGTGTAGTCACTTGTTGGAATCTCTAGAAAGACTTATACCACATGATTCTTTGCTTCTTCTTACTACTACGTACTACTTCGCTGACACGTGGGATAGCCAGCAGCATTCGGGTCGACTTAATATGTGTCATGCACCACATTAGAGTGCGGAACGGAAGGGGGGCATCACCCCATTCGTACCGTCTGGCCTTGTTTGGATACTCTAACTCAGTTAAAGGTTAGAGTTAGATTATAATCTGAACTAACCCTGAAGTAACTCTAGCGAAAAAGGTGTTTGGATGACAGGGTTAGATGGAGCGCGGATACGGTGAGGTGCCTTCATGGGCGGTGCGAGAGGGAGGGAGGGAGAGGACGAGAAGCTTCAAGGAAGTGGGGAGCGATCTGCTGCGGGAGAGCGAGAGAAAAATGTGTTTTGTAGTGTCCCTAGAAGGACTAACCCAAATAAGCACCTCTTGGGTGGGTTAGATTTCTTTTGGGTTAGTTGAGTTCAAACTAACCCAAACTAACTCTAACACATGTGCCCTGTTTGGATCCCTGAGTTAGAGTTAGTTTGGGTTAGTTTGGCCTCAACTAACCCAAAAATATCCAAACAGGAGGGTTAGTTCAAACTAACCCAAAACTAACTCTAACACATGGATCCAAACAGTAACGCGCCGTCAAATCGCATAGTTCGACCTTTCCAGCAGTAAGTAAGTTGAATCCGCTACTCCTTGACCCTACTCGCCTCTCTATCAAACCGCCTACTGCTACCTCTTGAGCTTGTGTTTTATTCCCTCGAAGAGGAAAGGGAGATGCAGCACAGTAGCGTAAGTATTTCCCTCAGTTTTTGAGAACCAAGGTATCAATCCAGTAGGAGACCACGCGCGAGTCCCTCGCACCTGCACAAACAAATAAGATCTTTGCAGCCAACACGATAAGGGGTTGTCAATCCCTTTACAGTCACTTACGAGAGTGAGATCTGATAGAGATGATAGTTTATATTTTTGGTATTTTTGGTTTAATAAAACAACAAATAAAAGCGGTAAAAGTAAAGTAGATGTAGATTGATATGCTGAGAATAGACCCCGGGGCCATAGTTTTCTCTAGTGGCTTCTCTCATCATAGCGATATTCTACGGTGGGTAAACAAATTACTGTCGAGCAATTGATAGAAAAGCGAATAATTATGAGACTATCTAGGCATGATCATTGTATGTAGGCATCACGTCCGAGACAAGTAGACTGACTCCTGCCTGCATCTACTACTATTACTCCACACATCAGCCGCTATCCAGCATGCATCTAGGGTATTGAATTCATACGAACAGAGTAACGCTTTAAGCAAGATGACATGATGTAAAGGGATAAACTAAAGCAATATGATGTAAACCCCATCTTTTTATCCTCGATGGCAACAATACAATACGTGCCTTGCTGCCTCTACTGTCACTTGCAAAGGACACCGCAAGATTGAACCCAAAGCCAAGCACTTCTCCCATTGCAAGAACTATAGATCTAGTAGGCCAAACCAAACCAATAATTCGAAGACACTTGCAAGGATATTATAAGCACACATAAAAAGTTCAGAGAAGAACCATCTATCTTTCATAGATAACCTTGATCATAAACTCACAATTCATCAGATCACGACAAACACATCGCAAAAAGAGATTACATCGAATAGATCTCCTCGAAAACCGAGGAGAACTTTGTATTGAGATCCAGAGAGAGAGAAGAAGCCATCTAGATACTAGCTATGGACCCGAAGGTCTGTGGTAAACTACTCACAACTCATGGTGAGGGCGATGATGGTGATGATGAAGGCCTCCGTGATGGATCCCCCTCCAGTGGAGCTCCGGATCAGGCTCCAAGATGCGATCTCCACGGGAACAGAAGCTACGGTGGTGGAATTAGGGTTTTCTCTCTGCGTCTGGAGTTTTTGGGGTACGTGGACTTATATAGGAAGAAGGAGGGCACCGGGGGCCACTTGAGGGGGCCTCGAGGCAGGGGGGCGCGCCCTGGGAAGGGGGGCGCGCCCCCCACCCTCGAGGGCCACCTCTCTGTCCCCTGACTTGGTCCTCAAGCTCTGCGTGCGTGATTTTATCCAAAAATATCTCTCGCGGAGGTTTCATTCCGTTTGGACTCCGTTTGATATTCCTTTTCTGCAAAACCCTGAAATAGGCAAAAAAACAGCAATCTGGACTGGGCCTTTGGGTTAGTAGGTTAGTCCCAAAAATGATATAAAAGTGAATGATAAAGCCCATTAAACATCCAAGACTTCATAAATAATAGCATGGAACAATCAAAAAATCTAGATACGTTGGAGACGTATCAAGCATCCCCCTGCTTAATTCCTGCTCGTCCTCGAGTAGGTAAATGATAAAGAGAGAATTTTTGATGTGGAATGCTAACCAATATAGTTTTTCAATGTAATTCTTTTAATTGTGGCATGAATGTTCAGATCTGAAAGATTCAAGATAAAAGTCTATGTTGACATAAGAAATAACAATACTTCAAGCAATACTAACAAAGCAATCATGTCTTCTCAAAATACCATGGTTAAAGAAAGTTATCCCTACAAAATTATATACTCTAGCTATGCTCCCTCTTCATCACACAAAATATTCATATCATGCACAACCACGATTTCAGCGAATTATTTGTTTTCATACTCTATCTTTTCAAACCTTTCAACTTTCACACAATACATGAGCGCGAGCCATGGATATAACACTATGGGTGGAATAGAGGTGGTTGTGGAGAAGCCAAAAAGGAGGGAGATAGTCTCACATCGACTAGGCGTATCAACGGGCTATGGAGATGCCCAGCAATAGATATCAATGTGAGTGAGTAGGGATTGCCATGCAACGGATGCACTAGAGCTAAATATGAATGAAAGCTCAACAAAAGAAACTAGTGGGTGTGCATCCAACTTGCTTGCTCACGAAGACCTAGGGCATTTGAGGAAGCCCATCGTTGGAATATACAAGCCAAGTTCTATAACGAAAATTCCCACTAGTATATGAAAGTGACTAAACACGAGACTCTCTACAATGAAGAATATGGTGCTACTTTGAAGCACAAGTGTGGAAAAATATAGTAGCAATTGTCCCTTTTTTGGGGCCTTTTTTTGCCTTTCTTTTTTTTTTCTTTTTTTTTTGCGGAGGGGCTTTATAGATTCAGCCTTTCCTCCCATGGGACAATGCTCTAATAATGATGATCATCACACTTTCATTACAACTCGATATTACAACAACAAATTATCACTCTATATGAATGCCTCCGGCGGTGTACCGGTATGTGCAATGAAACAAGAGTGACATGTACAAAAAGTTATGCATGGTGGCCTTGCCACAAATACGATGTCAACTACATGATCATGCATGGCAATATGACAATATGATGCGTGTCATATGAATGGAACGGTGGAAAGTTGCATGGCAATATATCTCGGAATGGCTATGGAAATGCCATGATATGTAGGTATGGTGGCTGTTTTGAGGAACAATATGGTGGCTGTTTTGAGGAGGATATATAGTGGGTTTATGGCATCGGCGAAAGTTGCGCGGTACAAGAGAGGCTAGCAATGGTGGAAGGGTGAGAGTGCGTATAATCCATGGACTCAACATTAGTCATAAGACCTCATATACTTATTGAAAAAATCTACGAGTCATCAAAACAAACCAATCAATGAATGCTCCTAGGGGCGAGGTTGGTAGGAGTTAACCATCACGCACCCCCGACCTCCACACAAAGGTTGGCACTCTACAAATACCTCGTGCTCTAACTTCGTCACATAGCGGTTCACCGTACGTGGATGATACGAGAATCACTAACCTTAACACAAGTATTTCTCAATTTCATAATAACTCCACTAGCATGACTCTAATATCACTATCCTCATGTCTCAAAACAATTATCAAGCATCCAACATCTCATTCTATTCAATGCACTTGGTGTGAATTTTTTTTACTTCATTGACATTGGATGTTTATCATGTGAAGACTAGTTTCTTTAGCCTAAACAATTTACCATGCTGTTTTAATAGACTCTCAAATAGATATAAGTGAAGCATGAGAGTTCAACAATTTCTACAAAATATTACCACCTCCGTGCTCTAAAAGATATAAGTGAAGCGCTAGAGCAAAAACTATTCAACTCAAAAGATATAGGTGAAGCACATAGAGTGTCCTAACAATTTCTAGGCCATATTTAACTCTCTCAAATAGGTGTGTACGGCAAGGATGATTGTGGCTAACTAACAAGCAAAGACTCAAATTATACAAGACAGTCCAAGCAAAACACATAACATGTTGCGAATAAAAATATAGCTCCAAGTATAGTTACCGATGGATGAAGACGAAAGAGGGGATGCCTTCCCGGGGCATCCTCAGGCTTAGGCTTTTGATTATCTTGAATTTACTTGGGGTGCCATGGGCATCCCCAAGCTTAGGCCTTTCCTACTCTGTCGGTGTACTAAAGTAGGGTTACCCTTAGTATCCCGAACTTGTGCACGGGCAGTCGCAGCGCCCCGCGGCAAGGCTTGCCGGGTGGCCGCCACGGTCCTCCGTGGTTCCTATGGAGCCATTCAAGAACAAAGTATCCAAGCCAAGGAGACAAGGCCCCGGCAAGAGGAGCTTGCCGGGAAGGCCACTCAGGGCACAAGACCACTCAAGGCGCAAGACCCTCGCAAGAGGAGCTTGCCGGGAAGGCCAACCAAGGCATCTCAAGAAACTTGCCGCGATGCGCCACGCGTCCCGGCAAGGCCCGGGGAGCGACAAGCTCCCGGAAGCGACAAGATAGCGACCGCGGCAAGGTGCTTCCCACGGCAAGCTTCCACTCAGTACCTGCGCTCCAGCACAACCATCCACGTGCCGCTCTGGGACTCTTCCAGGCGCACGTGGCGGAAGGCTGTGCAGCCAGGAGTACGCGGTGGCATGCGGCGCTGACAAGGTTGTCGTCGTGGCAAACGGTGGCGTCCCTAACGGTCACTTTTTACACTATTTGGGCGACGGCGATGGGCATTTAATGCCCTTGTCCCCTGCCGTCAAGGTTAGTTACAAAACACTGTACCAACTACCACACTTTTTCCAGTTTTACCCTCAACTGCGTTGCCACCTGTCGGTGACCCCTTTGAGCATATAAAAGGAGGCCCATGCGCAACGTAGAGGGGGGTTAGACATTCGAAGACTCTCACGCTCGGTCTCGTTAGCTGCTAGAGTGTACTGTAGCTCTCGGCGCCCCCGAGCCAAGAACCAAATACAATCCACAAAGCAGGAGTAGGGTTTTACGCATCCGTGCGGCCCGAACCTGGGTAAACTGCTCGTGTGCCTCGCCTCGATCTGCTCTTCGTGCGATCTCCACCCCCTGCCGTACCGAAAAGGGGCTCCGTCCCCATAGGTGTTCGTGGGTGGATCAGTTTCCCCGACATCTTTGGCGCGCCAGGTAGGGGTGTGCGTCGAGGTTGCGTGAACCTGATCCGGCGTCCACACGAGCTAGATCTTCATCATCTTCAACAACATGCCGTCGAAGAAGAAGGCTTCGGAGGCAGCTGGACCGTCCGCGTCGATCCCGCCACCGTCGGAGCCAACGACTGGTGGGGTAGATGCCGACGGAAGAACGGACGTCGACGAGGGAACTCACTGTGCTGCCCGATCCAAGGACAAGGCTGCGCTTCCCATCGGCGGTGTAGCCGGCTCCCACGATGACCGGGCACACTCCAAGACCTCGGCGTCCGTGCATGCACTGCGCCCATCTCAGGAGGCGTGGGACCGGCAGCGTCATGGTACTCACGGTACCATACGGTTGCTGGGCCAAGGTCAAGCTGGTGGGTCCCGGAACGCTCAAGACCAGGATGCACGCCAACATGCTGGCACGAGCAAGGCACGGTCGCCTGGACGTAGTTAGAAGTCCGAGCATATCCCGCTCCTCGCACCGTTCGCCACCGCTACCCGCTACTCCAGCAGAAGCTCTGGCACGAGCTCAACTGCTTCTAGACTTCCCTCCAGTGGCAGATAAAGCCGACGAATGGAGGGCCACTATTCAGAGTCTCATCGCCTTCGCCAACGGCGACACTCCGCGGCAACCGAGCACATCGCAGCCGCGGCAAGTCAGCCAGGCGCGGGCCGATGGCGACAAGACTGGCGGGGGTGCAACCACCGTGCACTCTCCACCCCAAAGGCCAAAATCGCCGACTCGTCGGATCAACCTCGACGACGACTCCACCGCGTCATCAGATCCACGAGCTCACCGCGATCAGCGCCAAGTTCTTCACGAGCGACAACAAGAAGACGCTCGTACTCGCATCGAGCGCCGAAGAGAAGCGCGGCGCCAATCAGACCAGCGCACTGGGCCCGCTGTCGACATGCATGCGCCAGGGGGACCAGGCGACTTGCCGTACGCGGTAGGTTGTCCTGCGTTTACTCGTGAGCTGCGGGAAGTCCAGTGGCCCAGCATGAAGAATTTCAAGCCAGACGTACCAGAGAAGTACGACGGCAAGACGCATCCGTCGGAGTTCCTCAGCATCTACACCATTGCGGTGCAAGCTGCCGGGGGACGAGACGACAAGATCCTTGCCAACTACTTCCCGCTGGTACTGAAGCCCAACGTCAGATCCTGGCTCATGCACTTGCCGGACAACTTCATTTCTTCTTAGGCAGACCTATGCCATCAGTTTGTCGGCGCCTTTACAGGCGGCCACAAACCTCATGGCCAGGAAAGTGTCCTTCACCTGCTCGCCCAGAAGGAAGGAGAACCCCTGTGCAAGTATATCCAGAGATTCAACCGTGTACAGCACAACATCCCAGACGTCCACCCTGCCGCGGTCATCAGCGCGTTCCATCAGAACGTGCGTAACCGCAGGATGAGGGAGGAGATGGCGATGTGCAAGATCAGGGACGTCAGTGAGCTGTATGCCCTGACCGAAAAGTGTGCACGTGCTGAGGAGGGGAGGAAACTCCCCGGAGAGGATACCGGAGCAGGAGGATCTGACAGTGAGGATGCTGCCCCGGCAAAGAAGAGCCGGCGGCGAAACAACAGGAAGAAGAAAAACAAAGAGGTGCTAGACGTTGAGCAGTCCGGCAACGGAGGTGGCGCCGACAAGGCCAAAGTAGGTAGCTCCGGCAAGGAGACTGCCGCATGCACCAACTGCCAGGCTGTGGCGGCCGCCGACAAGCAGGACGGCACCGACAAGCAGTACTGCAAGATCCAGCGCACCAAGGGCCACGATCTCCAGAATTGCAAGAGGGTCGAGCAGCTTGTTGAGCAGCAGAAGGCTGAATACGAGCGGCGCGACAAGGAGAAGGCCCAAGGAGGTGATGGAGGATCCGGCAAGAAGCGGCCATTCAACGGCCGGGGAGGACGCCGAGGCAAGGCCAAGCAGCGGCAAGGAGACGGACCTCCCCGCGGCCGCGACAAAGATGAAGACGACGACGACGACGAAGACATGGATGATGTTGAGAACAGTGAGCAGGAGTTCCAGAAAGCCACAGAGGTTTTGTGCGTTGACGGCGGTGCTTCTCTGCATACTTCTCACCGCCAACTCAAACAGTGGGTGCGGGAAGTTAATGTAGCAGAACCACCTGTCGAATTGTGCAAGCTCCTGAAATGGTCCAGCACGCCTATCATCTTTGATATTAAGGACCACCCTGATCACACAACTGCGGTCGGGTGCTTGCCGATGTTGGTTTCACCAACTATCCGCAACCTCAAGGTCACCAAGATGTTAGTTGACGGTGGGGCCGGCTTGAACCTGATCTCCTCCACTGTACTCCAGAAACTCCAAATCCCTGACAGCGAGCTCGAAGAGACCGGCACATTCCAAGGAATAAACCCGGGAAGGAGCAAGCCGAAGGGGAAGATCACGCTGCCAGTGACGTTTGGCGGGGAGCTGAACTTCAGGACCGAGAGGGTCACTTTTGATGTTGCCGATTTTCCATTGCCTTACAATGGGATACTTGGCCGTCCAGCACTCGCCAAGTTCATGGCAGCCTCTCACTATGCCTACAACATGCTGAAGATGCCAGGCCCGATAAGCGTCATCTCTGTCCCTGGCGACAAGAAGGATGCCCTTATCTGCGCCGACAAGATCTACTGGGACGCAGCAGCCGCAACAGATAGCAAGACACTTGCCGCTGAAGCTCCCGGGGGGAAGAAGAAGACCAAGTCCGGCAAGAGCTCTGGGGCCCACTCCGGCAAGCACACCTCTTCGGAGTGCTGCGCTACCGTCGAGGACGCACCATCGAGCTCCACCGGCAAGTGTAAAAAGACGATGGCAGCTCCGCCAGAGACCAAGAAGGTGTCCGCCAAGGAGGACGGCACTGGTGGTACCTTCACCATCAGTGCCACGCTTGACCCTAAATAGGAAAGCGCGCTCGTTCCTTTCATGCGAGCGAACGTCGACGTGTTTGCATGGTAGCCGTCTGACATCCCCGGTGTTCCCAGGAAAGTAATTGAGCACAAGCTTGCCGTCTGTCCTCACGCGCGGCCCGTCAAGCAGAAAGTCAGGAAACAAGCAGTAGAGCGCCAAGAGTTCATTGCCGAAGAAATCAAGAAGTTGGAAGCAGCAGGCCTTGTCAGAGGAGTGCTCCATCCTACGTGGTTGGCCAATCCAGTAGTCGTGCGTAAGGCGAACGGGAATTGGAGGCTTTGTATCGACTTCACCGATGTGAATAAAGCTTGTCCCAAAGACCCATTTCCCTTGCCGCGCATTGACCAGATTGTTGACTCCACGGCCGGATGTGATTTGCTTTCATTTCTTGACGCATACTCAGGATACCATCAGATCTTCAAGGCAGAAGAGGATGAGGAGAAGACCGCGTTCATCACTCCATGTGGCATGTATTGTTTCATACGGATGCCTTTCGGTTTGAAGAATGCTGGTTCAACATTTGCAAGGGTAGTCCATACAGCTCTTGAGCCACAAATTCACAGAAATGTGGAAGCCTACATGGATGACACAGTGGTCAAGAGCAAGGACAGGGCAACTCTGATTCAAGATTTGGAAGAAACCTTTGCGAATCTGTGCAAGATCCAGCTCAAGCTCAACCCCGAGAAGTGTGTGTTTGGAGTCCCTTCCGGCAAGCTTCTCGGGTTCTTCGTGTCTCAGAGGGGAAATGAAGCCAATCCCGACAAGATCAAGGCCATTGAGCAGATCGAAGCACCGAAGCGCGTCAAGGATGTGCGAAGGCTTGCCGGTTGCGTGGCTGCTCTCAGCAAGTTTATCTCTAAGTCTGCTAAGCGCGCCCTGCCGTTTTTCAAAATTTTGAAAAAGGCAGGTCCAATGAAATGGACTCCGGAAGCGGAGACTGCGCTGCAAGACTTGAAGAGGTACCTGTCCTCTACTCCAACACTTGTCGCACCTAAACCACAAGAGAAGTTGCTGTTGTACCTAGCGGCAACCAATCAAGTGGTTAGTGTTGCGTTAGTAGCGGAGAGGGAGGCAGATGATGAGCCAGCAACCGCAGCATGCATGTCCAGCGACAAGCAGGGGGCTTCCCCGACAAGCTTTGGTCCCGACAAGGGTGGATCTGCGCAGGCGCAAGAGGAGATACGGAAGAAAATGGTGCAGCGCCCAGTTTACTTTGTCAGCTCCCTTCTGCAGGGGGCTAGGTCAAGGTACTCTGGTGTGCAGAAGTTGCTTTTCTGTCTTCTCATGGCCTCGAGAAAGCTGCGCCATTACTTCCAAGCACATGAGATAACAGTTGTCACTCGCTTTCCGCTGAAGAGGATACTACAAAATCCAGAAGCAACAGGCAGGATTGTCGAGTGGGCACTGGAACTGTCAAGCTTTGGCCTCAAGTTTGAAAGCACTTCGACTATCCAAAGCAGAGCATTGGCAGAATTCATAGCAGAGTGGACGCCAACACCAGATGGAGAAATCCCAGAAACGAGCATCCCCGTCAAGGAAGCAAACAAAGAGTGGTTGATGTACTTTGATGGTGCTTTCTCGCTGCAAGGCGCCTGTGCTGGCGTGCTGCTTGTCGCACCCACCGGAGAGCACCTCAAGTACGTAGTCCAGATGCACTTTCCCAAGGAGCAAGCAACAAACAATACTCCAGAGTATGAGGGCTTGCTTGCTGGTCTCAGGATCGCGGCAGACCTTGGGATCAAGAAGCTCATTGTCAGGGGTGACTCGCAGCTTGTCGTCCGCCAAGTGAACAAGAATTATCAGAGCCCGTTGATGGAAGCTTACGTCAATGAAGTGAGAAAGCTAGAAGATCACTTTGACGGCCTACAGATGGAGCATGTTCCAATAGCTCAGAACGACATCGCAGATGGCCTGTCAAAGTGCGCCGCACTTAAGTTACCTGTGGAACCAGGGATCTTTGTGCTCAAGCTGACTCAACCATCCGTAACACCATCAACTGGACAAAGCAAGAAGAGGAAGTTGATTTCTGGTGACTATCTACCGGCAGAGATTCCCGAAGCCGCCGCCAAGAAGGTCCCCAAGATCAACGCCAAGAATGCTGAGGAGCAGTCTGCTCCAGCAAGCCCTAGGGTTTGTTCCGTCGAAGCAAACGCTCCCGACAAGTTTTGCTCCGGCAAGCTTGCCGGGAAACATCAAGCTCCGGCTGAGTCACAGGTTCTCGCCGTAGAAGCGGATGTTCCCGCAGCAGCAGATGTGCCTTTAGTCCTTGTTGTCGAGCCACAAGCTCCAGCATGGGCACAACAAATCGTCCGTTTTCTCCAGATAGGAGAACTTCCCGAAGAGCAAGAAGAAGCAAAAAGAGTAGCTCGGCAGTCAAGTATGTACCAGTTTGTTGACAACATACTGTACAGAAGAAGACTCAACAGTGTGAAATTGAAGTGTATTCCCCGGGAAGACGGGCAAAAGCTGTTGGCAGAGATACATGGAGGCATATGTGGTCACCACATTGGCGCAAGAGCACTTGCCGGCAAAGCATTCCGGCAAGGTTTCTTTTGGCCGGAAGCCCTCCAGGATGCAACTGCACAAGTAACCAAGTGTGAAGCGTGCCAGTTCCATTCCAAGCAGATACACCAGCCAGCTCAAGCTCTCCAGACGATCCCTTTATCCTGGCCATTTTCGGTCTGGGGGCTCGACGTCCTCGGCCCCTTTCCCCACGCAGCCGGGGGCTTTGAGTACTTGTACGTCTCAATCGACAAGTTCACAAAGTGGACGGAAGTGGAACCAGTGAGAAAGGTGACCGCATAGTCAGCAGTCAAGTTCTTCAGGTCGATTGTTTGCCGCTTCGGGATCTCTAACAGGATCATCACCGACAACGGCACGCAATTCACGAGCCGCACCTTCATGCAGTACGTCCAAGATCTTGGCGCCAAGGTCTGCTTCGCTTCTGTTGCTCACCCGAGGAGCAACGGTCAAGCGGAGAGGGCAAATACTGAAGTGCTGCGTGGCCTCAAGACCAGGACTTTCGACAGGCTGCACAAGTGCGGAAGAAACTGGACCGAGGAGCTGCCGGTGGTTCTTTGGTCGATCAGGACGACGCCAAATCGAGCCACTGGACAGACACCTTTTGCTCTAGTCTATGGAGCAGAGGCAGTTCTCCCCACGAAACTCGTATACGGGTCACCTCGAGTGCTCGCTTATGATGAGCTCGAGCAAGAGCAGCTGCGACAAGATGACGCGCTGCTCCTTGAGGAAGACCGTCTTCAGGCTGCTGTACGAGCTGCTCGCTACCAGCAAGCTTCGCACCGCTACCATAGCCGCAAAGTTAACGCCAGAAGTCTCGAGGAAGGCGACCTTGTTCTTCGGCGCGTTCAGTCCGCCAAGAATTCCAACAAGTTGACGCCGAAGTGGGAAGGCCCTTATCGGGTGAAACGAGTCACTAGGCCTGGCGCTGTCCGCCTTGAGACCGAAGATGGATTTCCGGTGAGCAACTCCTGGAACATCGAGCATCTTCCTAAGTTTTACCCGTAAGGCGCGGTTGCGGCCACCCGCTCCGGCAACCACCTTTTGTACAAGTCTTGCCGCTGTTGCATGTAATCCTTTGTACAAAGCCGGGCGCAGACCCCGTGCATCAGTAAAGCTCATGTGCCTTGCACATCTTGTCAATTTCACGCTTTCTATATTTTGCATGTGTTATCTGACACTTTGTGCAGCACCTACCCCCGGTAAGCCATAACGAGCCTTAAGGCTCCATATATGTATTTTCTCCTCTCTCTTTTTCTCTCAAGGAAAGGAAGGTTCCCTCGCCCACAAGTTTGCCGGGGGGGGAGGAAGGAGAAGATAGTGGTATGGACCAGGCGTCGTTCAAAAAAGTTCCGCCTTGCCGGGAAGCAAACAACACAAAAGCTAAGTTGCCGAAGTCTGAGCAATCAGATTTTTAAATTTTTAAGTTATCTTCCTTGAACGACCGTGCTTTGTATGGAAAACCCGTGCGCGGAGGAACCAACTCGTAGCTAGTTGCGCCCTTACTTTGTTTCGAGTCCGCTCAACGACTTAATTGTGCTGCGACTAGTGTCGCGCCCTTACTTTGTTTTCGAGCACGCTCAACAACTTAAGTGTGCTGCAACTAGTCGCGACAAGGTTTCTTGTTGGTGGCGGCACCACCAGCAGGCTGCTGATGCCCCGCACTCAGCGCTCGCGGCTAAGGTGCCTGCGCCGGCAAGTACCCTAAAAGCGTAGGGCAGAAACATACAAAGAAAAGGAGTCAAGTAAAAGAAATAACGTTGCAATTACTACCCAAAATAGAGTTATACTACAAAGATAGCTTGTCGCGGCCCTAACAGATTGTTTTTATAACATAATCAGCAACGACAAGGAAAGAATAAAACGAGCAAGCCTAATCTACGCGATCGCCCTCGACCCTCTTGATGCCGCTCACCTTGTCCACAATGGGTGCGACAAGGGCCTTGAGCGCCTCCAGATCAGCATCCTGCGGCAGGGACCTGAGGACGTTGGTGAGGTTGAGGCCTGGATTGCGGAAGGCCACCTTCATCATCACCTTTTGAAGGGCTCCCACGCAGAGCTTGCGCGACTCGTCCGGCAGTTGCTTTGGGATCCTTTCCCGGAGTTGCTGGAGGGCCGTCGCCACGCCTCTGAAGAATAGAGTGAGCTTGGCGCTGGGGTGGAGGTTCTCGTCGGAGGAGTACCCGAGATACTCTGCCCCCAGCTGCGCCAGCTCCCTCTCGATATCCGCGGCAGCGTTTACAAGACCTTCCGTCCAGTGCTTGACGGTCGCCCTGAAGTTGTTCTGGGTGATGGCAGCACTCTCCAGCAACGCCTTCTCGGCCCTGACCTCCTCCTTCGGGGCCGCCTCCCGCTTCTTGGCACCGTCCAGCGTCTGGGTCATGGTGGTCAGCTTCAACTCCAGATCGGCGTTGGAATCCTTGGCGGCGGCGAGCTCCTTGCCCTTCTCGGCGAGGCGGACCTGCAACTCTGAGTGGCTGTGGGCATCCTTCTCGCGCTCATGTTTGAGCGCGGCAAGCTCCTCGCCGCTCGTCTTGAGGTCGGCCTCCAGCTGTGCCACCTTCACCTCCAGTTCCTTCTTGGCGGTCTCGTCAGCTGTGGTAGCATCCTTTGCTTCTTGGAGGGCACCGCCAAGTGATTGCTCGCGCGCGGCAAGCTCCTCCTCGTGAGCGTCGAGGTTGATCTTCCGCTGCTTGGTGAAGGCCCCGGAGCTCTTCTGCCCACTTCTCCATATCCACTCCCGCCCTCGTGGCAAGCGCCTCGCGGGACTCCAGCTTGGCCTGCCGGGCGCGGTAGAGTGACATCAGTTTTCGCAGCAGCCGCTCCTCTTCAGGCTCGCCACTGCTGCTCGGCACGTCGACAAGCGACAGCTCGGCGGAGGCGATCACCTCTCCGTCGAAGACTTCTCCCTCCATCGGCTCCCTGGAGCTTGAGGCCCAGGGGAGCTTGATGAAAACATCGTCGTCGGCCTTCAAGTAGGCGCCTGGCTCGGGCTCTTCGGAGCCGGGGGCTGCGGCAGCAGCGGAGGGCTCGGCGGTTTGGTGTAGCGCCTGGCGCTCCTGCGGCCTCAGGGCCGTCAGCGCGATCGCCAGCCCCCTCGCCAGCTGCTGCGGCGGCAGCCTTGGAGGCCTCTGCGCCGGCAGGATCGTCAGCGCCGGCTACCTCTTTGGTGGCAGCGGCGTCGTCAGCAATAACTTCAGTCTCCATCGGCTCAGCGGCAGATGGATCTGACAACCGAAAAAGGGGAGAAAACGGTCAAGCAAATATCCAAAAAGAAGAATCAAAAGAATAAAAGCCCCAAGGGAAGTTTGAAGCAAGGGGATTACCTGAGCGAGCCGGCTCCTCGGCGGTGTCCCTTGCCGGGGAACTCCCCCTTGGCGGCGTAGTCGTGGTCTCCGGCGGCGGAGGGCCACTGGTGCTGTCCCTCGCCGGAGAGCTCCCCCTTGCCGGAGGACTCTCCCATGCCGGGGAAACCCTTGCCGGAGAGCTTTCCCTTGGCGGCGTAGTTGAAGAAGAAGGCACGTCTTGAGCGGTCTCCGGGCGCTCCTGTAGTGGCTGCTCTGCTCCTACACAAATCAGCAAACAAGACGTCAGCTAAGATAGAACACCCACGCGTGCCTAACAGCGGAAAGTAAACCCTACACTTACGCTGGGGGCTGCGCTGGGGGCTGCTTTGAAGACCAGTTGCCGGGTCCGGCAAGTTTGTCTCAGGCGCACCCCCTGCTGGCACGGTGGGCTCGTCCTCGATGACAATCTCCGGTGCCTTGGCTCTCTTTGCCGCCCTTCGGGCCAGAGTTCTGAGAAAAAAGGAATAGGTTCATAGTGAGGCAAAGGAGATACAAGACCAAACAGCAAGAATTGAAGAAATACAAGAACAACAAAATCTTAGTCTTCTTCTTCCTCGTCGGAGCTGAGCGCAGAAAAGTCAAAGTCTGGCTCACGCGTCCCGACACGAGGAGGCGGAGGAGTAGGCTCCCTTGGACGCTTGGCGGGAGCAGTGGCGGCGGTCTGAGACGACCCCGCTCTGGCTGCCGCCGAGGCGTGAGGAGCGGCGGGAGCAGAAGCGGCGGTCTGGGAAGACCCCGCTCCAGTCGCAGCAGATGCGCAAGGTGCTCCCACGGCAACCTTGCTTGCCGCGGTGGAGCGTGTCGCGCGGCGCGGTAGCTGTTGGCCCGTCTGCCGCTCCGTTACGTCCCCGGCCTTGCGGAGACGCCTTATTGGTGGAGCTGGAGGCTCTGCTGGTGGCGAGCTGCCTGAAGACGAGGAGGAGGAGGAGGCGATCTGTAGCGAGCCGCTCGTGTCCTCAACGGGCTCGCTTGACTCAGAGTCACGCTCGGCGGGCTTGCTTGGCTCGGCGACAGTCACAGCAGGCTCTTCCTCGCAGGCAACCTTTCCCGCGCCGATAAACTCCTCTCGTTCGGCGAGGCTTGCCGCCTCTGCTGCATCTGCCTCCTCTGGAGTGAAACCGAACTCACCCGCGGCCCTGGCTGCCGCTTCCTCTTCCAGTCTGGTGGCGATATACGCCATCTCCTTATCGGTGGTGTCGCGGGTGAGGCCTTTCTTCTCGTCGTAGTGGATTGGCGTTTCTTCCAGGTTGTCGAAGAACGCCTGCACGGCTTCCTCGGTAGGCTCTTTCCAAGTTGGGTCGATCCCATGAGAGTCGCACAGCGGCATCATTGCGCGGATGCGGCTGAGCGCGGAGTTGTTGCATAGTGGAACGACGCCCCACGCCAACCTGAACACCTCGGGATGATCGGGGTCATATTTGAACAGCTCCTGGAGCATCGCGTTGAGCTCCAGGACAGTGAAGTTATAATTGAGGCCCGGGCGCAACCTCATGATATCCGCCGCGTTCTCGAACTCCCAAGCGGGCCTCTTCCTCTCTTGCAAGGGGGCGATGCGGCGGCGAAGAAAATCTGCGCCCACTGCGCCCACGGTGAGCCCGGCAGCCCTGAGGCGTTGGATCCGAGCGGTGGCGATCTTCAGCCTGCTGTCTTCCGGGGCCAAGTCGCTCCAATCCTTGCCGCATCTTACTGGGGCTTGGCGCCGGGCAGTAAATGGCTGCGAGTCCTCCTCGACGATCCAGCACCAGTGTGCTCTCCACTCATCCCATTTGCCGCGAAGCTCTCCCTCCAGATAAGCTTCCTTCTTTTGGGTCCTCGAGATCCAGGAGACCCCGCCGGACAAAGGCTCTCCACTCTCAACTCGAGGCGTAAAGAAGTGGCGGAAAAGGGCTACATTGGGATTGACTCCGACGAATTTCTCGCAGAGATGTGCGAAAACTGCCATGGTCAGAACGGCGTTGGGGGTGAAGTCAAGGAGGTGGAGCCCATAGGTATTCATGATATCGCGGAAGAATTCAGAGAAAGGCGGGCAGAGCCCGCAGTAGAAGAATAAGGCGAAGAAAGTGTATCCATTCGGATACATGTTGCAAGCGACGGCTGGGAGTACCTTCGTGCGTGGGTGCGCCCGCGTCTCCCCCGACCAGAAAAGGTAGAAGTTCTCCCTCAGCTCCTTCGCGGCAAGCTTCGGGGGGAAGACCGCCCGCTTCTTTCGCAGCGCCGCGAGCCGCAGCGCCTCGGCCGACTTCTTCCCCTTCTTGCCTTTCGGAGCCATGGCGGAAGCGGTGAGGGAGGTCGACGGCGCTGGTGGTGCCGGTGGCAATGGGGGACGGAGCGCTGCTCACTACTAGGAAAAGGCCTATTAATGGCGCACCTAATTTGGCCATTAATTGCGCATTAGTGGTGCGCCATTACTAGCACGCCATTAGTATTTGATACTAATGGCGCACCTCTGGTGCGCCATTAGTATCTGGTATACTAATGGCGCACCACAGATGCGCCATTAGTGTGCACCGTAGTGCGCCATTAGTATGCCTCCCAGGGGCCATGTGTACCCAGGTGCTTTGGCATACTAATGGCGCACTGAGGTATGATGCGCCATTAGTAGTGTCCGCATAGTAATGGCGCACTGGCTGATAATGCGCCATTAGTTTGCTTTGGCATACTAATGGCGCACTATTCTCTGATGCGCCATTAGTATGAATATTAGGTTTTTTTAATATTATTTTTCTGTTTTTTTGCACAGATTACAAAATGTATAACTGCACAGAATATAGACAGCACACATCGACAACACATTCATCGAATACAATAGAAGATTAATCTCTGAATACAAGTCATCATATTAGTCTCCGAATACAATTCATCATATTAGTCTCCGAATTGAAAAGACCGAACAAAGATAGAACAATATATTACAAGTCTCGAGACCGCGAGTAGCGAGTTTGTCTTCACATTACAAGTCGATATCGATCATCTAAACTACCATCACATAGAAGAGAGCTGCGGTCGTCACGATGAGCATCATCACGATGAAACTCGTTTTCATCCGGTTCCTCCAACGCTCCCTCCCCTCTCCCGCTAGATAGCGGGCGTATCTAGATTCGGCCTCGGCCCTAGTGGTGTACCCTTTGTAACTGTTACCGCTGAATCGGTGAACCTGTCTCCGACACTCCTCCCAGTCGTCGTAGACTCCGGGAACCTTACCCTTGTACACGACATACGACGGCATCGCTATATATGCACTAGCCAAACGAAACGTTAGTACCAATTCACAGACAATTCATAAGCAATATATAAGTATGCAACAGAACGATCGAAAGAGAAAAGCAAGACATTAATAGCATCGATTACATCTAAGTTGAACGACTCTCGAAACCAAAGAGACATACTACAAGTTCATTAAAGTTTAATTACAACAAGAGCCAATCGATGTTTCAGAACTAGACACAGCATCACTGCTTTTGACACGACTCAATGCACCGGAGCGTGGATGAAGCCGCCGTCTATCGTGGGAGTCATGAAATCACGGGCGTTGTCAGCCTGCATTTGTAGCATTGTGTCGATGTCACTGTTCGACGGTTGATTTCTGACGTAGAACTGCCCCGAGGTACGAAGGACATCTTGATGGATGATTTCCGCAAACTCCGACTGGATGCGAAAGAAATCTTGTCTGATGTCCGCGTCCTGGATTGCCGACACCCGCGGCCCAATCTTTGAGCTTACTCGGTAGCAGAAGTTGATGATGGTCCCGTACGATCGCCCGCATGTGATGGATGGCGTAGTAGGCACCCTTCTGACCGCCAGGCGGCTGCTTGATGCAGCAGAACGTCGTGTTGTGGGAGAACACGTGCTTGCCGTACTTAGGAGTTGTCCTGGTGAAGGTGCCTCCAGATTTGGCGTAGCCGGCGAGAACATCATCAAGAACCTTCTTGACATTTGTGTAGTCTACAGCCGACTTACGGTCCGGGTCGAAATACGTGGCCATGGAATATTTGGGGCTTAGTTGGATGAGCGTGCACTGTGTGTCACTGCAGAAAACACGGAATGTTAAAAGAAGAACGATCGAAATCTAAGAATTCATATGTTACGGGGCGGTTGAGGCGGAGGACTTACTCGGGAAAGTAAGGCACGAGGAAGTTATCCTTATCTCGGTTTGCCAGAATGACGCCTTGGAGGTAAGAACTCGCGACTTGCCGGTCCCCAGCGCTGCCCAAGATCTTGGCACGCATGTAGAAGGGGTCGACTATCACGATGTCCGGTGTCTTGTCGCGAATGATCCGCATCTCCATACTCAGCGAAAATAGCCGAACGAAGGTGTAGTGCAGCGGATGAAGGTTCAACATAGCGTGGATGTCATCAAACCGCAGCACGATCATACCCCCGATGGAGTTATCCACAAAGCCCTTGCCCTCCGGCACCTTGGCCGCGAAAACCGGGTAAGCCACATCCTTCTCTCTGAGACGCCGCTTGTCCAAAGAAAGAACACTGTCATGCAGACTCCGCATGGCACCGGTTGCAGCATCGAGCATATTTGTCGGTAGCATCGGCCTACCCGCCACATGCACCCTCCTCATTACATCCTCAGGTGAAGGTGGCCCGTCCTGAGCACGGATCGTACTCGGTGCCGGCTGGCTCGCACCCTTGTTAGTTTTTATTTTGCGTGCCTTCTTCTTGATGTCCTGAATTGGGACCGAGTTCTGCTCAGAGACCGCCTTCTTTAGTGTGTTGGGGCTGATCATATTTCGCACCTCGCCTATCTGAGGCTCGGTGAAGTCGGCAGCTGGAGGCGTCTCCTGAGAGCTGAACGGCAGACGACGCCTGTTGCAACTTGGCTTCTCCGCGGTACCGGCTTGATCGCGCACGTCTTCTGTTGGGTTGGGTTCTTGAGAAGGAGCCCCCATGAAGTCGTCACCGTACCCATGATCGGCAAAGTAATGATCGACGTTGGCAAATGTATCGTTGTCGTCGTCGTTCTGATCCTGTGCCATATGCATGTTTGGATCCAGTGGCATAGGGATGTCCGGCACCGTTGCGGCGGACTTGCCATGGGGATGACTTGGCGTCGGCACGACTGGCGGTGTTGTCTTTGGTGTGGTTTCCCCCGCCCCCAAACGAATCTGGCTCTTCGGCCAAAGCAGGGGCCAGCTCAGGCAGGCGCTCAGGGTCATGACATCATCATTGTCGGCCCCGACGGGTCGAATCGGAGGTAACACGTCGTCGCAGCCTGGCAGCACCCGAACCAGTTGAACCCTGAACAAGTTGGGTGGCATCTGGGTACCGTGGAACAAGGGCTGGCCCGGTTGAACGATTTTGCCCTTGGCGACATCGACCAACTCGTTGTTCACGAAGTGCAGGAGAGTGCACGGAACGTCGGCGGCGCCCTGTGAAAACATGTACGGCGTCAGGGATGCCCAGTCAAAGGCAAGGAGATGAAGTCCTCGGCCGAGAGAGGCTTAATTAGTTACCATGATGATGGCGTCGAGCTCGGCTAATGTCGAGGCACCGCCAACGGCGGGCGTGCAGTTGACGGAGGGGCCGCTTGCTGCAGAGGTGCCGGCCAGCGTACACACGGGTGCATTAAGCTCCCGTGCCGGCGTCGGGGACACCAATGCCGCCTCCGCCGGAGACACCAATGGCCCCGCCATCGCGTTCTGCGAGTTGCTGGCAGTGAAGCTGGGAATCGGGGGCGGCCCCTGTTGGCCGCCAGCAATCCACGCCTGCAACCCCTCGATCAAGCTAGGCACAATGGCGGTGATCGTCGCTCCGATCTGTTGTTGCACTTGCTCTTGGACAATCTCCGGAATCCGCGCCACCTGTGCCTTGAGTTCTTGAACCTCGCGCGCCTGGCTTTCCGAGCTGGTCTTTTTCTCCTTTCGCCCACCAGCGTTATAGTATGACGACCATTTTGTCGACAAGCCTTTGCCGGCCACACGACCAGCTGACGTCGGCTTCTCGAGCTTATCCTTGTTCTTCATTACATTCAACGCCCTATTTAGAGTCGTGTCCCAAGGGCCGCTCTTAGTCGACCCCGCGCTACTGCTTTCAGTCGCCTGCGGAAGGAATGTGAATCATTTAGAAATTTGGCTTCATTAATTAGAATGCAACCATATGGAGCTAATTACGCGGGGGTGTATTCCTTACCAGAACAAGCTCAAGCGCCCTGGTCTTCGAATCCGTGGTCAGCTCCTTTTTTTCGGGTCCTTCTTGTACCGGGCCCTGATAAAGTTCCTGGTCTGCTTGTCACCGTATTTATCGAAGAGGGGCGGTAGGCCTTGCTCGGCACGGTCCGCCTCCTCCTTGTCCCATTTAGGCTCCGCCAGTCTGTAACCGCCGGGACCGAGTGTGTGTTCCCATAAGTTGAGCTCCCGCATTTCTTTCCCCCACTGACTTGATTCAGAGTGTGCGGCGCTCGAGCAAGTGATCTTGAATTCGTTGTAGTCATCTTCGGTGATCGAAGGATGTTTCACCTTGATCGTCTCATAACTCTCACCTTTCTTGATCATTATCTTCACATTGGTTTTCCAAGTAGACAGGGCCTTGCTCATCTTCGTGAGGGCAGCATTGTTCACTTTATTCCCTTTGAGGCTTGTGTTATCAAATTGAGCAGGGAACTTGTATCGTTCGTGCAGCTTCGTGAAGAGGAGGTTGCGGTAATTCCCGTTGTCAGGATGCCTCAGGTTCTCGCTGTTGATCGAGACGGTGCTCCGGAGAATGCACCCGAGCTGAAGCGAGTACCCCTTGACTACTCGTTCGGGCGCCGTTGGATTCCCGTCGGAGTCCACTTCAGTAACTTCCTCCTTGAGGGTGCGGAGCACGGTCGGGCGCCGGTCCTTCCGTTGCCTCTTCGGTTGGCTGCCATCTGTGCGTGCGCCGCCATCATCAGTGGTGGCATTCTCGGCGGCACCATCAGTGGTGGCATCAGTGGGGTCATCCTCCGCGGTACCATTAGTGGTCTCAGGATCGGTGTGGAAGGCGGCGTCCTCATACAAGTGAGGTTGTTCCTCCATCTCCTGGGACAGCTCCCAGAATGCCTTACCGCCCGAACCGCCGGCCTCATCGTTGTTGGCCATGTTTCTCTCTAAATAGGAACAAAGTTTGGTCAAAAAGTTGGTTATTGTCAAGTTACAAGATCATGGTCTCATCATTTAGGGTTTGTCGACACCGAGGCATCCTAAAAGCTAAGCTTTTATAATTGAGGGTTTTTCGACGCCCAGGCACCCTAAAAGCCTAAGCTTTCATCATTTCGGTTTTTATCGACATCGAGGCACCCTAAAAGCCAAGGTTTCATAATTTATGGTTTGTCGACACCGAGGCATCCTAAAAGCTAAGCTAGGAAGGAGAACTGTAAGTTGGGCCTAATCACTTGGCTCTATTGCCGCCTATGGTTTAATGCAGCTAGAATAAAGGGGCACTTGATCCTACCTAATTAACCACTAAGATACCCCGGCCCATGCATTAGTCACAAGTACCCTATATGTCCTATTTTTAGCAAAGTCATGCTAAAATTCACGGAAAATTTCAGCATGACCTTTGCTGAAAATAGGACATATGGAGTACCCGAATTTCCCGGAACGGAAGTTAATCAACATTCCAGCAAACTCAAGGGCCTCTCGGGGTACCTGCAAAACTATCACAATGTGATCACAAGTCTTTCTCAATGTGATCATCATCTTTACAAGTCTTTCTCAATGTGATCACAAGCATCACAAGGCATTAGTAGTTCAGTACATGAACATGTTTTACAACAAAAGCTGTAAGCCAGAGTTGGCAAACTTAAAACACATGCTGTAGAAAAATTTAAACTATGGCTTAGTAGAAAAATTAGTCTAACTAGTGTAACTAGTCTAACTACTGAAACTAGTCTAACTAGTCTAACTACTGAAACTACTGAAACTAGTCTAACTAGTCTAACTACTGAAACTAGTCTAACTAGTCTAACTACTGAAACTACTGAAACTAGTCTAACTAGTCTAACTACTGAAACTACTGAAACTAGTCTAACTAGTCTAACCTAAGAATGTACTTTGGTTCGTCCAATTAGTCATTAAAAAATATCCATAGCAAAACATGTTCCAACTCCTGTAGCGGCACCCTCGCAGGGCCGTAAATTTTTTGAGGTGGCTCCCTTTACTGCTAAGCCTGTTTTGTAGAATTAGTTCATCTACAAAATGTAGCTATGGCCGACAACATGTACTGATGTAAGATTATGTGTGTGATTTCAGTTATTATTTTCTAGTCCTTGTAGTTTTTGTTCCTCCAGGTGCATTTTTATTTTTTTCTGGTGCTCTTATTTGAGGTCAGTTAACCGATGACAGTATACAACACATTAAAAAAAGTTGCATTCAACAAATGTGGTCTAGACTGTCAACCAACTCCTACCGAAGCGGGAACCTGACGACGCCCTAGTTAGCTTTCTTTACAGCAGCGGCAGATCGCAAAAGACAAATCCCCCAAATGCTTTGACTTAAGCAGTAACTAAGCAGTCCATGGCATCTTAGTAGGAACTCTAGTCCTACATTCTCCATTTTTTCACCTAGCCGCCGGCTTGCAACCAGCGCAGCCGCTAGAGAGATTGTGGGGTTTGCGGGGAGGGAGTTGGGGGACGACGGTAACTACTGAAACTACTGAACATGTTTTACTAGAACTAGCAGTTGAAATTTCAGAAACATGGAGGTAGGGGAAGGAGGGAGGGAGGGAGGGGGAGGAAGGAAGGGGGGAGGAGACGGAGTGGTTACCTGGCGGCGGCGAGGTTGAAGCGGGGGTGGCGACGTCGGGGGCGTC
>LR738709.1:162646417-162773239 GCA_902687465.1 Secale cereale
GTCGTGGGCGGCGGCGTCGGGGAGAGGGGGGCGTCGGGGGCGGCGGCGTCGGGGCCGTGGGGGCGGCAGCGTTGGGGAGAGGGGGGCGAGGGCGTCGGCGGTGAGGGAGAGAGAAGCGTCGGGGAGACAGGGGGGAGAGATCTGGCGAGAGGAGGGTGCGGTCGTGTATGTATGTGAGATTACTAATGGCGCACTTCTGCTATGTGCGCCATAAGTATGTGGACACTAATGGCGCACCGCCCTCAGCTGCGCCATTAGTATTGTGAGAAAGCTATATCTTTCACCTAACCCACTACCTAGCAGAACCCCCACACTAGCCCGACTGGTCAGCACTCTGCATACCCACCAGGAGGTCCTGGGTTCGATTCCCAGGCTCCCCAATTTTTTTTGTTGCATTTAAAATGCTGTTTGACACTTATTTGTGTTTAAATATGTTCAAACTTGTTTAAATCATAACAGTAATATTTTTTTATAAAAAAGTAATAATTTTTTTAAAAATATCATCAAATTTGTTATTTGAAAATATTTATGAATATGAAAAAATATCATCAAATTTATTATTTTGAATATATCATGGGTCGGCGGCGGCGGTTGAGTAGGGGATAGCGATCGAGATGGAGGGGGAGTCGAGATCGAGTGTCCATGAAATTTAAAAATAATCATGATAGTTCAAAAAGTGCCCATGAAATACAATCGAGAAATGAAGGGTATGATTTAAATACAATCGATCTTAGCTAGCTATCTGTTCACAATCTTCTTGCCCTTCTTTTTCGCAAATGGAGTTCTTCTGTGGAACGGATGTCCTTTATTAGGTAGGGTGGTCCTGCTTCTTCTTGTGGTGTAAGCTGCTACTTCATCATCGTCGTCATGTTCGATCCTCGGGTCGCCGTACTTGTCGAAGTCTTGCTCATTGGCTACTCCATCCATTCCGATGATCTTCCTTTTGCCTCTCCTCACGACAACACGACTGGGCTTTGACGGATCGGTAATGAAGAAGCATTGGTCAACTTGGGAAGCCAGTACCCATGGCTCATTTTTCGCGGTGATGTTTGCGCCCGCGGTCTTAGATTTGGCTTTGGGTATAACCATGGTGGTGAAATACCGGTCTTCTTTTAGGACGCTCTTGGCCCATCTGACACGGAACATCGAGACCTTCTCTCCAGCGTAGCTCAGCTCCCAGATCTCCTCGATCCTTCCGTAGTATCTGTCCTTGTCATTACCGGTGTAGGATTCCATCGTTACCCCGGAGTTCTGATAACCATCGCTCTTCATGTCCTTGGCCTCGGTGTAGAATGTGTAGCCGTTGATATCGTACGCCTCATAGGTCATCAGGTTGTGCTCGGCGCCCTGTGACAAGGCGAATATGAGTTGTTCTTCCGCGGAAGAATCATCATGTAAAGGGTACGACAGAAGCTTCTGCTTGAACCAACGCGTGAAACATGAGTTGTGCTCTTTGATTATATCTCCGTCCGTCCTCTGTTGGCCTCGGTCATTGTATGTCTTCTCAATAAAGGTTTTGTGCTGAACCACCCAAGGATCGACCACGTCTATGTGTTGTAGCACGACTAGGTTTGCTCTTTCAAAGTCGGCGAGTCGACCCTCGAAGTCGACATTCATTTCGCGGCGACCCTCACGGTGACCAGATCCAGCGAGCCTGCCGAGGTGCCTGTTGACGGGCAGACCAACGGGGTTCTTGATGCCTAGATAATTCGTGCAGTACGAGATGCACTCTTCGGTCAGAAAGCCCCTGGCTATGCTTCCGTCTGGACGTGACATGTTGCGAACGTATCCTTTGATGACACCATTCAGCCTTTCAAATGGCAACATGCTGTGCAGGAACGTCGGCCCGAGTTGGATGATATCGTCCACGATATGGACCAGCAGATGCATCATAACGTCAAAGAATGCGGGCGGGAAGTACATCTCAAGCTCGCATAGTATCACCACGATCTCTTCCTGTAGCCTTCTGAGTTGCCTCACGCCAACAGACTTCCGAGAGATGACGTCGAAAAAGTTGCATGGGCCAAATAGGGTTTCACGGACGTGCGCTTCCATGATACCACGGATTGCAACTGGAAGTATCTGCGTCATCAGCACGTGACAGTCGTGAGACTTCATCCCGCTGAACTTCAGCTTCGCCCGGTCTAGGTATCTGCTTATCTTCCCCGCGTAACCGTAAGGAAGTTGTACTCCTACGAGGCAGGTGAAAAACTGCTCGATCTCCTCTTGACTTAGAGTGAAGCACGCGGGAGGGTAGTCATTTCCGGTCTTCTTGGCCTTTTTGCTTTGCGAAGACTTTCCGTGTCCTGCTTCGCCTCATCATCATCATCATCATCATGATCATCATATATAGCGTGAAGCTCCTGCCTGATGCCCATTGATTTCAAGTCTGCCCTTGCTTTCGGCCCATCTTTGGTCCTCTCTGGCATGTTGAGCAGGGTACCAAGCAGACTCTCGCACACGTTCTTCGTGATATGCATTACATCAAGGCTGTGAGGCACACGGTGGATCTTCCATTACGGCAAGTCCCAGAAAACAGACCTCGTTTTCCATACCTTCAGCAGCGGCTCTGGCGCCTTTCGCTTCTTTCCCGGCTCTGGCGCCTTTTGCTTCTTTCCCGGCAGTGGGCAATCTTTCCAATTTTTCAACAGCTCGTCTATTTCCTCGCCGCTCCTCGTACGCGGGCGTCCTCGGGGTTCGGTTTCACCATCGAACAGATCCTTGCGTTTTCTCCACAGGTCATCGTCGCAAAGCCACCTTCAATGTCCCATGAACACGGTTTTCGAAGACCCGGGATCTCTATCTAGCTGGCGATACGTTGTGTCATCCATGCACCTGAAGCATCCAGAAAATCCGTGGACCACCTGCCCTGCGACATATCCGTAACCGAGATAGTCGTGCACCGTCGTGAGCAGCGCGACTCTCATAGGGAAATATTCTTTCTTTGCGGCGTCCCACGTATTGGCTGGCGTTTTCAACAGCGTGTCTAGCTCCTCTTTCAGCAGCCCCAGATACAGATTGATGCCGTTCCCTGGTTGTTTCGGTCCTTCAATTAGCATACTCATGTGAATGTACTTCCTCTTCATGCACAACCAGGGGGGAAGGTTGTACATCCACACAAACACAGGCCAGGTGCTATGTGTGCTTCTCTGGCTGCCAAACGGGTTGACTCCATCGGTGCTCGCGCCCAGCACGATGTTCCTTGGATCGTTCCCAAATTCTAGGTCTTCGAAGTTCAACGCTTGCCACTGGCTCGCATCCTTAGGGTGACTCAGCATCTTGTCTTTTTATCTATCTCCGGATCATTTGCGTCATCTTCTCGCTTCTTCTCCTCCCTATCCGCGTGCCAACGCAGAAGCTTTGCTACCTTAGGGTCCGCGAAATACCGCTGCAGACGAGGAGTGATCGGAAAGTACCACACCACTTTTCGAGGAGCTTTCTTCCTCTTCTTGTATCGAGTGACGCCGCACACCGGACATATGGTAGACTCCGCGTGCTCATCCCGATAAATGATGCAATTGTTCATGCACACATGGTATTTCACGTGCGGTAAATCCAGAGGACACACGATTTTCTTCGCCTCCTCCAAACTGGTGGGGCACTTGTTCCCCTTGGGAAGACGTTCGTGCCAGAATGACATGTTCTCGTCGAAGCATGCATCGTTCATTTTGTGTTTTACCTTCATCTCCAGAGCCATGAGCGTTACTTTCAGGCGGGTATCCTCGGGCCTGCATCCTTCATACAATGGAGTAACCGCGTCTAACTCAAGTTGATCCATCTTGGCTTTCTCTCGGGCGGCAGCTCTTGCGTTATCGGTCTGCTTGAGAAGCAGCTCTTGAATATGAGGGTCCTGCACCCAGCCCATCGATGGTTCAGCCTCGTCTGCTCCGCTGGCATCATCATCTTCATGAGCATGCCCGTCGTCTGCTCCGGCATCTTCCTCATCATCATGTCCTGCATCTTCTACATGATGACTGTGTACAGCATCACCGTCGTGATCATCTCCTGGGGATTCTTCATCTTCTCGCCCGCCCGAGCCGCGGTGGTTGTCTTGCTGCCCTTCCTCATTTCTTGCCCGGCCCCCATGGACGACTTCGTAGTCATCTTCATCACCTTGCCGCCGATAGCCATCCATGAAACCACGCAAGAGCAGGTGGTCCCGCACCTGCCCGGAATCCGGGTCCACAATAAGGCTCTTCAGCTTGCATCTTCGACACGGACATCTTATCTCCGTCTCATTCTTTTGAAGCATCTCGGCCTTCGCGGACCTCAAAAACCTATTCACGATGCCTTCGGTCATCGTGCGCACCATGGTCGCCCTGCGGGGTAGAGCAAAATGATATTTTAGAACCAAGAAAAAATTTGCCATGACTTTCCCTAAAAATAGGACAAAAATGAATGCTTAATGCCAAAATTCTCACCGAAACGGAAATGAATCAACATTTCGGAAAAATATTGGCAACTATCGCATTTCAAATACCGGTACACCTCCAAACACAAACACATATGCAACACAACAAACCTATGCAACACCACAAACATACATAGATCTAGCTAGGCCATAAAAGTGCATGTGCACATTGTTGTATGGAGAACAACATAAATATAGCTTCCCCCCATACTTACCTACCAAAACAAGGTAATTTAACCACTTAATTTGAATGAATATATGGTGGAAATGAGGTGAAAAAGAGGAGGGATCCGAGAGGAGAGGAGGTGGAGAGAATGAAGAAGTGTGGGGGGGGGGGAAGTGAGTGTGGTAGAGAGGCTGTCCAAAATATCTTGTTGCTGCCCGCATACTAATGGCGCACCAACTACAAATGCGCCATTAGTAATCAAGGTTACTAATGGCGCATTTATAGTTGGTGCGCCATTACAAGTTTTGCAAAAAAAAACATACTAATGGCGCACGGTCGCATAGTGCGCCATTACTAGTTCAAACTAGTAATGGCGCACTCTGGGACAGTGCGCCATTAGTAGTTTTGTAAAAAAAAGAATAAAAATATCATAAAAAAAAGAGCATTAATGGCGCACTTTACTGCAGGTGCACCATTACTATTTACAACTAGTAATGGTGCACTATGCACGGATGCGCCATTAGTATGTTTGGACAGGCGCGCTAGTTAAAAAAAACTTCTTGATACTAATGGCGCACTCCGGGCAAGGTGCGCCATTAGTACTTCGAACTCTAATGGCGTATCTGTTGCTGGTGCGCCATTACTATGTACTAATGGCGCACTGTCTGTCTGGTGCGCCATTAGTATCAATTCCATCTATAGCCCTTTTCCTAGTAGTGGCTCTCTTTCGGCTTCGGGAAGAAGGGGAGCGGCGGAGGTTTTCAAGAAGTAGCAACGGGCGGATGGACGAACTGCCCCTGTTTCCCCTGCTTATAAGGGGGGAGGGGGCGGATGTTCCGCATTTCTGAATAAAAAAACTGCCCACGATCTCTCCCACGACGCCGCATTAAACGCGTGTCGTTAAGGGAGGGCGCGGTGGATACGGAGAAAGATACGGCGTGACCCAGGCCGCGCGTGCCCGTGCACTGTTTTGGGCCTGGCCCAACAGCGCTCGGCACCGTGTATGGCCCAGGCCCGGGGGCTCCTGTCGGTGTACTAAAGTAGGGGTACCCTTAGTATCCCGAACTTGTGCACGGGCAGTCGCAGCGCCCCGCGGCAAGGCTTGCCGGGTGGCCGCCACGGTCCTCCGTGGTTACTTTGGAGCCATTCAAGAACAAAGTATCCAAGCCAAGGAGACAAGGCCCCGGTAAGAGGAGCTTGCCGGGAAGGCCACTCAGGGCACAAGACCACTCAAGGCGCAAGACCCTGGCAAGAGGAGCTTGCCGGGAAGGCCAACCAAGGCATCTCAAGAAACTTGCCGCGACGCGCCACGCGTCCCGGCAAGGCCCGGGGAGCGACAAGCTCCCGGAAGCGACAAGATAGCGACCGCGGAAAGGTGCTTGCCGCGGCAAGCTTCCACTCAGTACCTGTGCTCCAGCACATCCATCCACGTGCCGCTCTCGGACCCTTCCAGGCGCACGTGGCGGAAGGCTGTGCAGCCAGGAGTACGCGGTGGCAAGCGGCGCTGACAAGGTTGCCGTCGTGGCAAACGGTGGCGTCCCTGACGGTCACTTTTTACACTGTTTGGGCGACGGCGATGGGCATTTAATGCCCTTGTCCCCTGCCTTCAGGGTTAGGTACAAAACACTGTACCAAACTACCACACTTTTTCCAGTTTTACCCTCAACTGCGTTGCCACCTGTCGGTGACCCCTTTGAGCATATAAAAGGAGGCCCATGCGCAACGTAGAGGGGGGTTAGACATTCGAAGACTCTCACGCTCGGTCTCGTTAGCTGCTAGAGTGTACTGTAGCTCTCGGCGCTCCCGAGCCAAGAACCAAATACAATACACAAAGCAGGAGTAGGGTTTTACGCATCCGTGCGGCCCGAACCTGGGTAAACTGCTCGTGTGACTCACCTCGATATGCTCTTCGTGCGATCTCCGCCCCCTGCCGTACCGAAAAGGGGCTCCGTCCCCATAGGTGTTTGTGGGTGGATCAGTTTCCCCGACATACTCCTTGTTCCATACTCCATCAAAGCAATACTCAAAACTTGAAAACTTCACAACACAAAACTTAGACAAAAATTCTCGTGAGCTCCGTTAGTATACGAAAGCAAACCACTACTCAAAGGTACAACAATGAATTCATTATTTGTTTACATTGGTGTTAAACCTACTGTACTCCAACTTCTCTATGGTTAATATCCTCCAATACTACTCATACATGCATCGGAATAAGCAAACAACACACGAAAAACAGAATCTGTCAAAGACAGAACAGTCTGTAGTAATATGCAGGGTTCGCCTACTTCTGGAACTCCACAAAATTCAAACTAAATTGGTAAATTTGCATTATTTCTCTACCAATCATCTTCAAAAATAATTAACTAAAAATCACGCTCCAGTACAATCCCACGACTACTTTAGCAAGCGCTATCGATTATGTTTTTCACAGCAAGATCATATAAACTTCACACAAGTCTTCCCAAAGGTTCTACTTTGCACAATCACTAAAAAAACATGAAACCACATCTAATCAGAGGCTAGATGCAATATTTATTATTACCTAACAGCAACAAAAACAAAAAACATAAAATTGGGTTGCCTCCCAACAAGCGCTATCGTTTTATGCCCCTAGCTAGCCACGATACTAGTGATGCTCTCATGAAAGACAAGAATTGAAGCACAAGGAGAGCATCATAAAGCACATGGCAAACACATCTAAGTCTAACATACTTCCTATGCATAGGCATTTTATAGGAAAACAAATTAGCAAGACAAGCAAGATCTAGCCTATGCAAGGAAGAAGAAAGAAACAATGGCAATCTCAACATAACGAGAGGTAACTTAGTAACATGCAAATTTCTACAACCATATTTTCCTCTCTCATAATAATTGCATGTAGGATCGTAATCAAATTCAACAAAATATCTATCACATAACATATTCTCAACACGATCCACATGCATACAAAGTTGACACTCTTCCAAAATAGTGGGATTAGCATTAACTAAAGTCATGACCTCTCCAAACCCACTTTCAATATTATTGCAAACATTATTATCAATCTAATATTCATCATGGGGATTAAATAAATTTTCAAGATCATAAGAAGAATCACCCCAATCATGATCATTGTAACAAGTAGTAGTCATAGCAAAACTAGCATCCCCAAGCTTAGGGTTTTGCATATTATTAGGACAATTGACATCAATAGAATTTATAGTAACATCATTGCAATCATGATTTTTATTTAAGGAGCTGACATGAATCACTTTTTCTTTTAATAATTCCTCACGATTTTCAGATTCATAAATTTCAAGCAAAACCCCATAAAGATAATCTAGTGCACGCAGCTCACTAGCAATAGGTTCAACATAATTGGATCTCTTAAAGAGATTAGCAAGTCGATGAGGATCCATACTTTAACAAGCGAAGATGCAAGCTAATTGAGGGCACATAGCACACAACGAAACAAGAGGCAAGCGAACGATAAACACACGGCGGAAGAAGGGCAAATAAAACTGCAAGGGTGAAGTGGGGAGAGGAAAATGAGAGGCAAATAAATGTAATGCGAAGGATAAGGGTTTGTGATAGGTACTTGGTATATGACTTTTGCGTAAGCCTCCCCGGCAACGGCGCCAGAAATTCTTCTTTCTACCTCTTGAGCTTGTGTTGTATTCCCTCGAAGAGGAAAGGGAGATGCAGCACAGTAGCGCAAGTATTTCCCTTAGTTTTTGAGAACCAAGGTATCAATCCAGTAGGAGACCATGCGCGAGTCCCTCGCAGCTGCACAATCAAATAAGAACTTCGCAGGCAACGCGATAAGGGGTTGTCAATCCCTTTACGGTCACTTACGAGAGTAAGATCTGATAGAGATGATAATTATATTTTTGGTATTTCTAGTTTAGTAAAACAGCAAATAAAAGTGGTAAAAGTAAAGTAGATGTAGATTGATATGTTCAGAATAGACCCGGGGGCCATAGTTTTCTCTAGTGGCTTCTTTCATGATAGCGGTATTCTATGGCGGGTAAACAAATTACTGTCGAGCAATTGATAGAAAAGCGGATAATTATGAGACTATCTAGGCATGATCATTGTATATAGGCATCACGTCCGAGACAAGTAGACCGAAACAATTCTGTATCTACTACTATTACTCCACACATCGACCACTATCCAGCATGCATCTAGTGTATTGTGTTCAAACGAACAGAGTAACACCTTAAGCAAGATGACATGATGTAGAGGGATAAACTCAAGCAATATGATAAAACCCCATATTTTTATCCTCGATGGCAACAATACAATACGTGCCTTGCTGCCCCTAATGTCACTGGGAAAGGACACCGCAAGATTGAACCCAAAGCCAAGCACTTCTCCCATTGCAAGAACTATAGATCTAGTAGGCCAAACCAAACCAATAATTTGAAAAGACTTGCAAGGATATTATGAGCACACATAAAAAGTTCAGAGAAGAACCAAATATGTTTCATAGATAACCTTGATCATAAACTCACAATTCATTGGATCTCGACAAACACACCGCAAAAAGAGATTGCATCGAATAGATCTCCTCGAAGACCGAGGAGAACCTTGTATTGAGATCTAGAGAGAGAGAATAGAAGCCATCTAGATACTAGCTATGGACCCGAAGGTCTGTGGTAAACTACTCACAACTCATGGTGAGAGCGATGATGATGATTATGAAGGCCTTCGTGATGGATCCCCCTCCCAGAACAGGCTCCAAGATGGGATCTCCTTGGGAACAGAAGCTACGGCGGTGGAATTACGGTTTTCTCTCTGCGTATGGAGTTTCCGGGGTACGTAGGTATATATAGGAAGAAGGAGGTCACCGGGGGCCACACGGGCCAGCCTCGAGGCGGGGGGGGCCCTGGGAAGGGGGGCGCGCCCCCACCCTCGAGGGCAGGCCCTCTGCCCCCTGACTTGGTCCTGACATTTCCCGAGCGTGATTCCTCCAAAAATATCTCTCCCGAAGGTTTCATTCCGTTTGGACTCCGTTTGATATTCCTTTTCTGCAAAACCCTGGAATAGGCAAAAAACAGCAATCTGGACTGGGCCTTTGGGTTAGTAGGTTATTCCCAAAAATTATATAAAAGTGAATGATAAAGCCCATTAAACATCCAAGACTTCATAAATAGTAGCATGGAACAATCAAAAATTATAGATACATTGGAGACGTATCACCTACGCGAAAATTGCCGCACGTACTGCCCGGGAAAAGCTCCGCCCTCAACTTTTTACTACGCGAAAATAATTCGAGCTTGTTCGTTCTATACTAATACTAGTACTGTATGTTTAGTCACCCGTGGGGTTGTTCAATGAATGGAGGGCCAGGGAGCACAAGTGAACAATACTACTACTAGTAGTAAGTAGGAGTCGTATAGGTAGTCACCTTAAATAGAGAGTTTCTTTTCTTTAATGGTACGTACACAAATTGAAACGCTTGTTGTGGAGAGAAAAAGATAATCACTCCGCTATATATGTACGCAGGGGCCTGAGCGCTTGCTTTACTAGCGTTGCTCTCTTCATTCTCTCATCCTCTCCAGATCTAAACAAGACAGCGGTAGCGACATTTTCTCTCTGCTCACTGCTGGTCATAGGTCCGGCCAGATCCCTTCAGCCGGTGTGTTTAGAGGACTAAAAGGTGCATCGTTCACGCGGTCATCGTCGGCGAGGGAGGAAACCCACAGTTGCCAGAAGGGCCCGATCCTCTGCCCGTGCCGTTCTCTCCGACACAGCACTGGCTCGGGAGGTCCTCCGACCCTTCTTCCTCCCTGTCTTATTGTTCGCAGATCCGACCTACCGCTGCCGACATCACGATGACCCTCGGGTATAAGTTCTTCGAAAGCGGCCTTGCTCTACTACCCCAGCTCCCCACGTGTCTGCATGTGCATCTTTTTCTACTCCTATCAGCTCTTCCAAAGCCACCTAAATTTTTAGTATTATTAGAGGTAAAGCTACTTCATGCATTCGAATCTAGGGCTTTGTTCAAACAACGAAGAAAGGGGGGAAAGTTGTAGCATGAATCTAGGACTTGGTTCAAAGAGGAAATAATATGGTGAAAGTAGTAGAGTTGAAAAAGGAAATAATGGGAAAACGCAGTACAAACTGGATAAGGAACATATCTATTATTGGTTGAAAAAAGGATAGAAAGTGGCGGCTGGTGGACAAGTCAACAAAGTATGTCCAGGATTAGATTTGTTGCCCTCACATAGTAAAAGGTCTCCCGGATTAGAATTGATGCCCGTACATAGTAAAAGGTCTCAGGATTAGATTTGCTACCCTCACATAGTAAAAGGTCTCCAGGATTAGATTTGCTGCCCTCACATAGTAAAAGGTCTCCAGGATTAGATTTGTTGCCCTGACATAGTACAAGGTCTCCAGGATTAGGTTTGCTGCCCTCACATAGTAAAAGGTCACCGGGATTAGATTTTCTGCCCTCACATAGTACAAGGTCTCCAGGATTAGGTTTGCTACCCTCACATAGTAAAAGGTCTCCAGGATTATATTTGCTTCCCTCACATAGCATGAACAAACTCGGCATCGCCACTTTATGCCTCCTTGTAGGTACATTGTGCTGATGCGTCCACTGTCGCATGTCCTTATACCAACCTTTTGCCATTGTTAATGTAAGGGCGCATGTAAAATGAAGCGATCACACTGTTACCTTAGGGACATGTCTAACCAGTGTTATTGTTAATCTAATGCCTCCAGTGATAAGATACAATTAAACTGTGTTACAAATGGCACTCCTGTTGTTTTCCCAGTATGATAAGTAAGTTGCTCCTTTACGCTGGTGAGTGTCCTTGTGTCCCCATGGTCCCATGTCCTTAAACCAACTGTTTAGCTGCTGTTGATTTATTGTATCTGGTAAACAAGCAATGCCACCATTAAAGTAATCCCATATTTGAGGAATCTCATTGTTGATCGTAATACTTCTGGTAACATGAAGCATTGTTGACTTTTTAAATTTTCTACTATCCTTGCGTGATTGCCATGAACATAGTTAAGATGCTTCTTTTCATTTTGTATATGTTTCGTATATTCTTATTGACCAACAACTGTTTACTTTCTATCTTTTTGTAATGATAGGGATATCCATTTCAACTTGTTGCTATTGTGACCTCTTGGTGAACTACACAAAAAATTTCTTTTGGAATGAGTGTCTTGTGCAGTTGAACTAAAAAGTCACGTGGGCAACATCTCTCAATTTTAGTGGAACTGCACAAAATGGTGATTGGAGTTTCCAAAATCTCCGTCAAATTCTGCTAGTAATCTCATGCAACATTTTATTAGTCTTTGCAAGATCACTGTCACCATAATGGCACTTTATTTTAGTGGAACTGCACAAAAGGATAAGTAAATTATTGTTGCACCTTACATGAGCAGGACAACCAACTTTAATGTTGCTTAATTTTTATGTAACTACTAAAGAAGAACCTGCCATCTCACAAGAGCAAGTACTTCTTGCTAGCTCAATGATGCAATCTTTGCTTCATTTCAGGTGAACTGGAGAAAAAGGTGCATGAATTGAATCATAGATCTGCAGGTTGGCCTAATCCGAGTGGATTTGCAGGTTCACCACATCCAGTCGTGGCGGCATAGGGCCCCTCACACCGGTCAGTACTGTCCTTTATCAACATGATTGTGCTTTTTCATACTGTGCTAATGTTCTATTTTTTAATTAAAGCTATACTATCGCAATCTTTTCTCGTTTTATAAATAAAGTTTGCTTCAACTAGTGCCACTATTATGGTAATCATGCTCTTTCTTATCTGTGCAAACAGGAATACTCAATTACAGATGTTGTGATGGTTAAGAGCATTCGCCAAGTTCTTGGGTTGTATGACATGACTAGCCAAGATGGATTTAATCCTGATATTCACTTTATCAAAAGGCTCTAATAGGTTGGTTCTGAATCTTGCAAGCTGGGAATCAATGAGATGTGTAGGCATCTTATTTGTACTTATTATTTGGATCTTATTTGTTGGTTCTGAATCTTGCAAGCTGGGAATCAATGAGATGTGTAGGCATCTTTGTTGTACTTATTATTTGGATCTTATTTGTTGGTTCTGAATCTTGCAAGCTGGGAAACACGGCATGATGATGCAGAGGACAACAACCATAACAAACAGTTCAAACTTGGTAGTATTATCTTTGTGAAAGTGCGATAAATGTGTTGATCGTGTGCGTCATGAGAATAATAATTCTAATTGTTGTGCATGTTGATCCTATGGCACTGATAGAACGAGCCAATGCATTGTTTGTTTCAAGTATAAATTTCTATTAAAGCTAATTAAATTTAAGTAAAGTGACCACTAACTCCTGTTATTACAGTACCAATACAGACTGCACCTTCGCTATGGTGGAGAGTAGGAAGAACGCGATGATTCGGCCATATGGTGCAACCAGCTTGTCGACATCCAGAAGCAATACAAGATCATCAGCAATGGGCAGGAGAAGGACTCCGTGGTTGACATCACCGAGACCATCATCGACCCCTGATACACCAACATGAAAGAAGACAATGATACCAATGACCTGAACACGTGGGAGGTACCTCTTAATCTAGCCTACATAACCTACGTGGCCAGGAGGGCATGGGAAGTACCTCTGAATCCACTCTGCACCCGAACAAGTCAACCCTCGTACTCCCCTCCGCCTGCGTCTTCCCTCGCTCCAGTTCGTTCGGTCCCAGATCTCGACGTCGTCCTCCGCCTTGGTGCTCTAGCCGCGGCGCCGCCGTTTGTCGTTCCCAACATGGTCAGCAAAACAAGAGGAATCGGCAGGCAACTGTTCGTCAAGAGGCTGACAGACCCGGACCCACCAGGTCCATGGCCTAGGTTTTGTTGTTTAACATGGGGAGCCCACAACATGTTTCAACATTTTTTGGATCCAGCAAGTATCAAGCGGCCTCTGGGCCTCCCAACCTAGCTTGTCTATAACATCAGCATCCCAAGTTATGTTTGTTTTTTCAAGACGACGCACAGCTCAGTTCTATTTTTTGTTTTCATTAATCCTATATCTGAATTTTCTCCCACTTTCTTTTTCGATGTAAACTGAGTTTTCTCCCAGTACTTTTCCCTAGAACCAACTTAACCGTCCCACGTCTAGCCTAAAAAATAATAATACCCCACGTACTATTAACTCATCAAATTTAAATGATATTTTATTTCGTAAGATGAAAGTTCTTACAAAGTAATAATAATAATTGTGTATATATAACTTCGCAAGTTAACTCCTAGTGACTACGTACATAAGCTTGCAAAGATTTTACCGACCAATGCAGTAATAGACATGCAATCATGTGTTTATGTTTTTATAACATTTCTCCGTCTAGCCCAACATGATATTTTCACCCAGCCCAGCAAGTCCACGGATTTCGAGAAAATGCAAATGGGCTTTAAATTCGACCATATATATAAACGGGCTGCATAGATGCTACATCATTGTTTCTCCCAGCCCACCAAATGGACTAAAAAAACAAATAGACTAGCTGACATGTGGGCCAGTAGGTCGAAGCCTAACAAGATGTTGGATTTACATCCAACGGCCGGCATTCTCCTACAATCTCTCGTCTTCTTCCCCCAGCGCTGCCGGGACCGCCTGCTCCAGCCTTCCGCGTCCAGCGGCATTGTTTTGCGCTCCTCAACGAAACGCTACCCCGCCGACGGCCAGGCCATCCCTCTACTCCACACCTCCTGTTATTTGCTGCCGAGTGTAGGCCCACCCCACACCTCATGTTACTCTTGATGTTGATTCCTTGAAACTTAGATCTATTCCACCTAAGCATGATATCAATGAGTCTCTCAAAGCCATGAGAATTTCCATTGATGAATGCAAAGAAAGAACCGCTAGGATGTGTGCTAACAAGGAGAGCTTTATAAAAGCGTGTTCTTCTAGTTATCATGAAAATAAAGATGAAGATCTGAAAGTTATTGATGTGTCTCCTATTAGATCCTTGTTTTCTAGTATGAATGTTGATAAAGACGGGACTTGAGATGAGTCTACTTTAATTAAAAGGCATCCCAATGATCCGGAGTTTTTGGATCTTGATGCTAAAATTGTTAAAAGTCGGATTGAAGAGACTAAAACTTTGCATAGTGATGAACCCACTACTTTGGATTTCAAGGGATTCAATTATCATAATTGCTATTTGATTGATTGTATTTCCTTGTTGTAATCTGTACTAAATCCTCCGCATTCTTATAGTCAAAATAAAGCTTTTACCAAACACATAGTTGATGCTTTGATGCAATCTTATGAAGAAAAACTTGAATTAGAAGTTTCTATCCCTAGAAAGCTTTATGATGAGTGGGAACTTACTATTAAAATTAAAATTAAAGATCATGAATTCTTTGCTTTGTGTGATTTGGGTGCAAGTGGTTCCACTATCCCAAAAACTTTGTGTGATTTGTTAGGTTTCCATGAGCTTGATGATTGTTCTTTAAATTTGCATCTTGCGGATTCTACTATTAAGAAACCTATGGGAAGGTTAATGATGTTCATATTGTTGCCAATAGGAATTATGTGCCCATAGATTTCATTGTTCTTGATATAGATTGCAATCCTTCATGTCCTATTATTCTTGATAGACCTTTCCTTAGAACGATTGGTGCAATTATTGATATGAAGGAAGGAAATATTAGATTCCAATTTCAGTTAAGGAAAGGCATGGAACACTTTCCTAGAAAGAAAATCAAATTACCTTATGAATCTATTTTGAGAGCCACTTATTGATTGCCTTCCAAATATGGCAATACCTAGATCTATCCTTGTATCGTGCCTAGCTAGGGGCGTTAAAGGATAACGCTTGTTTGGAGGCAACCCAATTTTATTTTCTTTGTTTTTGCTTCTGTTTAGGAATAAATATTGCTTCTAGTTTCTGCTTAGATGTGGCTTTGTGTTTTAATTAGTGTCTGTGCCAAGTACAACCTTCGGGAAGACTTGTGTGAAGTTTATATGATCTTGCTATAAAAAACAGAAACGTTAGCGCTCACTAGAATAGTCACCAGATTTTAGTGGAGAGTGCTATTTAGTTGATTCTTTTTGCAGATGATTAATAGATAAATTCCTCACGTTCACCAATTTATTTCAATTTTTTTAGTTACATAAGTATTCGAAAGTTACAGATTACTACAAACTATTCTGTTTTTGACAGATTCTGTTTTTCGTGTGTTGTTTGCTTATTTTGATGAATCTATGAGTAGTATTGAGGAGTATGAATCATACATAAGTTGGAATACAGTAGGTTTAACACCAATATAAACAAAGAGTGAGTTCATTACAGTACCTTTGAGTGGTGGTTTGTTTTCATATACTAACGGAGCTCATGAGATTTTTGGCTAAGTTTTGTGTTGTGAAGTTTTCAAGTTTTGAGTATGGCTTTGATGGACTATGGAACAAGGAGTGGCAAAAGCCTAAGCTTGGGGATGCCCAAGGCACCCCAAGGTAAAATTCAAGGACAACCAAAAGCATAAGCTTGGGGATGCCCCGGGAAGGCATCCCCTCTTTCGTCTTCATCTATCGGTAACTATACTTGGGACTATATTTTTATTCATGACATGATATGTGTTTTACTTGGAGCGTCATGTATGATTTGAGTCTTTTCTTGTTAGTTTGCCACAATCATCCTTTCTGGACACACCTTTTTGAGAGAGATAAATATGGCCAAGATTTTGTTAGAACGCTCTATGTGCTTCACTTATATCATTTGAGCTAAATAGTTTTGCGCTAGTGCTTCACTTATATATTTTAGAGCACGATGGTGATTTTATTTTGTAGAAATTGCTGATCTCTCATGCTTCACTTCTATCCTTTTGAGAGTCTTTTATAATAGCGTGGTAATGTGCTTTGGTTATAAAACTAGTCCTAGTATGATAGGCATCCAAGATGAATGTAGTAAAAACTTTCATACAAAGTGCGTTGAATATGATAAGAAGTTTGATACTTGATGATTGTTTTGAGATATGAGGATAGTGATATTAGAGTCATGCTAGTGGAGTTATTATGAATTTGAGAAATACTTGTGTTAAAGTTTGTGCTTCCCATAGCATGCACGTATGATGAACCGCTATGTGACGAAGTTAGAGCACGAGGTATTTGTAGAGTGTCATCCTTTGTGTGGAGGACGGGTGTGCGCGATGGTTAACTCCTACCAACCTCCCCCCTAGGAGCATGCGTTGATTGCTTTGTTTTGATGACTCGTAAATTTTTGCAATAAGTATATGAGTTCTATATGACTAATGATGAGTCGATGGATTATACGCACTCTCACCCTTCCACCGTTGCTAGCCTCTCTTGTACCGCGCAACTTTCGCCTGTACCATACACCCACTATATACCTTCCTCAAAACAGCCACCATATACCTTCCTCAAAACAGCCACCATACCTAACTATAATGGCATTTCCATAGCCATTCCGAGATATATTGCCATGCAACTTTCCACCGTTCCATTTGTTATGACATGCTTCATATTGTCATATTGACATGCATGATCATGTAGTTGACATCGTATTTGTGGCAAAGCCACCATGCATAATTTTTCATACATGTCACTCTTGATTCATTATACATCCCGGTACACCGCTGGAGGCATTCATATAGAGTCATACTTTGTTCTAGTATCGAGTTGTAATATCGAGTTGTAAATCAATATAAGTGTGATGATCATCATTATTAGAGCATTGTCCCAAAGAAAAGAAAAAAGGAAAGGCCAAGAAAAAAAGGCCCAAAAAACAAAAAAAAAGAAAAAAAGAAAAAAAAAGAAAAGAAAAGCAAACTGACAATGCTACTATCTTTTTCCACACTTGTTCTTCAAAGTAGCACCATGTTCTTCATGATAGAGAGTCTCATGTTTCGTCACTTTCATATACTAGTGAGAATTTTCATTATAGAACTTGGCTTGTATATTCCAACGATGGGCATCCTCAAATGCCCTAGGTCTTTGTGAGCAAGCAAGTTGGATGCACACCAACTTACTTTCTTTTGTTGAGCTTTCATACATTTATAGCTCTAGTGCATCTGTTGCATGGCAATCCCTACTCACTCACATTGATATCTATTGATGGGCATCTCTATAGCCCGTTGATACGCCTAGTAAATGTGAGACTATCGTCCTCCTTTTTCTCTTCTCCACAACCACCACTCTATTCCACCCATAGTGCTATATCCATGTCTCACGCTCATGTATTGCGTGAAAGTTGAAAGGTTTGAAAAAATTGAGTATGAAAACAATTGCTTGGCTGAAACCAGGGTTGTGCATGATATGAATATTTTGTGTGATGAAGAGGGACCATAGCCAGACTATATGATTTTGTAGGGATAACTTTCTTTGGCCATGTTATTTTGAGAAGACATGATTGCTTTGTTAGTATGCTTGAAGTAGTATTATTTCTTATGTCAATATAGACTTTTGTCTTGAATCTTTCGGATCTGAACATTCATGCCACAATAAAGAGAATTACATTGAAAATTATGTTGGTTAGCATTCCACATCAAAAATTATGTTTTTATCATTTACCTACTCGAGGATGAGCGGGAATTAAGCTTGGGGATGCTTGATACGTCTTCAACGTATCTATAATTTTTTATTGTTCCATTCTATTATAGATGATGTTTTGGATGTTCAATGGGCTTTATTATACACTTTTATATTATTTTTGGGACTAACCTATTAACCCAAAGGCCCAACCCAGATTGCTGTTTTTGGCCTATTTCAGGGGCTCGCAGAAAAGGAATATCAAATGGAGTCCAAACGGAGTGAAACCTTCGGGAGAGATATTTTTGGAACGATATCTTCACGAGAGACTTGAGAACCAAGGTAGAGGGGACATGTGGCGTCCACGAGGGTGGGGGGCGCCCCCCCCTCCCCCTGGGCGCCCCCTGCCTCATGGGCCCCTCGTTGCTCCCCCGAGGCCCTCCTTCCACCTATATATACCCATGTACCCTAAAACATCGAAGCAACAGAGAAAACCCTAATTCCACCGCGGCAATCTTCTGTTCCCGTGAGATCCCATCTTGGGGCCTGTTCCGGAGCTCCGTCGAAGGGGGGATCTTCTACGGAGTGCTTCTACATCAACACCATCGCCTCACCATGAGTTGTGAGTAGTTTACAACAAACCTTCTTGTCCATAGTTAGTACCTAGATGGCTTCTTCTCTCTTTTTGGATCTCAATACCAAGTTCTCCTCGGTCTTCGAGGAGATCTATTCGATGTAATATTTTTGCTGTGTGTTTGTTGAGATCCGATGAATTATGGATTTATGATCAAAATTATCTATGTGAAATATTTGGTTCTTTCCTGAATTCTTTTATGTATGATTATAATATCCTTGCAAGTCTCTTCGAATTATCGGTTTGGCTTTACCTACTAGATCTATAGTTCTTGCAATGGGAGAAGTGCTTGGCTTTGGGTCCAATCTTGCGGTGTCCTTTCCCAGTGACAGCAGGGGCAGCAAGGCACGTATAGTATTGTTGCCATCAAGGATAAAAAGATAGGGTTTGTATCATATTGCTTGAGTTTATCCCTCTACATCATGTCATCTTGCTTAAAGCATTACTCTGTTCTTATGAACTTAATACTCTAGATGCATGCTGGATAGCGGTTGATGTGTGGATTAATAGTAGTAGATGCAGAATCGTTTCGGTCACGAACGTGATGCCTATATATAATGATCATGCCTAGATATTCTCATAATTATTCGCTTTTCTATCAATTGCTTGACAGTAATTCATTCACCCACCGTAGAAATCTGCTATCATGAGAGAAGCCACTAGTGAAACATATGCCCCCTGGGTCTATTCTCAACATATCAATCTATAATCTACTTTACTTTGTTGTTTTTACTTTCTGTTCTTATATCCAAAAATACCAAATATATCAAACTATTCTATCTATCAGATATCACTTTCGTAAGTGACCGTAAAGGGATTGACAACCCCTTATCGTGTTGGCTGCCAAGTTCTTATTTGTTTGTGCAGGTGCGAGGGACTCGTGCGTGGTCTCCTACTGCATTGATACCTTGGTTCTCAAAAACTGAGGGAAATACTTACGCTAACGTGCTGCATCACCCTTTCCTCTTCGAGGGAATACAACGCAAGCTCGAGAAGTAGCACCCACCAGCTATATCTTCGCACGCAAGGAAGTGCCTCCTTATTACGCACAAAAAAATGAATACCCCCTGCTAGCTGGGACCCACCAAAGTGTGTGGCTGACTTGTAGGCCTACTAAGTTGACGGGGACAGAGGGCTTTGTCAACTTAGTCAATATGAACGATTCTGGCTCCAGTGACCGTACGGCCATAGTGTTTCTTCAACCTCTGGTCTTCTTGCTCCAGCTGCCCAAAGCAGCGCCGGTCGTGTCGCGTGCTCCTGCCTCCCGTGGCCGGCTGTGATGCCGCGGAGGCCTCACCGCCCCCTACTACTCCCACCGCTGGCTAGGGCATCCCTCTACTCACCCACACCCCTTGTTATTCTGCGGTAACGGCTGCCTCATGCTGCAGCCGAACCAGTGAACCCTCGTACTCCTCTCCTCGTGGGCATCCACTGCCACGTTTTCCCCGGCTCCATGTCGTCCCCTTCCTAGGCCTCGCCGTCATCCGCCACCTTGGTGCTCTCGGTGCGGCGTGGTCAATGTGGTCAACGACCGACTTCCAGCGGAAGAGTTCTGTACATGGAGAGGCCGACAGCTGGGTCCACGACCACATCCCCGTTCTTTTGTGATTTGCCAAGTAAGTCGCTTTGTCATGCATGTTGGGCTGCAAATATTTCAAGACGAGGAGAGCTTCATTTGGCTGGCCGAGAAAATGGCCTATAAATAATGAGAAATAGGCTGTACATTTTTAAAACAGATCAAACCCGCAATTAGTTTTGAATTTCATTTTTTCATTTCAAGATTTTAAATTGCATTTATTTTTATGTGTGGACATTTGTTGGATTTTATATTAATATACATTTATTTTTAAAATCAGTTTGAATGTGACTCGAAATTTCGGGATTAAAAATAGTTCGGACCACACCGAAATATGCAAAATTTCATATAATTTTTTAAGGGGAAATTTTGTTTTTGCCACTCTAGATTTTTCCAATTTTCCTTATGCCACTCTACATTTTGACATTTCACTCTTGCCACTCTTAGTTTTTGATAATTATCACAATTGCCATTCCCGTGGCAAAAGTGAAATTTTCAGAGTGGCAATTATGATAATTATTGAAAGCTAAGAGTGCAAAAAATGAAATGAAATTCTTTTGCTTTTGCCACAAAATGGCTATTGTGATAATTGTCAAATACTAATAGTGGCAAAAGTGAAATGTCAAAATCTAGAGTGGCATAAGGAAAATTGGCAAAATCTAGAGTGGCAAAATCAAAAATTTCCCATTTTTTAACCATGGCCAACAATATGGGTTGTAATGCTAACAAAAAGAATATGGGCTCCAAAAAAACCTTAATAATTAGCAAATGGGCTGTAAATTATTAGAAATAATGGTAGATGGGTTGTATGCTGTTTTCCACATATTTGAGGCTTTCCTAAAAAAAGGTTGACGCACAAGCAGTGACTGTTGGATTTCCATCCAATGGCCGTCGTGCTTCTTCAATCACTGCTCTTCCTGCTTCAGCCGCTCAAACAAGCGCTGGCAGGACTGCCTGCAACCTCCTCCCCGCGGCCGGCTGTGTTGCCGCGCAGGCCTCACCGCCCAATCATACTCTCGTCGCCGGCCTAGCCATCCCTCTACTCACCCACACCTGCTGTTATTCTCCGGCGACGGCATACGAACCAGTAAACCCTCGTACAGTCGTACTGTGATGGCCTGGCTTGTTAGGGATGATAGACTACTCATATCAATAAGGAATTCCTTCTTTTCCGGGAGCCCATTCAGATAGAACTCCAAAGTTAAGCGTGCTCAGCTTGGAGTAGTTTTAGGATGGGTGACTGGCCGGGATGTTGCTCCCGGGTGCGCACGAGTGAGGACAAAGTGCGCAGAAAAGACTAGTATTGATATGTGAGGCCAGTCTAGATCCTGCCAGGAGTAACGACCACCGGCGGGTGTGTCCGGGGCGTTACAAGTTGGTATCAGAGCTGTACTTGGAGTACGATGAAGAACGTAGCCGATACTATGTGCACTATCCAGATGATCAGTAGTGGTTTCTACTAGGGGCGATTCGAACTTGTGGCTTTATGTATTTATTATCTTACATTTGGATCTTCACCCGTAGTCGGGTTGTGATGTTTGGATGATGTTTTGCTATGTAATGTATTGTGTGACGTGGCGAGTGTAAGCCAACTATCTCCTTTTGCAATTTTCATCCCTATTTTACATGAGTCGTGCAAAGATACCGAACTTGAGATCACACCAGAATGGGCTTATACCTTTAAGTCGTGCCTCGACACGTAGGAGGTATAGTCTCATCCTGGGCATTACAAGTTGGTATCAGAGCCGACCCTCGCGGTTACACGGATGTTTGCGGACAGTTTGCAGTCATGTTGTGCATGACGTTTGTGACCCGTCATGGCACACGGCATGGCACATGTGTTGTCCTGGAAGCACAGACGGTTGTGCCAAGAGGGAACGTTCCTGTGGCCCGACGAGGACGTCGGTTCCTCTGAGTGAGGGTGTATGTGATGGCCTGGCTTGTTAGGGATGATAGACTACTCATATCAATAAGGAATTCCTTCTTTTCCGGAAGCCCATTCGGATAGAACTCCAAAGTTAAGCGTGCTTAGCTTGGAGTAGTTTCAGAATGGGTGACCGACCGGGAAGTTGCTCCCGGGTGCGCACGAGTGAGGACAAAGTGCGCAGAAAAGACTAGTATTGATATGTGAGGCCAGTCTAGATCCCGCCAGGAGTAACGACCACCGGCGGGTGTGTCCGGGGCGTTACACGTACTCCCCTCCACGTGGGAAACAACTACCGAGTCTTCCCTACCTCCGTGTCGTTCCCTTCCTAGGCCTCGCCATCGTCCACCGTCCTAGTGCTCTGGCGCGGCCTGGTGAATGTGGTCAATGACCGACATGCATCTGAAGTGCAATGTACGTGGAGAGGCTGACAGCTGGGTCTACGGCCGCACGCAAGGAAATGCCTCCTTATTACGCGCAAAATAATAATTCATCCACCTAACATCTGGGACCCACCGAAAGGGCCTCTGTATTTCGCGAAAAAAAATGTTACCGCCACTGACAGCTTGAACCCACCAGCTATATCTTCGCATGCAAGGAAGTGCCTTCCTTATTACGCATAAAAAAATGAATACTCCCCCTGCTAGCTGGGACCCAACATAGTGGCAAGCTGACTTGTGGGCCTACTAAGTTGACGGGGACGGAGGGCTTTGTCAACTTAGTCAATATGCACGATTCTAGCTCCAGTGACCGTACGATGTCCATCCAACGGTCGTAGTGCTTCTTCAACCTCTGGTCATCTTGCTCCAGCCGCCCAAACCAGCGCCGGTCGTGGGGCTCGTGCCTCGTGCTCCTGCCTCCCTTGGCCGGCTACGATGCGGCGGAGGCCTCACCGCCCCCTACTACTCCCACCGCTGGCTAGGCCATCCCTCTACTCACCCACACCCGTTGTTATTCTGCAGCGATGGCAGCCTCACACCGCAGCGAACTAGTGAACCATCATACTCCTCTACGCGTGTGTCGGGGAAACTGACCGCCCACGGACACCTATGGGACCGGAGCCCCTTCTACGGTACGGCAAGGGAGCGGAGGGAGCACGAAGAGCAGATCGAGGGGCACACGCGCGCAGTTTACCCAGGTTCGGGCCACACGGATGCGTAAAACCCTACTCCTGCCTTGGTTGTATTGAGTTCTTGAGCTCGGGAGCTTGAAGATCTACAGTACTAGCTACACTGAGCGTGGGAGTGTTCAAGTTTCTGGAACCGAACCCCCTCTACGTTGTGCATGGGCCTCCTTTTATAGCTCAAAGGGGTCGCCGACAGGTGTCAACGTAGAGGAGGGTAAAAGTGTAAAAATGGTGGTGGTTGTAACAGTGCATGAACAGTGTATGCACAGTGGTCTATACCTAACCCTGACGGTGGGGGACAAGGGCATTGAATGCCCGTCGCCGTCACCCCAAAAGCGTCCGTCCATGCGTCTCCGTTCGCCACGAGGGAGGCTTCGTCACCGTGGCTTGCCACCGTGTCCCCCAGGCTGCACAGCCATCCGCCACGTGCCCCTGGAAGGGCCCCAGGGCGACGCGTGGACAGATGAGCTGGAGCGCGGGCACACAGTGGAAGTTGCCCCGGCAAGCACCTTGCCGGGGTTGCTTTCTTGCCGGGCCCGGAAGCTTGTCGCTCTCCGGGTCCTGCCGGGGCGCGTGATGCGCCACGACATGTCTTCTGAGATGCTGTTTTCTAGTCTTCCTGGCAAGCTCCTCTTGCCAGGGTCCTGTGAAAATAGGATGGTCTTGTGCTTGGAGCAGCCTTCCCGGCAAGCTCCTCTTGCCGGGGCCTTGTTCTTCTGACTTGTATACTTTGTTCTTGAATGGTTCTAAAGGATCCAGAGCGGGCCTTGGCGGGTGCGTGCTAAGCCCGACCACGGGACGCTGCTACCGCCCGTGCACAAGTCGGGATACTAAGGTACCCCTACTTTAGTACACCGACAGGAGCCCCCGGGCCTGGGCCACACATGATGCCGAGCGTTGTTGGGCCAGGACCAAAACAGTGCACGGGCACACGTGGCCCACGGCACGCCGTTTCCCACTCCGCATCAGCCGCATCCCTCCCTAACGGCACGCGTCGATTGCGGCGTCGTGGGAGGGACCGTGGCCTGTTTCTTTAATGGGAAAATGCGGAACGTCCCCCACTCCCCCCTTAAAAGCAGAGGAAGCAGGGGCATTTTCCCCCATTGCCTTCATTGTGTCTTCAATCTCCAGAAACCCCCGCCGCTCTCCGCCTCCCCAAAGGTCGACAGAGAGCCGAGCTCCGCCCTTCCTTCGCCGTATCCAGCATCCGCAGCGCCGTCGACCTCCCTCGCCGTCCCCGCCATGGCCCCGAAGAGCGACAAGGCAAAGAGCGACAAGGCGAAGAAAGAGAAGTCCAACAAGGCGGCGAAGCTGGCAGCCATGCGGAGGAAGATGGTGGTCTTTCCGCCGAGGCTTGGCGCGAGGGAGCTGCGAGACAAGTATTACCTGTTCTGGGCGAGGGAGACGAAAGCTCACCCACACACCAGGGTCCTCCCCGCCGAAGCCATCGACCTATACCCGGGAGGTTACCACTTCTTTGCTTTGTTCTTCCATTGCGGTCTCTGTCCTCCGTATTCAGAGTTTTTCTGCGATGTGATGAACACATATGGATTCCACCTCTTAGATTTCACCTCAAACGCCGTCCTCACTTTGGCCGTTTTCGCACATCTGTGCGAAAACTATGTCGGGGTCCACCCAAACGTAGCTCTCTTCCGCCACTTCTTCACACCTAGAGTAGAGTCCGGATCTCCACTCTCCGGCGGTATCTCCTGGATCTTCAGGCTTGGCAAGAAGGAGGCGTACTTGATTGGAGAGCTCCGCGGCAAGTGGGAAGAGTGGAGGCTGATTGGTGTTGGGTCATGGAAGATGAACCCGAGCAGTTCACCTCGCCGCGCCGGACTGCAATAGTGCGCGGGAAGGATTGGAGTGACTTGGCCCCGGAGGACGACAAGCTGCAGATTGCCCTTACTAGGATCCTTCGTCTCCGGGCCGCCAACCTTACTATAGGTGAAGTCGGGGCTGATTTCTTCCGCCGCCGCATTGCTCCTCTGCAGGAAAGGAAGAGACCTGCCTGGGAGTTTGGCAACGCGGCAGACCGCATGAGGCTGCGCCCCGGGCTGAATTATAATTTCACCGTCTTGGAACTCAAGGGGATGGTCCGGGAGCTGTTCAAACATGACCCCAAGCACAAGGAGTGGTTCACCTCGTCCCGGGGAGTAGTTCCGTTGTGCAATAATACTACTCTTAGTGCCATCCGCACGGCAATGCCCGAGTGCGACTCCCACGGGGTTGTTCCCACTTGGCTGACGCCTTCAGAGGAGACCGTGCAGGCCTTCTTCGACAGCCTGGTCGAACGGCCACGCAACCCCGAGGAGAAAAAGGGCCTCACTCGGGCGACCATCGAGCGGGACGTGGCATACATAGCCGACAGGATGGAGGAGGCCGCCGTAGCGGCGGCTGCGGGTGAGTTCGGGTACACCGTGGAGGAAGCGGAAGCGGCGGACGCGGTGAGTCAGGCCGAGGAGGAGGAAATCCTCAAGCTGTTGAAGATTGCGCCCGAGGAGTTTGCCGGGGAGCCTGCCAGGGAGCCTGCTGGGACGAGCGAGGCTGCCGGGCAAGGCACGGAGTCCAGTGAGCCCGTCGAGGGGGACGCCGAATCGGGCGATTCCGATGAAGACTCGGGCGGGTCACTGAACCTCGACGATCTTTCCTCATCCTCGGAGAACTCTCCGCCGCCGCCAAGTCCTCCGCCACAGCCGAAGAAGCGCCTCCGCAAGGCCACTGAGATGGTGAAGCAACAGGCGCCCCGACAGCAGCCGAAGCGCCGAGCGACACGTGCCACCACGACGAGTAAAGTCGTCAAGGAGGCGCCCCGTGTCCCAGCGGCAAGCGGAGGGGGATCCTCCTGGAGCGGCTCTGGTGTCCCTTCCGCCCCTCGGTCCTCGGCGACGACCGGCGCGGGGTCTTCGCAACCCACGGCTCCGAAGCCCGCCAAGCGCCTGAGGGAGCCTTCTCCTCCAGCTCCTCGTGCTGGGATGCGCGAGGCAGAATTTGACTTCTCCGCCCATAGCTCCAACGAGGAGGAGGAAGAGTAAGTATTTACAACTTTTGTTTCTTCTGACTTTCATTGCTTTTATCTTGAATCTTCCTTGCTTGGTTCTGATCTTGTTTGGCTTCTAGGACCCTGACCCAGAGGATGGCGAAGAGGGCCAAGATCCCTGTGGTTGACATTGAGGACGACGAGCCCGTCGCTGCGGCAGAGGATGCGCCTGCGACAGGCTTGTCGGACCAGCCCGCTGCTCCGGAGAGCAGCCCCAAGGGCATCCCCCAGCGTAAGTTTCTCGTTCACTTTTCTGTTTATCGGGCGCGCTTGAGCTTCTTATCTTTACTGATGTCTTGTTTGCTTGTTGTCTTGTGCAGAAGTGGAGCCGCAGCTGCAGGAGCGTCAAGAGACTGCTCCCGACGAGCCACTTGCCCCACCATCCCCGCCAAGGAGGAGCTCCCCGGCGAGGGAGGGTGCTCCGCCAAGGGCGGGTACTCCGCCAGGGGCGAGTACTCCGCCAAGGGCGAGCACCCCGACAAGGGAGGTCACCCCGCCAAGGGAAGGCGCCGGCAGCCCTCCGCCGGCGGGGGCCACTACTACGCCGCCAAGGGAGGACTCCCCGGCGAGGGACCCTGTTATTGAAGAGGCCCGCGCAGGTAAACCCTTGTACTTTCTTTCTTTCGAACTCTTCTTTTTTTGGATATTTGCTTGACGATTCTTTCTTTTCTTTTTCTTCTGTTAGATCCGCCTGCCCCGGAGTCGATGGTGATGGAGACCATTGCCGGGGAGGAAGTGCGCGGCGATGCTGGCGACGCCACCACCGCTGAAGGAATGGCCGGCGCTGACGAGCCAGACGCCGAGGAGACCGCCCCGACCGCTGACACGACAACAGGGGAAGGGACCGGCGACCGCACTGCTGGCCCTGAGGCCGCAGGAGCGCCAGACGCTGCGCCGGCCGCCGACCCCTCTGCCCCCGCGGCTGGGTCGGGTGTCTATCTGGAGGCCGCCAACGGGGTCTTCATCCAAGTCCCGTGGGCGTCCTCATCAAGGGCACCCGTGGAGGGGGAGAGCTTCGACGGAGAAGTTCTTGCCTCCGCCGGGCTGAGGGTTGTTGACGCGCCCGGCAGAAGCGACGAGCCCGAAGAGGAGCAACTCCTGCGTCGACTTCTGGGCTTGTACCGGGCCAGGCAAGCCAAGCTGGAGTCTCGGGAGGCTTTGGCTGCCAAGGCTGGTGCTGATCTGGAGAAACGTGCTGCGGAGCTCCGTGCCGCCAACCAGGCGGCCCTCCGGAACTTGGCGGAGGAGCGCGAAGAGCTTGCCGGAGCACACCAAGCGTTCCTCCTCGAGAAGGCCGAGGTGGAGGAGCAGCAGCGACTGGCCGCCGAGGATCTGTCCCGGCGCGAGGGAGAGCTCAACCAGCGGAAGGTCGACCTCGATAGCCACGAGGACGACCTCACCGCTCGTGATCAGGCCATTGGCGGGGCTCTGCGGGAGGCGAGGGATGCCGCTGCTGCCGCAGAGACCGCCAAGAGGGATCTGGAGGCCCGGGTGGCGCAGTTGGAGACGTGCCTGAAGGTGAGTGAGGACAGGGTTGCTGCGCTCAACGTGGCGCGGGAGAAGGACGCCCACACCAATTCGGAGCTGCAAGTCCGTCTCTCCGAGAAGGGCAAAGAGCTCAACGACGCCAAGGACTCCATTGCAGACTTGGAGCTGAAGGTTTCCACCCTCAACGACTCACTTGACGCTGCCCGGGACCGTGAAACGAAGCTGAAAGAAGACCTCTGGTCTGAAAGGGCGCTGTTGGATAGTGCTGCCCTGTCGCAGAACAACTTCCAGCGGACGGTGGAGCAGTGGACCGAGGAGCTCGTCGCCTCCGCCGCCAACATCGACAAGGAGATGGTGGCGCTGAGGGAGGAGCACCTCGTGTACTCCCTCGACGAGAACCTCCCCCACAGCGCCAAGCTGAGCCTGTTCTTCAGAGGAGTGGCGCCGGCCCTCGCGCAACTACGGGAGAAGATCCCCACGCAAATGGCTGACGAGGCGCGCCGGCTTTGCATGGGTACTATGGAGCCGGTGTTGTCAAAGATCGTCTACCGCAATGTGGGGACCCCGACTCATAAGTCGTGATCACCGAATGCACGTGTACAGTGATCCCAGAGATCAACGCTCACTGAACACACAGAAGCTGAATAACAAGAGTCTTACATCCTTACATACCGTGTTACACAAATAGGACCATAATGGTCAAGTCTTGAGTATATCATCGCAACGGAAATCTTCAAAGACAACCGGGACCCATGCCATCTGCCTTAACCCTACAGGCATTCTGACTGGGAAGCGTCCTTGCTCGCATGCTCGTCACCAAGAAATCTTCATCTTAATCTGTTCTCTCATGCCTGGCCAATAAAATAACCAGTGGCAAGCCAATGAGTACATTGAATGTACTCGCAAGCAACCCAAGTGTGATAACAGAAAAATTATGCAAGGCTCTACTGCTAGGTTGGCAGTTTTGCGGAAAGCTAGTTTTTCATATGCAAGTATGATCTACATATAACATGGATATGCATGTGTCTGTAACAAGTATCAGGAGGTCACAGACATCAATATCGAGATAGAGTTGTAATCAACTCATGCTTAAGCTCATTGTGTCTTTCTCACAAGCACATCAACAATATCTCTGAATCGTGTTGTTTCCCAGAAACTTATGGACATAGTCTACGTAGCACCACCCAACTGTCCTTGACCACGGACACGGCTATTCGAATAGTTTGACACTCTGCAGAGGTTGCACACTTTACCCACAAGATCCGGGGAAATTTCGTGTCATCCACGACCCGCAATACCTCAAGTACCCGGGGTAAGCACCCGATCACTATCTTTCCCTAGACGACACTAACATAGAGTCCACTCGATTGGTAACAGCCCCGTGCCCCACATTTCTCATCTTATAAATTGTGGAGCCTCGCTCCGTATTCATCACATACCACAAGCACGGGGTACCAACGGTGTGTCCGGTGCCCTGTGAAAACAGTCATGGCCGCCTATCCAAGCACGACCCCGTCCCGAGAGTGACCTCATGTCACCCCCGTCACTAGTAATGCGGGCACCATGCTAGTATCGACCTAGGTAATCAATAATGCCCTTTCCCATATAAGGGTAGAGTGGTTGTGCATGCTTGGTTGGGACGGTAGTCACACATAAATCTAATCCATCTTTGTAAACAACACTTCTGTCAAGCCTCGGCACACTACTTCTTCACCAAGTAGTGCCCTAGCTCCTCATCAGCTCCCAGGGGCATTAGTGGCACCCACCGGGTCTTTTGCAAGTATGTCAGACCACACTTGTTTCACTCAATGCATAACCCCGACCCATTTTGCGTAGCCAACTACTATAGCATACATCTGTCTACTCCCACCCCCATAACCCTCATAGGAAGGTAGGGTCATGTTTGATGCAAGTTTCAACAGTAAAGTAACAGGGGTAGCAACCAAAGTGGTTTCCACCTCAACATGATTCTGATGCATTGAATAATAAGGTGCTATGAGACATGCATAAAAAGGTTTCTTGAACATGGTCAAAGGGCTGCTTGCCTTATTCTCCCCAGTCTTCAAACCTTCTGGTCCATCTCCGAATACTTCGTTTATTTCGTCAACTAACGATGGAAGCAATCATAATAAGCAACACAATCAAAGCAAGAATAAAACTGCTCTAAAAATAGGAGTTGGACTTTTCTAGGATACCTCTGGTCATATTAGAAATGACCAAGGTGGTTTCATAGGTGTTGGATCAATAGGTAGTTTGGAACATTTCAATGTGATGGAACCAAAGGGTTTATGGATTTGCAAGAAGTATACAGAAATATTTTCTTGAATGATGAGCCAAGGCACCCATCAACAAGTCATGATTTTAGAAGCATCTAGGAGTTGGTTTCTCTGGATTTGGAATTCAAATGAATTTCCTAGGATTTTGCAAAGCTGATAAATATGAAGAAATGGCTCAATATTTGGTGGGGTACAGAAACTATTATTAAAAATGTCCCAAAACTAAGTTTGGACATGACAAGCATCTAGGAATTTGAATCACTGTATTTGGATCAAGATTGAGCTCTCTGTGATTTTCTAAAGTTCATCACAGAAATGAAATAAAGTCATTTGATAAATATTTGTGAAAGAAATGTTTATGGAATAATGTGCATGTTGCACCATGTGATAGATCATGATTTATGGAGCCATAGGAAATTTGAATCATGCAATTTGGAGTTCATTTGAATTATCTAGGCATTTTTGAAGTTGACAGAATAAAGAAAAAGGAAAAAGTGTTTATACCCTTGCGCGCTGGGCGAAGAACAGCTGCACAGCAACTGGGCCGGCCCATCAGCTCGGCCGCGTGCACAGGAGCCTGGCCACGTCGAAGACGCCCGCCAGGAAAGGCGCTTCCGCGCGGGGGAGACGGCCGAGGCCAGACCCGCTTCCACTTAAGCGGAGGGGCCCAGCCTCCAGGTCGCTGATGCGCAGGGCCCAACGCTCAGGTTCATCCCCTTCCTCCCACGCGACGCGGCGGGGAGGAACAGAGGCGATGCTCGACGGCGGCTTGCCGGCGCTGCAGGGCATCTCCGGCGACGCTCCGCCCACCGATGTGCTCAGGAGGGCATGCCGCATCCATCCGTGTGCTTAACGTACGCCGGGGAGGGCTGGAGCGGCGACGGCTCGGAAGACCGCGGAGGCGACCGTCGGTGAAGTTCGGCACAGCGGGAAGAGGCGGGGGAAGGAAGAGCTGGAGCTTGGGGGAAGTCTGGAGGGTGCTGAGGTAGTGCTGGAGCGGCTAGGTGGAGGAGGAGGGGCCTTAGGTGCCCGTACTTAGGCGGCGGCCAGCGGCTCTGCTCCGACCAGGGTGACAGCTGGAGGGCACGGGAGGAAGAGTGGGACATCCTGGGAGGCACACGGGAGAGAGATAGAGCGAAAGGAGGTGCAAGGGGGGCTCGCGGTGCCCTTTAAGTAGGGGGCGCTGGTCCACCGAGGCGCCGTGCGCCGGTGAGCGTGTTGCGGTTGCCACGGGACACACGAGCCTGCCGCAGAGTGTCCGGGGCGTTCGTGGGGTTAGTCCAAGCTTAGAGGGAGAGAGAGGAGGAGCTGGGAGGTGCCAGAGAGGCCGCGCGTGTGAGCTTGCTCACTGGTGCTCAGGGTCGGCTAGTGCGCGTGCGAGCAGGGGTGAGGGAGGAGGAGAGAGGAGGGGGCCGACCGCCCGGCGTGTTGCGGACGTCGAGGCCGCCTCGGGGGACACGAGGGGGAAGCCCAAGGCTGTCGGGCGCCCCTGATTGGAGGTGGCTACAGTGCGCCAGGGCACTGTAGCGTGCTCTAGAGCACGAACTTTGCATGCCATGCCATGCACACGGTGTCATTGGCGTGTCCTCTTGTGTCCAGCAGAGCTAGGGGATAGTAAACAAAGGCGTGAAGGTCTTGGATGCTCTGGGGAGGCTGAGAGAGAGGGAGGATGCTGGTAACTTGGTGAAAGTTTGCTGTTCAGCAAGGTAAACTTGGGTTCTTACCCCTCAATCATGGATCTGGGGTGCTGGGGAAGTTACTGGAGGTAGCCAGTAGCTGAATGATCATGTGGTAAAAAGTTGAGGCCATGGAGAAGAGTAAAAGTGATCAAGATGAGGGTTTTAGTAAAAAGCCAGAAGGTGTTTGATCGGTGTTTGGTCAAGCAAATGACCTCCACATGACATGGCACTTAACAGGATTGAAAGACATGAGAAAATAGGGTGCTTCACCAAATTTGGGCTCATTTGAAGAAACTAGCCAATGTAACTTTGGTGAACCCTAGAAATCAACAGAAACAGCTTCATCTTGTTTGAGTCAAGCTAATCATCTCCCCTAGATGTACCACTTGATGTAGTATCATCATTTGGGGTATTGATCATGCCCACAAAGTTTGAAGCTCCAGATAAAAAGTTGGTAATGTAAAGTTGTTCAAATTTGCATTTGAACAGAAAGGGTTTTGAGGTGATCTGATCAAGTTGCTCTATTCCAAATCTTGTGCCATTTGGTCTAGATGCCTTATTAGGCCATTCTAGCATGTGCACCACATTTGAGAGCAGTTGGACAAGTTTGGCAATGTAAAGTTGCTCAAACTTCAAATATGGACAGAATGGTTATGAAGGGATTTGAGGATGTTTTTCTTGCTTCCCAAGGCATGCGACTTGGCAAGATCATCAAATATGTCATATATGACATGATAGAATTTCCCTGGAATTTTTGGAGAATATTTCCTTTGTAAATATTTCAAAAGCTTGAAATATCCAGAAAGGGTTTTGGAAGGATTAGTCCAATATTTTGAACATGACCATGTGCTGAGACTCTTATATATGGACAATATATGTCCTATGAGTTTCCCTAAATTTTGGAAAATATTTTTGAAATGATTAAATAATTATTCCCTATTAAAGACCATTTCTGGCCTTAAGAAAAAGCTTTTAAATAAAATATAAAAATAACTTTTAAAATTATACTTTTGTGGTTTCTGGGAGTCCTATACCTAATAGGATTCAAATATACTTTTTGAAAGATTTTTCACACCCTAAATAAGGTACTTGCAGTGCAAACCTCAATTCAGGGGTTTTTGGAAAACTAATTTTTAGAAAATACCATTTGGCCAAAATATTTTTATAAGAAAATTCTATACTGGTCTATACACATGGCATGATCATTGGGAAAAGGTTTAGGGTCAAGGAGATGAAGTATAAGAGTTGGAGGATTTACTTGATTTTTAGAGCACTAGCAAACAACAGACAAGAGTCAAATCAAGCAAAGTCAACAACACTCAAAAGTTTTTGCAAATCCACATTTTTTTAACATGAAAATAAGCCTAAGCAATGTGACATGAAAATCAGGATGTGACAGACCTACCCCCCCTTACAAGAATCTCGTCCCCGAGATTCCCAGACTAGGCGTGGAAAGAAAGGCGGAGTCTTGGATGTGGGGTAGTCTTCACTTCTTCTTGTTGGTTCTGCTTCCGAGTGGTGCTCCTTGGAATCCCGAAGTGCTTGATGGTATGGCTTCTTGATTGATGCCTTCCTTGATGGAGGTTGCTGAGGGGTCTCTTGCATAGGTTAGGTTGGGTTAGCTGTCAAAGGCTCGGTGATCGATGTCCTTGCGGGCATCGGGCTAGCTAGGAGGTAAGAAGTACTTCCAGAGTGGGGGCTCGTGGAAAATTTGGTGCACGGAGGGTATCTCAGTGGTAGATCTAGCTGGGAAGCCGTCTACTGCATGACTTGCAGTGATCTCAAAGGGTCCAATGAACCTTAGTGCGAGCTTCCCCTTGACGTGGAAACGCTTGGTTCCCTTCAGAGGAGTTACCCGCAGGTACACACGGTCCCCGACATGGAAACTCATGTCCCGACGGTGAGTGTTAGCATAGCACTTTTGCCTTGACTTGGCTGCCTTCAAACGTTCTCTGACTAGTTGGACTTGCTCTTCCGCTGCGTGGAGAATATCCGGTCCAAAGACTAGCCCTTCTCCAGTCTCTGACCAGTTGAGGGGTGTGCGACATCTGCGTCCGTACAACACCTCAAATGGTGCCATTTGAAGGCTCGACTGGTAACTGTTATTATAGGAGAACTCGGCAAAAAGGGAGACAATTCCTCCCACTTGGCTCCATATGCCAAGACACAGGCTCGGAGTCATGACTTCGAGAATCTGATTGACTCGCTCAGTCTGACCTCCGGTCTGTGGGTGGACAGCCGTGCTGAAAGATACTTGGTTCCCAAGGCTTCTCGGAACTTCTTCCAGAACCTTGAGGTGAACTGGGTTCCTCGACCTAACACAATCTCCTTGGGAACGCCGTGAAGACTTACGATTCGGTCGATGTAGAGAGCTGCCAGCCGGTTGCCATCATAAGTGGTCTTGACAGGAATGAAATGGACCACCTTGGTCAAATGATCGACTATGACCTAAACAGAGTCATGTCCTCTATCCGACCTTGGTAAACCAGTGACGAAGTTCATTCCGTCTTTATCCCACTTCCACTCAGGAGCCTTGAGTGGTTGAAGCAATCCAGCGGGTCGCTGATATTCAGCTTGACCCTTTGGCACACATCACACTTTGCAACATAGGTTGCAATCTCTCTTTTCATCTCATGCCACCAGAATCGTGCCTTCAAGTCTTGATACATCTTGGTGTGAGCGTTCCTTCGACACGGAAAATCTTGGCTCCTTTGAGAGGAGTGGTTTGCAGATACGCCCGGTCTTTAACGCGGAAGTTTTCTTCTTCATGACAGTGGTTGGTGTAGATCTCCCTTCTTGACAGGGCGGTCTTCAAATGTCTTCTATCCAGCCGTCCGTCTCTTCTTTGTCTTCGGGCAGACAAGTAGGCCATCAAATAATGATGTTACCCATCTTGTCCAATTACTCCATGAGGTCTAAGGGGTACGCAAGGTAAGCTGGGGTATTGGTGGTGGTCTCGATTGAGTATTTGCAGAGGCCTTCCTGACTCAGAGCGAAGGCCCGTGGTCAGAATCTGACCAGGTTGTAGCTCGGTGGGGCTTAAGGGTTTCAAGGATTCTAGTGAGTGAGTGAACTTATATCATCTTATCCTTAAGCACAGTTTCTGAGATGCCAATAGCTCTATCTAGTACTCCGATCGAAAAAGCATCTTCTCGCATAGACCAACTTCAATCACCACTCATGCCATACATATCCTCATGATTCTCAAGAGACGGTCTAACAAAATTATACTGTCTATGATCCCCAAATCTATATGTATGTCTACCTCTAAAATCCAAAGGTAGATCATACATGCTGCTGAGCTTAAATTAAACTCCACAATCCAAGCACTCAACCTAATCTTGCACGGCTCACGATAATGCATCACCAATCTAAGGAAACACGTCATATGCCACTCCAAGATTTGTTTCCTTCCTATATATCAACTCCGATAGCCCGGTAATTACCATCAATCACCACATAATCCAACAATTCTGCAAATCCGATGTCTACGGTGTTCCACAAGATCTCAAGTCCCTATAATACCCAAATACTTGGAAAGACTATGCATCACGATAGTATGTCCACAAAATTCCCATCATCCGGGTCAAGTAAACTCCAAGATCACGACTATATAGATCTCTAAATCACTCTGACAAATAATCCAATCTCCTAGGTCATTGTCCACCGAGAAACATGGTATCATAATCAGGATCATAGGCCTAGATCCAATCTTACTCCGAACCATGCAGACATATCCAGCATTATACCAACCAGAATCACCTACATAAAACCAAATCTCATGTCCAACGGGCACTACTACAGGCTTTCCCAAAGTCATGATCCTACCAACATGAAAACCTCACAATCCATCAAGGTCTCAGATAGTTCCTCGAAGTCACTGATACAAACCATCAAGTCATCTGTCCAATATCCTCGAACTGGTCTATCGAGGGCATCGTCAGACCTCGTGCTATATTAGGATGAAAAATGTGCTCACTCATCGTGTCCACTAGTTCCTTTACGAACCCAGTGTTGTGCATGGTTACAAAGGCTTAACAGGTTCTCTCGCCTTACCATGGGTTAGGCACATGGTTAAGGATTCGTGCTGGAGTGTCTCGGGAGGTCTCAAAGGGTCTAGGAATGGGGTTACTGGTCTGGAGGGTTAAACATAACCCTACGGGGTTGCACTTGGCCACAGATGTTGTAGCAGAAGTCTTCAGTGCCAGTTGGTTGCCGAGGTAGAATCCTTGGTGCATCTTGTCTTGCGGGTCTTCAACTGGGAAGAGAGAGAATAGAGGGAAGAAGAAGCGTAGAGGAGGGAAATGCCTAAAGGGGGGTTCTATTGTGCAGGTGCAACAAACGGGTGCAAAAAGGCCGAAACAAAAGAAACAAGGCAAGGAAGGTGATATAGCCATGCACTTGTTGCCTGGGGCAAAAGTGCGACTTATATCAAAACACAAACAAATAAAAGCAAGCAACTCACAATCAAGGTTCTATTCGAACCATCATATGGACTCGACTGCGCATAGGGGGTACACGACTCATCCTACCCTAGGGGTTCTCGGACTCAGTGCCGTGACTTGTGCCTCGTGCAATCTTCTGGGCTTCCTCAGGTGTTGCTATGTCCCTTATAGTTGCTTGATGAACGATCCAGGTTGAGCCTGGAGAATCTTCAACAACTTCTCGCCTGATGAGGTGATGTGGTGAAGGTGCCTCCTTGTAGCTGGCGTTGACTTGTCTTCTCTTGTCTCTTTAATCATGACGATCCCTTGTGCCTTCTGGGGCGTTGAGGGTACCAGGTAGGCAATCCATATGCAATGACAATAACAAGTCATAATAGAGGTCCAACATGTTTGTTTTGTTGATGAAAACATCGACACCAAGAGCGGGGGACAAAGAGAACCGTTTTCCTGCTCACTATAGTGAGGCGGACCAAATGGCAAGGTTCTCATCCACCGGTGGTTGCCGATACAACAATGGTAGTGACAGGATTACTCTATTAGCGATGCATATCATGATTTTGCATAACCTATACCCTGGTCATTTATAGGCCAAGTTGCACCATCTTGGGGGTTCTTGTCAAGGGTGTCCCCCATCTTCTGGGTCTTCATGTCCTCACTCATCGAGGGTGTAGTTTCTGTTGGTATCATCTTGTCGTGGTGTCACCAATCTTGCGTGCAAAAGTGGTCGGTGAGTGTTTGGCAAGGTGCACTCCACGAGGATCACAGAAAATCCAGTGGTCTGGGGCATAAGGGTTTTAGCGACCAAAGTTTTGAAGGGGAAGAGATCAAGTATAGCCTAGTTTTCGAAAAACCGAGAAGGGAAGAGAAGTATAGATAGTTTTGAAAACTAGTAGTAGTTTTGAAAATAGTTTTACCCTAACTAACGACCATGCTAACTAAGGCTTCCTACAGTCAGGATGGCTCTGATACCAGCTCTGTGGGGACCCCGACTCATAAGTCGTGATCACCGATGCACGTGTACAGTGATCCCAGAGATCAATGCTCACTGAACACACAGAAGCTGAATAACAAGAGTCTTACATCCTTACATACCGTGTTACACAAATAAGAACATAATGGTCAAGTCTTGAGTATATCATCGCAGCGGAAATCTTCAAAGACAACCGGGACCCATGCCATCTGCCTTAACCCTACAGGCATTCTGACTGGGAAGCGTCCTAGCTCGCATGCTCGTCACCAAGAAATCTTAATCTTAATCTGTTCTCTCATGCCTGGCCAATAAAATAACCATTGGCAAGACAATGAGTACATTGAATGTACTCGCAAGCAACCCAAGTGTGATAACAGAATAATTATGCAAGGCTCTACTGCTAGGTTGGCAGTTTTGCGGAAAGCTAGTTTTTCATATGCAAGTATGATCAACATATAACATGGATATGCATGTGTCTGTAACAAGTATCAGGAGGTCACAGACATCAATATCGAGATAGAGTTGTAATCAACTCATGCTTAAGCTCATTGTGTCTTTCTCACAATCACATCAACAATATCTCTGAATCGTGTTGTTTCCCAGAAACTTATGGACATAGTCTACGTAGCACCACCCAACTGTCCTTGACCGCGGACACGGCTATTCGAATAGTTTGACACTCTGCAGAGGTTGCACACTTTACCCACAAGATCCGGGGAACTTCCGTGTCATCCACGACCCGCGATACCTCAAGTACCCGGGGTAAGCACCCGATCACTATCTTTCCCTAGACGACACTAACATAGAGTCCACTCGATTGGTAACAGCCCCGTGCCCCACATTTCTCATCTTATAAATTGTGGAGCCTCGCTCCATATTCATCACATACCACAAGCACGGGGTACCAACGGTGTGTCCCGTGCCCTGTGAAAACAGTCATGGCCGCCTATCCAAGCACGACCCCGTCCCGAGAGTGACCTCATGTCACCCCCGTCACTAGTAATGCGGTCACCATGCTAGTATCGACCTAGGTAATCAATAATGCCCTTTCCCATATAAGGGTAGAGTGGTTGCGCATGTTTGGTTGGGACGGTAGTCACACATAAATCTAATCCATCTCTGTAAACAACACTTCCGTCAAGCCTCGGCACACTACTTCTTCACCAAGTAGTGCCCTAGCTCCTCATCAGATCCTAGGGGCATTAGTGGCACCCACCGGGTCTTTTGCAAGTATGTCAGACCACACTTGTTTCACTCAATGCATAACCCCGACCCATTTTGCGTAGCCAACTACTATAGCATACATCTGTCTACTCCCACCCCCATAACCCTCATAGGAAGGTAGGGTCATGTTTGATGCAAGTTTCAACAGTAAAGTAACAGGGGTAGCAACCAAAGTGGTTTCCACCTCAACATGATTCCGATGCATTGAATAATAAGGTGCTATGAGACATGCATAAAAAGGTTTCTTGAACATGGTCAAAGGGCTGCTTGGCATATTCTCCCGAGTCTTCAAACCTTCTGGTCCATCTCCGAATACTCCGTTTATTTCGTCAACTAACGATGGAAGCAATCATAATAAGAAACACAATCAAAGCAAGAATAAAAGTTCTCTAAAAATAGGAGTTGGACTTTTCTAGGATACCTCTGGTCATATTAGAAATGACCAAGGTGGTTTCATAGGTGTTGGATCAATAGGTAGTTTGGAACATTTCAATGTGATGGAACCAAAGGGTTTATGGATTTGGAAGAAGTATACAGAAATATTTTCTTGAATGATGAGCCAAGGCACCCATCAACAAGTCATGATTTTAGAAGCATCTAGGAGTTGGTTTCTCTGGATTTGGAATTCAAATGAATTTCCTAGGATTTTGCAAAGCTGATAAATATGAAGAAATGGCTCAATATTTGGTGGGGTACAGAAACTATTATTAAAAATGTTCCAAAACTAAGTTTGGACATGACAAGCATCTAGGAATTTGAATCACTGTATTTGGATCAAGATTGAGCTCTCTGTGATTTTGTAAAGTTCATCACAGAAATGAAATAAAGGCATTTGATAAATATTTGTGAAAGAAATGTTTCTGGAATAATGTGCATGCTGCACCATGTGATAGATCATGATTTATGGAGCCATAGGAAATTTGAATCATGCAATTTGGAGTTCATTTGAATTATCTAGGCATTTTTGAAGTTGACAGAATAAAGAAAAAGGAATAAGGGTTTATACCCTTGCGCGCAGGGCGAAGAACAGTTGCGCAGCAACTGGGCCGGCCCATCAGCTCGGCCGCGTGCACAGGAGCCTGGCCACGTCGAAGACGCCCGCCAGGAATGGCGCTTCCGCGCGGGGGAGACGGCCGAGGCCAGACCCGCTTCCACTTAAGCGGAGGGGCCTAGCCTCCAGGTCGCTGACGCGCAGGGCCCAGCGCTCAGGTTCATCCCCTTCCTCCCGCGCGACGCGGCGGGGAGGAACAGAGGCAATGCTCGACGGCGGCTTGCCGGCGCTGCAGGGCATCTCCGCCGACGCTCCGCCCACCGATGTGCTCAGGAGGGCACGCCGCATCCATCCGTGTGCTTAAAGTACGCCTGGGAGGGCTGGAGCGGCGACGGCTCGGAAGACCGCGGAGGCGACCGTCAGTGAAGTTCGGCACAGCGGGGAAGAGGCGGGGGAAGGAAGAGCTGGAGCTTGGGGGAAGTCTGGGGCGGTGCTGAGGTAGTGGTGGAGCGGCTAGGTGGAGGATGAGGGCCTTAGGTGCCCGTACTTAGGCGGCGGCCGGCGGCTCTGCTCCGGCCAGGGTGACGGCTGGAGGGCACGGGAGGAAGAGTAGGACGTCCTGGGAGGCACACGGGAGAGAGATAGAGCGAAAGGTGGTGCAAGGGGGGCTCGGGGTGCCCTTTAAGTAGGGGGGCGCTGGTCCACCGAGGCGCCGTCCGCCGGTGAGCGTGTTGCCGTTGCCACGGGCCACACGAGCCTGCCGCAGAGTGTCCGGGGCGTTCGTGGGGTTAGTCCACGCTTAGAGGGAGAGAGAGGAGGAGCTGGGAGGCGCCAGAGAGGCCGCGCGTGTGAGCTTGCTCACTGGTGCTCAGGGTCGGCCGGTGCGCGTGCGAGCAGGGGTGAGGGAGGAGGAGAGAGGAGGGGGCCGACCGCCCGGCGTGTTGCGGATGTCGAGGCCGCCTCGGGGGACACGAGGGGGAAGCCCAAGGCTGTCGGGCGCCCCTGATTGGAGGTGGCTACAGTGCGCCAGGGCACTGTAGCGTGCTCTAGAGCACGAACTTTGCATGCCATGCCATGCACACGGTGTCATTGGCGTGACCTCTTGTGTCCAACAGAGCTAGGGGATAGTAAACAAAGGCATGAAGGTCTTGGATGCACTGGGGAGGCTGAGAGAGAGGGAGGATGCTGGTAACTTGGTGAAAGTTTGCTGTTCAGCAAGGTAAACTTGGGTTCTTACCCCTCAATCATGGAGCTGGGGTGCTGGGGAAGTTACTGGAGGTAGCCAGTAGCTGAATGATCATGTGGTAAAAAGTTGAGGCCATGGAGAAGAGTAAAAGTGATCAAGATGAGGGTTTTAGTAAAAAAGCCAGAAGGTGTTTGATCAGTGTTTGGTCAAGCAAATGACCTCCACTTGACATGGCACTTAACAGGATTGAAAGACATGAGAAAATAGGGTGCTTCACCAAATTTGGGCTCATTTGAAGAAACTAGCCAATGTAACTTTGGTGAACCCTAGAAATCAACAGAAACAGCTTCATCTTGTTTGAGTCAAGATAATCATCTCCCCTAGATGTACCACTTGGTGTAGTATCATCATTTGGGGTATTGATCATGCCCACAAAGTTTGAAGTTCCAGATAAAAAGTTGGTAATGTAAAGTTGTTCAAATTTGCATTTGAACAGAAAGGGTTTTGAGGTGATCTGATCAAGTTGCTCTATTCCAAATCTTGTGCCATTTGGTCTAGATGCCTTATTAGGCCATTCTAGCATGTGCACCAAATTTCAGAGCAGTTGGACAAGTTTGGCAATGTAAAGTTGCTCAAACTTTAAATATGGACAGAATGGTTATGAAGGGATTTGAGGATGTTTTTCCTGCTTTCCAAGGCATGGGACTTGGAAAGATCTTCAAATATGTCATATATGACATGATGGAATTTCCCTGGAATTTTTGGAGAATATTTCCTTTGTAAATATTTCAAAAGCTTGAAATATCTAGAAAGGGTTTTGGAAGGATTAGTCCAATATTTTGAACATGACCATGTGCTGAAACTCTTATATATGGACAATATATGTCCTATGAGTCTCCCTGAATTTTGGCAAATATTTTTGAAATGATTAAATAATTATTCCCTATTAAAGACCATTTCTGTCCTTAAGAAAAAGCTTTTAAATAAAATATAAAAATAACTTTTAAAATTATACTTTTGTGGTTTCTGGGAGTCCTATACCTAATAGGATTCAAATATACTTTTTGAAAGATTTTTCACACCCTAAATAAGGTACTTGCAGTGCAAACCTCAATTCAGGGGTTTTTGGAAAACTAATTTTTAGAAAATACCATTTGGCCAAAATATTTTTATAAGAAAATTCTATACTGGTCTATACACATGGCATGATCATTGGGAAAAGGTTTTGGGTCAAGGAGATGAAGTATAAGAGTTGGAGGATTTATTTGATTTTTAGAGCACTAGCAAACAGCAGACAAGAGTCAAATCAAGCAAAGTCAACAACACTCAAAAGTTTTTGCAAATCCACATTTTTTTAACATGAAAATAAGCCTAAGCAATGTGACATGAAAATCAGGGTGTGACACGCAACCCCGGGATCAACCTCAACAACGTCCTCCGGACCTTGCCGCCCGAAGCTGACCAGGAGGCGTTGAAAGCACAAGTTGCCCATATCGTGGCCAAGGCGGGCAAGATCAAGAGGGTTGACGGAGACCGCGTAGACTAGACTCCCTTCTCTCCGCTTCCTTTGCCGCTGCCGATCAAGTCATGGATAGTAGTTGGTTAGAACAGCGGCAAGTTATCTTGTAATATAACTTTATTTTGGGTAGTCAATGCAGTATTATCTCCCTTGCTTTGTTCCTTCACTTTGTATGCTTCTTACCCTACGCTTTTAGGGAACTTGCCGGCAAAGGGGCCCTTGCCGCGAGCGCTGAGTACGGGACACTTAGCAGCCTGCTGGCAATGCCCTTGCCGGCAAGAAACCTTGCCGCAGCTAGTCGCAGCACACTTAGATTGTTGAGCGAACTCGAAAAACGAAGTAAGGGCGCGACACTTGTCGCAGCTCACTTAAGCCGTTGAGCGTGCTCGAAACAAAGTAAGGGTGCGGCTAGCCACGGGTAGGTTCCTCCGCGCACAGGTTTTCCATACAAAGTGTGGTGGTTCAAGGAAGACAACTAAGAATTTGAAATTTTGAATGCTCAAACTTTGGCAACTTAGCTTTCATGGATCGTTTGCTTCCCGGCAAGGCTTTCCTTTCTTGAACAACAATTGGTCCATACCACTGTCTCCTCCCCCCCCCCCACGGCAAACTTGTGCGCGAGGAACACTTCTTCCGCTTGAGAGAAAAAGGAAGAAGGGAGGAAACATAGACATGGAGCCTTGCGGCTTGTTATTGCTTACCAGGATCGTGTGCTGCACAAAGTGTCAGATAATGTATGCAATGAAAACAAGAATGCATGAAACGACAAGCCGTGCGAAGCACAAAAGTTTTACTGATGCACGGGGTCTGCGCCCGGCTTTGTACAAAGGTTTACATGCAACAACGGCAAGACTTGTACAAAAGGTGGTTGCCGGAGTGGATCACGGCAACCGCGCCTCATGGGTGAAACTTGCGAAGATGCTCAATGTTCCAGGAGTTGCTCACCGGTAAGCCTTCTTCGTTCTCAAGGCGGACAGCTCCGGGCCTTGTGACTTGCCTCACCCGATAAGGGCCTTCCCACTTCGGCGTCAACTTGTTGGAGTTCTTGGCGGACTGAACGCGCCGAAGAACAAGGTCGCCTTCCTCGAGACTCCTGGCCTTGACCTTGTGGCTATGATAGCGACGCAAGGCTTGCTGGTATCGAGCAGCTCGCACAGCAGCCTGGAGACGGTCCTCCTCGAGGAGCAGTGCATCATCTTGCCGCAGCTGCTCTTGCTCAAGCTCGTCGTAAGCGAGTACTCGAGGAGACCCGTACGCGAGTTCCGTGGGGAGAACTGCCTCTGCTCCATAGACAAGAGCAAAGGGTGTCTGTCCGGTGGCTCGATTTGGTATCGTCCTGATTGACCAAAGAGCCACCGGCAACTCCTCGATCCAGTTTCTTCCGCACTTGTGCAGCCTGTCGAAGGTCCTCGTCTTGAGTCCGCGCAGCACTTCAGCATTTTCCCTCTCCGCTTGACCATTGCTCCTCGGGTGAGCAACAGAAGCGAAGCAGATCTTGGCGCCAAGGTCTTGGGCGTATTGCATGAAGGTGCGGCTTGTGAACTGTGTGCCGTTGTCGGTGATGATCCTGTTAGGGATTCCGAAACGGCAAACAATCGACCTGAAGAACCTGACTGCTGACTGTGCGGTCACCTTTCTCACTGGTTCCACTTCCGGCCACTTTGTGAACTTGTCGATAGCAACGTACAAATACTCAAAGCCCCCGACAGCGCGGGGAAAGGGGCCGAGGATGTCGAGCCCCCAGACCGAAAAGGGCCAGGACAAAGGGATTGTCTGGAGAGCTTGAGCTGGCTGGTGTATTTTCTTGGCATGGAACTGGCACGCTTCACACTTGGTTACTTGTGCAGTTGCATCTTGGAGGGCTTCTGGCCAAAAGAAACCCTGTCGGAACGCCTTCCCGGCAAGTGCTCTTGCGCCAATGTGGTGTCCACATATGCCTCCGTGGATTTCTGCCAACAGCTTCTGTCCATCTTCCCGGGAAATGCACTTCAATCTAACACCATTGAGTCTTCTTCTGTATAGCTCATTGCCGACGAACTGATACATACTTGACTGCCTGGTAATCCTCTCTATCTCTTCTGGTTCTTCGAGAAGTTCTCCAGTTTGAAGAAAACAGACGATTTGCTTCACCCATGCTGGAGCCTGAGGCTCAACAACAAGGACTAAAGGCACTAGTGCTGCTGAGGGAACGTCAGCTTCTACGGCAAAGACTTGAGGTTCTGCCGGAGCTTCACGTTCTCCGGCAAGCCTGCCGGGGCAAGACTTGCCGGGAACATCTGCTTCAACTGCACGAACCCTTGGGTCCGCAGGAGCAGGCTGTTCCTCAGCAACTCGGTCGTCGATCCTGGGGACCTTGGCGGCGGCTTCAGGAAGATCCGCCGGCAAGTAGTCACCGGAGACCAACTTTCTTTTCTTGCTCTGCCCAACTGATGGTGTGACTGATGGTTGAGTTAACTTGAGCAGGAAGGTCCCTGGTTCCACAGGTAACTTCATTGCAGCACACTTTGAGAGGCCATCTGCGATATCATTTTGAGCTCTTGGAACGTGCTCCATCTGCAGTCCTTCAAAGTGTTCTTCAAGCTTCCTCACTTCATCGACATAAGCTTCCATCAAAGGGCTCTGATAGCTCTTGTTTACTTGTCGGACCACCAACTGTGAATCTCCCAGCACAATCAGCTTCTTGATCCCAAGTTCGGCTACAATTCTGAGGCCGGCAAGAAAACCCTCATACTCAGCAATATTGTTTGTCGATTGCTCCTTGGGAAAGTGCATTTGGACAACATACTTGAGGTGCTCCCCGGTGGGTGCGACAAGCAGCACACCAGCACCGGCGCCTTGCAATGAGAAGGCACCATCGAAGTACATTATCCATTCCTTGCTTGCTTCCTAGATGGGGATGTTTATCTCTGGGACTTCTTCGTCTGGTGTTGGCGTCCACTCTGCTATGAACTCTGCCAAAGCTCTGCTCTGTATAGTTGATGTGCTTTCAAACTTAAGACCAAAGCTTGATAGCTCTAGTGCCCACTCGACGATCCTACCTGTTGCTTCTGGGTTTTGCAATATCCTTTTCAACGAAAAGCGAGTGACCACCGTTATCTCGTGTGCTTGGAAGTAGTGGCGCAGCTTTCTTGAGGCCATGAGGAGGCCGAAAAGTAACTTCTGCACCCCAGAGTATCTTGATCTAGCCCCCTGCAAGAGGGAACTTACAAAATAAACCGGGCGCTGCACCATCTTCTTTCGCACTTCTCTTTGTTCCTGCGCAGAGTTGTCCTTGTCGGGGCCAGAGCTTGTCGGGGAAGCCGTCTGCTTGTCGCTGGATGTGCTTGCCTGGGCTGTGGGCTCTTCCTCTGCCTCCCTCTCCGCTACCAACGCATCACTAACCACTTGATTGGTTGCTGCTAAGTATAGCAGCAACTTCTCTTGTGGCTTAGGTGCGACAAGTATTGGAGTAGAGGACAGGTATCCTTTCAAGTCTTGCAGCGCTACCTCCGCTTTCGGAGTCCATTCCATAGGACCTGCCTTTTTCAAGATTTTGAAGAAAGGCAGGGCGCGTTCCGCAGACTTTGAAATGAACCTGCTGAGGGCAGCCACGCAACCAGCAAGTCTCCGCACATCCTTGACGCGGTTCGGGGCTTCGATTTGCTCGATGGCCTTGATCTTGTCGGGATTGGCTTCAATCCCCCTCTGGGACACGAAGAACCCGAGAAGCTTGCCGGAGGGGACTCCGAAAATGCACGTCTCGGGGTTAAACTTGAGTCGTATCTTGCGCAGATTCTCAAAGGTTTCTTCTAGGTCTTGTATCAGGGTATCTTTGTCCTTGCTCTTGACCACTATATCATCCATGTAGGCTTCTACATTCCTGTGTATCTGCGGCTCAAAAGCGGTGTGGACCACCCTTGCAAATGTTGAGCCCGCATTCTTCAATCCAAAGGGCATGCGTATAAAGCAATATGTGCCACATGGAGTAATGAATGCGGTCTTCTCTTCGTCTTCCTCAGCCATGAATATCTGAAGGTAACCTGAGTATGCATCGAGAAATGAAAGCAACTCACATCCAGCCGTGGAGTCCACAATCTGGTCAATGCGCGGCAAGGGAAATGGATCCTTGGGACATGCTTTATTCACATCGGTGAAGTCTATACAAAGTCTCCACTTCCCATTGGCTTTGCGCATGACAACTGGATTGGCCATCCACATGGGAAGAAGTACACCTCTAACAAGGCCTGCTGCTTCCAACTTCTTAATCTCTTCGGCAATGAACTCTTGGCGCTCCACCGCTTGCTTCCTGACCTTCTGCTTGATGGGCCGCGCATGAGGACAAACAGCAAGCTTGTGCTCAATTACCTTCCTGGGAACGCCGGGGATGTCAGACGGTTGCCATGCGAACACGTCGACATACGCCCGCAGGAAGGCAACGAGCGCGCTTTCCTATTTGGGGTCGAGCGTAGCACTGATGGTGAAGGTACCACCAGTGCCGTCCTCCTTGGCGGACACCTTCTTGGTTGCTGGTGGGGCTGTCATTCCTTTCTTGCACTTGCCAGTGGAGCTCGATGGTGTGTCCTCGATGGCAGCGCAACACTCCGAGGAGGTGCGTTTGCCGGAGTGGGCCCCAGAGCTCTTGCCGGACTTGGTCTTGGTCTTCACCCCGGGAGCTTCAGCGGCAAGTGTGTTGCTGTCCGCCGCGGTTGCTGCATCCCGGTAAATCTTGTCGGCGCAAATAAGCGCGTCCTTCTTGTCGCCGGGGACAGAGATGACGCTTATTGGCCCTGGCATCTTGAGCATGTTGTAAGCATAGTGGGAGGCTGCCATGAACTTGGCGAGCGCATGACGGCCAAGTATCCCATTGTATGGTAATGGGATGCCGGCAACGTCGAATGTGATCCTCTCCGTCCTGAAGTTAAGCTCTTCGCCAAAGGTCACCGGCAGCGTGATCTTCCCCTTCGGCTTGCTCCTTCCCGGGTTGATTCCTTGAAAAGTCCCGGTTTCCTCGAGCTCGCAGTCGGGGATCTGCAGCTTCTTGATCACAGCGGAGGAGATCAAGTTGAGGCCGGCCCCGCCGTCTACCAACATCTTGGTGACCTTGAGGTTGCAGATAGTTGGCGAAACCAACATCGGCAAACACCCGACCGTAGCTGTGCGGTCAGGGTGGTCCTCAAGGTCGAAGATGATGGGCGTGCCGGACCATTTCAGCAGCCTGCGCGACTCGACAGGTGGCTGAGCTGCATTCACTTCCCGCACCCATTGTTTGAGTTGGCGGTGGGAAGTGTGCAGAGAGGCACCTCCATCGACACACAGAACTTCTGTGGCCTTCTGGAACTCCTGCTCGCTGTTATCTCCGTCATCCATGTCCTCGTCATCGTCTTCATCTTCATCCTTGTCGCGGCCCCGGGGAGGTCTGTCTCCTTGCCACTGCTTGGCCTTGCCGCGGCGTCCTCCTCGGCCATTGAACGGCCGCTTATTGCTGGGCTCTCCTCCGCCTCCTTGGGCCTTCTCCTTGTCGCGATGCTCGTATTCAGCCTTCTGCTGTTCTACGAGGTACTCTACTCTCTTGCAGTTCTGGAGATCGTGGCCCTTGGTGCGGTGGATCTTGCAGTACTGCTTGTCGGAACTGTCCTGCTTGTCGGCTGCCGCTACAGGGGTGGCCTCCTTGCCGGAGCCACCAGCATGTGTCTTCTTGGCGGCAGCCTCCTTGCCGGACTGCTCGACAACCAGTACCTCCTTGTTCTTCTTCTTGTTGTTGTTCCGCCGCCGGTATTTCCTTGCCGGGGTGGCATCTTCGCTGTCACTTCCTCCTGCTCCAGTATCCTCTCCGGGGAGTCTCCTCCCCTCTTCAGCACGGGCACACTTGTCAGCCAAAGCATAAAGCTCGCTGACGTCCCGGATCTTGGTCATCGCCATTTCCTCCCTCATCCGGCGGTTACGCATGTTCTGGTGGAACGCGCTGATAACCGCGGCAGGGTGGACATCGGGGATGTTGTGCTGAACGCGGCTGAACCTCTGGATGTACTTGCGCAGGGATTCTCCTTCCTTCTGGACAAGAATGTGGAGATCGCTCTCCTGGCCGTGGGGTTTGTGGCCGCCCGTGAAGGCGCCAACAAACTGGTGGCACAGATCTGCCCAAGAAGAGATAGAGTTATCCGTCAAGTGCATAAGCCAAGATCTGACGTTTGGCTTAAGCACGAGCGGGAAGTAGTTTGCTAAGATCTTCTCGTCGCGTCCCCCGGCAGCCTGCACCGTGATGGTGTAGATGCTGAGGAACTCAGAGGGGTGTGTCTTGCCGTCGTACTTCTCGGGTACGTCGGGCTTGAAGTTCTTCATGCTGGGCCACTGGACTTGCCGCAGCTCTCGGGTGAACGCAGGGCAACCTGCCGCATACGGCAAGTCGCCTGGTTCACCGGGCGCGTGCAAGTCGACAGCGGTCCCAGCGCGATGGTCGGACTGTCTTCGGGCTTCTCTTCGACGCTCGATACGTGTCCGAGCATCCTCTTGTCGCCTGTCGTTGAGGACTTGGCGCTGATTGCGGCGAGCTCGCGGATCCGATGACGCCGTGGAGCCGTCATCGATGTTGATCCGGCGAGTTGGCAATTTTTGCTTCTGCGGCGGGAAGGGCATGGTGGTTGCACCCCCGGCGGTCTTGTCTCCATCAGCGTTCGCTTGGCTGACTTGCCGGGGCCGTGATGTTGCCGGCTGCTGCGGCGCGTCGTTGTTGGCGAAAGCGATGAGGCTCTGAATGGTGGCCCTCCAGTCTTCGGCTTTGTCTGCCACTGGAGGGAAGTCGAGGAGCAGCTGAGCCCTAGCTAGGGCTTCTGCTGGAGAGGAGGGAAGCGGTGGCGAGCGGTGTGAGGAGCGAGATACGCTCGGACTTCTAACCGCGTTAGAAGGAGCATGTTCTCGCCTCGGCAACCACGCCTTGCTCGTGCCAGGATGCTGGCCTTGAGCGTCCCGTGACCCGCCGGTTTGGCCACGTCCCAGCAAGCGTATGGTACCTCCGGTGCCACGTCGCTGCTGGTCTGGCACCTCCTGAGAGGGACGTGGTGCATGCACGGACGCCGAGGCTTTGGAGTTCGCCTGGTCGTCCGTCTTGTCTTTGGACTTGGTGGCGCCGTGAGTCTCCCCACCGGCGTCCACCCTTCCGCCGGCGTCTCCCCCACCAACCGTCAGTTCTGGTGGTGGTGGGATCGACGCGGACGGGCCTCCGACCTCCGAAGCCTTCTTCTTTGGAGGCATGTTGATGTAGTCGATGAAGTTGTTGAAGCTAGTGAAGTTGCTGAAGGTTGCGCCCGCGTGAGCGCCGGATCAGGTTCGCACAACCTCGACGCCCCCTACCTGGCGCGCCAAAGATGTCGGGGAAACTGACCGCCCACGGACACCTATGGGATCGGAGCCCCTTCTACGGTACGGCAAGGGAGCGGAGGGAGCACGAAGAGCGGATCCAGGGGCACACGCGGGCAGTTTACCCAGGTTCGGGCCGCACGGATGCGTAAAACCCTACTCCTGCCTTGGTTGTATTGAGTTCTTGAGCTCGGGAGCTTGAAGATCTACAGTACTAGCTACACTGAGCGTGGGAGTGTTCAAGTTTCTGGAACCGAATCCCCTCTACGTTGTGCATGGGCCTCCTTTTATAGCTCAAAGGGGTCGCCGACAGGTGTCAACGTAGAGGAGGGTAAAAGTGTAAAAATGGTGGTGGTTGTAACGGTGCATGAACAGTGTATGCACAGTGGTCTATACCTAACCCTGACGGTGGGGGACAAGGGCATTGAATGCCCGTCGCCGTCACCCCAAAAGCGTCCGTCCATGCATCTCCGTTCGCCACGAGGGAGGCTTCGTCACCGTGGCTTGCCACCGTGTCCCCCAGGCTGCACAGCCATCCGCCACGTGCCCCTGGAAGGGCCCCAGGGCGACGCATGGACAGATGAGCTGGAGCGCGGGCACACAGTGGAAGTTGCCCCGGCAAGCACCTTGCTGGGGTTGCCTTCTTGCCGGGCCCGGAAGCTTGTCGCTCTCCGGGTCCTGCCGGGGCGCGTGATGCGCCACGACATGTCTTCTGAGATGCTGTTTTCTAGTCTTCCTGGCAAGCTCCTCTTGCCAGGGTCCTGTGAAAATAGGATGGTCTTGTGCTTGGAGCAGCCTTCCCGGCAAGCTCCTCTTGCCGGGGCCTTGTTCTTCTGACTTGTATACTTTGTTCTTGAATGGTTCTAAAGGATCCAGAGCGGGCCTTGGCGGGCGCGTGGTAAGCCCGACCACGGGACGCTGCTACCGCCCGTGCACAAGTCGGGATACAAAGGTACCCCTACTTTAGTACACCGACAGCGTGGGCATCCACTGCCGCGTCTTCCTCGGCTCCGCGTCGTCCCCTTCCTAGGCCTCGTCGTCGTCCACCTCCCTCGTGCTCTCGGTGCGGCGTGGTCAACGTGGTCAAAGAACGGCTTCCATCGGACGCAGACCGTGCATGGAGAGGCTGATAGCTGGGTCCACGGCCGCAGCAAGGAAGTGCCTCCTTATTACTTGCAAAATAATTATTCCTCCACCTGACAGCGGGGACCCACTGGACGGGCCAATGTATTTCGCGAAAAAATGTTTCCCCTGACTGCTGGCACCTACCAACTACATCTTCACACGTAAGGAAGTGCGTCCGGGCAAAAAAACAATTCGCCCCCCTGACTGCTGGGACCCCCCAGCTACATCTTCGCACGCAAGGAAGTGCCTGACAGTCGGGACCCACCATGTCGAAGCGTACGTAGCATTGTCATTCTGGTCGCGAACGTGTACGTACATACTGGTCGATGTAGAGGCGCGCACGTGTCGTACTAGAGGCGCGCACGTAGCATGTACACGTACGTACAGCGGCCAGTGTGCAAGAAAGAAAATACGACCACGTACGTAAATACGGGCAGGGTCTCAAACGCCTACTCGCGCATATGTACGACCAGGGCTCGTGTACATGGTTGTGTCGGAACGGAGAAACAACGTCGTCGTCGTGTTCATGGGGAGCCAACCGGCTGGGTCGGAATGGAATCCGTCGTCGTGTTCATCGGGTGGGCTTGGACGGAACAGCCGATGGAAACAAGGCCTGGCGTACCACAGAATGGAGGAAACGGCCTTGTGTTCGACCGGCCACGTTCGAAACGGGTTCCTTTTCACCGGGAGGGGTCTGGCATACCACAAAACGGAGGAAACAGACCTCCTATGGTCGAAACGGGGGTCCTGTTGAACGGGAGGGGTGTGGCGTACCGCAAAACGGAGGAATGGGACTTGTGTTGGAGCGCTACGGTCGAAACAGGGGTCCTGTTCATCGGGAGGGGTGTGGCGTACCGCAAAACGGAGGAAATGATGACCCACAAGTGTAGGGGATCTATCGTAGTCCTTTCGATAAGTAAGAGTGTCAAACCCAACGAGGAGCAGAAGGAAATGATAGGCAGTTTTGAGGAAGGTATTTTTTGCAAGCACTGAAATTATAGGTAACAGATAGTTTTGTGATAAGATAATTAGTAGCAAGTGACAAACGGTAAAAGTAAATAGGTGAAGCAAGGTGGCCCAATCATTTTTGTAGCGAAGGGCAAGCCTGGACAAACTCTTATGCAAGGTAAAGTGCTCCCAAGGACATATGGGAATTATCGTCAAGCTAGTTTTCATCACGGTCATCTATTTCGCGTTCGGTACTTTGATAATTTGGTATGTGGGTGGACCGGTGCTTGGGTGCTGCCCTTACTTGGATAAGCCTCCCACTTATGATTAACCTCTAATGCAAGCATCCGCAACTACAAAAGAAGTATTAAGGTAAACCTAACCATAGCCTGAAACATATGGATCCAAATCAGCCCCTTACGAAGCAACGCATAAACTAGGGTTTAAGCTTCTGTCACTCTAGCAACCCATCATCTACTTATTACTTCCCAATGCCTTCCTCTAGGCCCAAATAATGGTGAAGTGTCATGTAGTCAACGTTCACATGACACCACTAGAGGAGAGACAACATACATCTCATCAAAATATCGAACGAAGACCAAATTCACATGACTACTAATAGCAAGACCTCTCCCATGTCCTCAGGAACAAAAGCAACTACTCACAAGACATAATATTGTTCATGATCAGAGGGGTATTAATATGCATAATGGATCTGAACATATGATCTTCCACCAAATAAACCAACTAGCGTCAACTACAAGGAGTAATCAACACTACTAGCAACCCACAGGTTCCAATCTGAGGTTTGGATACAAAGATTGGATACAAGAGATGAACTAGGGTTTGAGAGGAGATGGTGCTGGTGAAGATGTTGATGAAGATAGCTCTCCCTAAGATGGGAGAGTTGTTGGTGATGACGGCGGTGACGATTTCCCCCTCCCGGAGGGAAGTATCCCCGGCAGAACAGCTTTGCCGGAGCCCTAGATTGGTTTCCGCCTCGAGACGGTGGCGTCTGGTCCCGAAAGACTCCCCTGATTTTTTTCCAGGTCAAAATGCTTCATATAGGAGAAGATGGGCACCTGGGGCCCACCGACTGGCCCTCGAGGCAGGGGCGCACCCCCCACCCTCGAGGCCAGCCAGTGGCCCCTCTCGTGGGTTTCTTCCACCAGATATTTTTTATATTTTCTGAAAAAATGTTCTGTGGATTTTCGGGGATTTTGGAGTTGTGCAGAATAGGTTTCCAGAGTTTGCTCCTTATCCAGCCCAGAATTCCAGCTGCCGGCATTCCCCCTTCTTCATGTAAACCTTGCAAAAATAAGAGGGAAAAGGCATAAGTATTGTGACAAAACATGTATGAACGGCCCGTAATGCAATAAATATCAACTTATAAGCATGATGCAAAATGGACGTATCAACTCCCCCAAGCTTAGACCTCGATTTTCCTCAGGTGAAAGACGATATCGAAAAATATGTCCACATGTTTAGAGATACAGGTGTCTATAAAAACAGAATACGGACATGAGGGCATCATGATCATTCTCATAACAGCAACTTATATAAATATAGTCATATGATCATTATGCAAAAGTAACAAATCATCCACAATATCAAGTATGCATCATAAACTTCATTGGAAACTAACAAACTTTAGTCTCGGTCATTGAAGCAATTGCAATTTATTGGAACATCGGAAAGAGTCAATATAAGAGCTTTTCAGCAAGCCTACATACTCAACTATCATATAGTCTTTCACAATTGCTCACACTCACGCAATACTTATGTTTATGGAGTTTTAATCAGACAAGAAAGATAGGGGCTTACGGTGTTGCCTCCCAACCTTTTACCTCAAGGGTAATGTCAACAGTAATAGATCATGAAAACTTATATCCAAGTGGGTATATATATCAGGATCTTTCCAGCACAATGTGCTTGCCAAAGGATAAAATGACAAAGGAAAGGTGGATTTCACCTTGACACTTATAAGACAAGACTAAAGGATAGGCCCTTCGAAGAGGGAAGCAGAGGTTGTCATGTGTTTTTATGGTTGGATGCACAAAGTCTTAGCATAGAAGAACTTCGCTTTATATTGCCACTTGTGATAAGGACCTTTATTATGCAGTCCGTCGCTTTTATTACTTCCATATCAAAAGCTCGTATAAAGCTAATTCTCCCACACCAATAAATCATACATATTTTAGCGGATTTACACCATGACAACTTACTTGGAAGGATCTTTCTCAATCCATAGGTAGGTATGGTGGACTCTCATGGCAAAACTGGGTTGAAATATATATGGAAACACAAGCAGTATCTCTACTTAGTGCAAGGAGTTTTGGCTAGCATGAGGGAGAAATGCAAGCTCAACATGTTGGAAGATCCATGACAATATAATTTATTTCGGATATAAGAAGACATAACCCATTATATTGTCTTCCTTGTCCAACATCAACTCTTTAGCATGTCATACTTTAATGCGTGCTCACAATCATAAAAGATGTCCAAGATAGTATATTTGTATGTGAAGCCTCTCTTCTTTTATTACTTCCTATTAATTGCAACAATGACCAAAACTATGTTTGTCACCTCCCAACAACTTTTATTTATCATACTCTTGTATGTGAAGTCATTACTTCCCATAAGATCAATATGATCTCTTTGATTCTCTTTTTGTTTTCTTTCTTTTATCATGACCCAAGTGAGGAAATCAAGCCCTTGACTCAACACTAATCTTTATTATATAGCTCACGGACTCGATTACAAAGGATAAAGCTCACAAAGCAAAAGTTCACAACTAGATCATGCTAACTTTATTCTAATAGATCAAGATACTACCAAAAGGATCGAACTAAGTAAAATGGTAAAGATAGGAGTGATGGTGATACGATACCGGGGTCACTCCCCCAAGCTTGGCAGTTGCTAAGGGGAGTGCCCATACCCATATGATTATGTCTCCTTCTTCGGGGTTGGTGATGATGGAGTTGTTGTTGATGTAGGTCTGTTTTTCTTCGAAGGCAGGGGTTCATCATCATAGAAGGATGATCGAGTCTCCGGGATACTCAAATCTACAGCAAAACTCATGTTCTTGAATCTATACTCATACTCACAGTTTTGGTTTCGCAGCTCATAGATCTGGGCTTGGAGGTGATCAATCTTCTGTTGAAGATTGGAGATTGCTTTTCCGAAGATCCTTGAGTCCATCTTGAGATTGTTGGCAAGCTCCGAGATCATCATGTGGTTGGTGTTGAGACCTCGTTCCACCATACCTTGGCACTTGAAAACTTGTTTCTCCATTGCTTTGAGTCTTGTCTCCACGCTTCCGGTCTTCCTCGGCCCTTCAACATCACGGATGTGCAGCACCCCCTCATGCAACTCCATGGTTTTGGGATGGTGCAGCACCTCCGCAAGGTAGGGGTTGATGATCTTCTCGAAGAACGTGTCCTTGGGGGTGTTGGAGGATGCCATGATGATCTAGATCTATCAAAAACATCAGCTCGAAATGAAAACAGAGGAATTCTGTGTGATACAGAGGTCAAAACCATCGGGAGTATATATAATGAATTTTTCCCGAACAAAAGGAGTAACCCACAAGAAAACGAGTCCGGGGGACACACGGGGTGCCCTCGAGGCAGGGGCGCGCCCTGGGAAGGGGGGCGCGCCCCCTACCCTCGAGGCCACCTCGTGTCTCCTCCGGACTGCGGTTTATTTTTCTATTTTTCTACATATTCCAAAACGGAGAAAATTGCCTTTAGAACTGTTTTGGAGTCGGTTTACTTACCGTATCACGTACCTCTTCCTTTTCGGAGGCTAAATCGTTCTGGAAAGTGTCCCTTATGTATTCCTCCGGGGTTATGGTTTCCATAATATTAGTTTCAACATTTATAGGATTACCTGAGATATAATGTTTGATCCTTTGACCATTCACCACCTTCGGATTTGTGCCTTCGAAGTTGTTGATCTTTATGGTACCGGAACGATAGACCTCCTCGATAACGTAAGGTCCTTCCCACTTAGAGAGAAGTTTTCCTGAAAATAATCTTAAACGAGAGTTGAATAGCAAAACATAATCACCTACGTTGAACTCACGCTTTTGTATTCTTTTGTCATGCCATCTTTTAACTTTTTCTTTAAATAACTTGGCATTCTCGTAGGCCTGGGTTCTCCATTCATCGAGACAGCTAATATCAAATAGCCTCTTTTCACCGGTAAGTTTGAAATCATAATTGAGCTCTTTGATAGCCCAATATGCCTTATGTTCAAGCTCGAGAGGTAAGTGACAAGTTTTTCCATATACCATCTTATATGGAGACATACCAATAGGATTTTTGTATGCAGTTCTATAGGCCCATAATGCATCATCTAGTTTCTTGGACCAACTCTTTCTAGACCTATTAACTGTCTTGTGCAGGATTAATTTAAACTCCCTATTACTTAATTCAACTTAACCACTGGTCTACGGGTGATAAGGTGATGCAATTCTATGGTTGACATCATACTTAGCAAGCATCTTACGGAAAGCACCATGAATAAAGTGTGAACCACCATCAGTCATTAGATATCTAGAGACTCCAAACCTCGGAAATATAAATTCTTTAAGCATATTAATAGAGGTGTTATGATCAGCACTACTAGTTGGAATAGCTTCTACCCACTTAGTAACGTAAAGAACAGCAACTAGGATATGTGTGTACCCATTAGAGGAAGGAAAAGGTCCCATATAATCCAAACCCCAAACATCAACTGGTTCAATAACGAGTGAATAGTTCATAGGCATTTCTTGGCGTCTACTAATATTGCCAATTCTTTGACATTCGTCACAAGATAAGACAAACTTACGGGCATCCTTGAAGAGAGTAGGCCAATAAAAACCAGATTGCAATACCTTATGTGCAGTTCTGTCTCCCGCATGGTGTCCTCCATAAGCTTAGGAGTGGCACTTGCGTAAGATCTATTCATGTTCATGCTTAGGTACGCAATGTCTAATAATACCATATATTCCTTCTTTATAAAGATGTGGGTCATCCCAAAAGTAATGTCTCAAATCATAGAAGAACTTTTTATTTTGCTGGTATGTGAAGCTAGGAGGTATAAACTTAGCAACAATGTAATTAGCATAATCAACATACCAAGGAGCAGTACGAGAAGTACTTATGACAGCTAGTTGTTCATCAGGAAAGCTAGCATCAATAGGTTGTGGGTCATCAAGTGTATTCTCTAACCTAGACAAGTTATCTGCTACGGAGTTCTCAGCTCCCTTTCTATCAATAATATGCAAGTCAAATTCTTGCAGCAAGAGGACCCATCTAATAAGTCTAGGTTTAGCATCTTTCTTTTCCATAAGGTATTTGATAGCAGCATGAACAGTGTGAATAGTTACTTTAGAATCAACGATATAGGGTCTAAACTTATCGCAAGCAAACACAACTGCTAGAAATTCTTTCTCAGTGGTAGCAAAATTTCTTTGGGCACTCTCTAGAGTTTTGCTAGCATACTGGATAACATTCAATTTCTTATCAACTCTTTGCCCTAGAACAGCTCCTACAACATAATCACTAGCATCGCACATAATCTCAAAGGGTAAGTTCAAGTCAGGAGGCTGGACAATAGGTGCAGAGATCAATGCTTTCTTAAGTATTTCAAATGCTTCTAGACAATCATCATCAAAGACAAAAGGAATATCTTTCTGTAAAAGATTAGTTAGAGGCCTGGAGATTTTGGAGAAGTCCTTAATGAACCTCCTATAAAACCTGGCATGACCAAGGAAACTTTGTATACCTTTGATATCCTTAGGGCATGGCATCTTTTCAATAGCATCAACCTTAGCTTTGTCAACTTCAATACATCTTTCAGAAATTTTATGTCCCAAGACAATGCCTTCATTAACCATAAAGTGGCACTTCTCCCAATTCAAGACAAGTTTAATGTCTTCACATATCTGCAAAACTCGATCAAGGTTGCTTAAGCAATCATCAACAGAAGTTCCGTAAAAGGAGAAATCATCCATGAACACTTCAACAATCTTTTCACAAAAATCAGAGAATATAGCCATCATGCATCTTTGAAAGGTAGCAGGTGCATTACATAAACCAAAAGGCGTACATCTATAAGCAAAATTACCGAAAGGACAAGTGAAGGTAGTCTTTTCTTGATCCCCTTTTGACATAGGTATTTGAGAGAAACCAGAATAACCATCTAGAAAGCAGAAATGAGTATGTTTGGATAAACTTTCTAGCATTTGATCAATAAATGGCAAGGGGTCATGATCTTTCTTAGTAGATTTATTTAACTTACGAAAATCAATCACCATCCTATAACCTGTAACTATTCTTTGCGGGATCAATTCATCTTTATCATTAGGGACTACATTCGTACCTCCTTTCTTAGGCACGCAATAGACATGACTTACCCACTGGCTATCAGCAATGGGATAGATAATACCTGCCTCTGGGAGCTTTAGAATTTCCTTCCTTACCACTTCTTTCATCTTAGGATTTAACCGTCGTTGATGATCATTAACCGGTTTAGCATTTTCTTCCAATTTTATCTTGTGTTGACATATAGTGGGACTAATGCCCTTAAGATCATCCAGAGTATATCCAATAGCAGCTCGGTGCTACCTCGGAGTTTTCAATAATCTTTCTTCTTCATGTTCTGAAAGGTTAGCACTAATAATAACAGGATATATCTTCTTTTCATCAAGATAAACATACTTAAGATTATCAAGTAAAGGTTTTAGTTCAAACACGGGATCACCCTTGGGTGGAGGAGGATCCCCTAGGATTTCAACAGGCAAGTTGTTTTTCAATATGGGTCCCTGTGTAAGGAATATTTCATCTATCTCCCTTCTTTCATTCATTTTCATATCATTTTCATGGTCTAGCAAGTATTGTTCTAAAGGATCATTAGGTGGCACGGCAACAGAAGCAAGACCAATAAGTTCATCCTTATTGGGTGGTGCCTTTTCAAGGGGCTGTCTACGGAAATTAGCAAAGTTAAAATCATGAGACATATCCCCTAATCCAATAGTGACAATTTCTTGCACACAGTCTATCTTGGCATTAACAGTATTCAAGAAGGGTCTACCAAATATATTGGGACAGAAAGCATCTTGTGGGGAACTAAGAACGAGAAAATCAGCAGGGTATTTAACCTTCCCACACAAGACATCAATGTCTCTAACAATCCCAACTGGTGAAATAGTATCTCTATTAGCATGCTAATAGAAACATCAATCCCTTCTAACTCAACAGGCGCAATATCATGCATAATTTCGTTATACAAGTCAAGAGGGATAATGCTCGCACTAGCACCTACGTCACATAAACCATGGTAGCAATGATCTCCTATCTTAATAGAGATGATAGGAAAGCCTACAACAGGTTTATGTTTATTCCTAGCATTGGGTTTGGCTATTCTAGCAGACTCTTTTTGGAGATAAATAACATGTCCATCTAAATCTTCCACCAAGAGATCTTTAACCATATCAACACTAGGTTCAACTTTAATTTGCTCAGAGGGTGTAGGTGTTCTAGTAGTACTCTTACGAACTACAGCTGAAGCTTGAGCATGATCCTTTATCCTAACAGGAAAAGGTGGTTTCTCAATATAAGCAGTAGGTATAACAGGATCAACATTATAAGTGATAGTCTTTTCTTCAACTTTAATAGGTTCAACTACTTTTACTTCAATAGGGGGATGGTATTTAAACCACTTCTCCTTGGGGAGATCAACATGAGTAGCAAAAGATTCACAGAAAGAAGCTACTATCTCAGAGTCAAGCTCATATTTAGTGCTAAACTCATGGAAATCAGTATCCATAAAAGCTTTAACACAATCAAACTTAGGGGTCATACCTGACTCCTTACCTTCGTCGAGATCCCAATCTTCAGAGTTGCGTTTAATTCATTCCAATAAATCCCATTTGAAGTCATTAGTCTTCATCATATAAGAGCCAGAATAAGAAGTATCGAGCATGGAGCGATTATTATGAGAAAGGCGAGCATAAATTTTTTGAAAAACAACTTGCCTGTTGAAATATCGCCTAGAGGGGGGGTGAATAGGCGCTTTAAGATAATTACGGTTTAGGCTTGAACAAATGCGGAATAAACCTAGCGGTTAATTTTTCAAGCACAAAACCTACAACAACTAGGCTCACCTATGTGCACCAACAACATATGCTAAGCAAGATAAACAACTAGGTGATAGCAAGATATATGACTAGAAAGAATATATCTATCACAAAGTATAGTGCATAAGTAAAGGGCTCGGGTAAGAGATAACCGAGGCACGCAGAGACGACGATGTATCCCAAAGTTCACACCCTTGCGGATGCTAATCTCCGTTTGGAGCGGTGTGGAGGCACAATGCTCCCCAAGAAGCCACTAGGGCCACCGTAATCTCCTCACGCCCTCGCACAATGCAAGATGCCGTGATTCCACTAAGGGACCCTTGAGGGCGGTCACCGAACCCGTACAAATGGCAACCCTTGGGGGCGGTCAACGAAGCCGTACACTTTGGCAACCCTTGGGGGCGGTCACCGGAACCCGTCAAATTGCTTGGGGCGATCTCCACAACCTAATTGGAGACCCCGACGCTTGCCCGGAGCTTTACACCACAATGATTGAGCTCCGAACACCAAGGTTGGGGCTATCTCCCCAACGACACCACGAAGCTTCACCACAATGGAATATGGCTCCGAGGTGACCACAACCGTCTAGGGCGCCCAAGCACCCAAGAGGAACAAGCTCAAGGGTACCAAGCACCCAATAGTAATAAGCTTCTCAACTTCACTTCCACGTATCACCGTGGAGAACTCAAACCGATGCACCAAATGCAATGGCAAGGGCACACGGAGTGCCCAAGTCCTTCTCTCCCAAATCCCACCAAAGCAACCAATGCTAGGGAGGGAAATGAGAGGAATAACAAGAAGGAGAACACCAAGAACTCCAAGATCAAGATCCAAGGGGTTCTCCTCACCTAGAGGAGAAAGTGATTGGTGGAAATGTGGATCTAGATCTCCTCTCTCTTTTCCCCCAAAAACTAGCAAGAATCCATGGAGGGATTGATAGATAGCAAGCTCGAAGAAGGTCAACAATGGGTGAAGAACACGAGCTCAAAGGATAAGGTCCAATGGGGAAGAGGATCCCCTTTTATAGGTCCTCACGAATCTGCCCGTTATGTGCAGAAAACTGTAGGACCGGTACAACCGGTGCACGAACCGGTACAACCGGTCAAGGCAGAGGAAAAACCAACCTGTAGGAAAAAGCACTAAGCGGTACAACAGCCCGGGGAACCGGTAGTACCGGTTTGAACTAAACTAACCGGTACAACCGGTCAACAACCGCCCAAGAACCGCTCCAAAACAAAAACAATTCCGGTGGTAGAGCGGTACATGGCCGGTACAACCTTCAGACCAATTTTGGACCGGTACAACCGCTCCAAACACCGGTAGTACCGGTCAACCGGTACAACCTCTTTATGGGGCGGTACAAGCTCTCTATGAAAAATAGGTAAGATCAAAACAGCCACAACTTTCGCATACGAACTCCGAATTCGACGAAACCAAGTTTGTTGGAAAGCTAGCGACAAGGGCTAACACAATCTTGATAGAAATACCAATAAGAAGCAAATTAAAAAAGTCCCATAAGAAAATGGTGAGAACCCTTTCTCGGATAAGACCGGTAAAACCTCCAACACTGAAAACATCATAGAAGACGCATGTGAACTCCGTTTTCGATGAACTCAAGCTTGTCATCAAGATGACCATAAGCTCTAAGACTCACAAAGAGAACCAAACAAGAACCAAGAAACATGATGCAAGGATGCAATGGTTTGAGCTCTCTACTAACGATACGATCAAGCTACCAACTTGAGAGCCCCCCTTGATAGTACGGCAATCGATCCTATAACCCGGTCTCCCACAACTACCATGAGACCGGTAAAATAGAAAACCTATCAAGGGCAAACCTTTGCCTTGCACATAGTCCACTTGAGCTGGATGATGACGATCTTCACTCCCTCAATTTGGACCACCTTTCTTGATTGCGTTGGCTCGCTGAAGACTAGTAGATTGCTTCCCCATACTCCACTATGGGTGAGCTACTCTTCGGCACATCTTCACAAGTCCATTGTCACCACAATGGACGGCAAGCTTCAAGCACTTGATCTCTTTGTGATGCTCCACTTGAACTTTCATACCGCAATCTTGATGACGATCACCATTTGATGTCATCCTCCAAGGGTTGTATAATATCTTTTTCTTGACGCAAGCCCATGGAAACAAACCTAACCCCACAACGAACTCTCACGTAGACCATGGGTTAGCACACAAAGCGTAATGGACAATGCTTACCATACCATGGGATCACTTGATCCCTCTTGGTACATCTTATATGCTTTGTGTGTTGATCAACTTGATTCGCTCTTTGACTTAGTCTTGATCAACCTTGAATCTTTCCAACTCTCTTCATTTCAAAGATGTCTTGAAGGTAAACATGAATGATCACACACTCTTCTTGTTCAAGACATGCTTGCAATAAGTTCAACCCTCACTAGACCAATCTTTGGATAATTCCTTAATATCACCTTGGTCAGCACAAACTCTCCTTGAAACCAACGAATGTACTCCAAGAAAAGCCTATGGACAAACCCTTCAAATATAACTCAAGGCAACCATTAGTCCATAGAGATTGTCATCAATTACCAAAAACAAACATGGGGGCACCGCATGTTCTTTCAATCTCCCCCATTTTGGTAATTGATGACAATCACTTTCAAGAGAGTTTATATAAGGAATTATGCATCACCATACCATGCAATAATAATGTATGCGCATGAGATGCAAAAGCTTAGGAACAAAACCAAAGCAAGAAGAGAGAAGAGACAACTCTCTAAACTTCCTCACAAAACTAAACTCTCAGAAACTTCTCCCCCATTGGCATCGATTGCCAAATGGGCGAATAGCTTAGAAGGCCAATATAAATTGTGTTCCTCCATAAATTGCGTATTCCTCAAAATAGAGAGTGGAATGCAATACATATATCCAACTATAAATACTTGGAGGAAGACAAATTATATTGAGGCCCAAAGATTGCAAAAGAATGATATGCCACAAAGGCATAACAAAGGGAGAAAAAAACACACAATCAAGCAATCTAAGGATACCAATTGAATCAAGCTATCAAAAGATACCAATTGACCCAACTAGACCAATGATCCTACATGCCACAAGAATAAACGATATTATGATATGAGCAAAGGAGTGTTCTAGAGAAACTAGAGAAGCTCCCCATGATTTGTGCACAATTTAATTTTGTATTTGGATACAACGAGCACAACATAGGATCGTCGCTCCCCCAAGATCAATAGAACTCACGACATAGCAACCGATTTTTCTAAAGACACTGGTGAAGATCCCCATAATTTGTCCACTCCTTAGAAAATTTTCATTAGGATACCAAGTGCACAAAATAGGATCGTCACTCCCCCAAAATCAATAGAAACTCACACCAAGTGCAAGTGAGCATGAAGGTAACAAAGCCTAGCACTTGCAACAAACAAATGGTTGAGCAACATATAAAAGAGACAACTTAAGAGTATGCTCAACCAAAATGATGTGTGTGAGTCATGGCAAAGCACTTGAGAAGACTAAAGTATGGATGAACATTAAGCATCAATATAGTCTTGAATGAAAGAGATACTCGGTGCAAGGCCTAGCATTCCCACACACAACAAGCAAATGGGTTCACAAGCTCACTAATAAGCATATAAAGAACCTATGCTTGTGACAACCTGTGGTGAAGATATAAAAGGAGAGTGTTATCGAGATGATGGATACCAATTACATGGCAAAAGCCTTGTCAAGACAAGCAAGAGACAAAAATATCCTCACCACACAAGAGTGCATCTTGATGCAACAAGATAAGATCCGCACTCAAGGCAAAGGCTTTAACGGAGCCATCAAAGAAATGATACAAGAAAGACAAGGTGGTCGTGAAAGAAAGGATATCTTCTAGATATGTAATTTCTCTCAAGTGTATAAGATTCTAGGTAGATGAAAATCATGATGATATCAATCCACAAAGAATAATGTACACTCGAAATAGTTACAAAAAGGAAGTAAAAAATATATCCACAAGGAAGTCATAATTATACCAATAAGATATTTTGCTTAAACGCAAGCACATGGCTAGATAAGGTCTTATTGTATATACATGAATTCGAACCAAGCGAACATCAATGACATCACAACTAGCAACAAGGCATCATTGTTGGGATGCTTTGAGAAAGGAAACAAATATCACAAGAAGGAATGACTAACATGCCATGATGCAACCCACGCAAGGTTGGTGCAAGAAATGTGTGCATGAAGTAGATGACGATACTTGTTACCGAGATACCATTGGAAGGATGTAGTAGATACCAAATGAAGGTAGATATTAGTTCATTGATCATCCTATCTTGACTCCAATAATCACATGGTGACACCACCTTCCTTTTGAATGAGCCGAGCATCTCCAATTGTTCCTAGAACAACAACACAAACAAAATGGTACCCAAACTCATTGGGACCAAAGAGTTAGAAACACCAATACATAGGACAAACTCCACAAACATATGTGCATTTATATATGAAAATGAATTTCATGCACCTCTCATGCAAATTGAGACTAGGTGGAGTTTCCCCTATATATTGGGTTAAAGAAAGAAAGCATGCCAAAGAAAATACATGTAGTAAATATGCATGCTCAAGACTTTCAAGAAACGAAACGAAATGAAAGAGAAATACCAAGTGAAAATAGGATACCAAATGGAGAAATCATCACTTGGAAGATATCTATTTAGAAGATACATCAAGGAATGAGATATCCATTGATACACGCAAAAGGAAAGATATCGGACTCCCAAAAGAGAGGATGGTTCCAAACAAACCAACCCATCTACAAAGTTTCATGATGGCACAAGTACCAAAAATAAATGGCTTGCCTTCCATCAACACACACTTGATATGGATCACAAGATGAGTGTTTTATCAAAAATAGGATAGCTCCCCCACGAATTGTGCATTAAGAGAGAATTTGCATTCGAGTACAAAATGCACAAGGTGGGATCACCACTTTCACTATATCTAGAAAACACTCGACCAAAACAATAAAACACGAGATCCACAAGTGGCATGGAAGGAAATGGGAGTTAATACAAACCTTGGAAGAGGTAAGAAAAATAAAACCAAAAGACAATGTAAAGATGATCAATAATTTCCATCACATAAATGATTACCAATTGTCAAGGACAAGAGGTATTTGGAAATAATTCCCGGTGATAGATAGCAATGATATCCAACATCATCTTCACACCAAACACAAGCAAAATGCAACTTGTAGAGCTAACATGCCACCAAGGAACAACATAATTTATACTATCAACTCTAGGTGACAATATCTCAAATTTACACATTTTCTAGGCTTGTAATATGCACATAGAATATTACTCCCCCATAATGTGATACCAATGAAAAACTTGACAAGATGCAAAAGAGAACCAACACGAGATAATTAATGGAACATTTAGAATTTGAATTTCTCATGAGAAGACATACCACATAGAGACTTGATAATCTTGTAATATCAAAACTAGATGATATTCCTCATGTACACACATTTATAGGATTGTGAGGTGCACAAAGCACATCACTCCCCCAAAATGGGATGTTCCATTAATCTTTCATAAGAGCCAACTAAGATACAAACAAGATACACAAAGGCTCAAATCACTACACACACATACATGATGTACAGACCAACATACACATACTTGATTTCTCAAGATAAGCAAATTGGGAGCACAACATATACACGCTCATGCAAGGTACAAAACCATAACATGCTAAGGAGTAAGTAACTTTCAATGTAAACAATTTAAGCACGAGTTACCGCAAGGAGGAACATTGGATATACGATAGAAAGATAATCTGAATGACTTGGCTTGAGACAATATGAATGATGAAGACCCCTCAAATCTTCATAATGTAGCCAAGTCTCCAATGCCCTCCAAAACACCTATTGATCAAGTTTGAGCTAGTTGGTCCCCAACCAAGTTGGGTCCTAATAGGTTAGTCACAATAGGCTTGGCTACCCAAATGGTTCTTTTCTTGACACCACTTTGAGTCCCAAGAAACTTGGCAAACACATTGCCAACCTTATCCTTCCAAAGAGAATAGACATCATCAATAATAATTGGGTTGGATAAGTTACCACTAGTGCATGAAGAAGCGACGTGACCTTTCTCACGACATAAGTAGCAACGTCTACTCTTCACTTTCTTCTCACTTGATTTCTCAACATGAGAAGCATTAACCCGAGTCTTCTTGGGAAGTGGCCTTTCTTCAACTTGAGGTTGAGCATGAGAATGAACTTGTGGCCGCTTCCCTTGTTGCTTGTCACTAATGGGCTTCTTCTTCAATGGGCATGATCTAACATGGTGCCCTTGAATTTTGCACTTGAAGCAAATAATCTTGGCCGAATTCTTGACTTGTTCTTGGCCCTTCTTATTCTTATGAATTTTGGACTTCTTCATCTTGATGGAGATGAATCCAAGTCCACCTTTGTCATTGGGGGATTTTTGCATACTCAAGATATTGTTGAGTGTGGACTTCCCTTCATGACACTTTTCCAAGTCTTTCTTCAAGGAAGAGACTTGGGCCTTGAGCTCTTTGATTTCCTCTACATGGTTAGTATCAACACAAGTACTAGAGGAAGTATAGGCTTCATTGTTAGAGCAAGAAGGCAAGGAAAGCAATTCATCACAAGATGTACCAATGTTATGCATAGATGAATTGCGAGGACTAGCACATGGCAATATAGCATTTTGACTTGAAGTAGTGCTAGTATCCACATGAGGCTCACTAGATGTTACATTGATACACATGGCCTCATGAGCTATCTTTAGCACATTATGAGATATTACAAGATCATCATGAGAGCTTGTGAGCTTTACATGACTTTCTTCCAATTTCACAGAATTGGTAGATAGCAACACAAGTTGGGCCCTTAGCTCAACATTCTCCTTCAAAATGGATGCTTCACTAGAAATAGAGTTAGTAGAACAAGCATCATCATTAACACCAAGAGGAGAAGACAAGTTGGCAAGCTCCTTAGAATATGAAGCTTTAAGTTGAGCATGAGACTCGGTGAGTTTTATGAGCTCACCCTTAATGACCCTTGAGCCATTTTCGAGGTGCTCAAAATCCTCAAGGAGTTTAGCATGTGCAACTTCAAGCTTCTCATTTTTAGTTTCAAAATCATTAGCCACCTTGAGAGCTCTATCACAGGATTCCTTTATTCTAGATAGTTCTAGAGCAAAAGTCTCCTCAAGAGATTCCTTGGTGGTTTGTTCAAGTTCAAGAGCTCGCGAGAGGTCGGCGATCTCATTAGCGTAATCACGCTCATGACTTTCCATTTTCTCAATGGTGACCTCATGCTCCTCTAGATGAGATTCCAACTCCTCTATATATTTCTTGCCCTCAATGGCAATAGACATGATTTCCATGAAGTTGGAACGAGCAGTTTTATTCTTATGAAGAGCTTTAAAAATCATTTCCCCCTTAATTTTTAAGGAGGCAACATTATCATTATCTTCATTATTATCAACATCATCATCATTGTCATCATCATTATCATCACAAGATATATTGGGATTCAAAGTGGGAGATACCTTTGAAGCCTTAGCCATAAGGCAAAACGCAATGGATGATGATGTAGGATCCCTTAGAGCACCATTCAAGACTACATCTTGTTCCATTGGGTGTCGGGTTTCCTCTACATTGTTAGCATAACAATTCGAGAAAATTGATGCATTTTTATCATGGCAACAAGATATAGCCAGCATATCATCATGAGTTTTAGTCAAGCAATTTCTACATGATATGCAAGGACTATCAACACAAGCATGTGAAACATGTAGGGTGCTCGAAGTGTTAAAGTCCCTAGAAGATGCATTGCAATAAGATAGTGATGAAGGATCATCCACAATAAGCATACTATCATCATTGCAATGACCAACACTACTCACCATATCATTACCTTGTGGCAAACCACTTGTAGGTGAAGTAGAAGAAGTTGAGAAGACAACACGGCCGGAGGTGGAGGGAGAACAATCATTCCCACAATTCTTGGATACACCATATTTATCTTGAAGCTTTGTCCACAACTCATGAGCATCCCGGAACGACATGAGTTGAAATATAACTACATTGCTCAAAGCATCAAAAAGCACATTAGAAGCTTGAGAATTGAGATAAAAGTTTTTCTCATCCTCTAAAGATAATCTTTGTGGATCCTTTGGAGGAGAAAACCCAAATCTACAATTCGCTCTAAATTTGGGTCCATGACCCTAAAGTGATTAAGCATGCGAATTACCCAAACATCAAAATTTGTGCCATTGAAACTAAGAGTGTCAGAGAATCCTAAGCCCCTAGTAGACATCCTTACTCTCTAGGCGGTTAAGCCCTATAAAGAGAGACGAGGCTCTGATACCAATTGAAAGATCGTGGATGTCGCCTAGAGGGGGGGGGGGTGAATAGGCGCTTTAAGATAATTACGGTTTAGGCTTGAACAAATGCGGAATAAACCTAGCGGTTAATTTGTCAAGCACAAAACCTACAACAACTAGGCTCACCTATGTGCACCAACAACTTATGCTAAGCAAGATAAACAACTAGGTGATAGCAAGATATATGACTAGAAACAATATATCTATCACAAAGTATAGTGCATAAGTAAATGGCTCGGGTAAGAGATAACCGAGGCACGCGGAGACGACGATGTATCCCAAAGTTCACACCCTTGCGGATGCTAATCTCCGTTTGGAGCGGTGTGGAGGCACAATGCTCCCCAAGAAGCCACTAGGGCCACCGTAATCTCCTCACGCCCTCGCACAATGCAAGATGCCGTGATTCCACTAAGGGACCCTTGAGGGCGGTCACCGAACCCGTACAAATGGCAACCCTTGGGGGCGGTCACCGAAACTGTACACTTTGGCAACCCTTGGGGGCGGTCACCGGAACCCGTCAAATTGCTCGGCGCGATCTCCACAACCTAATTGGAGACCCCGACGCTTGCCCGGAGCTTTACACCACAATGATTGAGTTCCGAACACCAAGGTTGGGGCTATCTCCCTAACGACACCACGAAGCTTCACCACAATGGAATATGGCTCCGAGGTGACCACAACCGTCTAGGGCGCCCAAGCACCCAAGAGGAACAAGCTCAAGGGTACCAAGCACCCAAGAGTAATAAGCTTCACAACTTCACTTCCACGTATCACCGTGGAGAACTCAAACCGATGCACCATATGCAATGGCAAGGGCACACGGAGTGCCCAAGTCCTTCTCTCCCAAATCCCACCAAAGCAACCAATGCTAGGGAGGGAAATGAGAGGAAGAACAAGAAGGAGAACACCAAGAACTCCAAGATCAAGATCCAAGGGGTTCCCCTCACCTAGAGGAGAAAGGGATTGGTGGAAATGTGGATCTAGATCTACTCTATCTTTTCCCCCAAAAACTAGCAAGAATCCATGGAGGGATTGAGAGATAGCAAGCTCGAAAAGGTCAACAATGGGGGAAGAATATGAGCTCAAAGGATAAGGTCCAATGGGGAAGAGGATCCCCTTTTATAGGTCCTCACGAATCTGCCCGTTATGTGCAGAAAACTGTAGGACCGGTACAACCGGTGCACGAACCGGTACAACCGGTCAAGGCAGAGGAAAAACCAACCTGTAGGAAAAAGCACTAAGCGGTACAACAGCCCGGGAAACCAGTAGTACCGGTTTAAACTAAACTAACAGGTACAACCGGTCAACAACCGCCCAAGAACCGCTCCAAAACAAAAACTATTCCGGTGGTAGAGCGGTACATGGCCGGTACAACCTTCAGACCAATTTTGGACCGGTACTACCGCTCCAAACACCGGTAGTACCGGTCAACCGGTACAACCTCTCTATGGGGCGGTACAACCTCTCTATGAAAAACAGGTAAGATCAAAACAGCCACAACTTTCGCATACGAACTCCGAATTCGACGAAACCAAGTTTGTTGGAAAGCTAGCGACAAGGGCTAACACAATCTTGATAGAAATACCAATAAGAAGCAAATTACAAAAGTCCCATAAGAAAATGGTGAGAACCCTTTCTCGGATAAGACCGGTAAAACCTCCAACACCGAAAACATCATAGAAGACGCATGTGAACTCCGTTTTCGATGAACTCAAGCTTGTCATCAAGATGACCATAAGCTCTAAGACTCACAAAGAGAACCAAACAAGAACCAAGAAACATGATGCAAGGATGCAATGGTTTGAGCTCTTTACTAACGATACGATCAAGCTACCAACTTGAGAGCCCCCCTTGATAGTACGGCAATCGATCCTATAACCCGGTCTCCAACAACTACCATGAGACCGGTAAAATAGAAAACCTATCAAGGGCAAACCTTTGCCTTGCACATAGTCCACTTGAGCTGGATGATGACGATCTTCACTCCCTCAAGTTGGACCACCTTTCTTGATTGCGTTGGTTCGCTAAAGACTAGTAGATTGCTTCCCCATACTCCACTATGGGTGAGCTACTCTTCGGCACATCTTCACAAGTCCATTGTCACCACAATGGATGGCAAGCTTCAAGCACTTGATCTCTTTGTGATGCTCCACTTGAACTTTCATACCGCAATCTTGATGACGATCACCATTTGATGTCATCCTCCAAGGGTTGTATAATATCTTTTTCTTGACGCAAGCCCATGGAAACAAACCTAACCCCGCAACGAACTCTCACGTAGACCATGGGTTAGTACACAAAGCGTAATGGACAATGCTTACCATACCATGGGATCACTTGATCCCTCTTGGTACATCTTATATGCTTTGTGTGTTGATCAACTTGATTCGCTCTTTGACTTAGTCTTGATCAACCTTGAATCTTTCCAACTCTCTTCATTTCAAAGATGTCTTGAAGGTAAACATGAATGATCACACACTCTTCTTCTTCAAGACATGCTTGCAATAAGTTCAACCCTCACAAGACCAATTTTTGGATAATTCCTTAATATCACCTTGGTCATCACAAACTCTCCTTAAAACCAACGAATGTACTCCAAGAAAAGCCTATGGACAACCCCTTCAAATATAACTCAAGGCAACCATTAGTCCATAGAGATTGTCATCAATTACCAAAACCAAACATGGGGGCACCGCATGTTCTTTCAATCTCCCCCATTTTGGTAATTGATGACAATCACTTTCAAGAGAGTTTATATAAGGAATTATGCATCACCATACCATGCAACAATAATGTATGCGCATGAGATGCAAAAGCTTAGGAACAAAACCAAAGCAAGAAGAGAGAAGAGACAACTCTCTAAACTTCCTCACAAAACTAAACTCTCAGAAACTTCTCCCCCATTGGCATCGATTGCCAAAATGGGCGAATAGCTTAGAAGGCCAATATAAATTGGGTTCCTCCATAAATTGCGTATTCCTCAAAATAGAGAGTGGAATGCAATACATATATCCAACTATAAATACTTGGAGGAAGACAAATTATATTGAGGCCCAAAGATTGCAAAAGAATGATATGCCACAAAGGCATAACAAAGGGAGAAAAAAACACGCAATCAAGCAATCAAAGGATACCAATTGAATCAAGCTATCAAAAGATACCAATTTACCCAACTAGACCAATGATCCTACATGCCACAAGAATAAACGATATTATGATATGAGCAAAGGAGTGTTCTAGAGAAACTAGAGAAGCTCCCCATGATTTGTGCACAATTTAATTTTGTATTTGGATACAACGAGCACAACATAGGATCGTCGCTCCCCCAAGATCAATAGAACTCACGACATAGCAACCGATTTTTCTAAAGACACTGGTGAAGCTCCCCATAATTTGTGCACTCCTTAGAAAATTTTCATTAGGATGCCAAGTGCACAAAATAGGATCGTCACTCCCTCAAAATCAATAGAAACTCACACCAAGTGCAAGTGAGCATGAAGGTAACAAAGCCTAGCACTTGCAACAAACAAATGGTTGAGCAACATATAAAAGAGACAACTTAAGAGTATGCTCAACCAAAATGATGTGTGTGAGTCATGGCAAAGCACTTGAGAAGACTAAAGTATGAATGATCATTAAGCATCAATATAGTCTTGAATGAAAGAGATACTCGGTGCAAGGCCTAGCATTCCCACACACAACAAGCAAACGGGTTCACAAGCTCACTAATAAGCATATAAAGAACCTATGCTTGTGACAACCCGTGGTGAAGATATAAAAGGAGAGCGTTATCGAGATGAGGGATACCAATTACAAGGCAAAAGCCTTGTCAAGACAAGCAAGAGACAAAAATATCCTCACCACACAAGAGTGCATCTTGATGCAACAAGATAAGATCCGCACTCAAGGCAAAGGCTTTCACGGAGCCATCAAAGAAATGATACAAGAAAGACAAGGTGGTCGTGAAAGAAAGGATATCTTCTAGATATGTAATTTCTCTCAAGTGTATAAGATTCTAGGTAGATGAAAATCATGATGATATCAATCCACAAAGAATAATGTACACTCGAAATAGTTACAAAAAGGAAGTAAAACGATATCCACAAGGAAGTCATAATTATACCAATAAGATATTTTGCTTAAACGCAAGCACATGGCTAGATAAGGTCTTATTGTATATACATGAATTCGAACCAAGCGAACATCAAAGACATCACAACTAGCAACAAGGCATCATTGTTGGGATGCTTTGAGAAAGGAAACAAATATCACAAGAAGGAATGACTAACATGCCATGATGCAACCCACGCAAGGTTGGTGCAAGAAATGTGCGCATGAAGTAGATGATGATACTTGTTACCGAGATACCATTGGAAGGATGCAGTAGATACCAAATGAAGGTAGATAGTAGTTCATTGATCATCCTATCTTGACTCCAATAATCACATGGTGACACCACCTTCCTTTTGAATGAGCCGAGCATCTCCAATTGTTCCTAGAACAACAACACAAAGAAAATGGTACCCAAACTCATTGGGACCAAAGAGTTAGAAACACCAATACATAGGACAAACTCCACAAACATATGTGCATTTATATATGAAAATGAATTTCATGCACCTCTCATCCAAATTGAGACTAGGTGGAGTTTCCCCTATATATTGGGTTAAAGAAAGAAAGCATGCCAAAGAAAATACATGTAGTAAATATGCATGCTCATGACTTTCAAGAAACGAAACGAAATGAAAGAGAAATACCAAGTGAAAATAGGATACCAAATGAAGAAATCATCACTTGGAAGATATCTATTTAGAAGATACATCAAGGAATGAGATATCCATTGATACACGCAAAAGGAAAGATATCGGACTCCAAAAAGAGAGGATGGTTCCAAACAAACCAACCCATCTACAAAGTTTCATGATGACACAAGTACCAAAAAGAAACGGCTTGCCTTACATCAACACACACTTGATATGGATCACAAGATGAGTGTTTTATCAAAAATAGGATAGCTCCCCCACGAATTGTGCATTAAGAGAGAATTTGCATTCGAGTACAAAATGCACAAGGTGGGATCACCACTTTCAATATATCTAGAAAACACTCGACCAAAACAATAAAACGCGAGATCCACAAGTGGCATGGAAGGAAATGGGAGTTAACACAAACCTTGCAAGAGGTAAGAAAAATAAAACCAAAAGACAATGTAAAGATGATCAATAATTTCCACCACATAAATGATTACCAATTGTCAAGGACAAGAGGTATTTGGAAATAATTCCCGGTGATAGATAGCAATGATATCCAACATCATCTTCACACCAAACACAAGCAAAATGCAACTTGTAGAGCTAACATGCCACCTAGGAACAACATAATTTATACTATCAACTCTAGGTGACAATATCTCAAATTTACACATTTTCTAGGCTTGTAATATGCACATAGAATATTACTCCCCCATAATGTGATACCAATGAAAAACTTGACAAGATGCAAAAGAGAACCAACACGAGATAATTAATGGAACATTTAGAATTTGAATTTCTCATGAGAAGACATACCACATAGAGACTAGATAATCTTATAATATCAAAACTAGATGATATTCCTCATGTACACACATTTATAGGATTGTGAGGTGCACAAAGCACATCACTCCCCCAAAATGGGATGTTCCATTAATCTCTCATAAGAGCCAACTAAGATACAAACAAGATACACAAAGGCTCAAATCACTACACACACATACATGATGTACAAACCAACATACACATACTTGATTTCTCAAGATAAGCAAATTGGGAGCACAACATATACACGCTCATGCAAGGTACAAAACCATAACATGCTAAGGAGCAAGTAACTTTCAATATAAACAAGTTAAGCACGAGTTACCGCAAGGAGGAACATTGGATATACGATAGAAAGATAATCCGAATGACTTGGCTTGAGACAATATGAATGATGAAGACCCCTCAAATCTTCATAATGTGGCCAAGTCTCCAATGCCCTCCAAAACACCTATTGATCAAGTTTGAGCTAGTTGGTCCCCAACCAAGTTGGGTCCTAAGAGGTTAGTCACAATAGGCTTGGCTACCCAAATGGTTCTTTTCTTGACACCACTTTGAGTCCCAAGAAACTTGGCAAACACATTGCCAACCTTATCCTTCCCAAGAGAATAGACATCATCAATAATAATTGGGTTGGATAAGTTACCACTAGTGCATGAAGAAGCGACGTGACCTTTATCACGACATAAGTAGCAACGTCTACTCTTCACTTTCTTCTCACTTGATTTCTCAACATGAGAAGCATTAACCCGAGTCTTCTTGGGAAGTGGCCTTTCTTCAACTTGAGGTTGAGCATGAGAATTAACTTGTGGCCGCTTCCCTTGTTCCTTGTCACTAATGGGCTTCTTCTTCAATGGGCATGATCTAACATGGTGCCCTTGAATTTTGCACTTGAAGCAAATAATCTTGGACGAATTCTTGAATTGTTCTTGGCCCTTCTTCTTCTTATGAATTTTGGACTTCTTCATCTTGATGGAGATGAATCCAAGTCCACCTTTGTCATTGGGGGATTTTTGCATACTCAAGATATTGTTGAGTGTGGACTTCCCTTCATGACACTTTTCCAAGTCTTTCTTCAAGGAAGAGACTTGGGCCTTGAGATCTTTGATTTCCTCTACATGGTTAGTATCAACACAAGTACTAGAGGAACTATAGGCTTCATTGTTAGAGCAAGAAGGCAAGGAAAGCAATTCATCACAAGATGTACCAATGTTATGCATAGATGAATTACGAGGACTAGCACATGGCAATATAGCATTTTGACTTGAAGTAGTGCTAGTATCCACATGAGGCTCACTAGATGTTACCTTGATACACATGGCCTCATGAGCTATCTTTAGCACATTATGGGATATTACAAGATCATCATGAGAGCTTGTGAGCTTTACATGACTTTCTTCCAATTTCCCATAATTGGTAGATAGCAACACAAGTTGGGCCCTTAGCTCAACATTCTCCTTCAAAATGGATGCTTCACTAGAAATAGAGTTAGTAGCACAAGCATCGTCATTAACACCAAGAGGAGACGACAAGTTGGTAGGCTCCTTAGAATATGAAGCTTTAAGTTGAGCATGAGACTCGGTGAGTTTTATGAGCTCACCCTTAATGACCCTTGAGCCATTTTCGAGGTGCTCAAAATCCTCAAGGAGTTTAGCATGTGCAACTTCAAGCTTCTCATTTTTAGTTTCAAAATCATTAGCCACCTTGAGAGCTCTATCACAGGATTCCTTTATTCTAGATAGTTCTAGAGCAAAAGTCTCCTCAAGAGATTCCTTGGTGGTTTGTTCAAGTTCAAGGGCTCGCGAGAGGTCGGCGATCTCATTAGCGTAATCACGCTCATGACTTTCCATTTTCTCAATGGTGACCTCATGCTCCTCTAGATGAGATTCCAACTCCTCTATATATTTCTTGCCCTCAATGGCAATAGACATGATTTCCATGAAGTTGGAACAAGCAGTTTTATTCTTATGAAGAGCTTTAAAAATCATTTCCCCCTTAATTTTTAAGGAGGCAACATTATCATTATCTTCATTATTATCAACATCATCATCATTGTCATCATCATTATCATCACAAGATATATTGGGATTCGAAGTGGGAGATACCTTTGAAGCCTTAGCCATAAGGCAAAACGCAATGGATGATGATGTAGGATCCCTTAGAGCACCATTCCAGACTACATCTTGTTCCATGGGGTGTCGGGTTTCCTCTACATTGTTAGCATAACAATTCGAGAAAATAGATGCATTTTTATCATGGCAACAAGATATAGCCAGCATATCATCATGAGTTTTAGTCAAGCAATTTCTACATGATATGCAAGGACTATCAACACAAGCATGTGAAACATGTAGGGTGCTCGAAGTGTTAAAGTCCCTAGAAGATGCATTGCAATAAGATAGTGATGAAGGATCATCCACAATAAGCATACTATCATCATTGCAATGACCAACACTACTCACCATATCATTACCTTGTGGCAAACCACTTGTAGGTGAAGTAGAAGAAGTTGAGAAGACAACACGGCAGGAGGTGGAGGGAGAACAATCATTCCCACAATTCTTGGATACACCATATTTATCTTGAAGCTTTGTCCACAACTCATGAGCATCCCGGAACGGCATGAGTTGAAATATAACTACATTGCTCAAAGCATCAAAAAGCACATTAGAAGCTTGAGAATTGAGATAAAAGTTTTTCTCATCCTCTAAAGATAATCTTTGTGGATCCTTTGGAGGAGAAAAACCCATATCTACAATTCGCTCTAAATTTGGGTCCATGACCCTAAAGTAATTAAGCATGCGAATTACCCAAACATCAAAATTTGTGCCATTGAAACTAAGAGTGTCAGAGAATCCTAAGCCCCTAGTAGACATCCTTACTCTCTAGGCGGTTAAGCCCTATAAAGAGAGACGAGGCTCTGATACCAATTGAAAGATCGTGGATGTCGCCTAGAGGGGGGGTGAATAGGCGCTTTAAGATAATTACGGTTTAGGCTTGAACAAATGCGGAATAAACCTAGCGGTTAATTTGTCAAGCACAAAACCTACAACAACTAGGCTCACCTATGTGCACCAACAACTTATGCTAAGCAAGATAAACAACTAGGTGATAGCAAGATATATGACTAGAAACAATATATCTATCACAAAGTATAGTGCATAAGTAAAGGGCTCGGGTAAGAGATAACCGAGGCACGCGGAGACGACGATGTATCCCGAAGTTCACACCCTTGCGGATGCTAATCTCCGTTTGGAGCGGTGTGGAGGCACAATGCTCCCCAAGAAGCCACTAGGGCCACCGTAATCTCCTCACGCCCTCGCACAAAGCAAGATGCCGTGATTCCACTAAGGGACCCTTGAGGGCGGTCACCGAACCCGTACAAATGGCAACCCTTGGGGGCGGTCACCGAACCCGTACACTTTGGCAACCCTTGGGGGCGGTCACCGGAAACCGTCAAATTGCTCGGGGCGATCTCCACAACTTAATTGGAGACCCCGACGCTTGCCCGGAGCTTTACACCACAATGATTGAGCTCCGAACACCAAGGTTGGGGCTATCTCCCCAACGACACCACGAAGCTTCACCACAATGGAATATGGCTCCGAGATGACCACAACCGTCTAGGGCGCCCAAGCACCCAAGAGGAACAAGCTCAAGGGTACCAAGCACCCAAGAGTAATAAGCTTCTCAACTTCACTTCCACGTATCACCGTGGAGAACTCAAACCGATGCACCAAATGCAATGGCAAGGGCACACGGAGTGCCCAAGTCCTTCTCTCCCAAATCCCACCAAAGCAACCAATGCTAGGGAGGGAAATGAGAGGAAGAACAAGAAGGAGAACACCAAGAACTCCAAGATCAAGATCCAAGGGGTTCCCCTCACCTAGAGGAGAAAGTGATTAGTGGAAATGTGGATCTAGGTCTCCTCTCTCTTTTCCCCCCAAAACTAGCAAGAATCCATGGAGGGATTGAGAGATAGCAAGCTCGAAGAAGGTCAACAATGGGGGAAGAACACGAGCTCAAAGGATAAGGTCCAATGGGGAAGAGGATCCCCTTTTATAGGTCCTCCCGAATCTGCCCGTTATGTGCAGAAAACTGTAAGACCGGTACAACCGGTGCACGAACCGGTGCAACCGGTCTAGGCAGAGGAACAACCAACCTGTAGGAAAAAGCACTAAGCGGTACAACAGCCCGGGGAACCGGTAGTACCGGTTTAAACTAAACTAACCGGTACAACCGGTCAACAACCGCCCAAGAACCGCTCCAAAACAGAAACTATTCCGGTGGTAGAGCGGTACATGGCCGGTACAACCTTCAGACCAATTTTGGACCGGTACTACCGCTCCAAACTCCGGTAGTACCGGTCAACCGGTACAACCTCTCTATGGGGCGGTACAACCTCTCTATGAAAAACAGGTAAGATCAAAACAGCCACAACTTTCGCATACGAACTCCGAATTCGACGAAACCAAGTTTGTTGGAAAGCTAGCGACAAGGGCTAACACAATCTTGATAGAAATACCAATAAGAAGCAAATTAGAAAAGTCCCATAAGAAAATGGTGAGAACCCTTTCTCGGATAAGACCGGTAAAACCTCCAACACCGAAAACATCATAGAAGACGCATGTGAACTCCGTTTTCGATGAACTCAAGCTTGTCATCAAGATGACCATAAGCTCTAAGACTCACAAAGAGAACCAAACAAGAACAAAGAAACATGATGCAAGGATGCAATGGTTTGAGCTCTCTACTAACGATACGATCAAGCTACCAACTTGAGAGCCCCCTTGATAGTACGGCAGTCGATCCTATAACCCGGTCTCCCACAACTACCATGAGACCGGTAAAATAGAAAACCTATCAAGGGCAAACCTTTGCCTTGCACATAGTCCACTTGAGCTGGATGATGACGATCTTCACTCCCTTAAGTTGGACCACCTTTCTTGATTGCGTTGGCTCGCTGAAGACTAGTAGATTGCTTCCCCATACTCCACTATGGGTGAGCTACTCTTCGGCACATCTTCACAAGTCCATTGTCACCACAATGGACGGCAAGCTTCAAGCACTTGATCTCTTTGTGATGCTCCACTTGAACTTTCATACCGCAATCTTGATGACGATCACCATTTGATGTCATCCTCCATGGGTTGTATAATATCTTTTTCTTGACGCAAGCCCATGGAAACAAACCTAACCCCACAACGAACTCTCACGTAGACCATGGGTTAGTACACAAAGCGTAATGGACAATTCTTACCATACCATGGGATCAATTGATCCCTCTTGGTACATCTTATATGCTTTGTGTGTTGATCAACTTGATTCGCTCTTTGACTTAGTCTTGATCAACCTTGAATCTTTCCAACTCTCTTCATTTCAAAGATGTCTTGAAGGTAAACATGAATACTCACACACTCTTCTTCTTCAAGACATGCTTGCAATAAGTTCAACCCTCACAAGACCAATCTTTGGATAATTCCTTAATATCACCTTGGTCATCACAAACTCTCCTTGAAACCAACGAATGTACTCCAAGAAAAGCCTATGAACAAACCCTTCAAATATAACTCAAGGCAACCATTAGTCCATAGAGATTGTCATCAATTACCAAAACCAAACATGGGGGCACCGCATGTTCTTTCACTCTCCATGGGCTACTGTTCATCCATCCCTCCACCATCTACTGTTCATGCAGCCCTCCACGGGGTGGTCCTGTTCATGCAGCCCTCCACAGGGTCCTGTTCATGCAGCCCCAACCGGCTCGATCGAACGGCGTCTTGTTCATGCAGAGGCAACACCATGGGGTCCTGTTCAGCCACCCCCACCGGGAACTGTTGATCCAAACACCCAGCAACGCTCACTGTTCATTAAGAGGCAGCATCGATCGGCATCAGTTAGCAGCAGTAGCGAAGGAATCGCTCGATCGGGTTTAGTTAACATCCATCGATCGATCGCTCGGGTTCAGTAACATGTAGCCTGCAGTGCAATCGCTCGGGTTCAGTTAGAGCCCAACGCCTCGCTCGGGTTCAGTTAGAGCCCAACGCCTCGCACCCACGCGTGTGCGTGTCTGAGTGAAACGGGCATCGCTCGGCACCGACCACCCACCATAACCGGGAACACCCTAATATTTTCCTCGCCCTCACTTCTACCACGGTTTTTTCCGTCATGGACGGCCCAAAGAATGTCATGCAGCTGCGTCTCCGACCCGCCCAGGAAGAAAAGCCCATTTTCTATCATGGAAGTAGGACCCCACCACATCTATGATGATACCGTGTTTTGTCACCATTATTGTCATAGAAGTGTCATAAGTATGACAGAAAAAAGTTTCATTCGGCCCAAAATGTCACGGATGTGTCTTTTTTTTATAGTGCTACAGCGGGAACCCCTCACGCTTGCGCGACACGGAGGGCACCATAGGACAGCACCAAAGTAAAACATACAACTCGTACCAATCTAGATCAACAATCAACCCAAAGACAAAGGATATCTACTCAAAACATCATAGGATGACAACACATCATTGGATCACAATATGTGGCATAAAGCACCATGTTCAAGTAGGGATTACAACAGGGTGCGGGAGAGTGGACCGTGTAAAAGAGATGTGGACGGTGATGTTGATGAAGACGATCGCCGCGGCGATGATTCCCCTCCCGATGGCACTCCGGCGCCACCGAGAGAGAGGAGGAGAGGTTCTCCCCCTTGTGCTTCCTCCTCCATGGCCTCCCTCCTGGATGGGGAGAGGTTCTCCCTCTAGTCCTTGGCCTTCATGGCAATGATGGCCCCTCCGAAATCCTCCTCCATGGCCTCCGGTGATGATGGCCCCCTCCGACAGGGTGCTAGAGAGGGCCTAGATTGATTTCTCGTGGTTACAGAGGCTTGCGGCGGTGGAACTTCCGATCTAGGTTATTTTTTGGAGGTTTCTGTATTTATAGGAATTTTTGGCGTTGGTCTCACATCCAGGGGGTCTACGGGCTGTCCACGAGATAGGGGGGCGTGCCCAGGGGGTGGGCGCGCCCTCCACCCTCGTGGGCAGCCGGGACTCTTCTAGCCCAACTCTTTTTCTCCGGGGGCTTCTTTTGGTCCATAAAAAATCATCTTAAATTGGCACGTCAATTGGACTCCGTTTGGTATTCCTTTTCTGTAAAACTCAGAAACAAGGGAAAAACAGAAACTGACACTGGGCTCTAGGTTAATAGGTTAGTCCCAAAAATCATATAAAATAGCATATAAATGGATAAAAACATCCTAGATGGATAATATAATAGCATGAATACTTCATAAATTATAGATACGTTGGACACGTATCAGCATCCCCAAGCTTAATTCCTGCTCATCCTCGAGTAGGTAAATGATAAAAGAAATAATTTATGAAGTGTGAATGCTAGCAGGAGCACAAGTTTGATCAATGATAATTTCAATCACCTTTTCAAGCATCATTATGTGTCATAAGAGTATCTCACTTCATAAAACTTTTCATGATCAAGTAACAAGCTATTCACATGTTAAAGTATAGATCATAAAGTTTCTTCAAAACTAACAAACAGTGCTCTTAGTCATCAAACAATTGCAATTCATCTTATTTTCAGGAAGGGTCTATGTAAGAGCTTTGATTCAGCAAACTCCACAAATTCAACTTTCATTTAATCTTTCACAATTGCTAACACTCATGTGATATTTATGGGTTCAAAGTTTTAATCGGACACAGAGAAAGATAGGGGCTCATAGTTTTGCCTCCCAACCTTTTACCTAAAGGGTAATGTCAACAATAATAATTTATGAAAACGTACATCCAAGTGGATATATATATCCGGATCGCTCCAACGCAAAGTGCTTGCCAAAGGAAAAAACATAAAAAGGAAAGGTGATGATCACCATGCACTACAAAAAAATACACTTCTGTGATGTAATGCCCCGGACACACCCGCCGGTGGTCGTTACTCCTGGCGGGATCTAGACTGGCCTCACATATCAATACTAGTCTTTTCTGCGCACTTTATCCTCACTCGTGCGCACCCGGGAGCAACTTCCCGGTAGGTCACCCATCCTGAAACTACTCCAAGTTGAGCACACTTAACTTTGGAGTTCTATCCGAATGGGCTCTCGGAAAAGAAGGAATTCCTTATTTATATGAGTAGTCTACCATCCCTAATAAGCCATGCCAACACATACACCCCCACTCAGAGGAATTGACGTCCTTGTCGGGCCACAGGAATGTTCCCTCTTGGAACAAACGTCTGTGCATCCAGTCCGATACATGTTCCATGCCGTGTGCCACGACGGGTCACAAACATCATGAATAACATTACCGAGCACCTATCCGCAAACATCCGTGTAACCGCGAGGGTCGGCTCTAATACCAACTTGTAACACCCCAGACACACCCGTCGGTGGTCGTTACTCCTGGCGGGATCTAGATTAGCCTCACATATCAATACTAGTCTTTTCAATGCACTTTGCCCTCATTCGTGCGTACCCGAGAGCAACTTCCCGGTCGGTCACCCATCATGAAACTACTCCAAGCTGAGCATGCTTAACTTTGGAGTTCTATCCGAATGGGCTCCCGGAAAAGAAGGAATTCCTTCTTTATATGAGTAGTCTACCAGCCCTAATAAGCCGGGCCATCACACGTGATGATATGTGTTTGTCATAGTAGGTCACGTTTTCTGTCATGCATGTACATCCATGACAAATTTATGACAGAATGAAGATAGTCATACCTGTGCTGTCGTAGAAGTGTCCCATGACATTACCAAAATTATCATCACGGAAGTGTCCACTTCCATGACGATAAATCACGCGTCACAGAATTGCTTTCGTCAAGGGTGACCGACCCGTGGCATCTACCGTAACGGAATGCAGTTAAGCTATCGGGTGCGGTTTTGGATCCGATAACCCGTTAATAGCCCCGACCAATGGGGATTTTCCACGTGTAAAATCATAATTGGCTGGAGGAAACACGTGTCGGCTCACCATTGGGACAGATGTCATCCACTCATTGGAACCAAAGCGCCTATGATACGTCGACACGTGGCACGACCCAACAGATGCCTATTCCTGTGAAAAGGCCAGCCCGTTTGACTTGGTCAAAAGGTGATGGGTTGGCCCATGGCAAGCCTGTTAACGGCCTGTTCGCATCATAGTTTAAAAAACCGAACCGGAAATCGAACCGGAAAGGTTGTCGGTTCAGGTTTTTACCGGTCGGACCGCCGGTTCCCCGGTTCTATTGTTGGTTTTTTAAGCAATAAACTAATATATGTTAATTAATATATGTTCTAATATAGTGTGAAATATTGGTCAATAAAATTATATCCATGTAGTGGACAACAAAATAGCACAACCAACTTGGTTATCGGGCCATGGACAGGCCACACGTACTGCTTACACGACCTTGGATCAAATCCCAATTTCTAGCGAAACAATTTTTCTGGTTTTTTCCGGTTCAATGACCCGGGTTTTTCACCGGTTTTCCAAAAAACCGGCCGGTTTGACCAGTGTTCTTCGGTTTGATTGCAGAACGGTCTTTCTAGCTTAAAAAACCGATGAGGCTGCCGGTTCCGGTTTTTTCCGGTTCGACCGCCGGTCCGATCCGGTTTTTTAAACTATGGTTCGCATATAGCCCATTTACAGCCCGCTAACCCAGGGCCCGTTTACGGCCTATCCGAATTAGGCCCAGTAGCGTCATCTACTCATTGGACCCAAAGCGCCAATGATACGTCGACACGTGGCATGCCCCTATAGAGGCCCATTCCTGTGAAAAGGCCCGCCCGTTTGACTTGGTAAAAGGGTGGCGGGCAGGACCACGGCAAGCCTATTAACGGCATGTTCGCATATAGCCCATTTACAGCCCGCTAAATGAGGGCCCGTTTACGGCCTATCCGAATTAGGCCCAGTAGCGTCATCTGGGCCGTCCAATATAATTCTAGCCCGCTTTAACTTCTGGCCCATGTAAGGCCCATGACGTCTTTTAGCCCATATGAGGCCCTTAGTAACACTCGCCCATTAATGGCCCGTGGTAAAACTGGCCCGTAATGAACAATGTATCACTTTATACCCATTAACGGCCCATTATTCCGTTGGGCCGTTTCCAGCCCATGTTATCTTTCGGCCTTCTCAGGGCCCATTTATTCTTGGGCTCATTTCCAGCATTTGTTTACTTTCGGCCCATTACTGTCATTTTCTGCTTGTGGGCCAAATTCAGCCCGTGGTTACAGTCGGCCCATTTGTGGCCCGTTAATACGTTGAGCCATTTTCATAGCATCATCAAATACGGCCTATTAACATCCCGTTATGGTCAGCCCATAAAACGTATGATTTCCACTCTAGCCCGTTTACGGCCCCTTATACGGCACGTACAAGGCCCATAGATGAGACGGCCCGTAGAAGGCCCATGGATTGTACGGGACATAGAAGGCCCATTGACCCAACGGCCCATAGAAGGCCCATTGATTCGACGGCCCATAAAAGGCCCATGGATCTGCTGGCCCATAGAGGTCCCCTGGATCCGACAGCCGATAGAAGGCCCACGGATCCGACAGCCCATAAAAGGCCCATGAATCCGACGGCCATAGAAGGCCATGGATCGTCCGTCCTGTAGATGGCCCATGGATCGTATGGCCCATGGAGGGCCATGGTCACTACAACGTTTGGGCGAGTTGGCCCCCGTTTGAATGATATAGCATATTCAAAGAATTATCCTACTCTATACTATCACCTCTAAAAATCATACACTATACAATAAAGAGACTAAGGCATAGAAACGTAGAATAATCCTACACTATACAATAAAGAAATTACAGCCGATTATACCCACTGGGCATTATGGTTCGGCACCAGTGATAATAAAGCACACACAAAGAGCAAATTACATACACTAGGCAAATTACATCATGGACGCACATCAACATAACTTACCATTTGAACTATAATCTCTTCAGAAAATAGGATTGGCCAGATTTAGATGGCACAAATTTCAGTCTGCAAAATCTCCAACTCCTTCATTGTTACCTCAGTGTCTTGTTTCATTTTTTTGACTCCTGCATCTAATACCTGCATGTCCAGTCTCAACTTGTTGATTGTACGTTCAGAATCATGTACATGTTGTATTGCCACCTCTAGTTGATGCTCGAGAACATCAGCACATTCCAGTTCCAATCCATAATCATTCGGTAACGGCCATGCCGCACTGCTCGCAGATCTTTGTGTTGATGTCACTTCATCCTGAAATGTTTCTGTAAGTACGCATGACTAGGGAAAAAATATAGTTACAACAGTGAAGCGAGCAAGACAGACTATTTTGTACATGGCAAAACAGGACTAACAATAATGTTACACATCATGAAGCATAAGCAGGTGACATTTTAAAAATTATAAAAAAGGTAGTCTGTGCAGCCTCTATACGGAAATCTCTCTTAGCTCACCAGAGGAGCATGATGTTGGGGCCCAATCCAAAACACGGGCAAGTTACAAATTTAGACAGCACGTTGCGTAGAAGTAAGCAAGCAGTTGGCCATTCTTAGCTCAATTAAAGTCTTAGGGATCATAATGAACAACAGAGGATTTCATACAAACATACTACAACAAGCAAAACTATGCAATCATTAGCCTAGTATAAACTAGATTGTGAGACTCATTCAATAATAGTTGGTTAATAGACTTCAAAGCTTCAGGCACACTTCGGCAGAGTAATTAAATGGAAGGCCTTTAATTATGTCAACAAATAGATATACAAGTACCCAACATCAGGCATCATTCTTTGGGCATCTCATTAACTGAGGACAAATAAAGCAATTGAGAAGAGCAAATTAACTATGCCTGAAACAAACAAGGAATTGAACTGTTGAGTTGGATACAGTGACTTACCTTAACAGGTTGAAGACGCTCAACGCAGCTCCTACTTCTCTTGCAAGGATCCTTCCTAACATCTTGTACATGGAAATCCTCCATCTTATCTTCATTGCACCCCCTCTGCAAGGTGACACCAACTAGTTACTCGTCTCCTTGGAGGATAAATATGAATACTTTCCAGTTTGTGAACACAAAAGGATGAGATTATAACAAAACAACACCACATAATGAAACACGCCGCATCTCTTGCACTTGCACACAATGAAATGAGCATTTACTATGTATGCACTATGTAAAAACTAGGCATACCTTCGAACTGGATCTCCAGGTACTCTTGGAGAGCCTACTTTAGTGTACATGTGGCACCCCGATCCGCATGGAACAGGGGGCCTTCGCACGCCAGCCCAGGAATACACCTGACGCACGACAGGTCCATAATACAGCATTCCAGGTACAATAATATTCATCAAATATCAAGGTAGAAGATAACATCATTGATGAATATGATTATCTGGCATAGCCCTAAGGCTATTTACATGGTAGCAGAAGTTTAATGATTGGCGGCGGAAGTCTTGGTTTGGGTGGCATAACATCTCTGGCTGGGCTCCAAAACTCACAGGACTGGCAAGATTACGGCCTAGCGTGACGAAGAAAACGATCCAAACAAGAGTGACCTACAAAACTGGCATGACACGACTGGTCAGTACATTGAATGTACTTGCAAGACAACCAAATACATGCAAACAGGCAGAAGACAAAGCAAGAACCAAGCACATGCAACAAACTAACTCATATCAAAACATGGCATGCAAATAAGGTCAAGGAGACTGAACTACTACATAGCATCATGACATATTCAATTAATTTCAATATGGTGATGGCAGCATATTTAAACTATCTTACTCATGGCATAACTTAATGCATAAAACAGAGAATGACATGGCATCATGAGACTAAGCTAACAAAATAAACTATTATTCATGCATAAACAAATGCAGACATAACATTTTACTATAGGCAACACAATCTAGTACTTCCATGGCTTAATGCAATCATTTAAACAGGCAAAATAATCCAAGTTGTACACCGATTCCATCGGACTATAATACCAACGGTTTATCTTACCACATAACCGCCATCTTTCCGGTGATCGCAACCACAACCAACACTTGGTGTCCACTGTTCACCGAGAACTCGTCTCATGGCTATTGTACCAACGGGTTATCTTACCCCATAACTGCGATCTCTCCGGTGATCGCAACCACGACTAACACTTGGTCTTCCAATATTCACCGAGAACTCATCTCGTGATTACACTTAGTCTTGACTTCACACGACTATTTCATTCAAGTACCGTATCAACAAATTTTATTATATCAAGTTTATCCTCCATTTTGATTGAGACCCAATAGTGTGACCTACTATGAACTGTGTGCTATCGATAGACTTTGTGAACACTCTACAGAGGTAGCGCACTGTACCCACACCAAGGAACCCATGGCCTCTTCATCCCATTCGGGTGGACCAACGACATTCCGACGAAATCGAACTACTGTCATGACACTCTCCCGGCCAGTCCGACTCGTTCCCACACTGGGTTGGTCCTGGGTGGCCCCGTGTCCACCAAAGACACACCGACCACCGTCGTGGTCAAACTGTTCCAAACGGGGAACTACACACCGACCACCGTCGTGGTCAAACTGTCCCAAACGGGGAACTCGGTACCATAACAGAAGAACTACGGGCACACAAGGTCTATGTCCGCCTACCTGATCAGGGTAGCGGGTGCCCATAACCTTCCCTCGTTGGAGGCACCGGCGAGAGGCGCAACAATAGTTCGTATTAAGGCCTTCCCATAAAGGCAAAATGTGGCTGCACTGAAAAGTTCGATTTGGTGGCACTATGAACCGATCCCATCAATGACGGAGGAGTTTGCTATGATTAATTCATTTTTATTTACTCTCCATCATCATGAGCATATTTAACAAGAATGCAACAACGAGAAGGCGACATACAAAAGCATATACCAACTATCGAACCTAACAAGTGCACAAGTAAACATAAAGCATATGACAGAACTAAGTACTAACATGTTAACGGTGCATCACAAACATCATGGCATATTATGATGATAGCATAAAAGCAAGTAGAGTACTAGCATGGCATTAGTAATAACAACATCCTAACTAGCATGGCAGGAGATATCATGACAACACAAGCATGCATGAAAATACATAAAGAAAGATAGCAGCTGAAAACAATAAACCAATGACTGCAACTACACATGCACAAGGTAGAATCAAAGTGAACGTGCAAGTTCGGAGCTTATGATAAGAGGTTGGCTTGCCTGGGGGTCGACAAATACTCCGAAGAAAAGTGCGGTGAAGCCGCGGAAAGAATCGCCGGAAACAGTACTCTCTCGGAGGAGGCTGTTTATGGCAAGGGAAAAATGGTCATTTTCATAGTGTCAAACCATAGTAAAAATGCTACCAACCGAACGGGCTCGATGAGACAAAGAAGTGGGCTTTGGATTCACCTCAATCGGAGTCTCGAGCAAAAAGTAGTGATAGTTTTTTGGCCAGGGACCTATCTGTAATAAAATCATCACAAACAAGCCCTTGTCTGGAAAAACAGAATGCTCCTTTCTCATAAATACGCTTTCCAGAGAGGAAAGCGCATTCTGGCCTGAAGCAGAAGAGGAATACGCTTTCGCGTGACGGAGACGGCTTCGAGGCGGGGCGTCGCCACTTATCCGACGTGGCCAGCGGGGCCACGCCCTTCTCTCGCTGACGAGCGGGGTACACGCCTCCTTCTCTCTCCTCCTCTCCTCCTTCTTCCTCCTCCTCCTCTGTTCTTCTCAAATCGCGACAGGCAGCAGAGGAGGTTCGGGCGCCAACGGGTTAGAGGGTCACGGAGATGAGGAAGGCTCGAGGACAAGGGGAGGAAGCGGACACCGGCGAGGAAGACGACGAGCTCATGGGCACGCCCTGTTCGAGCATTGGCACGGCTCGCCGGAGAAGCAAACGAAGGGGGCAAGGGGTCCAGAGGGAAGAAGACAACAAGGGGGAGCTGTTGGGCATTAATGGCGAGGTCAGAAGCGGCCGGAGCAGCGATGCCGACGACCACAGTGGCTAGACCACCGTTTTGGCGGGTCTGCCTCGTGGTCACCACTGGCATGGCGTGCTCTAGGGTTTTTTACTGCTGTAAACTCATATCTACCATGTCCTTCCAACGTGGAGTATCACCATGGTAAAGAGAGGGGTAGAGACAAAGTGAGATGAGTGAAACAGGCTTTAGAAGTTTAATGCTGCAAACTTTACCAAACTCCAGAGAGTAAACCAGAGATGGTAAAAGGTAAACTTGATGTCTGGGAGGCTTAGGGTAGAAAGGACTACATCCTGGAAGTTTTGAGGTAATTTGGACAACTATTTACCATAGTTGCTGTAGAACCACCAAAACTGACCTAGAAACTGAATCATGAACAAGCACTCACTAGGAGTGTTGGATTGGGCTGAAACTTGGCAAAGCATGATGATTTCGACATACCATGATGCTGTAAAAATTTCATACCAAATGGACTTACCAAAATGGTACTTCCTTCACAGCTACCATTTCTGTCCAAAAACTTCAGAAAATTCCTCAAGGCAAATGGCTAGAACAAATGAGCCACGATATTGTGGATATAGGTTATATGGATAGGAGAGTCACTAGGAATATATTCAGCCATAATGGAGCAAGATAAAATACACTTGCTTCACAAACTGAAAATATGGACAGAAACAAAGAATTGTTCCTGTGCTCACATAACCCAACAAAAGGAGCTAAATTTAGGGTAGAGGAAAATTATTTGGAGTGTTGAAGAGGATGGAAGAGTTTCATCCCATTTGGAAAATTTATGAAGGTACTTCCTTCACAAATTTCCATTCTAGTCAGAAACTTTGAAACATTGCCAAAGGAGCTAGGATGAAAGGATTGAGCTCATATTTGGTATCCATGGGTTATTTAACAATGTTAAACACCCTGCCAAATTTCAGCTCAATTGGACTTAGGAATAATGCACTTCCTTTGCAAAATTTCAAAGAAGGCAGAAACTTGCATTGGATCATGTGCCAAAAATATGAACTATGGGACATGATTTAATGATGGAACTAATGATTCTATAGCAAGTACAAGTTCCACAATTTATGGGTGAATTTTATCTACTATAAAAATAATAGTTCCTTTGGAAAGTGGAAAAAATGCAATATTGGCATTAAATAGGAAAAGGCAATTTTCCTAATTTAATTATGGCCAAAATACTTGCCAGAGCTTGGATTAGGCATAAGCATCAACTCCAAAAATCCTCATGGATTTTTGAGATGCAAAACTATGCCTGTGGATTTTATTCCTCAGACAGACAATGAAAGGAATAAATCCCAATTCAAAAATATTGCATAAGACTTGGCAATATTTTTGCATATCCAAAAATTATGAACATAAGATGGTCTCTTGGAAAGGATGGAGTGATCAACAGATCAAAGAAAGTGATGGCTCCTTTGTAATCACAAAGGCCACCTAGAAATTCCAAAAGCTTGGAATTAGGGTTTGAGAGAGTTTAAGATGAGGCAAATGAGGTCTTCCCCACTGACAAAGACATGAGCAAGGTTTTGAAAGGTTGGAAATGACCAGAAATCTCAGGGTCGTCTAGAAATCTCCATGAGAAAATTTGAAAAAGGGTTTCTAGGAAGAAATCACAGCACAAAATTGATAACCCAATTTTGAGGCTGTGACAGTACAGCCAAACCTTTATGTTACCTATGAGTTAGAAAAGGCCCCACTACAGCAGCCCTTAGTGTCTAAATAGTTGACAAGCTCTATTAGAGTGTTAGGTCAAGAACAATAAGTGAACAAAGCAAACAGTGATGGTCATGCGTTTTTGTTTAAATTAGGCAATGGGATCTCTATGGAAAACATTGACCAAAGTAGATTGTGCCAAGTAGATGGTATCTTTGTATTTGCATTTTGAGCAAATAGTGATGGTCAGTTTTTCTATCATATTAATTACTGCACTGGGTTCAATTTTGATGTTTGCAAGTCAAATTAATTTTCATATGGGCACCAAAATGAAAAAACATAATGCAATCTAGTTTTTTCACTGGTCATACCAAAGATAAGCTGAAAACGCAATGAAAATAACTGGTTGGCTTATTACATGGAGCTTATATTCACAGGTGCTTGTTTTCTTAGGATAACTCGTAATAACTCTCCCTAAGAAACTTGGCCAATAGAACTGACATACAAATCACATGTCCTGATGATTGCAATGGAGGAGTGACGTGCCATAGCACACTGTATAGGCTCACCGTTGGCTCTCCTTTTTTTGCGATATTGCATGAAATTGCCACATACATCTTGTACTTTTTCATTGTGTAACCCTATCTGCAAGTTGACATGGCTAATTTCAGACATCTCTACATGATAATACATTGCATATCCCTTGCGCATATTTAAACCACCAATTAATGATTGTGTGCGTAGCATAAACTATCCATGACTCTGTGTGCTGGACTAGCAGGCACTCTAAGGGAGCGCAATGTAGTGTACTGGAATTCCTACATGCCACCTACAATTTTGTGTAATGTACTGCCTCTGTTCCTAAATATATGTCTATGTAGAGATTCAAGTATGGACCACATACAGATGTATATAGATGTATTCTTGAATGTAGATTCACTCATTTTGCTCCGTATATAGCCTATAGTGGAATCTCTAGAAAGACTTATATTTAGGAACAGAGGTACGAGGTAGTATCATGTATGACATCTACATATCTAATTTAGTAGCCAGTAGTAGAAATCATTGTCTGCATAAAGGGATTACTGGTCGAAAATCCTAGCAAAGCACGCTGGCAGGCACAGAACAATACAAGAGAGAGAGACACGCTTACAAGATCATAGCAATGCCTCAGTCCAGGATCTTGGTTGGCCAAGCGATTAGATCCAGAAGAAACACCGTCCTTGTTGTTTTTGCCAGCTGCATAACAGGTAACAGCGACATGGTAGTATATTTGACGTACATCGGGCAGGTGATGCTGGACGGGTTTAAAGGTGACAAGTACCTAGGCCATGGCGGGTTCTTGGCATCTTGCCAGACGGTGTGAATCAGGTTAGAAACGTCAAGGGTGATGACGCTGCGCTCGTTGTCAGGGTCCAGTAAGGAGATCTAGAACCATCGAGTAGGGTGTTTGTGGAGCGGCTCCGGTAGGGTGGACTACGGTGTGGGTGAAGCGGATCTGTGGTCGTGGACGAGGAACCAGGTGAAACTGCTCCGGTGGTTGGGTTAAGGATGGTGTCGACGATGCGGCTCTGCGGCCGTGGACGGGGCGTCATAAGCTGCTCCGGTAGGTTGGATGAGGGTGCGAGGAAGCGGATCTGAGGCCGTGGACTTGTGAGTTGGCAAAGTGGCCCCGATAGGGTTGAAAATGGTAAAGGCGCAGCTACTCCAGTGGGGTTGACGATGGTGTCGGCGAGGCGGCTCCAGTAGGGTTGAGGAAGGTGTCGGCGAAGAGGATCTGAGGCCGTTGACCCTGGCATCGGTGGAGCGACTCCGGGGGGTGTGCATGAAGCGTCTCTGGTGGGGAGTACGAATGAGCTGCTGCAGATGCACTTCGGTTGACGAGAGTACCGGCAAAGCATATCCGGGGCCGTGGACAAGGCCGGCACTGAATGGGCTGTGGTACACTGGTGGATGAGCAGTCTACTTGTTTCTAGGGGAGGTGGGAGGGGTAGATGCGGCCACAGAAGTAGATCCGGCGAGGTGGACGCCGCTGGCAGTGAATGGGCTCTGGTACGCTGATGGATGAGCAGTCTAGGGTTTCGAGAGGGGAGGGCAGAAAGGCCGATGAAGTATGGACGGCGTGATGTGAGATGCTCTGGTGCTGTGGAGTTAGTCGTTTTTGTGGGAGGGGAGAGGAAATGGGGGTGTCGTGTATTGGGGAAACCGGAAGTTACCAAAGCAGCCCCGACCTATTATGTAGATGAGGGCGGTATTGTAACTTTTGGTCTCCGTGCACCAAGGGCAAAAGGGGAATTTCGCATGCTAAAGACTAAGGTGGAGGAAATTTTATAAGGAGGCGGGATATTTTGCCGCCCGGGGCATCGTTCGTATCTAGTTTCAACTAATTCTGAACCGTGCTAGCGGGAAGGTCATGCGAGACTGTGTACACGGGGCACACATCAGCAGTTAATAATTGGTGTGAAGTCCACCCCAAAAAAAAAGACAATAACTCGGGATGATGCGCCGATAACTAGGACGTTCACACGGGTGCGGCCAATTGTACGGGTGTAGTGGCGCGTTCACAAAAAAGGGATCAAACGCTCAGCCTATGTATTTCTCGTTTAAATAGATAATTTAGTGCAATTGGTTATTTACTTTAAACATAATGCATTGACGTGTTAGTGTAGAGGCGCACAAAAAGAAATGGACATTGTAGTCTGCTACTTAAAAGTGTTACCTCATATGATTACATAGCCTCCATTTCATAAAATGCGTACCCGTTGAATTCATATATGAACATTTCATATATTAATTCATAATAGAACCTTACATCATCCTAGACTAATGATTTTGAGTGCAAGAGTAACAATGGTGCATCTAAATGATAGCTACATTGGTTGTTTGAAGAAACTTCACTGTAACTTTGGCATGCACAACCGAAAAGGTTTATTTAAATAGAAAAAAATATATGTGAGTGTCCAATCTTTATACCGTTGAATCGATATTGTACCTTTGGCCACGATACAAAGTAGATATTGATTTATGTTCAAGCGATGCACGTCCACGATCGCTAGATAGTTATACGTGAATGAATTGTGCAATCTCTCTCACACGCATACATATCTCATTTCCATGTGGGCATCGGAATCACACACGCGCACTTCACGTATTTCTCTCCCTCCGTCAAGGTTAGAATTCGTCTTTCTACCCCGTCCTACAAGTCTCTCACACAGAAACACACACGCTCTCTCTGTCGGACACGCCCACCCCTTTAATTCCGCCCACCCACAACCACTATTGTCTCAAAGTATAATAATGTCTCTCACACATATGCCTAAGGTTAACTCGAGTTCCAGAACCATATGAATACATACAATGGGATTCCAACAGAGGACATTTTGTTTTGAGATTTCGCTCTCTCTCTCCCTCCCCCTCTCTCTCTCTCCCTCCCCCTCTCTCTCTCTCACACACACACACACACGCACATACACACACACACATTGTTTCTCGCTTCATTTTTTCCGGCACTTGCATGCACATAATTTTCTTTCTCCTCGTGATGCTTTAAGTATGCCTCGCACAAATGCTATCTACCTATCCCTTAATATAGCTAGATATGTGTCACACAAACTCCTTCTCCCTACTAGCAAGATGCCCATGCGTTGCACCGAACATCAAGATGCATTTGTATGACTAGTTTATATTGTGGGAGAAAAGGATGCACGAGGGAATGCATTATTTGCAAATGCGGAGAGGGGTGTGGGTATCTTTTTGCAAAATTGCCATTGTTTCCTTCCTATCCATCGGGTATAAATCGAATGGCCTATATTGTAGGATGGCATGAACACCATCATCACCAACTCTATTTTTTTATAAGAGTAGGGATATGTAAGTGTCACTGCCCCCCCCCCCCCGACACACACACCCACACCCACACAACCACACACGCACACTTCCCAACACCGAAGGAGTAGGGTGACACCTCGATCTTGATACTAATCTATCGACTGGCTTCTCTCTCAAACACACACACACGCACACACACTACCCGACACCGAAGGAGTAGGGCGGCACCTCTATCTTGATAGTAATTTATGTACTACTCTTTCAAACACACACACACATACACACACACTCGCTAGTTGTGCCTCTATGCCTACCGCGCACACTCTCGATACGTCTTTCTCTCCCCCCTCCCCCACCCCAACAATGACAGCAGAAGGGTGACAACTCGATCTGATCGTAATCTGTCAATTTGTTTCTCTCTCGAACATTGTGTCTCTGTGCCTCGCTCAATAGCCCCCTCGATATGTAACTTCTCGTGCACGCAAAGCTATAGTGACGATGACGCTGAACCCAGTGTGCCTCGTTTGTACCGGCCTCATGTGATAGTTTTCATCCTATTTTCTGTTAATTAACAAGGCAACCTTTTCTTTGTTACTACTAGTGAATCTGAAATCATTCGGGGCAAACATAAAATATATCACTTCAACCCAATTATCGAAGTAACTATTTTAAAAGAAACTAGCTAGATGCCCGTGCGTTGCATGGAACATCAAGATGCATTTTTATGAGTAGTTTATCCTGTGAGAGAAAATGATGAACGAGGGAAGGCCCTATTTGTGAACGTGGAGAGGGGTGTGGGTATATTTTTGCAAAATTGCCATAGTTTTCTTCCTATCCGTTGGATATAAATCCGACGGCCTATATTGCATGATGGCACGCACACCATCATCACCAACTCTGTTTTCTACTCCCTCCATTCCTAAATATTTGTCTTTTTAGAGATTTCAACAAGTGACTACACATGGAGTGAAATGAGTGAATCTACACTCTAAAATATGTCTACATACACATCCATATGTGGTAGTCCATTTGAAATCTGAAAAAGACAAATATTTAGGAATGGATGGAGTATAAGAGTAGACATGGAGATATATTTCCAGCATGGTCTACAACAAAAATGTGCTGGACTGGTTAGTGCCGGATGCTCGCAACGCGATGACATGAGTTTGAATTTTGTCTTTAACTTTTGATTTTAATATTATATATACTTATATAATATATACTTCTTTCTCTACTGTACTGACAGTGAAACCCACAGAGTACTTAGAATACAGGATTAAGGATGGACTTGTTTCTTTTTAACTTTATGTACGAAGCTGTAGCCACCCTGCAAGTCACGTGTACACTGTACATGCAATTAACTTTTTATAAAGGGACAATCATACACGCAATTAACTCAAATGGATTGGATGTCACTCTATTATTTCCAACATAAGAGCATCTCCAACGGCTTCCGGCAAATTTCCTCCCGCTTCCTTCCGCGGAGGACCACATCAAATGCCAGCGGCATACATTTTCACAACTCTAACCAACCAGATGAAATTCGTGCAAACATAGACCGATTTCATATAAGCATGAAGGGTTTCGTATAAAAAATCCGGATCTTCATATAAACATGATGGATTTCATTACATTTACATGAACTAAGCGGTGCCAATCCGGCTCTTTAGGTATAATTAATACTCCCTCCGTCAGCTGGAGAGGGAGTACATAATCTAAATGGAGAGGGGGTACATAATCTAAATGGCCGCCCGCGGATCCCTTTGTCTTCCTCATGTCGGGCAGACACTTTGCGGGGTCGACAAAGGTCCTCGGAAGAGACGAAGAAGCAAAGAAACCACCTGAATGCGCAGTCGTCGCCTCGCTGGTGGCCTTCATGGGACCCAAGTGGCGGCGGCCTCCCGTGTTCTACTTCTCCCCGATGAGGGCGGCGGACATGGAGAAGCTGGCCACCGACTCGTCGCTCTCCACGCACCCGGCTTCTGTCTCTGCCTGCATGGCACTGTCACAGGCACGGGAGGCGCGCCCACAGACACGGGAGGCGCGGCACCGCAGACACTTGTGGCGGGGTACGATGCGGCAGCGACGATGCCCGTATCGGCGTGGAGCAACTCGCCACTCCTCATCAAGCTGAACTGGAGCGGCGAGTTGCTGAACCATGTGCCTGCTTGGGGCGGCAACTGGCTCCGTCGGTCCAAGCGAGGTTGGTGAAGCACCGGGTGGCCTCGCCCGTATCCGTAGGGCTCGGCAGGCCACCCAGCCGGGTAATATGCCGGAGAACGACTCCTCGGAAGCCATAGGAAGAGTGGAGAAAATGGTGAAGGAGGTGATGGGGGAGCGGCGGAGGGGTGCGATTCTTGCCCACTGTCTATCTGGCCTCGTGTAAATAGAGAGCGGACAGTAGGAGCTTGGCCGGCGTCTGGCCTCGTTTAGAGCATGGTTAATAATATAGCCAGCTGCTGGCTATAACATGTTGCCATGTCATTTACAGCCAATGTAATAGCTAACACGTAATAGTTGGCTATAAGAAAGTACTACTTTGTTAACATATGTCCCACCTTCCACTCTCACAAAGCTTCTTGGACCTCGTGCTACAGCCGGCTGTAGGTCTACAACCCGCTTCCCCTCTCTCCTCTTCTCTCTCTTCCAACTAAGCAATAATACAATATTTAAACCCTTACAGCCCGCTTACATCACCCTATTATACTTGCTCTTAAACTGAGGGAGGATGGGAGGAGCTCGACCGGTGTTGCGTTTAATTCCGGCCCGCTCAGGATCGTCCGTGTGGCCGGCGTAGGTTTCTCGGTTTGCATGCGGAGTTAACAGAGGGGTTTGATGGAGGCGAGGAGGCGTGTTCAGCCGGGCGTGCAGCGAGCGGTGCAGTACTATTCGATTTGATAGCGGGCGGCATAGTTCCCGATACGGCTTTAATGCAGACGAGGGAGGGAGTAGCGGTTCCCGAAATGTTGAACGGTCAATGCATCCTCCTTCAATTTATGCGTGAGGGAAGTAATGGGAGGAGGACCGGGAAAAGAGGCTACACAATGTGAATGCAATGCAGTTTGCCCTCATACAAAGGCGCCCCTCCATTCCAATGCATCTGCCATATCGTACGCACCTAAGCATTTGCCTAAGCACCTACACTAAGCGCAAAAGAGCTCACTCCAGACCCATATGGGCGATGCGCGCGAGCGGCCAGCGGCTGTGCCAGATGGTCCACGATGTCGGCCTGCGGCATGGCGCCGAGGATCATCTCCAGACGGTGTTGGAGACCGGTTGGTGGATGGCTGTCGTCGACGCCAACTACGACACTCAGTTGCCACCACCAACAAGTTCACTGTCCTCAAGAAGCTCGCGGACGACATCGCCGTACTCCTCCAGCCTGCGCGCCCGGGCTCCTCATTGCCTGCCACCCTAATCGTCCTCCATGGATGGAACCTCTTTGAAGCACTGGTGGCCCTGCGACTGCCCGCCGAGGCCCCGAAGAATGTCCACCTGGAGGTCACGCTCGCCACGAGGCGCCTCGCCCTTCAAGAATTCGTCGACCTACACATCCACGTGTTCGAGCAAATTGCGTACATAGGTATCTACAAGGCCAGTGAGGACGCTACGATGTTGGCCTTCCTCAACCGGCTGGAAGCCTTGGATGCCTTTGCTGAGAAGCACCTCGATCACGCCACAAAAGCCACCGCTCCTTAGCCGCCGGTCGGTGGCCTGGCGCACTAAGTTGAGGAGGAGGAGGTCGTACGTTGATGGATGCATTTTTCTTCTTGCCTTCTGTAACCACCACTACGATCGCATCATCATCGTGGCCTTAATTCTTATTGTGTTGTTGCATTCTCGTTCCAGTCTATACCGACATGTGTGATCCCTTTCCTTAATTATATGCATCACTATAACTAATACTACATCCGTCAATTTATAAGCTGTGCTTACCTTTTCCATCAAGTTCGCGCAACGCGCGGGCATCTTGCTAGAAACACTAGAACATGTCAGACCGCGTGTGAACAAACCGACGATGCGCCAACCTAGCTACTACGTACCCTGCTTATCTAGCGGAAATAGCCCCGCCCTAGCGTTTCCAATCGTTATTTCTATCTATCGATCGTGCCAAGCAGCAGAACCAAAATCTTACAATTTATACATGTTTCCCTACTCCTACTCCTATAAAATACTCAGTTGGTGATGGCGGTGTGTCTGCCATCCGTCGTTTCTGACCCTTAGATCTGCATCTAACGATTGTGAGGTAAGTTGTGGCATTTTTGCAACAATATACCACTTCTCTACTCCAATTTGCAGAAAACCCCTTATTATCTTGAAAGCAACCACATCCCTCCCTCACCTCATCAAAACAGCCTGAGAAATTATACTCATATAAAAGACTCAGTAGGTGATGGTGGTGTCTCTGCCATCCGTCGTTTCTGACCATTAGATCTGCATCTAACGGCTGTGAGGTAAGTTGTGGCAATTTTGCAACAATAGCCCACTTCTCTACTCCAATTTGCAGAAAACCCCTTATTATCTTCAAAACAAACACATCCCTCCCTCACCTCATCAAAACATCATGAGAAATATATTTTGAGTGAAAAGTACTCCCTCTGTTCCTAAATATTTGTCTTTCTAAAGATTTCAACAAGTGACTACATACGGAGCAAAATGAGTGAATCTACACTTCAAAATATGTCTATATAATCCGTATGTGATAGTCCATTTGAAATCTCTAAAAAGTCAAATATTTAGGAATGGAGGGAGTAATATATTAGAGTATATCAAAACAAGAGTGATTTCTTTCAAGTTTGTGAACAAGTACTACTATTCTACTACTTTGGATCCGTCGCAACGCACAGGCACATTGCTAGTAAAGGGAAAAGGCCTGCTGCGTTCGCGTCGCACTCCCCCCCCCCCCCCCCCCCCCCACACGCCCGGGAATCGAGACTACTCCACGGCCCGTCCAGCACGACACATAGCTTAGGGAAGGCATGTTGCCTAGCATTTTCACTTTCATGTGGGACCGCCGTTGAGCAAACTGACTATTGGCAAATCGCACCCGCCCGCCGCCGGGTTGGAAAACAGAAACGAGGGGAAGATCTAGCAGTAGCACGGAAGCCAAAAAATTTGGTGTCAGATGGGGCTTGTTGATAGAGTTGGAGCATTCCGTACTAGTCTACTCCTACTAGTACCACTATACAACTAGTACTACCACTATACAACTAGTAGGTACGTGCACGACACAACATCGTAGGAACAAAAAACAGGAAAATCTTGTTTTGGGTGATTTATCTTTTTTCTGTCAACGTAGTATGAATAATATGATGTGGGGGGCACCCATGAAGCTTATGTGGCTTGGTTGCATGGCTACGAAAGGTTAGAGAAAAATAAATAGATAACGTGTTTAGAGTGCACTCCACTAAACAGATATACTTTGGATCCATTGCAACGGGCCGGCACATCTATATCTATACCCCCTATATATTGAGTGAATAACTTTGAAAGTTGGTCGTTGGATGAAGCCAATCCGACGGTACAAAGATGGCAAATCCGAGCACTACTGGCCGTTGGATATCATCTACATTCCACCAGATTCTGCCACATGTAGAATCTAGAAGACTCCACATGTAGAAGCATAATGCACAAACCACCAGAATGTCATGCGTGCAATGCATGTGTACCTTACTAGTAGTTGGTAGTAGTAAGAAACAAATTCCGGGTTTGGCACGAGCTCGTACTGCGGAGCACCACAAGGCCTGCCGCAGGAGTTACATTTCCCTCTCGGGGCCCACGGGACCGACTTCAGTGGCTTAGTTCCCGGCCTATGAGTCAATGACATGCGGACCTTAAATGCGGCTGGCCCACATGTCATTCTCATGGTGGTAGTGTGGTTCACGACTCACTAGTTCGAGATGAACTGGACGGTGGTGGCGTGGCTGTGGCGAGGGTACCACAGCTAGGCGTCGGGGCGTTATGAGGCGTAGATGGCCACACCGGCGGGTACTACCTGTAGTACAGAAGTACTCCAGCTGAGGATTGATGCCCGGGACGAAAAGTCTCACAGCCGCTGGATGAAAATTCGATGGTGCGGGACGTGTGGTGTCATGGGTTCGTGCGTCATCGTGGGAATCACGTGTGGCTGTGGTATAAACTTGATGCTCGCCGGATTTAAGGTGGCCCACATGTCATGCACACAAAGGCAGAGGGACGGTGCTGCTGAGAGGGGTGAGGCGCGCGTCAGGGGACGTGGTGTCGTGGGTTGGAGCGACGTCGTGGGAATTGCGACTGGCAGTGGATGAAACATGATGGTCACCGTAGTTGAACTTCCATGGACAAGTTGTCATGTCTACGGACACATGCATTGCATACCGATCACTGGAAGGAGTAGTAAAGAAAGCTAGGTGGATAAATAGTTCCTTATAGTCAAGCGGACCCACGCTACTACTTGTTCCAAAGACATGAACACCATCGAAATAGTCCATGTATGTCAATATACATAGAGTGGGAATATTTTTTTTAAAAGAGCGGAAATAGTTCATCCATCCATAATGCCCTGCTGCTGGTGCAGCATCTTCATCATCTTCTTCTTCTTCTTCTTCTTCTTCTTCTTCTTCTTCTTCTTCTTCTTCTTCGTCTTCTTCTTCTTCTTTTTCTTCTTCTTCTTCTTCTTCTTCTTCTGTGGGAGACGGCTTCACAACAAGCTCTCTGGACCTTGCAGCTATCTCGAAACTCACACGGGCATTGAGGGCAGCATATTTTATCTGCTCGTACGTCAAGGGATAATTCTCCCATCCATACGACCTTAATGCCAGTGTCTCATCACCCTTCTAAAGATTTGTTCCTAGCACAAAATTTGCTACGTCGAATAGGGATGGTGTCGGTTTATCACAATCTTCTACAGGAATTTTTATTCTGGTTTGTAGGTCAGCGATGCTTTTCTAATCAAGGTTGTACGGCTCCAACTTCTGTTTGTCCCCTGCGATTGCTGCCCCACAGAAGTATATGTCCTCCCGAGACAAGAAATCGAGAAGCTCACCTGGTATGGAGGGCACGTGTATGATGTGGTATACCAAAACATCATCTTCGAGGCATAGCTGAAGGACGGCGGCGCGTTGGATCTTCCCAGCGGCACGCTCCGTGTACTCTATGTCGAGACCGATGACATTCATCTCCACCTTTTGGAGGGAGTTGGATACATTGTTGATCCACTTCCGAAAAACCCTTGGGTGGTCGATTACTGTGGCAACTATGCTCAACGAGCCTTCGACGAGGACATGTTGGATGCTAAAAACCTGCATCTCGATCTCTTTCGCCATTTGGAACCGCTGGACCGGAGGGCTGTGGTTTGGAGAATTAGGATTAGATGGCTAGTATAACTGAAGAAGATGATTATTTATAGGGGCTTCAGAATTACTTCAGGAGGATGTGAAGAGGTTAAAACAATGTGAATGCAGTGTGGTTCAGATGCAAATGAAGATCAAGGAGTAGTGAAGAAGCCGAGGAAAATCGGTTCCCGATGAAGAAGTAAATGGTAGAAGTGGCATGCAGGCAGTTGATTAGACTGCTAGGTAGACTAAAAGAAAAGGCTAGGTGGGTAGGCTGAGGAGTGGGGCATGTCCCTGTACGTGCCCATCCTTCCAGGGCTACACTGCCACTTGCTAGTTGAGGTCACTATTTCGAATCACCGTGGCGAGACATTTTATGATTCCTTTTTATTTCTGCACCCCTCCTGATAGGTGGGACCTATGCAAACGAGAATTTGGTTCTGCTCGCAATATGGATGATACCTGGAGGATGAAGTGAACCTAGAGGCATGCTAGCATGGGATTACTACTCATGTTCCTACTACTCCTGCTATTAGTAGTAGTACAACTATGGTACACTTGATGGTCAAAATACTATTATTCATCCGGTCCTTACAGTGAAGTGACAAGACCCTGCGCCCGAGGTGACACCAGTCCAGGCGGCGTGTCCAGGTTACGAAAGTCAGCCTCACCTTGTGCACTGTGCAGTCACTATCACCGCCGCTGTATAGCGTGCCTCGCCTCGTCTCCCTCTCCCCTAGCACCACTCCATCTCCATCTCCGTCTCGCCGGAGATCCTGAGGTCAATCTTCATTATCTCACTGTGCCCCCGCATACCCTCGCCTCGCTCACCTCCCTAGTACCACTATTCCCTCGCTAGCCGCTCCAGCACCGACAGCCTTCTCCCCGTAAATCAAGCCCCCTAAAACCCCACCTTCCAAACTCCACCATGGATGAACGCGAACCGCACAGGATCCATATGAGCCGCGATTGGAGCAATCTCCCCAGTAACATCCTCGACCTCTGTTGTTCGTGTATGGATATGTTGAGCGCCCTGCGGATGGCTGCATGCTCGAGGGGCATGCACACGGCCATCATCAAAGCGAGGCCGAAGCTTTTCAAGACACCCTGCTTGCTGCTATCTGGTCTTGCGAGATTGGCTCACCATTATACGGAGGCGTACGTGCTGCCCCTCGACTTCAATCCGATCTCCACTGGCCGAAACTTCTTTGCAGGTATATAGTGGGTCGCCATACATCATTTCCCTCGACTTTGATCCAATCACCATCGCCCGAAACTTCTTGGCAGGTATGTACTGGGTCGGCATGAACTCCCACTGGATGGCTGTCTTCAGAGAAGACAATAATAAGTTGGTGCTCGTGAACTTCCAGACGTCCCATGAGATTATCCTTCCTCCATTGGATTATATAGAGTTTTACCATCGCGGTCCTAGTCATCTAGATTACCACGTCAGTTGGACGGACCTTGTTTTGCAGAAGATTGTAATCAGCCAAGTGCCCACACGACATGCGAATTACACAGACTTCAAGCTAATTGCCTTGTTCGACCGTGGACTTGCCTATCTTTATGCCGGTGCCTTCTTTAGCTGGAGACAACTCAGCTCGCAGTGGATCATGGTCAAAGTTGATGCACGCATCTATGATGCTATTGAACACAATGGCATCATCTACGCGATCGACAAAGCAGATGGCATAACGTATTGCTGGGATGGCGCATGTAGGTTGTTTCCGTCTCATGTTAATGATGACGACATGACATTGTTTGAACTTTTTGTGATGATTGGCATATCCTTGTTTGAGCAGAATAAGAGTAGAACTATGGCAATGTATTAGAGACGTCGTAAATCAGCTATATTTGTAATGAGTTAATTCATGCGATTGTGATCATGTCATTACAGCCAATTTGTAACCCTGAATAATCAAACGGTTAGGAATATATGGATATTCTCCTTATTTTATAGTAATCTATATACTACTACTAAATATGAGTGTGTATCAATGGCCATGTTAGTTTCCTCATTTTCATGATGTAGAAACATGCACCACACTATTGGTTTCATCTAACCATACATTATGGAAGTAAATGTGCATATGGAGAACTCTATATTTGGAAGTAGTGAAATCCTATAATGCTTACCATGTGTACATACCTATATTCGCCCTTCAGCAATCAATGGCTAGAATAATATCCTCACAAAAAATTTGCCCACTGAACACGAGTATATAACAATGCATGGTCTGTTAGTTACCTTGAAGAATTTGTTTGTGAGGACAGAACATGATTCGATAACGTGCATGACATGGTAGTTTCCTGTGAAGAATCGATTGTGAGATAACATGAGTATAACCATGCATGGCACTTCTATATTTTCGAACCTAGTATACATTTCCCTGTATTTTCCTCCCAGTTCCAACAGGGACATATCAATGTTGTTTCTTGCAATGTCCTACTCATACTCTGAACAATGTTGATCTTACATTAACAATGCATGTCCTTTTTGATATGATGTAGTGTCCCTACAGTTACTACCCTTTGTAATCACACCACCTTTGCCAAAAACAGGGAAGCACAACTGGTTCCTCGCTCGATCAGACGATGGCAAAAGACTAATGATCATTTGGACACATGAGCCAGAAAAGTTATATTGCAAAAACCCCACTATATACAAGCACCATAAAATACGTGAGTATCTGGACAGTGGTTGTTACGTCTATGAGCAGGATACCAGCTTGTTTGTGCCTTCGAGATTTTTGAGCTGGAGGCGGGTAAACAGCCTTGGTTCACACTCTCTTTTTCTCGGACTCGATTATCCGATTAACCAGGAGATCACCGTTGGCAAGGACCTTGATGGCAGAGAGGCTCTGTTTGCTATGGAAAACTGTGTCTACACGGCGAGCCCTAGGAGTTCAGGAGCAAACTCCCCTGATTATCAACGATACAGCCTGCAGCCAAAAGAAGGTGAGAATGACAAAGTCATCTAGATTAACTTTGATCCTTGGATGGCTCAATTACGACAGGCAGTGATAGGTAATTTTGATGTTGCTTCGAAAGGGTGGAGTACTGGTGTCTTTGGATCATTGGTCGCTGAAGCAGGGCTGCAAATTATGATGGTGTTGGATCATCTCTTCGAATGACTTTGTTATCTTTGTTGCTTGTTTTGGATGGGTAGTTCTTTCTTTTGTTATGCATATTCCTTGTCATTTGGTCATCCTCGTCTATGTCACTCTTACTATGTAATAGTTGGCTATGTTTAGAATGTCATTCTCGTCTGGATCACGAGTATCTGAGCGCTGCAGATGGGTGCGTTTTGGTGGTGTAGCAAGACTTCTTATGAACTATCATGTCTTGCTGTTTATGTCAGTAGTAGTCACTAGTTAGTGTTTGAAAGTTGTATATATCGTTGTTTCGAACTGTTTATTGTCTCGAACTACTGGTGGGCTAAATGAGGGCATCACCATTCTCTAGTATTCAGTGTGTATCTCCTTTTTTTCAAGTTATATAATTTGAGCTCAGTGTCTTTTCGATGATGTACACTTGTTTGGGTCAGTGAGGTGTCGTTGAATATGGGTCGAGTAGTAACGCTATGCCAAATAGGTCAATTATGACTCTCAGGCCGGCTCTCAAAAGATCCTCAAAAAAGGCTGAAAAGAATAAATAAGGACTCTTAGGCCGACATGTGGGCGCCACTGGTGTTTTCGTGCGCTTGCGCGCAGAGAGCATATTGGCGCGTGTTCGAAATTCAAGCTACCTTGTCATCCCCAATCTCCCGTCCCTCCCCCATCTCTGGAATCTCGATTCCTACTCCAGTTCCCCCAAATCCCCCTCCTGTACTCCCTGTACTCAAGCTCACTATCATGTCGCCGGTCAACTCGGATCTCCGAGCCGGAGATCCTGAGGTCCGTCCTGCCTTCGGTCGCTACGTGCTGTCGCTCAACAGTGGCATGGCGGCGCTTGACGACCAGTTTGCCGCCAAAGTGCTGATGGTAACCATCAACGGCGACCGGCCTCCCGTCTCGCCGAACAACCTTGTCAAATCTCTTGGCATTGCGCACGGCATCCAAATAAGTGACTTGCTCATCGAAGTCTGTCCACCACCGGCTGATTTCTTCATCAGGTTCCACAGAACTTTCGACTGCAGTCGTGTGTTCAAATCTTCCCGGCGTTTGTTCTGTGATGGCGCGCTGGCGAGCTTTGATCGGTGGCACCCAGGATGGGGCTCGAAGCCCTATGAGCTTGAGTTTTTAACAAAGCTTACCTTCCACGGCGACGTCGACGACGTCCATCATAGGAGTCAACCTCAGACTTTCCCCGTGTTGATCAAAACGATGGATGGCACAGGGCCTACTCCATCGCGCGACGAAGGCCAGTGCTTCTTTGGGAGAAGAGGTAGGGCTGGCTGCCTGGATGTCCTTTAATTTGAGGTAACAATTGAATCTTGTCAGATACTAGTTAAATCCGAGCTATGGATGTGAAGCACTGATGTGCCAGTACATTTGATTGTGACCTGTTCTAATTTTGTACCTGAACTTTTTTTAGAAAGAGTTGTACGTCAACTTAATGTGCTAGCAGAACTTATTGTGTGGTCTGTCTGTTTTCTTTACATAGCATTCAAGATATTTCCCTGTCATTGATAAAGATGATGAACCATTATGTACGAGTTTGTTGGTTTCAACATAGCCCTACCCGTAGCGATCCAGTGCTTCCATCCTGATTGTGTCGCCTGCCTGAAATTTTTGTATGCAAGTTCAGTGTGCTATGATGTTCTATATGATTGTGTCAACTATATAAGTTTTTATTGAGCATTAGGAATGCATATGGCTGAAAGATGTATTTACGAGCATCGACCGATGGGTCACACACACACACACACACACACACACACACACACACACACACACACACACACACACACACACATGCACACACGCACAAGTGGGATCCGTTGAATTATTTCTTTGCTCGTGACAGCTTTTAATTATGTTCCACTATAATCTAACTTTTTTCTTATGTTATTAACTGAGCTCGGTGACATCAAAAAATTGTACAGAAGCCATGTTTGGGACTTTCCGTCGTCGCTGAATATGGGCTGAGTAGGCATGTTAGGTTGTACTATACTACACAGGCCTTTTTTTGAACATCAGCAATGCAACTGGGCCGACAGTTGTACACAATATCCGGGTCAACTTGTTATTCTTTGCCCCGCTGGGCTGCAAACTTTCCTAGGAGGTATGCATTAGGATTAACAAGAAAATGGACTGTAAGAAATAATAAATGGGATGTAATTATAATAACTGGACGGTTACTATAAAAAAATGAACCAAACGCGTAATTAGTTTAAAAAATATATTATTTTCGGAATTCGAAAATTTTAATTTCATTACTTATTGCGCGCGCAAAATTTAGTTGGATTTTAACGTAATACAACTTTATTTTGAAATTATATTTAATCTGACTAGAAATTTCGGATAAAAATATTTCGGATCCCATAAAAATGTGGGATTTTTTTAATTCTGTTTTGAGCGGTTGGTTGAAATTATTAATCGTTGTCCTAGCTAGAAAATAGGATGTACTTTTAACAAACTGTAAATGGGTTGTAGTAAATTCCATTAGAATTAAAAAATCGGTTGTACATTCTTACAAATCGCAAATGGGTTATATGTTCTCAGCCACACACTTGTGGGCCTTCTAAGATGACGCGCCCCCTAAAAAAAACTAAGTTGACGCGTATGCAAGGCTTTGTCAACAACGCACGGTTCTGGCTACTATGGCCGTTGGATGTCCATCTATCCATCCAACGGATGTCGTGCTTCTTCTTCGATCTGGGATATTCTTGCTTCAGCCGCCCAAAAAATGATTCCTCCCGCTGACATTTGGGGCGCACCATTTCTGAGGCTGACATGTGGTCCTACTAAGTTGACGCGTACCAAGGGATTTATCAACTTAGTCAATATAAATGATTCTAGCTGCAGTGACCGTACAATGTCCATCCAACGACCGTAGTGCTTCTTCAACCTCTGGTCTTCTTGCTCCAGCCGCCCAAAGCAGCGCTGGTCGTGCCGCGTGCTCCTGCCTCCCGTGGCCGGCTGTGATGCCGCAGAGGCCTCACCGCCCCTACTACTCCCACCGCTGGCCAGGCCATCCCTCTACTCACCCACACCCCCTGTTATTCCATCGCGACGGTAGCCTCACACCGCAGCCGAACCAGTGAACCCTTGTACTCCTCTCCGCGCAAGCTTCCACTGTTGCGTCTTCCCCGGCTCCGCGTCGTCCCCTTCCTAGTTCTCGCCGTCTTCCACCACCCTGGTGCTCTCGGCGCGGCGTGGTTAACCTGGTCAAGGAATGGCTTCCATCGGACATGGACTGTACGTTGAGAGGCTGCCAGCTGGTTCCATGATGGTAGCAAGGAAGTGCCTCCTTATTACGTGGAAAATAATGATTCCTCCACCTAACAGCAGGGACCCACCGGACGGGCCACCATAATTCGCGAAAAAAACATTCCCCCTTGGACAGCTGGGACCCAGCGGACGGGCCACCGTATTGCGCGAAAAAAATGTTCCTCACGCTATAAGCTCGGACCCACCGGAAGTGCCTCCTTATTACGCACAAAAAAATGAATACTCCCCTGCTGGTTGGGCCCACCTTGGTGGGAGGCTGGCTTGTGGGCCTACTAAGTTGACGGGGACGGAGTGCTTTGTCAACTTAGTCAACATAAACGATTCTAGCTGCAGTGACCGTACGATGTCCATCCCACGTCCGTAGTGCTTCTTCAACCTCTGGTCTTCTTGCTCTAGCCGCCCAAAGCAGCGTCGGTCGTGCCACGTGCTCCTGCCTCCCGTGGTCGGCTGTGATGCCGCGGAGGCCTCATCGCCCCCTACTACTCCCACTGCTGGCCAGGCCATCCCTCTACTCACACACACCCCCTGTTATTCTGCGGTGACGGCAGCCTCACACCGCAGCGAACCAGTGCACCCTCGTACTCCTCTACACGTGGGCATCCAATGCCGCGTCTTCCCCGGCTCCGCATCGTCCCCTTCCTCGGCCTCGTTGTCATCCATCGCCCTGGTGCTCTCGGCGTGGCGTGGTCAACATGGTCAACGAACGGCTTCCATCGGACGTGGACTGTACGTGGAGAGGCTGACAGCTGGGTCCATGACGGCAGCATGGAAGTGCCTCCTTATCACGCCGAAAATATTTATTTCTCCACCTGACAGTAGGTGTTGGGGATCGTAGCAGAAAATCAAAATTTTTCCTACGCGTCACCAAGATCTATCTATGGAGTAATCTAGCAACGAGCATAAAGGAGAGTTGATCTACATACCCTTGTAGATCGCGATGCGGAAGCGTTGCAAGAACGCGGATGAAGGAGCCGTACTCGCTGCGATTCAAATCGCGGTTGATTCCGATCTAAGCGCCGAACAACGGCGCCTCCGCGTTCAACACACGTGCAGCCCGGTGACGTCTCCCACGCCTTGATCCAGCAAGGAGAGAGGGAGAGGTTGGGGAAGACTCCATCCAACAGCAGCACGACGACGTGGTGGTGGTGGAGGAGCGCGGGACTCCAGCAGGGCTTCGCCAAGCGCTGCAAGAGACGAGGAGGGAGAGGGGTAGGGCTGCGCCAAGAGGGAGACGTTCTCGTGTGTCTAGCAGCCCCAAAACCTCACATATATATAGGGGGAAGGGAGGGCTGCGCCCCCTTTAGGGTTTCCCACCCCTAGGGGTGCGGCCAGCCCTAGAAACCCATCTAGGGTGCGGCCAAAGGGGGGGAGAGAGAGGGGGCGCCCTAGGGTGGGCCTTAAGGCCCATCTGGACCTAGGGTTTGCCCCCCTCCACTCTCCATGCGCCTTGGGACTTGGTGGGGGGCGCACCAGCCCCCTTGGGGCTGGTCCCCTCCCACACTTAGCCCACGCAGCCTTCTGGGGCTGGTGGCCCCACCTGGTGGACCCCCGGGACCCTCCCGGTGGTCCCGGTACATTACCGATATCACCCGAAACTTTTCCGGTGACCAAAACGGGACTTCCCATATATGAATCTTTACCTCCGGACCATTCCGGAACTCCTCGTGACGTCCGGGATCTCATCCGGGACTCCGAACAACATTCGGTAACCGCGTACATACTTTCCCTATAACCCCAGCGTCATCGAACCTTAAGTGTGTAGACCCTACGGGCTCGGGAACCATGTAGACATGACCGAGACAACTCTCCGGCCAATAACCAACAGCGGGATCTGGATACCCATGTTGGCTCCCACATGTTCCACGATGATCTCATCGGATGAACCACGATGTCAAGGATTCAATCAATCCCGTATACGATTCCCTTTGTCTATCGGTATAGCACTTGCCCGAGATTCGATCGTCGGTATACCGATACCTTGCTCAATCTCATTACCGGCAAGTCTCTTTACTCGTTCCGTAACACATCATCCCGTGATCAACTCCTTGATCACATATTGTGCACATTATGATGATGTCCTACCGAGTGGGCCCAGAGATACCTCTCCGTCATACGGAGTGACAAATCCCAGTCTCGATTCGTGCCAACCCAACAGACACTTTCGGATATACCTGTAGTGCACCTTTATAGCCACCCAGTTACGTTGTGACGTTTGGTACACCCAAAGCATTCCTACGGTATCCGGGAGTTGCACAATCTCATGCTCTAAGGAAAATATACTTGACATACAGAAAAGCTTTAGCATACGAACTACACGATCTGTGCTAGGCTTAGGATTGGGTCTTGTCCATCACATCATTCTCCTAATGATGTGATCCCGTTATCAACGACATCCAATGTCCATGGTTAGGAAACCGTAACCATCTATTGATCAACGAGCTAGTCGTCTAGAGGCTTACTAGGGACATGGTGTTTGTCTATGTATCCACACATGTATCTGAGTTTCCTATTAATACAATTCTAGCATGGATAATAAACGATTATCGTGAACAAGGAAATATAATAAGAACCAATTTATTATTGCCTCTAGGGCATATTTCCAACAGTCTCCCACTTGCACTAGAGTCAATAATCTAGTTCACATCGCCATGTGATTAACACTCACAGGTCACATCGCCATGTGACTAACATCCAAAGAGTTCACTAGAGTCAGTAATCTAGTTCACATCAATATGTGATTAACACTCAATGAGTTCTGGGTTTGATCATGTTTATGCTCATGAGAGAGGTCGTAGTCAACGGGTCTGCAACATTCAGATCCCTATGTACTTCGCAAAACTTTATGTCATATCGTAGATGCTGCTACCACGTTCCACTTGGAGCTATTCCAAACTGTTGCTCTATTATACGTATCCGGTATCTCCACTTAGAGTTATCCGGATAGGTGTTAAGCTTGCATCGACGTAACTCTTTACGTCGAACTCTTTATCACCTCCATAACCGAGAAACATTTCCTTATTCCTCTAAAGATAATTTTGACCACTATCTAGTGATCCACTCCTGGATCACCTTTGTACCCTCTTGCCAGACATGTGGCAAGGCACAAATCAGGTGCGGTACCTTGCATGGCATAGCGTATAGAGCCTATGACAAAAGCATAGGGGACGACCTTCGTCCTTCCTCTTCCTTCTGCCGTGGTCAAGTTTTGAGTCTTACTCAACTTCACACCTTATAACTCAGGTAAGAATTCCTTCTTTAACTGACCTATTTTGAACTCCTTCAAAATCATGTCAAAGGTGTGTGTTCCTTTTGAAAGTATCATCAGGCGTCTTGATCTATCTCTATAGATCTTGATGCCCAATTATGTAAGCAACTTTATCCAGGTCTTCCTTTGAAAAATTCCTTTCAAACAACCCTTTACTCTTTCCAGAAATTCAACATCATTTCAGATCAACCATATGTCATTCACATATACTTATCAGAAATGTTGTAGTGCTCCCACTCACTTTATTGCAAATACAAGTTTCTAACAAACTTTGTATACCTGAAAACTTTGATCACTCCATCAAAGTATATATTCCGACTCCGAGATGCTTGCTCTAGTCCATAGAAGGATCGCTGGAGCCAGCATATCTTTTAGCATCCTTGGGATCGACAAAACCTTTCTGATTGTATCATATACAACCTTTCCTTACAAAAACTGGTAAGGAAACTTGTTTTGTCATCCATCTGCCAGATTTCATAAATGCAGCTAATGCTAACATGATTCCGACGGACTTAAGCATCGCTACGGGTGAGAAAATCTCATCGTAGTCAACTCCTTGAACTTGTGAAAAAACTCTTTGCCACAAGTCGAGCTTCATAGACGGTGACATTACCGTCCACGTCCGTCATCTTCTTAAAGATCCATTTATCTCAATGGCTTGCCAGTCATCGGGCAAGTCCACCAAAGTCCATACTTTGTTTCGATACATGGATCCTATCTCGGATTTCTCGGCTTCTAACCATTTGTCGGAATATGGGCCCACCATCGCTTCTCCATAGTTCGTAGGCTCATCGTTGTCCAACAACATGACCTCTAAGATAGGATCACCGTACCACTCAGGAGTAGTACATATCCTTGTCGACCTACGAGGATCGATAGCAACTTGATCTGGAGCTTCATGATCACTATCATTAGTTTCCTCTTTAACTGTCGTAGGTTCCACAGAAACATCTTTCTGTGTTGCACTACTTTCCGGTTGAAGTGAGGGTTCGACAACCTCATCAAGTTCTATCTTCCTCCCACTCAATTCTTTCGAGAGAAACTCCTTCTCGAGAAAGGACCCATTCTTAGGGACAAACATTTTTGCCCTTGGATCTGAGATAGGAGGTATACCCAACTGTTATCTTTGGGTACCCTATGAAGATGTATTTGTCCGCTTTGGGTTCGAGCTTTTCCCGGCTGAAGCCGTAAGCATCGCAGCCCCAAACACTGAGAAACGACAACTTTGGTTTCTTGCCAAACCTTAGTTCATATGGCGTTGTCTCAACAGACTTAGATGGTGCCCTATATAAAGTGAATGCAGCTGTCTCTAATGCATAACCTCAAAATAACAGCGGTAGATTGGTAAGATACATCATAGATCGCACCATATATCATAAGGTTCGATTACGATGTCCGGACACACCATTACGCTATGGTATTCCAGGTGGCTTCAACTGTGAAACATTTCCACAATGTCTTAAGTGATTGCCAAACTCATAATTCAGAAAATATCCCCTTGATCAGATCGTGGGAACATGATCTTCTTGTTATGATGATTCTTAATCTTCACTCTGAAATTGTTTGAACCTTTCAAACGTTTCAGACTTTTGCTTCATTAAGTAAATATACCATATCTACTCAAATCGTCAGTGAAGATGAGAAAATAACGATATCCACCATACGCCTTAATTCTCATTGGATCACATACATCAGCATGTATGATTTCCAACAAGTCACTTGCCCGTTTCATTGTACCTGAAAACGGGATCTCAGTCATCCTGCCCATGAGGCATGGCTCGCATGTGTCACGCGATTCAATATCAAGTGACTCAAAACATCCATCAGCATGGAGTTTCTTCATGCATTCTATGCCAAAATGACCTAAGCGGCAGTGCCACAAGAAAGTGGTACTATCATTATTAACTCTACATCTTTTGGCATTAATATTATCATCATGTGTATTACCATGATCGAGATTCAACAAACCATTGGGTGCATGACCATAAAGGTATTATTCATGTAAACAGAATAACCATTATTCTCTGACTTAAATGAATAACCGTATTGCAATGAACATGATCTAATCATATTCATGCTCAACGTAGACACCCGATAACATTTATCTAGGTTCAACACTAATCTCGAAAATAGAGGGAGTGTGCGATGGTGATCTTATCAACCTTGGAAACACTTCCAACACACATCGTCACCTCGCCCTTAGCTAGTCTCCGTTCAGTCCGTAGCTTTTGCTTCAAGTCACTAATAATAGCAACTGAACCGGCATCCAATACCCAGGTGCTACAAGGAGTACTACTAAGGTACACATCAATAACACGTATATCAAATATAATTTGTTGAAGTTGCCAGCTTTTCTTATCTACCATGTATTTGGGGTAGTTCCGCTACCATGCGACCGTTCCCTTTACAATAGAAGCACTTAGTCTCGAGGTTTGGGTTTAACCATGGGTTCCTCATCAGAGCGACAACAGGTTTGCCATTCATGAAGTTTCCCTTCTAGCCCTTACCCCCTTTTTTTGAAACCAGTGGTCTTGTTAAACCATCAACACTTGCTGCTCCTTCTTGACTTCTACTTTTGCGGTACTAAGAACCGCTAACAGCACCGGGATCATCTCCATCCTTTGCATGTCATAGTTCATCACGAAGTTCTAGTAGCTTGGTGATAGTGTCTAGAGAATTCCGTCAACCACTATCTCATCTGGAAGATTAACTCCCACTTGGTTCAAGTGATTTTAGCACCCAGACATTCTGAGCACATGCTCACTAGTTGAGCCATTCTCCTCCATCTTTTTGGCAAAAGAACTTGTCAGAGGTCTCATACCTCTCAACACGGGCATGAGCCTGAAATCCCAATTTCAGCTCTTAGAACATCTCATATGTTCTATGGCGTTCAAAACGTCATTGGAATCCCGATTCTAAGCCGTAAAGTATGGTGCACTAAACTATCAAGTAGTTATCAGGACGTGTCTGTCAGGTGTTCACAACATCCACAGACAACGTTGTAGGGGTTTGCACATCGAGCGGTGCATCAAAGACGTAAGCTTTCTGTGTAGCAGTGAGGACACTCCTCAGACTACGGACCTAGTCCGCATCATTGCTTACAATATCTTTCAACTTAGTCTTTCTCTAGGATCGTATTAAACAGGGAGCTACAACATAGTTATTGGTCTACAACATAATTTGCGAAGACAACTTAGACTATTGTTCATGACAAGTGAGTTTTAACTAATCAAATTACTTATAACTCCCACTCAAATTGACATCCCTCTGGTCATCCGAGCGTGACATGATCCAAATCCACCAACCCAAGTCCGATCATCACGTGAGATGAGGTGGTGTCAATGGTGAACATCTTCATGTTGATCATATCTACTATATGACTCATGCTCGACCTTTCGGTCTTCCGTGTTCCGAGGCCATGTCTGTACATGCTAGGCCCGTCAAGTCTAACCCGAGTGTTCTGCATGTGCAAAACTGGCTTGCACCCGTTGTATGCGAACGTAGAGTCTATCACACCCGATCATCACGTGGTGCTTCGAAACGACGAACCTTCGCAACGGTGCACACTCGGGGGGAACACAATTTTATCTTGAAATTTTAGTGAGGGATCATCTTATAATGCTACCGTCGTCCTAAGCAAAATAAGATGCATAAAAGGATTAACATCACATGCAAATCATAAGTGACATGATATGGCCATCAACTCGTGCTTTTGATCTCCATCTCCAAAGCACCGGCATGATCTCCATCGTCACCGGCGTAACACCATGATCCCCATCATCATGATCTCCATCATCGTGTCGCCATCGGGTTGTCGCGCGCCCACCATGCTCTTACTACTATTGCTACCGTTTAGCGATAAAGTAAAGCATTACATAGCGCTTAATGATTGACACGCAGGTCATACAAAAATTAAAGACAACCCTATGGCTCCTGCCGGTTGCCGTATACATCGACATGCAAGTCGATATTAACTATTACAACATGATCATCTCATACATCAAATATATCTCATCATGTCTTTGGCCATATCATATCACATACATACCCTGCAAAAACAAGTTAGACGTCCTCTAATTGTTGTTGCAAGTTTTTACGTGGCTGCTATAGGTTTCTAGCAAGAACGTTTCTTACCTACGCCAAAACCACAACGTGATATGCCAATTTCTATTTACCCTTCATAAGGACCCTTTTCATCGAATCCGATCCGACTAAAGTGGGAGAGACAGACACCCGCTAGCCACCTTATGCAACTAGTGCATGACAGTCGGTGGAACCTGTCTCACGTAAGAGTACGTGTAAGGTCGGTCCGGGCCGCTTCATCCCACGATGCCGCCGAATCAAGATAAGACTAGTAACGGCAAGCGAATTGACATTATCTACGCCCACAACTACTTTGTGTTCTACTCGTGCAAGATACTACGCATAGACCTAGCTCATGATGCCACTGTTGGGGATCGTAGCAGAAAATCAAAATTTTTCCTACGCGTCACCAAGATCTATCTATGGAGTAATCTAGCAACGAGCATAAAGGAGAGTTGATCTACATACCCTTGTAGATCGCGATGCGGAAGCGTTGCAAGAACGCGGATGAAGGAGCCGTACTCGCTGCGATTCAAATCGCGGTTGATTCCGATCTAAGCGCCGAACAACGGCGCCTCCGCGTTCAACACACGTGCAGCCCGGTGACGTCTCCCACGCCTTGATCCAGCAAGGAGAGAGGGAGAGGTTGGAGAAGACTCCATCCAACAGCAGCACGACGACGTGGTGGTGGTGGAGGAGCGCGGGACTCCAGCAGGGCTTCGCCAAGCGCTGCAAGAGACGAGGAGGGAGAGGGGTAGGGCTGCGCCAAGAGGGAGACGTTCCCGTGTGTCTAGCAGCCCCAAAACCTCACATATATATAGGGGGAAGGGAGGGCTGCGCCCCCTTTAGGGTTTCCCACCCCTAGGGGTGCGGCCAGCCCTAGAAACCCATCTAGGGTGCGGCCAAAGGGGGGGAGAGAGAGGGGCGCCCTAGGGTGGGCCTTAAGGCCCATCTGGACCTAGGGTTTGCCCCCCTCCACTCTCCATGCGCCTTGGGACTTGGTGGGGGGGCGCACCAGCCCCCTTGGGGCTGGTCCCCTCCCACACTTAGCCCACGCAGCCTTCTGGGGCTGGTGGCCCCACCTGGTGGACCCCCGGGACCCTCCCGGTGGTCCCGGTACATTACCGATATCACCCGAAACTTTTCCGGTGACCAAAACGGGACTTCCCATATATGAATCTTTACCTCCGGACCATTCCGGAACTCCTCGTGACGTCCGGGATCTCATCCGGGACTCCGAACAACATTCGGTAACCGCGTACATACTTTCCCTATAACCCCAGCGTCATCGAACCTTAAGTGTGTAGACCCTACGGGCTCGGGAACCATGTAGACATGACCGAGACAACTCTCCGGCCAATAACCAACAGCGGGATCTGGATACCCATGTTGGCTCCCACATGTTCCACGATGATCTCATCGGATGAACCACGATGTCAAGGATTCAATCAATCCCGTATACGATTCCCTTTGTCTATCGGTATAGCACTTGCCCGAGATTCGATCGTCGGTATACCGATACCTTGCTCAATCTCGTTACCGGCAAGTCTCTTTACTCGTTCCGTAACACATCATCCCGTGATCAACTCCTTGATCACATATTGTGCACATTATGATGATGTCCTACCGAGTGGGCCCAGAGATACCTCTCCGTCATACGGAGTGACAAATCCCAGTCTCGATTCGTGCCAACCCAACAGACACTTTCGGATATACCTGTAGTGCATCTTTATAGCCACCCAGTTACGTTGTGACGTTTGGTACACCCAAAGCATTCCTACGGTATCCGGGAGTTGCACAATCTCATGGTCTAAGGAAAATATACTTGACATACAGAAAAGCTTTAGCATACGAACTACACGATCTGTGCTAGGCTTAGGATTGGGTCTTGTCCATCACATCATTCTCCTAATGATGTGATCCCGTTATCAACGACATCCAATGTCCATGGTTAGGAAACCGTAACCATCTATTGATCAACGAGCTAGTCGTCTAGAGGCTTACTAGGGACATGGTGTTTGTCTATGTATCCACACATGTATCTGAGTTTCCTATTAATACAATTCTAGCATGGATAATAAACGATTATCGTGAACAAGGAAATATAATAAGAACCAATTTATTATTGCCTCTAGGGCATATTTCCAACAGTAGGGACCCATCGGACGGGCCACCGTATTTCGCAAAAAAAAAATGTTTCCCCCCTGACTGCTAGGACCAAGCGGACGGGCCATAGTATTGCGTGAAAAAAACGTTCCCCCCGCTGTCAGCTCGGACCCACCGGAAGCGCCTCCTTATTATGCACAAAAAAATGAATACTCCCCCTGCTGATTTGGCCCACCTTGGTGGGAGGCTGACTTGTGGGCCTACTAAGTTGACGGGGACAGAGTGCTTTATCAACTTAGTCAATATGAATGATTCTAGCTCCAGTGACCGTACGATGTTCATCCAACGGCCGTAGTCCTTCTTCAACCTCTGGTCTTGTTGCTCCAGCCGCCCAAAGCAGCGATGGTCGTACCGCATCCTCCTGCCTCCCGTGGCCTGCTATGCTGCCACGGAGGCCTCATCGCCCCCTACTATTCCGACCGTTGGCCATGCCATCCCTCTTCTCACCCACACCCCCTGTTATTCTGCGGCGACATCAACCTCACACCGCAGCGAACCAGTGAACCCTCATACTCCTCTACGCGTGGGCATCCACTGGCGCATCTTCCCCGGCTCCACGTCGTCCCCTTCCTAGGCCTCGCCGTCGTCCACCGCCCTGGTGCTCTCGGCGCTGCGTGGTGAACATGGTCAAGGAACGGCTTCCATCGGACGTGGACTGTACGTGGAGAGGTTGACTGATGGGTCCATGGCCGCAGCAAGGAAGTGCCTCCTTATTACGCGCAAAATAATTATTCCTCCACCTGACAGCGGGGACCCACCGGACGGGCCACCGTATTTGGTGAAAAACCGTTCCCCCCTGACTGCTGGCGCCCACCAGCTACATCTTCGCACGCAAGGAAGTGCGTCCGGGAAAAAAAACTATTCGCCCCCCTGACTGATGGGACCCACCAGCTACATCTTCGCACGCAAGAAAGTGCCTGACAGTCGAGACCCAGCTGGTCGAAGTGTACATAGCGTTGTCATTCTTGTCGCGGACGTGTACGTACATACTAGTCGATGTAGAGGCGCGCACGTAGCATGTACACGTACGTACAGCGGCAAGTGTGCAAGAAAGAAAATACGGCCACATACGTACATACGGGCAGGGTCTCGAATGCCTACTCGGGCTCGTGTACATGGCTGGGTTGGAATGGAGAAACAGCGTCGTCGTCGTGTTCATGGGAGCCAACCGGCTGGGTCGAAACGGAATGTGTCGTTGTGTTCATCGAGAGGGCTTGGATGGAACAACCGATGGAAACGAGGCCTGGCATACCGCAGAACGGAGGAAACGGCCTTGTGTTCGACCGGCCACGTTCGAAACGGAATCATGTTCATCGGGAGGGGTCTAGCGTACTGCAAAATAGAGGAAACGGACCTCCTACGGTCGAAACAGGGGTCCTGTTGATCGGGAGGGTTGTGGCGTAGCGCAAAACGGAGGAAACAGACTTGTGTTGGAGCGCTACGGTCGAAATGGGGGTCCTGTTCATCGGGAGGGGAGGTGCTTACCGCAAAACAGGACTCCACCGGATACTGTTGATCACCACCGTCGCCCCCTCCAACCTCCATGGGCTACTGTTCATCCACCCTCGACCTCCTCCAGCCTCCACCTGTGATTGTTCAGCCTCCACCGCGCGCTACTCCACCGGCTACTTTTCAACCAGCCCTCTCCACGGGCTCCTGTTAAACCACCCCTCCACGGGCTACTGTTCATCCAGCCCTCCACCGTCTACTGTTCATGCGGCCCTCCACGGGGTGGTCCTGTTCATGCAGCCCTCCACGGGGTCCTGTTCATGCAGCCCCAACCAGCTCGATCGAACTGGGTCCTGTTCATGCTGAGGCAACACCACGGGGTCCTGTTCAGCCACACCCACCGGGAACTATTCATCCAAACCCCCCAGCAATGCTCACTATTCATGCAGAGGCAGCATCGATCGGCTTCAGTTAGCAGAAGTAGCGAAAGAATCGCTCGATCGGGTTCAGTTAATAGCCATCGATCGATCGCTCGGGTTCAGTAACGCGTAGCCTGCATTGCAATCGCTCAGGTTCAATTAGAGCCCAACGCCTCGCACCCACGCATGTGCGTGTACGAGAGAAACGCGCATCGCTCGGCCCCGACCACCCACCGTAACTGCGAACACCCCGATATTTTCCTCGCACTCGCTTCTACCACAGTTTTTTCCGTCATGGACGGCCCAAAGAATGTCATGCAGTTGCGTCTCCGGCCCTGCCAGGACGAAAAGCCCATTTTCTGTCATAGAAGTAGGACCCCACCACATCTATGATGATACCGTGTTTTGTCACAATTAATGTCATAAGTATGACAGAAAAAGTTTCGTTCGGCCCAAAATGTCACGGATGTGTCTTTTTTTGTAGTGATGACTCTTGTATAAGCGTAGAAGATAAAAGTAAAAGATAGGCCCTTCGCAGAGGGAAGCAGAGGTTGTCATGCGCTTTTATGGTTGGATGCTCAAAATCTTAGCGTAAAAGAACGTCACTTTATATTGCCACTTGTGATAAGGATTTTTATTATGCAGTCCGTCGCTTTTATTACTTCCATATCACAAGATGGTATAAATCTTATTTCCTCCACACTAATAAATGATACTAATGGAACATATATAAATTCAGATTTATGATATTCAATTCATTCAACCATTTACTCATAGGATGTACGTGAAGCACGTGAGTAAATGACAAACTACTCCAAAAGATATAAGTGAAGGACATTGAGTAGTCAAATAATTAACTAGCCATGGGAGGATTCTTTTTCATTCAAGATTTCAGATCCAATGATTTTATTCAAACTGCAAGTAAAATTGAAAATACGCTCCAAAGAAAACACATATCATGTGATGAATAAAAATATAGCTCCGAGTAAGGTATACCAATAGTTTTGAAGACGAAAGATGGGATGCCTTCCGGGGCATCCCCAAGCTTAGGCGCTTGAGTCTTCCTTGAATATTACCTTGGGGTGCCTTGGGCATCCCCAAGCTTAGGGTATTTCCACTCTTTATTCTCCTCATATCGATATCTCACCCAAAGCTTGAAAACTTCAACCACACAAAACTTAACGTAACTTCGTGAGATAGGTTAGTATGATAAAGAGTAAACCATTCACTTTGGTACTGTGAAAGACAAGTTTCATAATTGTTCTCATACAATGCCTACTGCACCATATCATTTTGACAATTTATATTGAGAAATATAAGCCATGGAAACTAGAAAACAAGCAAACTATACAATGAAAACAGATTCTGTCAGAAACAGAACAATCTGTAATGATATGAACAACAACCATACTTATGCTAGTCTCAAAATTATGAAATAAATTGGTGGACGTGAAGAATTTGTCTATTAATCTTCTGCAAAAAGAATCAACTCAAAAGCGCTCTTCTGTAATAACTGGTAGCTAATCCCGTGAGCGCAAAGTTTCTATTTTTTTACATCAAGATCACATTAACTTTCACCCAAGTCTTCCCAAAGGTCTTAGTTGGCACTTTATTTAAACAAAAGCTATAAAACATGATTACTACAGTAGCTTAATCTTGTAAACACAAAAAAACAGTAAGGGTAAATATTGGGTTGTCTCCCAACAAGCGCTTTTCTTTAATGCCTTTTAGCTAGGCATGATGATTTCAATGATGCTCACATAAAAGATAAGAATTGAAACATAAAGAGAGCATCATGAAGAATATGACTAGCATATTTAAATCTACCCACTTCCTATGCCTAGGGATTTTGTGAGCACATAATTTATAGGAACAAGAATCAACTAGCATAGGAAGGCAAGACAAGTATAACTTCAAAACGTTAAGCACATAGAGAGGAAACTTGATATTATTGCAACTTCTACAAGCATGTATTTCTCCCTCATAAAGAATTCAGTAGCATCATGAATGGGTTCAACAATATAACCATCACATAAAGCATTATTTTCATGACCTACAAGCATAGAAATTTTACTACTCTCCACATAAGCAAAATTCTTCTCATTCGGAATAATGAGAAAGGTGACAACGCAGTCAGCCGTCAAGTTCTTCAAAGGACTAGTTTGCCGTTTTGGTGTGCCAAATAGAGTCATCACCGACAACGGCACGTAGTTCACGAGCCGCACCTTCATGCAATATATCAAAGACCTCGGCAGCAAAATCTGTTTTGCTTCTGTTGCTCATCCGAGAAGCAACGACCAGGCAGAAAGGGCAAATGCTGAAGTGTTGCGGGGCCTCAAAACAAGGACTTTCGACAGGCTGCACAAGTGCAGAAGACGCTGGATTGATGAGTTGCCAGCAGTTCTTTGGTCAATCAGGACAACACAAAATCCAGCCACCGACCAGACGCCCTTCTACCTGGTATACGGGGCGGAAGAAGTTCTCCCCATAGAACTCATATACGGGTCACCTCGAGTGCTCGCTTATGATGAGCTTGAGCAAGAGCAGTTGTGCCAAGATGATGCGATGCTCCTTGAGGAAGAACGTCTCTAGGCTGCTGTGTGAGCCGCGCGCTACCAACAAGCCTTGTGCCGCTACCATAGCCGCAAGGTTCATGCCCGAAGCCTAGAGGAAGGTGACTTTGTTCTTCGGCGCGTTCTGTCGGACAAGAATTCCAACAAGTTGACGCAAAAGTGGGAAGGCCCTTATCAGGTAATACGACTCACCAGGCCTGGCACAGTCCGCCTGGAGACCGAAGATGGAATTCCAGTGAGCAACTCCAGGAATATCGAACATCTTTGCAAGTTTTACCCATGAGGCACGGTTGCTGGGTCCCCCAGCAACCCCCTTTTGTACTAGCCTTGCCGGCAAGACATATAACCTTATGTATAGAGCCAGGTGCAGACCCTGTGCGCAGTTGAATAAAGTTAAGTATGTATAGTTCTTGTTGATATCCATGTTTATTTATGTGCATGCCTATCGAGGATATTGTGGTACGTTTCTTTCCAGCAAGTACTGATGAACCGCCAGGGTTCCATGTTCGTATTTACTCTTCTTTCTTTTTCTCAAAGTATAGAAGGTTCCCTCACATACAAGTTTGTCGGGGGGAATATGGATGCCAACAGGCGACATTTGAAGTGCACCTTGCGGGAAAGGATGCACCAGCGAAAAGCTAAGTTATGCCACCTTGAGTGAATTTCTTTTAAATGTGAGGTTATTTTTCTTGAACGATTTTGGTTCTTGTATGGAAAACTTGCACGCGAAGGAACCTTGTCATAATTGGTTGCGCCCTAGCTCTGTTTCGAGTCCGCTCAACAGTTCAAGTGGCTGCGCTTAAAACGGCAAGGTGTCTTGCCGGCAGCGACACCCCCGGTAGGCTGCTAACGATCTGTTCCTCAAAGCACCCACGACAAGGGTGCGCAAACCGGCAAGTCTTTTTCCAATAAAGCGTAGGGCATATGCCATACAGAGAGAAATCATACGAGAGAGATAGCATACATTCATCCAAAGCACAGCATGTTTTATTACTTCAATGATTGCCACAGTTCTAACTTAAGATAAATTTTCTTGAGTACGAATTCGTGGTGGCAAGAGGAAGCAAAGCGGCTAGTCCCTGCGCCAGCCTTCCACCCTCTTGACTTGGTCCACCGCATCGATGATAGGCATGACAAGCTCTTCAAGCGCCTTGCGGTCCGCATCACCCGGCAGACTGTCAAGCATGTTGGTGTCGTCGAGGCCGGGATTCCTGTACACCACCTTGGTGAGCACCTTGAGAAGGACGGCCCAGCAAAGCTTGCGCGATTCATTGGCCAGTAGTTTTGCTCAGCTAGAGTGTAACAGCTTCAGGGCATCAAGGAGGGCCTCGAAGAACATGGCCAGTCTGGCGCTCTCAGCTATCCTCTCCTCGTGAGAATAGCTGGAATTTGATAGGCCCATGATGGACAGTTGTGTGGTGAGCCTCTCCACGACGTCGATGAGGCGCGGCATCCAGATCCCCACGCCTTTCACATAGTCGTTGTAGGTAGCAACGGTGTTCTCAAGCAGTTTCTTCTCCCCCTGGAGGTCCTTGACCAGGGTCTTCTCATGAGACATGTTGACCTTAAGGGACTCCTCCAGCATGGTCAGCTTCAGTGTCAGATCGCCAATAAAGTTGTTGGCTGCAGAGACCTGTTTGGTCTCGTCGGATATCGTGTTCTACAGCTCCGCCAAGGTATACGCAGCTTTGTCTCTGTCGTCCTTGAGCGTCTAGATCTCCTTTTTGTGATCTTCCAAATCAGCCTCCAGCTTCTTCACCTTGTCAGCCAGCTCGCTCTTGGTAGCCTCTACAGCTTTGGCGGCATCGACGGCTTGCATCAGCTTGCCGGCGTGGTCCAAGACCAGAGCATTGAGTGCTTCTTCGTCTTTCTGCTCTAGCTCTTGGGTCCGCTGCGCGACAAGTTTCTCAATTTCTTCCTCCTTGCCGTGGAGATTGGCAGCAAGCGCCTCCTCGCGAGCGACAAGGTCCTCCTCCTGAGCATCGAGCCCGACACAGAGCTCTGTCAAGCGAGCCTCTTTTGCAGCAGCCTATTGAGCAACCTCTTCATGTGCCTTCTCGACATCAAACTTCTTCAGGAGGAGCTCGTTCCAACTGTGGCCTAGTTGCTCCTGGCTGGTCTTCGGGTCTTGCCGAGCCTCGGCAAACCAGACCTGCATCTGCCCAACACGCTTCTGGAAGTCTGACTCTTCTGTGTCAACAACTACGATCCTAGAGTCCAGCTTCTCCTTTCGGGTGCGGTGGAGCACCTGGAGCTTTTAGAAATTGCTGCTCATGGCCCAGAGGAGCTGGTTTTCTTGGGATCCGTTGCTGCTAGCGCTCGGTTCATCAACAAACATGAGCCCAGCAACGGTGAAAACTTATTTATGGAAAGCTTCCCCCTCGGTTGGTGCTCTGGTGCTTGCCATCCCTGGGATGCTGACGAACAGATCATCACCAACCTTCAGGTATCTTCCTGGGGAGGGCGCCTCGGATGTTGATGGTTGGTCCTCGACCATTGTCTCCCCAGCGGCCGAGGACTCCGGGACCGATGTAGCATCGGGGGCTCCTACGGCAGGCGGGCCATCAGTACGGTCGTCGGTCTCCTTGTCGGCCTCCCCGGCGGACCCCTTGGCAGCCTCTTCGTGCGCGCCTTGGCGGCCTCGTCAATAGAGACTTCGGCGGCCTCGGGGGCGGCGTCCTTGGCAGTCTCCTCGATGATGACATCAACGTCCATCTGATCCGCCAATGGGAGACCTAAGTACAAAGGAGGAGAAATGAGATGAAACCAAGGTTGAAGTTCAAGGCAGAAAGAAAACAGAAAAATATCATACTAGAGAACTGGCATGTCCCAGGAAGCGGGCGGTTTACCTGTGTCAAGCCGTTGGGAGGTGCCCACCTCCCCGGCCACATTTGTTGCCGGTGTGGGGCTGCCGCCGCCCTTGCCTGCCGGCTCTTTCTCTTTGCGGGAGGGCTCGTCAGTAAAGGCCCTTGCCGGGGACCCCCCATTTGGCGGTGTGGTTGACAGAGGCAGCATGTCGGAAGTGGCTCTCAGAGGTTCCCCCTATTGTCGTACTTCTCCTACAAACCCGACAAGGTTAGTAGTAAAGATGTGCACCCCAACACCTGCGAACGGGAAATGAGTAACGGACTCGCGCTGGGGCCTGAGTCGAGGGCTGCATCGTGGGCCAGGCTCCGGGCTGAGTATGATCGTCTCGGGCACACCTGAGGTGCTTGCCAGGGGCTTGTCGCCCGTAGAGACTTTGGCGTTCTTCGCCATCCTGTGCGCTAATGTTTTCGTGTCCCTGTAGAGACAAGCCAGAGTGAGATCTAATAAGATAAGATAAGCAAAACCAGAGCTGCCATGGATCAGTTTCGTCTGTCGGGGCATACAGACCGGCTACGAGTCCTTCTCCACAATCCAGCACCACATGTCCTCCCACTTCTCACGGGCGCCCCCCTCTGGGTACGTCTTCTTGGCCAACGCCCTTGGGATCGAAGTGACACGATCAGAAAGGGCCCCTCCTGGCTGGATGCAGGGAGTAAAGTAATGGCAAAAGAGGGCGATGTTGGGGATCATCCCGGTGAAGTTCTCATAGAGGTGGGCGAAGATGGACATACATGCCACAACATTCGGTGTGAAATCCAAGATATGGAGGCCGAATGAGTACAAGATGTCATTGAAGAAATCAAAAAATGGGGGACAAAGCCTGCAGTAGAAGTAATCGGTGAAGAAAGGAAATTTATCTAGAGCGGGCTCGGCACAAGAAGCTAGGATGACGCAGGTAGCAGGGTGCCCCGTCGTCGCTCTCCCCCACATACCTAGATAATGCTCCTTCAGAGCACGCGCATCGAGCGTCGAAGCAAAGATGATGTTCTCCCTCGGCATCTTCACCAACTTGCTCTCCGGCAACTCTTCCCCCTCGCTCGCCTTGGTAACCTCCTTGCCCTTGCTCGTTTTAGTTGCCATGGGAAACTGGAGAAGAGCGGGAGGCCGAGGATGGAGGAAGCGCAGGGGTGGCAGATGGATGTGGAAGCTCGGGTTTGGGCTCAAGGAAGGAGACGATGGCGGTTTCTAGATTTGAACTGGCAAGATGCAAATCAGTAGCGCCTCTGCAGATTCCCCTTTTTATGGGGAAGGCGTGGGGGCTGCCTCTTTTCTATTTGATGTGAAAGCATTTTCGCGGGCGTGCTATTGTTGCGGCCGTTCCGCGCACGTATCCCACATCGCACACTCAATGCGGGTCATGGGGAAGCGCAGCAGACAAGATGATTACAACAGTTGGATCCTGCCACGCGTGCCCGTGCACTGTTTGAGCCTGGCCCAACGACGCCTCGCACTCATGTATGGCCCAGGCCCGGGGGCTCCTTTCGGTGCACTAAAGATCGGGCCCTTTAGTACCCCGTACTTGTGCACGGGAAGTTGCAGCCACACCCGCAACAAGGTCTGTCGGGGACAGCTGGGAGCAAATACAAGGTGGCCAAGATAGCATCCGAGCCAGTAATCAGAGAACAAAAGACACAGTTGAGCCCCCCCCCCCGGCAATGTCCTTCCTGGGATGGCTTGTGAAGCCATGGCAAGATCCTTGCTGGGATGATTTGCGAAGCATCAGCAAGACCATCACCCTTGAGGTTTAGAGCTCTGACACCATCGACAATGTCAAGACCAAGAACCAGGGGCATCTGCGTGGTGGCATGCAGATCTTTGTGAAGACTAGAAGGCAAGGCTCCCAACAAGATTCTTGCCGGGGAGGTTTGCGAGGCCCCGGTGAGACCCTTGCCGGGGACGTTCGCGAGGCCGCGGCAAGGCTCGCTGATACGTCCAAAACGTATCTATAATTTATGCTTGCTCCATGCCACTTTTGGGTGATATTGCTATGATATTCATACACTTCCATACACTTTTGATCATATTTGGACTAACTTACTAATCCAGTGCACCCCAGTGCCAGTTTCTGTTTTCGGCTGTTTTTGTATTTCAGGTTTTCACGTTTCGAGAACTGCCCAGAAAAATCCAGAAAAAATATATAAAAAATCAGCGTATCGGAAACAACACTGCGT
>LR738709.1:162778385-162857636 GCA_902687465.1 Secale cereale
CCGTGGGTTGAATTAATATGCATATTGTTAGAGAAGAACATTGGGCCGCCAACCAAAGCCATGCATCATGGTGGAAGTTTTAGCTTGGACCTTAATCCTCAATCTCTCATGAGAATATGCTTATGCATTAAAGAGGAGTCCATCATCTATTTTCTATGTTGTCCCGGTATGGATGTCCTCAAGTTGAGATTTATCAAAAACGAGAAATCAAATGCGATCTATCTCCTTGGACCTTTGTACAGGTGGCATAGAGGTACCCCTTTGTGACACTTGGTTAAAACATATGCAATGCAATGATAACCCATGGGGATCTGAGCTAATTAGGACAAGGAGCGAGCACTATTGGTATTCGATGCATGAGGCTTGCAACTTATAAGATGTTTTATACATGACACATATGAAGTACTACTACCGTTGACACAATTGCTTCCATGTTTCAAAATAAAAAGCTCTAGCACTTTAAGCACCAACTACTGAGAGCATGATTGCCATTCTGAGTGTAATGTGCATTGTCCCAAACTAGCATTGTCTTTTGCATGATTGTGATATCGTTTATTCTGAAATGATTGTATCTAGTCATCACTTAAACCTTGAAGGTGCCCTTGCATTTATGTTTTGCATCACTAAAGGGGGCAAGCTAGATATCACTTGATCATATTTGTACATCATGTTCATTGCAAATCTTTTTGATGTTTCAGTTTCATGTTGTAAAACTTTCAGTCATTTGTGATTTTCTCTTGAGACAACTTAATTACTTTAGAATCATTGTCTCAGTAAGCTTTTGTCATATGACTATGAGAAAGTCCAATATGGTTAATAGCATGTCACCACAGAAATTATTCTTTTTATCATTTACCTACTCGAGGACGAGCATGAATTAAGCTTGGGGATGTTGATACGTCCAAAACGTATCTATAATTTCTGCTTGCTCCATGCCACTTTTGGGTGATATTGTTATGATATTCATACACTTCCATACACTTTTGATCATATTTGGACTAACTTACTAATCCAGTGCACCCCAGTGCCAGTTTCTGTTTTCGGCTGTTTTTGTATTTCAGGTTTTCACGTTTCGAGAACTGCCCAGAAAAATCCAGAAAAAATATATAAAAAATCACCGTATCGGAAACAACACTGCGTCCGAAGGGCAGCCTGGGGGGGGGGCACAGGGGCTCCAGGCGCCCTGTGGGCGCGCCCCCCCCCGGGCCGCGCCGGGGGGCGCCTCGGCCCCCCGATAGCTCCTTGGTGCCCTACTTTGGCAGATATTTAAAGGGTCCCCCGTAACCCTTGAAACAGGACTTCTTTTCGCGATCCCATCTCTGTTCCGCCGCCGCCGCCGCTTCCAAGATCGGGAGCACCAGGAGAACTCTTCCCGGCACCCTGCCGGAGGGGAGGATCACCACCGGGAGCTTCTCCACCACCATGGACGCCTCCCGGATGACTCGTGAGTAGTCTCCCTTGGACCATGAGTCCATGACCAGTAGCTATGTGATGTTCTCCTCCCGTTCTTGTGCTTCACTAATTAGTCCTCGTGAGCTGCCCTACATGATCGAGGCACCTATGTAATCCTTATGCTGTTGCTATGTTGAGTTTACTGGGATCCGTTGGATTATGAGATTATGTTCAGATTGATCTTGAGTAATATATTTGATTCACCTCTTTTATATTTTAGTTCATAAGTAATTCTTGCATGTCCTCCGTTGTTATTTATTGCTTTGGCCAAGTAGTAGGTAGTGACTCCAAGAGGGAACGTTATGCTCGATTGTGGGTTCATGCCCCTCGATGAGTAGCTTGAGTGACAGAAACATGAGTCTAGGGGATGTGTTGTTGCCACAAGGGGGAAAACAACGGTGCTTATGCCCGCGGGTGCAAGGATTGTTTACTTTACGCAAAGTTCTTTTAATGCAGTTGTCTGTTGCATTCAGTTTACACTATGGGTGGGACTCGCAACTTAATACCAGCGAGATGTTCTGGATAGATATCTCAAGGTGGATGATTAGTAGTAGATGCAGATGGATTTCGGTCTACTTACCTTGGCGTACCGCCCATGCTTTGAACCTCAACCTTTCTTGTAATGTAGTCAGCATTGGTTTGCGTTCGTGGTCCTGTCAATTGCCCAGCTGTAATTTGTTACCTCACATAGATGTTTTATCGTCTTTTGGGAGAGAGACATCACTAGTGAACATCATGTGACTCCGGTCCATATTACCATCATTGATCACATACACTATTTACTTTTCCGCTATTTTACTTACTATTGCAAAACACTATCTATCACTACTATCATATTGCTTTTAACCCTTTGTGAACTACAAGGCCGGAGAGATTGACAACCTCTCTATACTCGTTGGGAGCAAAGTTATTTGTATCTGTGTGCAGGTCCACGTTGATTGCTAATTGCGCCGTTAGCAATTGACACCTACTTGTTGAACCTAGGAGTCTCTGGGGATTCGATCCTTGGCATCTTTGCTAGGGGAAAACACTTCTAATTACTGCATGTTACACCTTCCACTTGGGGTAATCCAACGAGGGGTTCGAGGCCCATCACTCGCGCACGGCAAGGTTCCGCCGCCCTGCCGCCGCTCCAGCACAGCGACCAGCCAGCCTGACAGCGACCAGTCAGCCTGACAAGCACCTACGTGGCGGCATGCAAATCTTCGTGAAGATCCCTCCACTGCTCCAGCGCGGTGGCTAGCCAGTCAGCTTGGCATGGCATGCCTCGTCATCCTAGGTGTGTGTCAAGACGGGGTGAGGCGGCGACGGAGGAGACAGGCTATGTTACCATCTCTGATAAAGTTAGGAGCACGTAACCAGTGCACTTAATGCGTTTGTCCTAAGACATCGGTGATAAGGATAGACACTGTAGCAACTTTACACCTCCTGTATGCATCTACGCCACTATGGTAGCCCCTTGGTATAAAAGGAGGGCCAAGGCGATACGGGAGATGAATTTTAGACTTTCCGGCCCAGTTTGCATGCATAGCAGCTAGCTGAAGCTCAAGAACACTCAATATACACTCAAAGCAGGACTAGGGTTTTATGCTTCTCAGCGGCCCGAATCAGGGTAAAAATCCCTCGTGTTGATCGTTAGATTTGCTCTTTGTGCACTTCTCTTCCCTGCCAAACCATAGAAGGGATCCACGTGATCCCGTAGGTGTCGTTTCCTCAACACCTGGTCACGCGGACGCGACCGGACGTCAAGATAGAGCTCTCGTGGCCCGGTTGGCCGGAGAGGTGGCAGACGGCGAGGCGAAGACGAGCGGAGCCAGGTGCCTCGATCCAGATCGAATCGAGCATTGTGGCCGGTGGAGGCATGGAAGGCTAGGGACGCTGGCTGCACATGGATCTTGATCCAATGGATCAGATCACGGTGGTAGCTGGTGGACCCAGTGTGTATGGAATTCGAGGGAGGTGGGTGGAGGCTGCTGGTAAGTGGGGATGAATCCTGAGGGGAATTGGCTGGCCGCGGCTCGATGGGCCAAGCTGCCTAGAATTTAGGATTTTTCAAAAATAGACCAGGGGTGGACTGCTATATATAGTAGGTGGTATGTATATGTTCAAAAAAATAGTAGGTGGTATGTAGGAGGGAGTGTGGGCAACATGGACCCTCCGATCGTAATCGAACGGTCCGGAACAAATAGGTTAGGTTAGTACAAATAAGAAACTGAAGATGCTTGGGGATGTTCGGGGATGATTCGAACTAATTGGTCAGGACTAAGTGGTTTATAGGTTCCTATTCATGCTCAGGTATACAACGTCTAATAATACCATATATTCCTTCTTTATATAGATGTGTGAAAGTGCAACTAATCCCCGGGTGGTTTTGATAATTAATAACAACATATAGCTCATTGAACTAATATCCTTTCAAGATAAATATTTCAGGAAGTTCAATGGTTGGCATGGCATGGATTAGAAATGTGGACCCCTCAAAAATCTAAGGACAAATATTGGCAAAAGCTCAAGACTCTACATTTTCATTTTAGTGATCCAAGATCACATCCAGTCGATAGGAAAAGCCAATACATTTAAAAGGGGATGAGGTGTTGCTTAATGGTCTACTTGCTCAAGTGCTTAGTAATATGATCCAAATCCCTCAACCAAGTTCTCATTTCCACATATGTCCTAAACCTAAAAGTCAAACTCGGCCCCATCGATTTGATCTACCCGGCACCACTGAGTTCACATTACATAGCCACTGCCGCAAACCCTAATCAGTTCGGTCTCACCGATAGGGATCTCGGTCTCACCGAGATGGGAATGCAAACTCTCTATTTCCTCTTTGTAACGTTTTGGTCTAACCGAGATGAGCGAATCGGTCCCACCGAGTTAGCATTACAAACTCTTTGTTTCCTCTTCGTAATGTTTTGGTCCAATCGAGTTGAGCGAATTGGTCCCACCGAGTTGTCCTAACCAACACTCTGTTAGCCTATTACCAGAATCAGCCTCACTGAGTTTGTGTAATCGGTCAAACCGAGTTGAGATTTTGCCCTAACCCTAACACATCGGTCTCACCGAGTTCATACTATCAGTCACACCGAAATGCCTAATGTTCGCATTTTGAACTGCATCGGTCTGACCGAATTTGTTTATTCGGTCTGATCGAATTGGGTCAAATGTGTGTAATGGATAGATTTTGTTTGGAGGCTATATATACTCCTCCACCCCTTCTCCATCAGGGAAGAGCCATCAGAAGGTGCTTACACTTACACTATTCATTTTTTGAGAGAGAACCACCTACTCATGTGTTGAGACCACGATATTCCAATCCAACCACAAGAATCTTGATCTCTAGCCTTCCCCAAGTTGATTTCCACTCGAATCTTCTTTCCACCATATCCAAATTTGTGAGAGAGAGTTGAGTGTTGGGGAGACTATCACTTGAAGCACAAGAGCAAGGAGTTCATCATCAACACATCATTTATTATCTTTTGGAGAGTGGTGTCTCCTAGATTGGTTAGGTGTCACTTGGGAGCCTCCGACAAGATTGTGGAGTTGAACCAATGAGTTTGTAAGGGCAAGGAGATCGCTTACTTCATGAAGATCTACCCTAGTGAGGCAAGTCCTTCGTGGGCGATGGCCATGGTGGGATAGACAAGATTGCTTCTTCGTGGATCCTTTGTTTGTGGAGCTCTCCATAGACTCGCGGAGCCGTTACCCTTCGTGGCTTGAAGTCTCCATCAACATGGATGCACGATAGCACCACCTATCGGAACCACTCCAAAAACATATGTGTCTCCAATTGTGTTTGCACTCTCCAAACCCCTCCCTTTACCTTCATATGCAATGATTTACTTACTGCTACATCCAACTCTAGAATTGCATGTGTAGGAAGATTGCTTGACTTGTGCTTATTTGCTAAAAATTGTCAAAACTTAAAACTGGGAAAAGGCTAAGTTTTTATTTGGTCAAGTAGTCTAATCACCCCCCTCTAGACATACTTTCGATCCTACAAGTGGTATCAGAGCTTTGGTCTCCATTTTCCTTGATTTCCATAGCTTTGGTGATTATAGCCTTGGTTTCACAACCTAGGAGAGTATGGCATCTAGCGAAGGAATTACTACTGTAGAGGTCATTACTTTGATGGTACTAATTTTGCTAGTTGGAAGCATAAGATGAAAATGCATATTCTTGTAGATAACCCCGCCGTTTGGGCTATTGTGTGTATTGGTTTGCAAAGTGAATTCATCGATGGGAAGGAACTAAATCGTGAAGCTACCGTTGAAGAATTGAAGATGTCACAATACAATGCTCAAGCTTGCGATATCCTCTTCAATGGATTGTGTCCCAAAGAATTCAACAAAATCAGTCGTCTTGAGAATGCATAGGAAATTTGGGATACTTTGATTGATATGCATGAAGGTACCAACTCCGTCAAGGAATTCAAGTTGGATGTGCTTCAAAGTTAACTTGACAAGTTCAAAATGAAGGATCGTGAAGGTGCTGCTGAAATGTACTCTAGGCTTGCTCTCATCAGAAATGAGATTGCCGGATTAGGAAGCGACGAAATGACCGATTGATTCATCATCAAGAAAATCCTAAGAGCCTTGGATGGAAAATATGACATCGTGTGCACATTGATCCAAATGATGCCCAATTACAAAGATCTCAAGCCAACGGAAGTCATTGGTAGAATTGTTGCTCATGAGATGTCACTTAAGGATAAAGAAGAATTTCACAACAAGTCTAGTGGCGCTTACAAAGATTCATGTGATGCTCCTACATCATCAAGTGAGAAAGAAGTCTTCAATAAAGAATTGAACTTAATGGTGAAGAACTTCAACAAATTCTACAGGAATAGAAGCAAAGAAAGAAACTCCAAATCAAGGTCCCACAATGACAAAAGGTCTTCTAGTCGTGATTGGAATTGCTACAATTCTGGGAGACCCAGACACTCCTCAAATGAGTGTACGGCTCCACACAAAAGAAGAGAAGACTCACCCAAAAGAATAAGTAGAAGATAAGATTCATCACCAAGAGAGAGAAGGAGTAGAGATGATCGTTATGAACGAAGACCCTCTCATAGAAGCAAGGATTCAGAAAAGGAAGGACAAATCATCAAGGAGCTATACAAGACGAAGACATCAAGCTCATGTTGGTGAATGGGTATCCGGTTCCGACTTCGATGACCACTTCGAGAGAAGCTATTACTCTAACTCCGAAGATACTCAAGATGAAGGTGTTGCCGGAATTGCTCTTGTGTCATCCAACTCCTACGACATATTTGACTCACCAAATGAAGGAATTGGAAGATGCTTCATGGCTAAAGGCCCTAAGGTATCACACCCCGAATATCTTGATTTCAATACTGATGAAGATGATTTGCTAGGAGATGATGATTTACTTGTTGGTAGCAATAGTGATGAAAACTATGATGAAATCTATGATGAAATCGCTATTAATCATGCTAATCAAGATAAAACGAATGACAATGATAAGAAGCAGATTGAGCGTCTAGCTAAAGAATTAAACACACTTTAAGTTAGCTCATGAAACTACGTTAGAAGATCACTGAGAACTTTTGAGGACTCATGAGAAGCTATGCTTTGAAAAGCTAAATCTAGAGCAAGAACATGAGTTCTTAAAAGCAATCAATGATGATCTTCATAAGAAAAGTTCTTCTTACATTGCCAAGTGTTTACTCTTGTCTACCTATATGCCACAAGTAAAATCTAGCAATAAGAACAAGAAAGATTCTTCCTCTAGTAGTAATAATAATCATGATAAATCCAATGTTGTTGCTTCTAGTAGTTCTCTTGATTCCACTAATTATTCTCTTAGCCAAGTTACACTTGAGCAATAAAATAGCTTATTAAAGGGAATTATAGAGAAAGGTGTTCATAAGAGCCTTGTCGGGAGTAAGCAATTCGAGGAAAGGAAGGCACAAGAAGAATCAAGGAGTTGGTTTTGAACAAAAGTTCAATGCCAATGGAGTTGACTGGGAAGAAGATCAATACCCTAAGACAGAGTTTGTTCCTCAACAAGAGAAGTATGATCCTACTTCCTTCAAGGAGACACGAGCACAAGATGATCTTCCACCACAAGACGACAAGATAATGGGCAAGGACAAGCTTCAAGAAGAGATTAAGGCATTTGAAGAAGCTCCTAAGGCCTTGGTCAAGTGGGTTCCCAAGACTACGTCACGTTCTACTTCATCAAGCACATCTACAACTCCAAGGATTCCCATAAGATGATGTGGATCTCGAAGAAGAAGAACTAGAGTGTTCTTGAGGGTGACTCTGCCAACATACTTCACTCTTATTCATATTGGGAAGGGCAAGTGCAATCAACTTTCACATCTTGCACTAGTTCAAGGAGTCACAAACCCTCTTGTTGGTAAGATAAGGGGCAAGGTAACCTAATGCTTTCATGGACATCATCTTGTGTGCAATTCACTCTATGTCCATGTATATCTTTGTATGTTCCTTGTGGTAATAACCCATGTAGGTATTGAAAGTGCAACTCACTCCAATAGATTGCTCAGAAATGATCTACGTCAACATTGAGCATCTACATCTTCAACACCTACATGAAGTCATCATCGACAAAACCCAAGGTTAGTTCATCCCTCTTAAGGGGGATATCACTTCTAGGGGGGCTTTACTCTAAGAATTGAGCTAAAGCAACTCTAATGGCGTGAACACAACAATGCTTTATGTAAAAGTGGTAACCCCAGTTGAGCTTAAACGATGAGTATGACCTTGTCGGTGTCCTAGGAACCAGGGTACCCAGACTTGCCTGCATGCGGCCCGCGACGCGCTCCTACTGCGGGCTGGTACGGCCCAGCTGATCAACCAGCTGCTCAAGACCCTCACGAGGGAGCTAGGCCTCGCGGGGAGAATGACACCAGGACCCTCTCAGGAGTGGCCTCGACTAGGGTGCTCCGGAAGGGTGGAGAACCCAAGTCCAAGCCTACCTCAGGAAGAGGCAGTGACGCAAGCAGTGACGCACTACGCCAGCGGGTGCCAGCGGCGTAGTTGCCGTTTTGGTGAAAATGAGACAACGCAGGCGCAGGTTCCTGAGGGGCGAGACAAAGGTTTCCCCTTCGGTGCAACAAGACCAAAGACCGCAAGGACGACAGGGAGAATGTCACCACCGAGCCCACCACCGCATCGTCATCTGATCTCTTTGCAGGTGAAGACCGCTTTTGTCAGGATAGGAGCGTCCTTGTGTTCCCGCTCAAAATGGCCGTTGTGGGATCCCTTCCTGCCTAAACATTTCAGGGAAAGAGGACCCTGGCCGCCTATATAAGTAGTTAGGATTCCCACTGAGGTGGGGCGGATCGACCCCATCTCGAACACTCCACCTTCGTTTCAAGCAGCAAGAACAATTGCATCCTGACCCTCCTGAGCTCTCCTGCTGAGCTCAAGAACCACTGTACTCGTTCATACTCAAGCCCTCCACAGGCTGATCCACCCAAGCAGGACGTAGGGTTTTACACCGCAAGGTGGCCTCAACCTTGGTAAACTCATGTGTGCTTTTACTTGTTTCTTGCTTGAACCTCACCACCGGGCAAGGGCATGGTGCTAGGTAGACGCGAGCGGGAGATATCTTCGTTCACGCCCCTGTGTTCGAACTTCTGGGGTTTGCGGAGCCTGTAATCCGACACTTGGCGCACTAGGTAGGGGGTGTGTGGAAATCTCGCCTCTCCAACGACCTCACCTCCCCTCTCCTGCCCCTCGCCGCCATGATGGCCGCAGCCTGCCGCATCCGCGTGGAGGCTGGTGTTGTCCCCATCGTCCGAGCAGTGTCGGCGGATCGCGCCACCCATGGGCGCTCAGCCCCCTTCCCCGACGACGTCTTAGCCGGCCGGGCCACTGGGGAATGGCCTGCTTTGCACTTTCGCTCCACGTGGCCTCACTGGCGGCACTCTTAGCGGCGCAGGAGCTGCTCCGGCACCGGCCACCCATGGAGGAGCTCGACGCTTGGGTGGCCCATGTCGACGAGCTGCTGGGCGCTGCCGGCGGGGGGTTGCCCTGCCGCGGGGTCGCCTACATCATCGGAGGATCCCAACACCGGCGTCGGCCCGGCACTTCAAGTCACACTTTAGGCGGATCGGGGCCGCCCCCAGCCGCAGGAGGCCCCGTGGGGGCGTGACGCGCTGGGGCACGCCATCGCTTTCGGCCCCGGCGAACGTGCCATAGCTGCAGCCGGCACGAACGTCCTCCCTACGGTATGTATCCCCACCATCTGTGGGGTGGCCGTCACAAGGACCCTCATCGATGGCGGAGTCGGGCTCAACATCCTCTCAGCAGAGGCTTTTGGTCATCTGCTCGTGTCCTACAGGCAGCTCCTCCCCACCAAGCCCTTCTCAGGGGTCGCGGGCTCGGCCATCCCACTCGGCCAGGTCCGCCTCCCGGTCACCTTTGGCACACCCGTTAACTACCGGACCAAGCTCATCGACTTCGACGTCGCGCACATCCACCTACCCTACAACGCCGTCCTTGGTTTCCCAGCCTTGGCAAAGTTCATGGAGGCGACTCACCCGGGCTACAACGCCGTCAAGATGCCCGGGAGCAGCGGTGTCATCACTGTCGAAGGGGACCCCAAGACCGCCCTTCAGGTCCTCGGGCGCACTTACAGGGCTGCAGCTATGGCCCATTCTGGTACGGAGGGGACTCCGGAGACATCAGAAGCCGCGCCAGCCAAGAAGAAGCAGCTCTTCTCTCAGGACCCGGCTGAGACGAAGCAGGTGCCTACCGACGAGGAGGGCTCATGAGCCACTTTCACCATCGGCACGGGCATGGACCCAGAGCAAGAGGAAGCGTTGGTTAGCTTCCTCAGGGCTAACAAGGATGTGTTCGGTTGGAAGGCCGCTGACTTGATCGGGGTGCCTAGGCGCAATATCGAGCACCACCTTATGGTGTGCCCCAACGCGCGCCCTATCAAGAAAAAAGCAGGGAGGCAGGCCTTGGAGAAGCAGGCCTTCATCATTCAGGAGGTTCGGAAGCTAGAGGAAGCAGGCATCGTACGGGAGGTACGACACCCGGAGTGGCTGACCAACCCTGTCATCGTCCTGAAGAAGGGAGGCAAGGAGCGCATGTCTGTCGACTTCACGAGCCTCAACAAGTACTGTCCTTAGGACCCGTTCCCTCTCCCGCGCATTGACCAGATCATGGATTCGACGGCTGAGTGTGACCTACTCTGCTTCCTCGACGCCTTCTCTGGCTACCACCAGATCAAGATGGCAGTGGAGGATGTGGAGAAGACGGCGTTCCTGGCCCCTTGCGGGGTCTACTGCTACACCTGCATGCCTTTCGGGGTGAGAAATGCGGGCGCCACCTTTCAGCGCCTGATGCACATCACCATCGGCACTCAGCTCGAGAGGAACGCAGAAGCCTACGTCGACGACATCGTGGTCAAGTCCAGAGAGGCCAAGACTCTCATCCAGGGCCTAGAAGAAACATTCGCCAACCTGCGCAAAGTGAAGCTATGCCTCAACCCGGAGAAGTGGGTGTTTGGTGTACCCTCCGGCAAGTTGCTAGGGTTCCTAGTTTCGCACCAGGGCATTGAAGCTAATCCGGAGAAGGTCAAAGCCATCGAAAGAATGAAGCCGCCTACGACCTTGAAGGATATGCATAAGCTTGCGGAATGCGTGACGTCCCTGGGGCGCTTCATCTCTAAGCTTGGCAAATGCGCCCTCCCGTTCTTCAAGCTCATGAAGATGAAGGGGCCCTTCGAGTGGACTTCGGAGGCCGACGCCACCTTCCGGGGTCTCAAGGAATACCTCACTAGCCCGCCGGTTATGGTGGCCCCAAGACCCCTTGAGCCCATGATTCTCTATCTCGCCGCTACGCCTCACTCTGCCAGTGCCGCGTTCATGGTGGAGCGCGAGGAGAGGCCCCGAAGCGCGAGGCCGCGGGGCAAGTCGGCAACCCTAGGAGCTCCGTCGGCCCCCGATGCAACTCCGGAGGTAGATTCGACCACGGTTGCTGATGACCCTGCCGTCCAGCAAGAAGCACCCAAGACTCCTGAAGCGCCTGAAGATCCTGCAGCACCGACCCTCGTGGAGCACCCTGTGTACTTTGTCAGCACCGTACTGCATGGCGCGCGCTCGCGTTACCCGATGCCTCAAAAGCTTCTCCTAGCGCTCCTTGTTGCCTCCAGGAAGTTGCGCCATTACTTCCAGGGCCACCCCATCAAGGTTGTCTCGTCGTACCCTCTCGAGAAGGTGCTCCAGGGCCCGAACATTGTCGGGAGGGTCGCTAAGTGGAACATCGAGCTACATGCGTTCCAGTTGGAGTTCAGCACCACGCGAGCGATCAAAGGAGCGACTCTGGCAGACTTTGTGGTAGAATGGACCGACGCGTCGGAACAGGGGGCTGGCGAGGATTCGCTCGCTGGCCCCCGGTGATGAAGCCCAGACGGATGGGTGGTGTACTTCGACGATGCCTTCTCACGCCTTGGTGCAGGAGCTGGCGTCGTGTTAGTATCTCCCACTCAGGACAAATTGTACTACACCGTGCAGCTTTGCTTCCAGCAAGGCTAGAAAGTCTCCAACAACATAGCAGAGTATGAGGGCCTGATTGCTGGGATCAAGGCCGTAGCTGCACTGGGGGTCAAGCGCCTCACCATTAAAGGCGATTCGCAACTCCTCGTCAACTTCTCCAACAAGAAATACAAGCCCAAGGACGAGCATATGCAGGCATATCTGGAGGAGGTGCGCAAGATGGAAAAGCGGTTCCAAGGACAGGAGCTGCAGCACATGCCAAGGGGCACGAACAAGGAGGCAGAAGACATCGCCAAACGGGCCTCCAGGCGGGAATCCCAGAAGCCAGGCATCATCGAGGAGCGGTGGCTCAAGCCGTCGGCAGCAACGCCCGCTCCTGAGCCGGCATCCTCTCGGGAGGGGCTTCCTGTGGCACCCGCAGCCGGAGCTCCACCCTGCGGGCCGACCTCCGGAGCCCGCCTGCTACTCGCCGTGGAGCCCGAGGAGGGTTGCTGGACCAAAGAGCTCAAGATGTACCTGCTATGTGACACCTTGCCAGACAAGGAGGAAGACGCGTAGCATGTGGCTCGGCAGGCCTCGGCTTACTGCATCCAAGATGGCGAGCTCTACAGGAGGCGCCCCAATGACGTCTCACTAAAGTACTTCTAGAGGAAGCAAGGACACGAGCTGTTGACCGACATCCACGGCGGAGACTGCGGACACCATTTGTCGTCCCGCGCCCTCGTGCACAAGGCATTCCGCATCGGCTTTTACTGGCCCACAACACTCAGCGACGCCACGGAGCTTGTGCAGGCTTGTGAGGCATGCCAGTTTCACACCAAGCAGATCCACCAACCAGCGCAGGGCCTCCAGACGATCCCGCTCTCCTGGCCCTTCGCGGTCTGTGGATTGGACATCTTGGGTCCATTCCCCTGGGTGGCGGGGGCTACTGCTTCGTGTACGTCGCCATCGACAAGTTCACCAAGTGGGCGGAGGTAGAGCCTGTTCGAGCGATCCCTGCCGGGTCGGCGGTCAAGTTCATCCCGGGCCTCATGAGGCGGTTCGGGGTCCCCAACAGCATCATCACAGATAACGGTTCACAGTTTACAAGCAATCTCTTCAGGTCATATTGTGCTAACGTTGGAACGCAGATTTGCTACGCCTCGGTGGCTCACCCCAGGAGCAACGGTCAGGCCGAACGCGCCAACGCAGAAGTCTTGCGCGGCCTCAAGACGTGCAGCTTTAAGAAAAAGCTCGTGGCTTGTGGCAGGGGCTGGATCGACGACCTCCAGTCCGTGTTGTAGTCAATCCGTACCACCGCAACGAAACCCATGGGAGAAACACCTTTCTTCCTCGTTTACGGGGCGGAGGCGGTCCTCCCTCATGAGGTCAAGCATCACTCCCCACGGGTCTTGGCTTTCAATGAGGAACGCCAGGACGCCGCCTGGCGGATGGACCTCGTGCTCGGCGAGGAGGGCCGCCGCCGAGCTGTGCTCAAAGCAGCACAATATCAGCAGGCGCTACGGCGGTACCACTGCCACAGCGTCCACACAAGAACACTTGAAGTTGGTGAGTTGGTCCTAAGGCGGGTCCTCTCCAGGGAGGGGTTACACAAGCTCTCGCCCATGTGGGAGGGCCCGTTCAGAATCGCCCGTATCTCTAGGCCTGGTGCTGTGTGCCTGGAGACGCGGGATGGGGTACCTATCTAGAATTCCTGAAACATTCAGCACCTCAGGAGGTTCTATCCGTAATCAAGGCTCTGTGCCCGTGAAGGTCTCCGCTCGTGACACTCTCACGTAATAATGAGTTGGGGCTGTACACGCCTCGGAGTCTCCTAAGCGTTGCCTGCGGGCCATCAGACAGGGCTCCCACCCACGTCCCAGTGGCAGTTCTGAGCTCCGCGCTGGGAAGAAGACATAGTGTAGGGGTCGGACGCGACCTTTTTCCTTTTTTGGCTTGGTGTTTGGCTGTCAACCTTTTCTACTTCCTTGGCTATCGGCTCTTCCTCTACCCCATGCTATGAAGTTCTCGTGTTTCTTGCGTTTGGTTGGGAGTCTTGCTTGGAGTTTTTCTCGCCGATTTTAAGTTCAGCGTTTCAAGCAGGGGATGCGCCGCTTGTTCTCCTTCGTGCGCCTCGCGCGTGGGGGCTGGGACATGGTCGGTCTTAGCTCTCAGCTCCCGCGATCTCGTGACCTCACCTGGCCAAGCCTGCTCAGGCTCTGGCATCGGGCTTCTCAGTCCACACGACCTATTCTGCCGAGCCTGCTCAGGCCTTGGCACCTTAACCCATGCTCGGCACACTTAAGCAAGCCCAAGGGCGCAAGCCCTTGGCAGCCCGCAGCGGCTCACTCATACTCGGGGGCTCCATAGTTCAGGACCCCCCGAACTCAGCCACCTTCATGACCTCATGACCCGTCGGGGGCTCATGACGCTGATGAGTCAGGAGCACTTCACCTCAAGACGTCGCAACACATGAGCTAAGTAATCTCATCCAGACCAAAAACATAATAGCAAGTCCTTGTTTGATACATATGCCATAGTCCATTACATGCCTTCTTGAGGCAACCTGAAATTTCGATGCAGGAAGGAAATGAAGAAAAAAGAAGAAGCAGAGGTTGACCCGCTAAGCCACAGCTCGGCACCGTTGCCCCCACTCAGTTGGAGTCTTCCAGCTCCTCCCGCTTCACCGGGGCGCAGCGGCACGACGACTCTCCTCCCTCGCCGAGCCGAGCTCGGCGGCGCGGTGGCTCAGTGTAGCCGCCGCTGCTGCCATAGAGGGGGGACCCGCGGTGCCCACCAAGGCCAGGCTCATCTCCAGAGGAAGAGCTGCTCCTCCGGACGCCGTCGCCACCTTCCTCGTCGTCGTCAGCCTCGGGGCAGCACCCAAGGCGCCTCCCTTCCTCCGGGAAGACCCTGACGAACAACATTGAGACATTGTCGTAGCTGAAGTGGAGCGTGCACCTCCCCTGCAGCCGGCGCGCGCACGCAAACGACTGCTAGCCGTGCTCCAGGAACACATCGCCTGAGGGGGCAACGTCGACCTCCACCCAGGAAGAACCACTGCAGCAACCATCAGTCTGCAGCCAGAGGCCGCCGAGGCCTCCGGCTGGCAGCACATTGCCGAACGAGCGGGGGAGCCGGAGCCACAAGCCGCCAGGCTTCTCCGCCCACACCACAAACTCTGACGACACATCAAAGGAATGGAGATGTGGGCGCGGAGGACGCACATCCGTCAGATGGCGTCCCCCGCCGCCTCGCCCACCGCGGCCACAACCACCTCCGCCGCGAGAAGAGGCACCGCGCCTCCCGCCGGCGACCGCGTCAGACCTCGGAAGGCCGCGCCCGCTTCCTCGAGGAGCCACAGCGGGCGTAGCGGCATACTTGCGGGGGAGGCCACGGCCCCTCTTCGGCGGCGGCAAGGACAGCTCCTTCGAGGCCTTCCCCTTCTCCGCGGCGGACGACTTCCTTAGTGGCGCCATGGAGACCTTGCGGCGAGAAGAAGAACAGGGAGCGAACAAGAAAGCAGATGGCGCTGGCTTGAAGATGGCTAGGGGGCTTCCCCCCTAGTCCCATATATAGGGCGGAGGAGCCCAACCACCAGCCACTAGCGTCATAGCCATAATGACCCCGTCATCCATGCCGGGGAGTTGTCAAGTCGCACTGTCACCAAAGCTGCCTGGGGAAGCGGAGACGCCACGTCCCATCCAACCGTCATGCGCCGGCCTGGCCTGCAGTCTTTTGGGGCCCGTGGAGCTTCGTCCTCGACTAAGGCTTCGCCCTAAAGCCAACTCCGTGCGCGCCTTGGGCCCGGGGGCTACTGTCGGCGTCCTGGGAACTAGGGTACCGAGACTTTCCTGCCTGCGGCCCGCGACACGCTCCTACTGCGGCCTAGTACGGCACAGCTGACCGACCAGCTGCTCAAGACCCTCACGAGGGAGCTAGGACTCGCGAGGAGAATGACACCAAGACCCTCTCAGGATTGGCCTCGGCTAGGCAGCTCCGGTGGGGCGGAGAACCCAAGGCCAAGCCTGGCTCGGGAGGAGGCAGTTACGCAAGCAGTGACGCACCGCGCCAGCGGGTGCCAGCGCGTGCCAGCGCGCAGTTGCTGTTTTGGTGCAAAGGAGACAACACAGGCAGGTTTCCGAGGGGCGAGAGAAAGGTTTCCCTTCGGTGCAACAAGACCGAAGACCGCAAGGACGACAAGGAGGATGCCACCACCGAGCCCACCACCGCGTCATCGTCTGATCTCTTTGCAGGCGAAGACCGCTTTTGTCAGGATAGGAGCGTCCTTGTGTTCCCACTCAAAATGGCCGTTGTGGGAACCCTTCCCTCCTAAACATTTCGGGGGAAGAGGACCCTGGCCGCCTATATAAGTAGTTAGGATTCCCACTGAGGAGGGGCGGATCGACCCCATCTCGAACACTCCACCTTCATTTCAAGGAGCAAGAACACTTGCCTCCTGACCCTCTTGAGCTCTCCTCCTGAGTTCAAGAACAACTGTACTCGTTCATACTCAATCCCTCCCCGGGCTAATTCACTCAAGCAGGACGTAGGGTTTTACACCACAAGGTGGCCTGAACCTAGGTAAACTCGTGTGTTCTTTTACATGTTGCTTGCTTGAACCTCACCACCGGGCGAGGGCGTGGCGCTATGTAGACGCGAGCGGGAGAGATCTTCGTTCGCGCCCCTGTGTTCGAACTTCTTGGGTTTTCGAAGCCCGTCATCCGACAGACCTATTATCAAATGCTCTCATTTGACTCCTAAGTCAATATACTCATATATAGATGACCTAGTCATCGCCAATTTCTTGATAGATGCTAGAATGTTTGTGCATGCTTTGCCACATATTTCATTTGCTATCTTATTGTGTGAGCATGTTGAGTGCATACTTTTCTCATTCGAGGACATCCATTTGTTGCTTTGATTGTTTGGCTTTCTTCTTTTGCCAAATGGATGGACAAGAATGCCTAAGAACCCCCTCTAGCTATCTATGCTTTTCTTGTCTCAGACTCTATTCATGCTACATCACAAAGTTTGATCAAGTCAGATTTGAACCCTCTGAGTGAGGAGCACTCGGGGTCACTGATTCGTCATAGACTTAAACTTCTAAAACCTCTTAGTGCATGTCGGTCTGATCGACTCTTTCCTTTCGGTCATACCGAGTTCATTAAGTTGATCTAGGTTTTCAATCTTGGTGCAACCAATTAGAACAATTCGGTCTCACCGAGCTGTAGTAACTGCTAGCAGTTTTTCATCTCGGAGCCACCGAGTCATTCCACTCGGTCACACCGACAGTGTCTGGATATATATATATATATATATATATATATATATATATATATATATATATATATATATATATATATATATATATATATATATACCCATGGGCCGAACCATGGAAGGTTTTCTGAATCCTTTCGCCCGCGCCTATCCAGCTCTGCCTACTCGAGGCCTCCGGATCATCCTCTCGTCGCCCGCGACCTCCTGCCGCTAGTCTCCGCCGCCGTCAACAAAAATCTTCGCCGCCGTTGTCGCCGTAGCGAACTCATCGTCAAGTCAGGGTATGAGTTAAACCCTTCGTGTTTTCCTCAATCTGATTCTAAGCACAAAGTCAATGTTATGATTCTTGCCATGTCCAGCGCTCCATATAGATTAGTTTTGATTGAAAGTTAGGGTATGGTTTCCGCCGAACTCATCTCAGGCCGACTAGTTGTAGAAATTGGTCTCACCGATTTGGCTTAGGCCATTGCACTTGTAACGTTCGGTTTGACCCGAACTTACAAATCGGTGTGACCGAGTTCAACTCTCAATGAAACCCTGGCAATCTCGGAGTCACCGAATTGTGTCTCGGTCTGACCGATTTCACCAGTTTAGACTCTCAAAGTTGCTTCAGTGTCATCGAGTTTAACAAATTTGTATCTCCAAAATGCTTTTTGTAGAAACCTAAAACTAAGTTTTTGACTCTTTTTTTTTTTGCAAAATCTCAGCACTTTGTGATGCTCATCCACTCTACCTCAACTATATCTATTCACAGGGTCAGCATGCAGTTTCAGAGATGTCTGAGGGCAGAGACTGTCAGAACAGGTCAGAGGAGCAAGCACAACTGAGTGAGGGCTCTAGTCCCTCCAATAGCAGCTACTATGAGAGAAGAAGAAGCACTCCAAGCAATCTGCCAAAGGCTGCTACCACGACAAGGAAGACGAAAACTTCTGACAGTGAGGATGAAGCTTTTGTGGCTGAAGAGGTAACTTCAAAGAAGAAGGTTGTTGTCGGTATACAAAATTAGGGGCCTTTTTTGCACCCCTTTAATTGTGCACGGGCAGTTGTAGTCACACCTGCGGCCACGCTTGGCGGAGCAAAAGAAGGAAAAGCACGAGACTGCCAAGGCAACACTTAAACCGGAGGCATATAGAATAGAGGGGCAAGGTGGATTCCCCTCGGCAACATCCTTCCCGGGGCGGCCTACATAGCCCCGGCAAGAGTCTTGCCGGGGCAACTTGCCCAACACCAGCGAGGTCACCACCCTTGGGCCTGGAAGCACTCACACCATCGACAACGTCAAGACCAAGATTCAGGGGCACCTGCATGGTGGCATGCAGACTTTTATGAAGACCAAAGGCCTGCGAGTCTAGATGAGGACCAGAAGACGAAGGCCACTGGCAAGAGCCTTGACGGGGACGACTAAGACCCTGGGCAAGATCCTTGTCGGGGAAAGACACGAGACCCCGGCAAGACCCTTGCTGGGGCATCTGCGAGGCCACAGTTAGGCCCGCACCCACCAAGGCTTCACTGCCCCGCAACCACTCCTACACAACAACCAACTCGCTAGCTGGACAAGTTCCTGCGTGGCAGCATGCAGCCCCTAAGCCAACTAGCCAAGCACCTGCATGGTGGCATGCAAATCTTCGTGAAGACCCTGCCACCGCACCAGCACAGCAGCAAGCAGCCAGCATGGTGCTGCATGGCTCGACGGCATGGACGCTCGTCAGAGCGAGACAAGGCAGCGATGGGCGGGACAAGCTCTGTTGCCATCCCCGATAAATCTAGAGGACACATAGGCGGCGCATTAAATGCGTTTTTCCTGTGATGTCAGGTGATAAACTTGTACATTGTAGATTCTTTCCACCTCATGTGTGCCACTGTGGTGACCCCTTTGTCATATAAAAGGAGGCCCGAGGCGAACTGAGAGAGGATTCGGAATTTTTGGACGGGCACGCATAGTAGCCAGTTAGAGAGCTCAAGAACACCAAATATACACACACAAGCAGGACTAGGGTTTTACGCACCACTTGCGGACCGAACCTGGGTAAAAATTCCCACGCGTTGATCAACTAGATCTACTCTTTGCACAGCGCTATGCCCCCGCCAACCGTAGTAGGGGTCCCCAGGATCCCATAGGTCCATAGGTGCCGGTTCCCCGACATCTTTGTTGCGGCGGGTAGGGATCGCTAGGTTGTGAAAATATGGTCTAGGAGTTAGCCCATCATCTCGGCCCCGAAGAAGAAGATGGTGGAGGGGGTCAAAATCATCCTCATCTCTCTGGTGCCGTCGGCTAGGAAAGGGGTGTCGTCATCAGCCGCAACCACCATTTGCATGGCGACGAAAAAGCTAAGTCACGCAAAAACTTGAGCAATTTCCTTTCTATAGGGTTATTTTCCTCGAAAGATCCTGCTCCATGTATGGAGAACCTGCACGCAAAGGAACCTTTTCGCTATTGGCAATGCCCTTGTTCTGTTTCGAGTCGGCTCAATTGTTCAAGCGGCTACGCGGAGAACGGCAAGGTGGCTTGCCCGGCAGCAAGTGCCCCCGGCAAGCTGCTAAGGATCCATTCCTCGAAGCGCCGTGGCACGGGTTTACATGCCGGCAAGCCTATCCAACTAAGCGTAGGGAGCGTACATACAAAGAAGATCAAATAGGAAGATAACATGCAATGTTTCAAAATACTTCAAACTTATATTACATCAGCGGTTGCCGCCGTTCTAACTTAAGATAAACTTGTCTTGGGCATGAACTAGCAGCGGCAATGAGAAACGGGGTGGCTAGTCCCGGCGCTGGCCTTCCAACCTCTTGACTATGTCGACGCATCTGATGATGGGCTCGATACGCTAATCGAGTGCCGTGAGGTCCACATCCTCCGACAAGCTCTCAAGCGCGTTGGCAAAGTCGACACTGGGATTCCAGAATGCCACCTTGGTGAGCACCTTGGTTAGGGCGCCCCGGCAAAGCTTCCAAGCCTCATTGGCCAGATAAGTTGCTCGATTGGAGTGGAGCTGCTCCATGGCCTCAAGGACGCACCCGAAGAACAAAGTCAGCCTGGCGCTGGGGCTTATGCTCGCCTCCTGGGAGTACTTGAAGTCCGGCATACCCGTGACGGATAGCTGCGTGATGAGCCTCTCTGCAATGTCGATAAGGCCGTTGGTCCAGAGCTGTACCCTGTCCACATAGTCCTTGAGGGCAGCGGCGTCATCCTACTGAAGTTGTTCCTCGCTCTCAAGGGCCTTGTTCAGGGACTCCTCGTGGGCCCTAACATCCAAAAGTGTCCCTTCCGAGGCGTCCAACTTCAGCTTCAGATCATTAATGGAGACGTTGGCGTCGGAGAGTAGTTTAGTCTTGTCGGAGATGAGGACTTGCAAATCCGCCAGAGTGCTGTTGCTCGTGTCCAACTCCTTTTTCAGCCTCAAGATCTCCTCCTTCAACCTCTCCCGCTCCTGCTCCAGTTTCTCCACCTTGCCAGCCTTGGCTAGGGCCAGAGCATCAAGTGCATCTTTTTACTTCTACTCCAGCTCCTGGGTCCGCTGCGCAACGAGCTTCTCGATCTCCTCGTCCTTGCCGCGGAGCCCGGCGGCGAGCACCTGTTCATGAGCAATGAGGCCGTCCTTTTGGGTGTCCAGTTGAGCTTGATGCTGCCTCCGAGCAGCTTCTTCCTTGGCGGCATGTTCCTTCGCCAGCTCCTGGGCCTTCTCGACGTCAGCTTGATTCAGGACAAGCTCTCTCTTGCGCTCGTCCAGCTGGTCATGGTTGGCCCTCAGTTCCTCCTGGGCCTCGCCGAACCAGAATTGTGTGTGGGCGACGCGCTCCTCAAAATCCGCCTCCGCCTTTTCCACGGCCGCCATCATGGAGTTCGTCTTATTCTGGCAGGCATGGTAGAGCACCTGAAGCTTCTAAAAATTGGCCCTCATGGTCCGAAGGAGCTGCTCCTCTTGGGAACCACCACCACTCGCACTCAGTTCGTCGACAACCTAGAGCCCGGCGGTGGCAAGGACCTCATCGTCAAAAACCTCCCCCTCGACTGGCGCTCTCGTGCATGCCATCCCTGGGAGGAGGACGAACAGATCGTCACCCACCTTCAAGTATTTACCCGGGGCGGGAGCTGCAGAGGAGGAACGTTGGTCATTGGCCCCCTCCTCCCCAGCGGGCTCCTTGGCAGCCTCCTCTGCAGCAGCCTTGTCGGTATCCCCGGCAGGCCCCTTGGTGGCCTCCACGACAGCTGCCTTGCCAGTGTCCTCGGCAGGCCCCTTGGCGGCCTCTCCGCAGCAGCCTTGCCGGCTTCCCCGGCAGGCCCCTTGGCGGCTTCCTCGTTCGTGGACGTGGCGGCTTCCCCTACCGCGATCTTGGTGGCCTCAACCTCGGCATCCTTGGCGACCTCCTCGATGCCAGCATCGACATCCACCTGGTCCGTGGAGGGAGAGCCTGGAAACCAGAAAGGAAGATGAAGCGAGGCCAAGACCAAAATTTCAGAACAAAGAAAGAAAGAACATCACATGGCAGAGATAGCGGGGGACGGGAAGCAGGCAACTTAACCATCCCGGGACGAGGAGAAGTGGCTCCCTCCTCGCCGAAGTCTGTTGACGTGGAGGGGCCACTGGTGCCCGTGCTCCCCCCTCTTCCTCCATGTGCGTGGGCTTCGTCGGTGTCAAAACCGGCGGATCTCAGGTAGGGGGTCCCGAACTATGCATCTGAGCATTGATGGTAACAGGAGGCTGGGGACACGATGTTTACCCAGGTTTGGGCCTTCTCGATCGAGGTAAAACCCTACTTCCTGCTATATTAATATGGATGAATATGAATACAATTGTAGATCTACCTCGAGATCGTATTGGCTAAACCCTAAAGTCTAGCCTATGAGGATTTGTGTTTCTCCATTAGCCTCTACAGACTAAACCCTCCAGTTTATGTACACACCGTAGGGGCCTAGGGTTTGAACATACCAACTTGCAGAGGAAGGAAAGATTACACCTAAACCTAAAACTTGCCATTATACGAATTCAGGAGTTCTATTCGGATACGAGAGTTGATCTTTAACTATGATCTTCACAGCCCACCAGTCCGGCCCACCAAGAGTTATCTAGCCTCCCGAGGATCCCTCGATCTAGGTTCTCGCCTATCATGACAGTCGGTTTTCGGCTTTCTCTACTGAGGTACTTGACCGGATGAGCCAAAAGTACAATCGCAGTAGTTCTACCTTTACACCCTAGCCGAACAATCGGGAACGTAGGGGTAAGCGCAGGAGCCGGGCCACCCAACTATTGACCCAAGACATGATTTGGAACTGATGCATATAAGGCAAACATCCAGGACGCCAAATACTCTCTAAAGGTGTTTGGTCTTTTCAACATATACTGGGCTGAATACAGCCCCTGGTAATAGACCCTTTGACAAGGCACATATGACAATCTGCTATAGGAAGAGAACATTTATGGTGAGTGAATAAAACTCCAAACTAATGTGAATCGAGCTGCTCTATTAATATCCCTTTATAGTACGGTGAGCCGTAAGCATACAGATAATGCCGATAACCTTTTTGGACATTTTACATGCCAAAAGGGTATATAACAAGAAAGAGAAAAAAAAGGTTTACACTGGGTCTTAATCTAAAAAGAAACCTTTAGCGCGGGTCCCTGCTGCACGGCTGTGTGGTTTCCTCCTCTATAATGTGTCCTTGAAGGGCGAGTATGATGGCCATCTGTTAAAAGAAAAAGAGACCTGGAAAAGAAAAAGAAATCCAAAGTGGACGTAACAAGACTGGTTAGTTATGAACTTAAAAGGATAAGTTTAGAGTACGAATAGGGTCGATCCGAACTATGGACTATGTGCAGTGTGCCCCCAGCGCCGCCCAAGGGATTTTCAAGGCATAATTATGCACTCGAGGTACATGTGCTATCACCTTATGGGGCAGTCGATGGGGGTGTAGCTGCTAATCTAGATCAGGTTCATCTGAGCTGCCGCACTGAGGCGTGTGCCGGACACGTTTAGTTATGTCCGCGAGTGACAGATTATCCGGCTTGAATAGGCCGTTTTGGACTTTGGCTGCTAAGGCCTCTGTGTCCTCCTCCGTATGGTGAGAGCGCTCCATATTTCCATTGACCGTGATGTTTCCACGTGGTCCAGGCATTTTAAGCTTTAGATAGGCATAATACGGGACTATATTAAAGTGGGTGAAGGCCGTTCTGTCGAGTAGGGCATGATAGCCACTTCGGAATGGAGCTATATCGAAGATTAACTCTTTGCTTCGAAAGTTATCAGGAGAGCCGAATACGACCTCCAATGTTAAAAGAGCCCGTGGAGCGGGCTTCTATGCCCGGTATCACTCCTTTAAAAGTCGTGTTGCTTGGCTTGATTCTTGACGGGTCTATCCCCATCTTGCGGATAGTGTCCTGATATATCAGATTGAGACTGTTGCCGCTGTCCATGATGACTTGGGTGAGATGGTATCCGTCGTTTATTGGGTTGAGCACTAGGGCAGCTGAACCCCCATGATGAATACTAGTCTGATGATCCCTGCGATCGAAAGTAATCGGACAGGCCGACCATGGGTTAAATTGGGGGGCAACAGGCTCAATGGCGTAGACATCTCGGAGTGCGCGCTTGTGATCCCTCTTTGGGTTATGAGTGGAATATATCATGTTCACTGTTTTAACCTCTGGTGGAAATTTCTTCTGTCCCCCTGTATTAGGCTGGCGAGGTTCGTCCTCGTCTTTGCTCTGAGGCTCCTTCCCCTTGTGTTCGGTGTTGAGCTTGCCAGCCTGCTTGAAGACCCAACAATTACAGTTGGTATGGTTTGTAGGTTTTTCTGGGGTGCCATGTATTTGGCAGGGCCTATCAAATATTTTGTCCAGACTAGATGGACCATCTTTGTTGCCTTTAAATGGCTTCTTCCGTTGACCGGGTCTAGAGCTGCTGAATCCAGTGTTTATCGATGTATCATCTGGGCTTCCAGCATTGTTTCGACGTTTTTTTTTGTTACGTCGTGGCTTTCCTTTGCCGTCCCTGGCCTCAGATGTTCCAGGGTTGCTGGTGCTACTACGAGCTAACCAACTATCCTCACCCGCGCAAAAGCGGGTCATGAGTGTAGTTAAGGCTGCCATTGTCCTTGGTTTTTCCTGTCCGAGGTGTCTGGCTAGCCATTCGTCTCAGACACTATGCTTGAAGTCCGCTAAGGCTTCAGCGTCCGGACAGTCAAGGATTTGGTTCTTCTTAGTGAGAAACCGATTCCAAAGCTTGCGGGCTGACTCCCCGGGTTGTTGGATGATGTGACTTAGATCGTCAGCATCCGGGGGCCGGACATAGGTCCCTTGAAAATTGGCCCGAAAAGCATCCTCAAGTTCTTCCCAACTCCCAATGGAGTTCTCTGGGAGGCTATTTAGCCAGTGTCGAGCTGGTCCTTTCAGCTTGAGGAGTAGGTATTTAATGGTGTGGAGATCATCTCCTCGAGCCATGTGGATGTGAAGAATAAAGTCTTCTATCCAGACGGCAGGATCCGTCATTCCATCGTATGCTTGGATCTTCACGGGTTTAAACCCTTTTGGAAAATCATGATCTAGCACCTCGTCAATGAAACACAGAGGGTGTGCAGCGCCTCTGTATTTTGCTATGTCATGGCGTATGTCCGTTGGTTGTGATGTTCGGTATTGACCCTGAACTGGTATATGACCTGCGCGATTGGCTTGATAGCCACCGTCCCGTGCTGGAGCTCGGTCCCTAGGTCCGTAGATAGACCTGGTCTTGCTAGCTTTTTTGTTTAGGTCCTCACGTAGATCGTGTTTCCGGACTTTCCTTTATGGGGTGGTGGTGCGGGTTTGTGTACGCCGTTTCTAGCGACTCTGTCCCGTCCGCGAGGTGGTCGGTCCGGTTTATCGGCTATCTTATTCTTCGGCGGTATAGGCGCAGCGGCCTCGTCGTCGAATTGGGGCAGCAGTTTACGCTTAGGATAGCCTTTGGTTTAGCCGTTATAGCCATGTTTCTGCTCAGCATCTAGTACTTCATTCGATCTCTGCTGCTTTTTCAGGCTCCTTGCGGTGGCAATAAGCCTCCAATGGAAATTCTTTTGTTTTGAGGGTTTTTTTGGGACAATGTATTCGTCGTTGCCCAAGCTCACTTCTTCTACGGAGACAGGTTCGTAGTTACTGCCTTCGGCATCGTTGTCGTCAGATAGCGGCTTCAGACTCTGTTCGCCGTCCTCTCGCGCCTCCCACTCCATCGCTAGGTCTGTGGGGTCTTCAGCTTATTCCAAAGTATCACCATCGTTAGTGATAGTGTTACTATATTTTCCTTTACGGGGTTTCGTTCGGTGCTTTGGATGCCGATGTTTGGAAGGTTCTTCGACAGGCTTGTCCTTTAAGGTATTGTTTTCACCGGCGCCCTCCTTCGCCTTAGGTGTATCCACCATGTACACGTCGTATGAAGACGTAGCTGTCCACCACCCGGTTACGGGCCGGCTTTGATCTGGATCTGCTTCGGCTTCGAGGTCCATCCCTTGGAAGTCTTCGGAAGCATAGTCAAGTTGATCGGTTAGATCTTCAACCGTGGCTACCAAGTGGGTGGTGGGTGGGGAGCAAAATTCTCCATCAGCCTCCAGTTCGAACCGGATACAATGCGGATGTGTGTCCCCATCTAGGTAGAGGGATCTTAACGACTTTAGCATGTCGCCAAAGGGTGAGTGCTGGGAGATATCTGCAGCACTGAATTCGACAATAGACGCCTGATCTGGCATAAAGGGCGCAGATGCGCGTGATTCGGAATTTGAGGCCGGAGTTAGGTTCGGGGTTCCGATAAAATAGACCCCGCTTATAGTTGGGTCCGTGTGCGGCTCCAACGCCTTGGAGTCTGCGGCTTCGGTGGCGGGGTTGAGCTTCTCGTCCTTAGACGACGCGATATGTTCCGGATCTAGGGACAGAACTGTTGCAGGTGCTTGATACGTCTCCAACGTATCTATAATTTTTGATTGTTCCATGCTATTATTTATGAAGTCTTGGATGTTTAATGGGCTTTATCACTCACTTTTATATCATTTTTGGGACTAACTTACTAACCCAAAGGCCCAGTCCAGATTGCTGTTTTTTTGCCTATTTCAGGGTTTTGAAGAAAAGGAATATCAAACGGAGTCCAAACGGAATGAAACCTTCGCGAGAGATAATTTTGGAGGAAATCACGCTCGGGACTCTTCGGGGCCAAGTCAAGGGATGTAGGGCCAGCCCTCGAGGGTGGGGGGCGCGCCCCCCTTCCCAGGGCGCACCCCCCTTCCTCGAGGCTGGCCCACATGGCCCCCGGTGCCCCCTTCTGCGTATATATACCTACGTACCCCAGAAACTCCATACGCAGAGGGAAAACCCTAATTCCACCGCCGTTGCTGCTGTTCCCGTGGAGATCCCATCTTGGAGCCTGTTCCGGGAGGGGGATCCATCACGGAGGCCTTCATCATCATCATCGTCGCCCTCACCATGAGTTGTGAGTAGTTTACCTCGGACCTTCGGGTCCATAGCTAGTATCTAGATGGCTTCTTCTCTCTCTCTCTGGATCTCAATACAAAGTTCTCCTCAGTCTTCGAGGAGATCTATTCGATGTAAACTCTTTTTGCGGTGTGTTTGTCGAGATCCGATGAATTGTGAGTTTATGATCAAGGTTATCTATGAAAGATTTTTGGTTCTTCTCTGAACTTTTTATGTGTGCTCATAATATCCTTGCAAGTCTCTTCGAATTATTGGTTTGGTTTGGCCTACTAGATCTATAGTTCTTGCAATGGGAGAAGTGCTTGGCTTTGGGTTCAATCTTGCGGTGTCCTTTCCCAGTGACAGTAGGGGCAGCCAGGCACGTATTGTATTATTGCCATCGAGGATAAAAAGATGGGGTTTTCATCATATTGCTTGAGTTTATCCCTCTACATCATGTCATCTTGCTTAAGGCGTTACTCTGTTCGTATGAACTCAATACACTAGATGCATGCTGGATAGCGGTTGATGTGTGGAGTAATAGTAGTAGATGCAGGCAGGAGTCTGTCTACTTGTCTCGGAGGTGATGCCTATATACAATGATCATGCCTAGATAGTCTCATAATTATTCGCTTTTCTATCAATTGCTCGACAGTAATTTGTTTACCCGCCGTAGAATACCGCTATCATGAGAAAAGCCACTAGAGAAAACTATGGCCCCGGGGTCTATCTTTATCATATTACTTTCTCGTCAACTAGCCAATTTATGTTGCCGTTGTTTATTTGCTTTCTTTACTTTATGTTTCTATACCAAAAATACCAAAAATATAATTATCATCTCTATCAGATCTCATTGTCGTAAGTGACCGTAAAGGGATTGACAACCCCTTATCGCGTTGGCTGCGAAGTTCTTATTTGTGTGTGCAGGTGCGAGGGACTAGCGCGTGGTCTCCTACTGGATTGATACCTTGGTTCTCAAAAACTGAGGGAAATACTTATGCTACTGTGCTGCATCTCCCTTTCCTCTTCGACGGAATACAACGCAAGCTCAAGAGGTAGCAAGAAGAATTTATGGCGCCGTTGCCGGGGAGGCTTACGCAAAAGTCATATACCAAGTACCTATCACAAACCTTATCCTTCGCATTACATTTTTTGCCTCTCGTTTTCCTCTCCCCCACTTCACCCTTGCCATTTTATATGCCCTTCTTTTGCCGTGCGTTTACCGTCCGCTTGCCTCTTGTTTGCTTGTGTGCTATGTGCCCTCAATTAACTTGCATATTCGCGTCCTAAAGTATGGGTCCTCATCCACTTGCTAATCTCTTTAAGAGATACCATTATGTTGAACCTATTGCTAGTGAGCTACGTGCACTAGATTATCTTTATGGGGTATTGCTTGAAATATATGAATCTGAAAATTGTGAGGAATTGTTAAAATAAAAAGTTATTCATGTTAGCCCTTTGAATGAAAAACATGACTCCAATGATGTTACTATAAATTCTATTAATGTCAATTGTGTTAATGATATGCAAAACCCTAAGCTTGGGGATGCTAGTTTTGTTATGTCTACTACTTGTTCCAATGATCATGATTGGGGTGATTCTTCTTATGATCTTGAAAATTTATTTAAGCCCCATGATATATATGAGATTGATAATAATGTTTGCAAAAATATTGAAAGTGGGTTTGGAAGAGTGTCAACTTTAGATCCCACATATTTGGAGAATCTTAAATCTTATGATATTTTTGATAAAAGTGGGTTTGGAGAGGTCATGACTTTAGTTAATGTTGATCCCGCTATTTTGGAAGAGTGTCAACTTTGCATGCATGTGGATCATGTTGAGAATATGTTATGTGATAGCTATATTGTTGAATTTGCTTATGATCCTACATGCAATTATTATGAGAGAAAAAAAATTGGTTGTATAAATCTTCATGTTACTAAATTACCTCTCTTCATGTTGAGACTGATCTTGTTTATTTCTTCTTCCTTGTTTATGCTAAATCCTGCTTGTCTTGCTAATTTGTTTGCCTATAAAATGCCTATGCATAGGAAGTATGTTAGAATTAGATGTGATTTTCACATGCTTTATGATGCTCTCTTTGTGCTTCAATTCTCATCTTTCATGTGAGCATCGTTGAATTCTCAAGCCTATCTTAATGGCTATAAAGAAAGGGGACAATTACATTTGAGCCCCTAGTTGTGTCACACCCGTGTGTTTTGCCCCTAAATTCGAAAAACCCTCGTTTCTGTCCAAGCTCGTTTGCTCCTCTTATCCTTTTGCCCTTTGACCGTTTGACCGCAACTTTGAAAACTCCATAACGAATTCATACTAACTCAGAAAAATGCAAATAAGATATCAAAATGTTCGAAATAACATCACACATAAGTGCATGTCATTTGCATTCATGACAACAATGCTGAAATGTCTATACCTCGGTTTTAGATCATATGATTGTTTTTTGGATTTTCAACACTTTTGTCCTGAATGCAAATGTCGTGCACATATAGGTGATGTTTTTCTGAACTTTTTGATATCTTATATGCATTTTTCTGAGTTAGTATGGATTCGTTATGATGTTTTTAAAGTTACGGTCAAACGGTCAAAGGGCAAAAGCATAAGAAGAGCAAACGAACTTGGGCAGAAACGAGGGTTTTTTGAATTTAGGGGCAAAACACACGGGTGTGACACAACTAGGGGCTCAAATGTAATTGTCCCTAAAGAAAGAGCTTGTTGGGAGGCAACCCAATTTTATATTTTTTGTTTTTGATGATGTGAGGGAATAAATATTGCATCTAGATTCTGTTTAGATGTGGTTTTGTGTTTTTTTAGTGTTTGTGCCAAGTAGAACCTTTGGTAAGACTTGTGTGAAGTTTATTTGATCCTGCTGTGAAAAACAGAATCGTTAGCGCTCGCTAAAGTAGTCTTCAGATTTTACTGGAGCGTGCTTTTTAGTTGATTCTTTTTGCTGTTGATTGGTACACAAATTACGCAAATTTACCAGTTTAGTTTGAATTTGTTGGAGTTCCGGAAGTAGGCGAACCTAGCGGATTACTACAGACTGTTCTGTTTTTGACATATTCTGTTTTTCGTGTGTTGTTTGCTTATTCCGGTGCATCTATGAGTAATATTGGAGGATATGAACCATAGAGAACTTGGAGTACAGTAGGTTTAACACCAATATTGTCGGGCAAACTGATCCAAGAACACCTATGGGACCGGCGGGCCGGGTCCCTTTCGGTTTGGCGGGGGCGGAGATCGCACGAAGAGCAGATTGAGGCGAAGCACACGAGCAGTTTACCCAGGTTCGGGCCGCGCAGATGCGTAAAACCCTACTCCTGCTTTGTGGTTTGTATTGAGTTCTTGCTCGGGAGCGCTGAGAGCTACAGTACCCTCTAGCAGCTAACGAGACCGAGCGTGAGAGTCCTTCTGCTTCGAACCCCCCTCTACATTGCGCATGGGCCTCCTTTTATATTCTCAAGGGGTCACCGACAGGTGGCAACGCAGATGAGGGTAAAAATGGAAAAAGAGTTGTAGTTGGTACACCTACTTGTACAGTGTTCCATACCTAACCCTGACGGCAGGGGACAAGGGCATTAAATGCTCATCGGCGTCGCCCAAACAGTGCAAAAAGGGGCCGTCAGGGACGCCACCGTTCGCCATGGCGGAAACCTTGTCAGCGCCGCTTGCCACCACGTACCCCTGGCTGCACAGCCTCCCGCCACGTACGCCTGGAAGGGTCCCAGAGCGACACGTGGGTGGATGCGCTGGAGCGCAGGTAGAGAGTGGCAGCTTGCCGCGGCAAGCACCTTGCCGCGGTCGTTGTCTTGACGCATCCGGGAGCTTGTCGCTCACCGGGCCTTGCCGGGACGCGTGGCGCGTCGCGGCAAGTTCCTTGAGATGCCTTGGTTGGCCTCCCCGGCAAGCTCCTCTCGCCGGGGTCTTGTGCCTTGAGTGGCCTTCCCGGCAAGCTCCTCTTGCCGGGGCCTTGTCTCCTTGGCTTGAATACTTTGTTCTTGAATGGCTCCAAAGGAACCACGAAGGACCTTGGCGGTCACGCGGTAAGCCTTGCTGCGGGGTGCTGCGACTGCCCGTGCACAAGTTCGGGATACTAAGGTACCCCTACTTTAGTACACCGATAGGAGCCCCCGGGCCTGGGCCATACACGATGCCGAGCGCTGTTGGGCCAGGCCCAAAACAGGGCACGGGCACGCGCGGCCTCGGTTACGCCGTATCTTTCTCCGTATCCACCACGCCCTCCCTTAACAACACGCGTTAACTGCGGCGTCGTGGGAGAGATCGTGGGTGGTTTCTTTATTCGGAAATGCGGAACGTCCGCCCCCTCCCCCCTTATAAGCAGGGGAAGCAGGGGCAGTTCGTCCATCCGCCCATTGCTACTCTAACCTTGAAATCCTCCGCTGCTCCCCTTCTTCCCAGAGCTGAAAGAGAGCAGCGCTCCGCCCCCCATCGCCACCAGCACCACCAACGCCATCGACCTCCCTCACCTCTTCCGCCATGGCTCCGAAAACCAAGAAGGGGAAGGGCGTGAAGTCGGCCGAGTCGCAGCGGCTCGCGGCGCTGCGAAAGGCGCGGGCTATCTTCCCCCCCAAGCTTGCTGCGAGGGAGCTGAGGGAGAACTACTACCTCTTCTGGTCGGGGGAGACGCGGGCGCACCCACGCACAAAGGTACTCCCAGCCGCCGCTTGTAGAATGGCTCCGAATGGATACGCGTTCTTCGCCTTGTTCTTCTACTGCGGGCTCTGCCCGCCTTTCTCTAAATTCTTCTGCGACATCATGAACACCTATGGGTTCCACCTCCTTGATTTCACCCCCAATGCTGTTTTGACCATGGCAGTTTTCGCACATCTCTGCGAAAACTTTGTCGGAGTCCACCCAAATGTAGCCCTTTTCCGCCACTTCTTCATGCCTCGAGTTGAGAGAGGAGAGCCTTTATCCGGCGGAGTCTCCTGGATCTCGAGAGCCCACAAGAAGGAAGCCTATCTGGAGGGAGAGCTCCGCAGCAAATGGGAGGAATGGAGAGCCAACTGGTGCTGGATTTTCGAGGAGAACCCGCAGCCATTTACCGCCCGGCGCCAAGCCCCAGTAGTACGTGGCAACGACTGGAGCAACTTGGCCCCGGAAGGCACCAGGCTAAAGATTGCCGTCGCCCGGATCCAACGCCTCAGGCTTGCCGGGCTCACTGTAGGCGCAGTTGGCGCAGATTTCGTTCGCCGCCGCATCGCCCCCCTGCAGGAGAGGAAGAGACCCGCCTGGGAGTTTTAGAATGCGGCGAACATCATGAGGCTGCGCCCGGGCCTCAACTTCAACTTCACTGTCCTGGAGCTCAACATGATGCTCTAGGAGCTGTTCAAGTACGACCCCGATCATCCCGAAGTGTTCAGGTTGCCGAGGGGTGTAGTTCTGCTGTGCAACAACTCCGCGCTCAGCCGCATCCGCGCAATGATGCCGCTGTGTGACTCTCATGGGATCGACCCAACTTGGCAAGAGCCTACAGAGGACGCCGTGTAGGAGTTCTTCGACAACTTGGAAGAAGTACCGATTCGCCCCGACGAGAAGAAGGGCCTCACCCGTGACACCACCGATACGGAGCTGTTGCGCATCGCCACCAGGCTGGAAGAGGCGGCGGCAGCCGCAGCCGCGGGTGAGTTCGGATTCACCGTGGAGGAGGCAGAGGCAGCAAAGGCGGCAAGCCTTGCCGAGCGAGATGAGTTCGCCGGCGAGGGAGAGCTTGCCGGGCATGACGCTGAGTCGAGTGAGCCCGCCGAGTAGGGCGTCGAGTCAAGCGGGCCCGCCGAGGACACGAGCGGCTCGTTGGAGATCGACTCCTCTTCCTCCTCGTCTTCAGGCAGCTCGCCGCTAGCAGAGCCCCCAGCTCCACCAAGAAGGCGTCTCCGCAAGGCCGGGGACGTAACGGAGCAGCAGACGGGTAAACAGCCGCCGCGCCGCGTGACACGCTCCACCGCGGCAAGCAAGGTTGCCGCGGGAGCACCCCACGCTTTTGCGGAAACTGGAGCGGGGTCTTCCCAGACCGCCGCTTCTGCTCCTGCCGCTCCTCACGCCACGGCGGCAGCCGGAGCGGGGTCGCCTCAGACAACCGCCACTGCTCCCACCAAGCGGCCAAGGGAGCCTACTCCTCCGCCTCCTCGCGCCGGGCGTGAGCCGGACTTCGACTTCTCCGCGCTCAGCTCTGACGAGGAAGAAGAAGAGTAAGATTCTTGTTGTTCTTGCATTTCTTCAATTCTTGTTGTCTTGTCTTATATCTCTTTTGCCTTGCTCTGAACTTATTCATTTTCAGGACTCTGGCCCAGAGGGCGGCAAAGAGAGCCAAGGTCCCGGTGATTGTCATCGAGGACGAGCCCACCGTGACAGCAGGGGGTGCGCCTGAGACAAACTTGCCGGACCCGGCAACTGATCTTCAGAGCAGCCCCCAGCGCAGCCCCCAGCGTAAGTGTATGGTTCACTTTCCGCTATTAGGCGTGCGTGGGCGTTCTATCTCTGCTATTATCTTAATTGTTGGTTTGTATAGGAGCAGAGCAGCCACACCAGGAGCGCCCGGAGACCGCCCCCGACGTGCCATCTGCTTCGACTACGCCGCCAAGGGGGAGTTCTCCGGCAAGGGAGAGTCCTCCGGCGAGGGGGAGCTCTCCGCCAAGGGAGAGTCCTCCGGCAAGGGAGAGCTCTCCGGCAAGGGGGAGCTCTCCGGCGAGGGACAGCACCAGCGGCCCTCCGCCGGCAGAGACCATGACTGCGCCGCCAAGGGAAAACTCTCCGGCAAGGGAGCCTACCGAGGAGCCGGCTCGCGCAGGTAATCTTCTCACTTCAAATTTCCCTTGGGCTTTTCTTCTGCTGATTCTTCTTTTTGGATATTTGCTTGATTGTTTTTCTCCCCTTTCTGGATGCCAGACCCATCGGCTGCGGAGCCGATGGAGACAGACGTCGCTGTCGAGGCGAATACGCGCGGCAACACCGGCGACGCCGCTGCCACCGAAGAAGCGGCCGGTGCTGACGATCCCGCCGGCGACGAGGCCGCCAAGGCTGCCGCCGCAGCAGCTGGCGAGGGGTCCGGCGATCGCACTGACGGCCCTGAGGCCGCAGGAGCGCCAGGCGCTACACTGACCACCCATCCCTCCGCCGCTGCCGCCGCGCCACGCTCCGAAGAGCCCCAGCCAGGCGTCTACCTGAAGGCCGGCGATGGCGTCTTCATCAGCCTCCCCTGGGCGTCCATGTCCAGGGCGCCGGTCGAGGGAGAAGTTTTTGACGGAGAAGTACTTTCCTCCGCCGGGCTGACGCTCGTGGACGCGCCGAGCAGCAGCAGCGGCGAGCCCGAGGAGGAGCGGCTGCTGCAGAAGCTTTTGTCGCTCTACCGCGCTCGGCAAGCCAAGCTGGAGTCCCGCGAGGCGCTTGCCGCGAAGGTGGGAGCCGACATCGAGAAACGCGCGGAGGAGCTCCGGGCCCTCAACCAGGCAGCTCTCCGGTCCTTGGCAGAGGAGCGGGAGCAACTTGCCGAGGAGCAACAGGCCTTCTTCCTCGAGAAGGCTGAGGTCGAAGAACAGCAGCGGCTTGCCGCTGAGAAGCTGTCCACGCGGGAGGGCGAGCTGGCGCAGCGGAAGGTCAACCTCGATAGCCACGAGGAGGAGCTTGCCGCGCGTGAGCGATCACTTGGCAGAGCTCTCAAGGAAGCAGAGGACGCCGCCGCAGCTGCCGAGGTCGCCAAGAAGGAGTTGGAGATGAAGGTGGCGCAGCTGGAGGCCGATCTCAAGGCGAGCGGCGAGGAGCTTGCCGCGCTCAAGCATGAGCGAGAGAAGGACGCCCACAGCCACTCCGAGCTGTAGGTTCGCCTCAGCGAGAAGGGCAAGGAGCTTGCCGCCGCCAAGGACTCCAATGCTGATCTTGAGGTAAGCTGACCACTTTGACAAAGACGCTGGACGGCGCCAGGGAGCGAGAGGCGGCCTTGAAGGAGGAGATCAAGGCCGAAAAGGCGCTGCTGGCAAGTGCTGCTGTCGTCCAAAACACCTTTAGGGAGACTGTGGAGCACTGGACGGAGGGTCTCGTCAATGCTGCCGCAGATATCGACAGGGAGCTGGCGCAGCTGGGGGCGGAGTATCTCGGGTATTCCTCCGATGAGAACCTCCACCCCAGCGCCAAGCTCACTCTGTTCTTCAAAGGCGTGGCGACGGCGCTCCAGCGACTCCGGGAGAGGATCCCGAAGCAGCTGGCCGACGAGTCGCGCAAGCTCTGCGCGGGAGCCCTTCAAAAGGTGTTGGTGAAGGTGGCCTTCCGCAACCCGGGCCTGAACCTCACCAACATCCTCAAGTCCCTGCCGCCGGATGCCGATCTGGAGGCGCTCAAGGCCCTTGTCGCACCCATTGTGGACAAGGTGAGCGGGATCAAGAGGGTTGAGGGCGGTCGCGTAGATTAGGCCGCCCGTTTTCTTCTTCGCTTGTCGCTGCTGGTCATGTTATGAGAACAATCTATTAGAGCTGCGACAAGCTACTTTGTAATATAACTCTATTTTGGGTAGTGATTGCACTGTTATTTCCTTCACTTGACTCCTTCCTTTGAATGTTCCTGCCCTACGCTTTTAGGGATCTTGTCGGCGCAGGCACCTTAGCCGCGAGCGCTGAGTGCGGAACGTCAGCAGCCTGCTGGCGGTGCCATTACCGACAAGAAACCTTGTCGCAACTAGTTGCAGCACACTTAAGTTGTTGAGCGGACTCGAAAACAAAGTAACGGCGCGACACTAGTCGCAGCACACTTAAGTCGTTGAGCGGACTCGAAACAAAGTAAGGGCGCGACTAGCTACGAGTTGGTTCCTCCGCGCACAGGTTTTCCATACAAAGCACGGTCATTCAAGGAAGATAACTTAAAAATTTAAAAATCTGATAGCTCAGACTTTGGCAACTTAGCTTTTCTGTTGTTTGCTTCCCGGCAAGGCGAAACTTTCTTGAACGACGCCTGGTCCATACCATCATCTTCTCCTCCCCCCCCCCCGGCAAACTTGTGGGCGAGGGAAACTTCCTTTGCTTGAGAAAAAGAAAGAAGAGAAAATAACAATATGGAGCCTTTCGGCTCGTTATTGCTTACTGGGGGTAGGTGCCGCACAAAGTGTCAGATTGAAGGAAATATGCCCTAGAGGCAATAATAAAGATGTTATTTGTATTTCCTTATATCATGATAAATGTCTTTTATTCATGCTAGAATTGTATTAACCGGAAACTTAGTACATGTGTGGATACATAGACAAAACAGTATGTCCCTAGTATGCCTCTACTAGACTAGCTCATTGATCAAAGATGGTTATGTTTCCTAGCCATAGACATGAGTTGTCATTTGATCAATGGGATCACATCATTAGGAGAATGATGTGATGGACAAGACCCATCCGTTAGCATAGCACTATGATCGTTTAGTTTAACTGCTATTGCTTTCTTCATGACTTATACATGTTCCTATGACTATGAGATTATGCAACTCCCGAATACCGTAGGAACACCTTGTGTGCTATCAAACGTCACAACGTAACTGGGTGATCATAAAGATGCTCTACAGGTGTCTCCGAAAGTATTCGTGGTGTTGGCATAGATCAAGATTAGGATTTGTCACTCCGAGTGTCGGAGAGGTATCTCTGGGCCCTCTCGGTAACACACATCACAATAAGCCTTGCAAGCAAAAGACTAATGAGTTAGTCACGAGATGATGTGTTACGGAACGAGTAAAGAGACTTGCCGGTAAACGAGATTGAACTAGGTATAAAGATACCGACGATCGAATCTTGGGCAAGTAACATATCGTTTGACAAAAGGAACAACGTATGTTGTTATGCGGTTCTGACCGATAAAAGATCTTCGTAGAATATGTAGGAGCCAATATGAACATCCAGGTTCCGCTATTGGTTATTGACCAGAGATGAGTCTCGGTCATGTCTACATAGTTCTCGAACCTGTAGGGTCCGCACGCTTAACGTTTGATGACGATCGGTATTATGAGTTTTTGAGTATTGATGTACCGAATGTAGTTCGGAGTCCCGGATGAGATCACGGACATGACGAGGAGTCTCGGAATGTCCGAGACATAAAGATTGATATATTGGACGGCTATATTCGGACACCGGAAGTATACCGGAAAAGTTTCGGATTTATCGGGAATGCCGGAGAGGGTTACCGGAACCCCCTACGAGAGGGGATGGTCCATAGTGGGCCTAAAGGGTGAGAGGGAGGCAGCCCATAGGGCTGGCCGGCGCCCCCGCCTAGGAATCCTAGTTGGACAAGGATTGGGGAGCGCCACCTCTCCTATTCCTTTCCCCCTTCTTCCTTTCGGTGAATCCTACTAGGAATAGGATTGCAATCCTATTCCTAGTAGGAATCCCTTCCCTAGCCGCACCAGGAGAGTTGGCCGGCCCCTCCTCCCTTGCTCCTTTATATACGGGGGCAAGGGGGCACCCAAAGACACACAAGTTGAATTGTTTTAGCCGTGTGCGGTGCCCCCCTCCACAGAATCACACCTCGGTCGTACCGTCGCGGAGCTTAGGCGAAGCCCTGCGCCGGTGAACACATCATATCCGTCACCACGCCGTCGTGCTGACGAAACTCTCCCGTGAATCTCAATTGGATCAAGAGCTCGTGGGACGTCATCAAGCTGAACGTGTGCTGAACGCGGAGGTGCCGTACGTTCGGTGCTTGATCGGTTGGATCGTGAAGAAGTTCGACAACATCAACCGCGTCACTTGACGCTTCCGCTCCCGGTCTACGAGGGTACGTAGACACACTCTCCCCTCTCGTTGCTATGCATCTGGTAGATAGATCTTGCGTGATCGTAGGAAAATTTTAAAATACTACGTTCCCCAACACAGATAACACATGCAAAAAATAGAAAGCATGAAATTGAAAAGATGTGCGGAGCACATGAGCTTTACTTATGCACGGGGTCTGCGCCCGGGTTTGTACAAAGGATAACATGCAACAGCGGCAAGACTTGTACAAAAGGTGGTTGCTGGAACGGGTTCCGACAACCACGCCTTACGGGTAAAACTTACGAAGATGCTCGATGTTCCAGGAGTTTCTCACCGGAAAGCCATCTTCGGTCTCAAGGAGGACAGCGCCAGGCCTAGTGACTCGTTTCACCCGATAAGGGCCTTCCCACTTCGGCGTCAACTTGTTGGAATTCTTGGCAGACTGAACGCGCCAAAGAACAAGGTCGCCTTCCTTGAGACTTCTGGCGTTAACTTTGCGGCTATGGTAGCGGCGCAAAGCTTGCTCGTAGCGAGCAGCTCGTACAGCAGCCTGAAGATGGTCCTCCTCAAGGAGCAGCGCGTCATCTTGTCGCAGCTGCTCTTGCTCAAGCTCATCATAAGCGAGCACTCGAGGTGACCCGTATACAAGTTCCATGGGGAGAACTGCCTCTTCTCCGTAGACTAGAGCGAAAGGTGTCTGTCCAGTGGCTCGATTTGGCGTCGTCCTGATCGACCAAAGAACCACCGGCAGCTCCTCGATCTAGTTTCTTCCGCACTTGTGTAGCCTGTCGAAAGTTCTGGTCTTGAGGCCACGCAGTACTTCAGCATTTGCCCTCTCCGCTTGACCGTTGCTTCTCTGGTGAGCAACAGAAGCGAAGCAGACCTTGGCGCCAAGATCTTGGACGTATTGCATGAAGGTGCGGCTCGTGAATTGCGTACCGTTGTCGGTGATGATCCTGTTAGGGATCCCGAAGCGGCAAACAATCGACCTGAAGAACTTGACTGATGACTGTGCAGTCACCTTCTTCACTGCTTCCACTTCCGGCCACTTTGTGAACTTGTCGATTGCAACGTACAAGTACTCAAAGCCCCCGGCTGCGCGGGGAAAGGGGCCGAGGATATCGAGCCCCCAGACTGAAAATGGCCAGGATAAAGGGATCGTCTGGAGAGCTTGAGCTGGCTGGTGTATCTGCTTGGAATGGAACTGGCACGCTTCACACTTGGTTACTTGTGCAGTTGCATCCTGGAGGGCTGTCGGCCAAAAGAAACCTTGCCGGAATGCTTTGCCGGCAAGTGCTCTTGCGCCAATGTGGTGACCACATATGCCTCCATGTATCTCTGCCAACAGCTTATGTCCATCTTCCTGGAGAATACACTTCAATTTCACACCGTTGAGTCTTCTTCTGTACAGTGTGTTGTCGACAAACTGGTACATACTTGACTGTCGGGCTACTCTTTCTGCTTCTTCTTGCTCTTCGCGAAGTTCCCTTATCTGAAGGAAACGGACAATCTGTTGTGCCCATGCTGGAGCTTGTGGCTCGACACCAAGGACTAAAGGCACGTCTGCTACTGCGGGAACATCCGCTTCTACGGGGAGAACCTGCGGCTCAGCCGGAGCTTGATGTTCCCCGGCAAGCTTGCCGGAGCAAAACTTGTCGGGGGCGTCTGCTTCAATGGAACAAACCCTAGGGCTTGCCGGAGCAGACTGCCCCTCAGCACTCTTGGAGTTGATCTTGGGGACCTTCTTGGCGGCGGCTTCGGGAAGCTCTGCCGGAAAATAGTCACCAGAAACCAACTTCCTCTTCTTGCTCTGTCCAGTTGATGGTGTTACGGACGGTTGAGTCAGCTTGAGCACAAAGATCCCTGGTTCCACAGGTAACTTAAGTGCGGCGCACTTTGACAGGCCATCGGCGATGTCGTTCTGAGCTCTTGGAAGATGCTCCATCTGTAGGCCGTCAAAGTGCTCTTCTAGCTTTCTCACTTCATCTACGTAGGCTTCCATCAACGGACTCTGATAATTCTTGTTCACTTGGCGGACGACAAGCTGCGAGTCACCCCTGACAATGAGCTTCTTGATCCCAAGGTCTGCCGCGATCCTGAGACCGGTAAGCAAACCCTCATACTCTGCGGTATTGTTTGTTGCTTGCTCCTTGGGAAAGTGCATCTGGACTACGTACTTGAGGTGCTCTCCGGTGGGTGCGACAAGCAGCACGCCAGCACCGGCGCCTTGCAGCGAGAAGGCACCATCAAAGTACATCATCCACTCTTTGCTTGCTTCCTTGACGGGGATGCTCGTTTCTGAAATTTCTTCATCTGGGGTTGGCGTCCACTCTGCTATGAATTCTGTCAATGCTCTGCTTTGGATAGTTCAAGTTCTTTCAAACTTGAGGCCAAAGCTTGACAGTTCCAGTGCCCACTCAACAATCCTGCCTGTTGCTTCTGGATTTTGCAGTATCTTTTTCAGCGGAAAGCAAGTGACAACTGTGATCTCATGTGCTTGGAAGTAATGGCGCAGTTTTCTCGAGGCCAAGAGAAGGCCGAAAAGCAATTTCTGCACACCAGAGTACCATGACCTAGCCCCCTGTAGAAGGGAACTAACAAAGTAAACTGGGCGCTGCACCATCCTCTTCAGTATCTCTTCTTGCGCCTGTGCAGATCCATCTTTGTCGGGACTAGAGCTTGTCGGGGAAGCCCCCTGTTTGTCACTGGATGTGCCTGCCGCGTTTGCTGGCTCATCATCTGCCTCCCTCTCCGCTACTAACGCAGCACTAACCACTTGATTGGTTGCCGCTAGATACAGCAGCAACTTCTCTTGTGGCTTAGGTGCGACAAGTATTGGAGTGGAGGACAGGTACCTCTTCAAGTCCTGCAGCGCAGCCTCCGCTTCCGGAGTCCATTTCATTGGACCTGCCTTTTTCAATATTTTGAAAAACGGCAGGGCGCGCTCAGCAGACTTAGAGATAAACCTGCTGAGAGCAGCCACGCAACCGGCAAGTCTTCGTACATCCTTGACGCGCTTTGGTGCTTCAATCTGCTCAATGGCCCTGATCTTGTCGGGATTGGCTTCAATTCCTCTCTGAGACACGAACCCGAGAAGCTTGCCGGAAGGGACTCCAAACATGCACTTCTCGGGGTTGAGCTTGAGCTGGATCTTGCGCAGATTTGCAAAGGTCTCGTCTAAATCTTGAATCAGGGTTGCCCTATCCTTGCTCTTGACCACTATGTCATCCATGCAGGCTTCCACATTTCTGTGAATTTGTGGCTCGAAAGCTGTATGGACCACCCTTGCAAATGTTGAACCAGCATTCTTCAAACCGAAAGGCATCCGTATGAAACAGTACGTGCCACATGGAGTGATGAATGCGGTCTTCTCCTCATCCTCTTCTGCCATGAAGATATGATGGTATCCTGAATATGCGTCAAGAAATGAAAGCAAATCACATCCAGCTGTGGAGTCAACAATCTGGTCAACGCGCGGCAAGGGAAATGGGTCTTTGGGACAAGCTTTATTCACATCAGTGAAATCGATGCAAAGCCTCCATTTCCCGTTTGCCTTGCGCACGACTACATGATTGGCCAACCACGTAGGATGGAACACTCCTCTGACAAGGCCTGCTGCTTACAACTTCTTGATTTCTTCTGCGATGAATTCTAGGCGTTCCACTGCTTGCTTCCTGACTTTCTGCTTGACGGGCCGCGCATGAGGACAAACGGCAAGATGGTGCTCAATTACTTTCCTGGGAACACCGGGGATGTCAGACGATTGCCACGCAAACACGTCGACGTTCGCCCGCAGGAAAGCAATGAGCGCGCTTTCCTATTTAGGATCAAGCGTGGCACTGATGGTGAAGGTACCACAAGTGTCGTCCTCCTTGGCGGACACCTTCTTGGTCTCTGGCGGAGCTGCCATCGTCTTCTTACACTTGTCGGTGGAGCTCGATGGTGCGTCCTCAACGGTAGCGCAGCACTCCGAAGAGGTGCGCTTGCCGGAGTGGGCATCAGAGCTCTTGCCGGACTTGGTCTTCTTATTCCCCCCGGGAGCTTCAGCGGCAACTGACTTGTGATCTGTTGCGGCTGCTGCTTCCCGGTAGATCTTGTCGGCACAGATAAGGGCATCCTTCTTGTCGCCAGGGACAGAGATGACGCTTATCGGGCCTGGCATCTTCAGCATGTTGTATGCATAGTGAGAGGCTGCCATGAACTTGGCGAGTGCTGGACGGCCAAGTATTCCATTGTAAGGCAATGGAAAATCGGCAACGTCAAAGTGACCCTCTCAGTCCTGAAGTTCAACTCGCTGCCAAATGTCACTGGCAACGTGATCTTCCCCTTCGGCTTGCTCCTTCCCGGGTTGATTCCTTGGAATGTGTCGGTCTCTTCGAGCTCGCTGTCAGGGATCTGGAGTTTCTGGAGTACAGCGGAGGAGATCAGGTTCAAGCCGGCCCCGCCGTAAACTAGCATCTAAGTGACCTTGAGGTTGCGGATAGTTGGTGAAACCAACATCGGCAAGCACCCGACCGCAGTTGTGCGATCAGGGTGGTCCTCAATATCAAAGATGATAGGCGCGCTGGACCATTTCAGAAGCTTGCGCGATTCGACAGGTGGTTCTGCCGCATTGACTTCCCGCACCCACTGCTTGAGTTGGCGGTGTGAAGTATGCAGAGAAGCACCGCCGTCAACGCAAAAGACCTCTGTGGCTTTCTGGAACTCCTGCTCACTAGTCTCGACATCATCCATGTCTTCATCGTCGTCGTCGTCTTCATCCTTGTCGCGGCCGTGGGGAGGTCTGTCTCCTTGCCGCTGCTTGGCCTTGCCGCGGCGTCCTCCCTGGCCGGGGCGCTTCTGGCCGGGTCCTCCACCACCTCCTTGGGCCTTCTCCTTGTCGCGCCACTCGTACTCAGCCTTTTGCTGTTCAACAAGCTGCTCGACCCTCTTGCAATTCTGGAGGTCATGGCCCTTGGTGCGGTGGATCTTGCAGTACTGCTTGTCGGTGCCGTCCTGCCTGTCGGCGGCCGCCATAGCCTGGCAGTTGGTGCATGCGGAAGTCTCCTTGCCGGAGCTACCAACTTGGGCTTTCTTGGCGCCACCTTCGTTGTTGGACTGCTCAACGACTAGCACCTCTTTGTTTTTCTTTTTCCTGTTGTTCCGCCGCTGGTTTTTCTTTGCCAGGGCAGCGTCGTCACTGTCAGATCCTTCTGCTCCTGCATCCTCTCCGGGGAGTTTCCTCCCTTCCTCAGCACGTGCGCACTTGTCGTCCAGGGCGTACAGCTCACTGACGTCCCTGATCTTGCACATCGCCATCTCCTCCCTCATCCTGCGGTTACGCACGTTCTGATGGTGTCGCTGATAACAGCGGCAGGGTGGACATCTGGGATGTTGTGCTGTACACGGCTGAATCTACGGATATACTTGCGCAGGGGTTCTCCTTCCTTCTGGGCAAGCAGATGAAGGTCACTTTCTTGGCCATGAGGTTTGTGGCCGCCCGTAAAGGCGCTGACAAACTGATGGCATAGGTCTGCCCAAGAAGATATGGAGTTGTCCGGCAAGTGCATGAGCCAGGACCTGACGTTGGGTTTGAGTACCAGCGGGAAGTAGTTGGCAAGGATCTTGTTATCCCGCCCCCTGGCAGCTTGCACCGCGATGGTGTAGATGTTGAGGAACTCCAACGGATGCGTCTTGCCGTCATACTTCTCTGGTACGTCTGGCTTGAAATTCTTCATGCTGGGCCACTGGACTTGCCGCAGCTCACAAGTAAACGCAGGACAACCTACCGCGTACGGCAAGTCGCCTGGTTCCCCTGGCGCATGCATGTCGACAGCGGGCCCAGCACGCTGGTCAGATTGACGCCGCGCTTCTCTTTGGCGCTCGATGCGAGTGCGAGCGTCTTCTTGTTGTCGTTCGTGAAGAACTTGGCACTGATCGCGACGAGCTCGCGGATCTGATGACGCGGTGGAGTCGCTGTCAAGGTTGATCCGGCGAGTCGGCGATCTTGGCCTTCGGGGCGGGGAGTGGACGGTGGTTGCACCCCCACCGGTCTTGTCGCCATCGGCCCGCGCTTGGCTGACTTGTCGCGGCTGCGACGTGCTCGGCTGCCGCGGAGTGTCGCCGTTGGCGAAGGCGATGAGACTCTGAATGGTGGCCCTCCAGTCGTCGACCTTGTCTGCCGCTGGAGGGAAGTCTAGGAGCAGTTGAGCTCTTGCCCAAGCTTCTGCTGGAGTGGTGGGTAACGGTGGCGAACGGTGCGAGGAGCGGGATATGCTCGGACTTCTAACTACGTTAGAAGGAGCAGTATCCTACCCAGGCGACCGTGCCTTGCTCGTGCCGGCATGTTGGCGTGCATGCTGGTCTTGAGCATTCCGGGATCCACTAGCTCGATCTTGGTCCAGCAAACGTATGGTACCGTGAGTACCATGACGCTGTCGGTCCCGCGCCTCTTGAGATGGGCGGTGCATGCATGGACGCCGAGGTCTTGAAGTGCGCCCGGTCGTCGTGGGAGCCGGCTACGCCGTCGATGGGCAGCGCAGCTTTGTCCTTGGACTTGGCGGCACCGTGAGCTCCCTCGTCGATGCCCGTTCTTCCGCCGGCGTCTATCCCACCAGCCGTTGGCTTCGGCGGTGTTGGGATCGACACGGACGGAGCAGCTACCTCCGAAGCCTTCTTCTTCGGCGGCATGTTGATGAAGATGATGAAGATCTAGTTCACACAACCTCGACGCACCCCTACCTGGCGCGCCAAAGATGTCGGGGAAACTGATCCACGAACACCTATGGGACCGGCGGGCCGGGTCCCTTTCGGTTTGGCGGTGGCGGAGATCGCACGAAGAGCAGATCGAGGCGAAGCACACGAGCAGTTTACCCAGGTTCGGGCCGCACGGATGTGTAAAACCCTACTGCTGCTTTGTGGTTTGTATTGAGTTCTTGCTCGGGAGCACTGAGAGCTACAGTACCCTCTAGCAGCTAACGAGACCGAGCGTGAGAGTCCTTCTGCTTTGAACCCCCCCTCTACGTTGCGCATGGGCCTCCTTTTATATGCTCAAGGGGTCACCGACAGGTGGCAACGCAGATGAGGGTAAAAATGGAAAAGGAGTTGTAGTTCGTACACCTACTTGTACAGTGTTCCATACCTAACCCTGACGGCAGGGGACAAGGGCATTAAATGCCCATCGGCGTCGCCCAAACAGTGCAAAAAGGGGCCGTGAGGGACGCCACCGGTCGCCACGGCGGCAACCTTGTCAGCACCGCTTGCCACCACGTACCCCTGGCTGCACAGCCTCCCGCCACGTACGCCTGGAAGGGTCCCAGAGCGACACGTGGGTGGATGCGCTGGAGCGTGGGTAGAGAGTGGCAGCTTGCCGCGCCAAGCACCTTGCCACGGTCGTTGTCTTGTCGCATCCCGGAGCTTGTCGCTCACCGGGCCTTGCCGGGACGCGTGGCGCGTCGCGGCAAGTTCCTTAAGATGCCTTGGTTGGCCTCCCCGGCAAGCTCCTCTCGCCGGGGTCTTGTGCCTTCAGTGGCCTTCCCGGCAAGCTCCTCTTGCTGGGGCCTTGTCTCCTTGGCTTGAATACTTTGTTCTTGAATGGCTCCAAAGGAACCACGGAGGACCTTGGCGGTCACCCGGTAAGCCTTGCCGCGGGGTGCTGCGACTGCCCGTGCACAAGTTCAGGATACTAAGGTACCCCTACTTTAGTACACCGACAAATATAAACAAAGAATGAATTCCTTGCTGTACCTTTGAGTGGTGGTTTGCTTTCTCTTACTAACGGAGCTCATGAGAATTTTTTTCTAAGTTTTGTGTTGTGAAGTTTTCAAGTTTTGAGTATTGCTTTGATGGACTATGGAACAAGGAGTAGCAAAGGCCTAAGCTTGGGGATGCCCACGGCACCCCAAGCAAATTCCAGATAATCAAAAGCCTGAGCTTGGGGATGCCCCGAGAAGGCATCCCCTCTTTCGTCTTCATCCATCGGTAACTATACTTGGAGCTATATTTATATTCGCAACATGCTATGTGTTTTGCTTGGAGCATCTTGTATAATTTGAGTCTTTGCTTGTTAGTTTGTCACAATCATCCTTGCTAGACACACCCAATTGAGAGAGTTAAATATGGCCAAGAAATTGTTAGAACACTCTATGTGCTTCACTTATATCTTTTGAGTTGAATAGTTTTTGCTCTAGTGCTTCACTTATATCTTTTAGAGCATGGTGGTGGTAATATTTTGTATAAATTGTTGAACTCTCATGATTCACTTAGATCTATTTGAGAGTCTATTAAAAACAGCATGGTAAAGTGTTTAGGCTAAAGAAACTAGTCTTCACATGATAATCATCCAATGTCAATGTAGTAAAAAAATCACATCAAGTACATTGAATAGAAAGAGATGTTGGATGCTTGATAATTTTTTTGAGACATGAGGATAGTGATATTAGAGTCATGCTAGTGGAGTTATTATGAAATTGAGAAATATTTGTGTTAAGGTTAGTGATTCCCTTAGCATGCACGTATGGTGAACCATTATGTGACTAAGTTAAAGCATGAGGTATTTGTAGAGTGTCTACCTTTGTGTGGAGGTCGGGGGTGCACGATGGTTAACTCCTACCAACCTCCCCCCTAGGAGTATGCGTTGATTGCTTTGTTTTGATGACTCGTAAATTTTTGCAATAAGTATATGAGTTCTTATGACTAATGTTGAGTCCATGGATTATATGCACTCTCACCCTTCCACCATTGCTAGCCTCTCTTGTACCGCGCAACTTTCGCCGGAGCCATAAACCCACTATATATCCTTCCTCAAAACAGCCACCATATTGTTCCTCAAAACAGCCACCATACCTACCTAACATGGCATTTCCATAGCCATTCCGAGATATATTGCCAAGCAACTTTCCACCGTTCGTTTATATGACACGCATCATATTGTCATATTGCCATGCATGATCATGTAGTTGACATCGTATTTGTGGCAAGGCCACCATGCATAATCTTTTCAAACATGTCACTCTTGTTTCATTGCACATACCGGTACCGCCGCCAGAGGCATTCACATAGAGTCATACTTTGTTGTTGTAGTATCGAGTTGTAATATTGTGTTGTAATGAAAGTGTGATGATCATCATTTTTAGAGCATTGTCCCAAGGGAGGAAAGGCTGAATCTATAAAGCCCCTCCGCAAAAAAAAGGCCAAAGAAAAAAAGAAAAGAAAAAAGGGAAAAAGAAAAGAAAAAGGGACAATTGCTACTATCCTTTTCCACACTTGTGCTTCAAAGTAGCACCATGTTCTTCATTGTAGAGAGTCTCATGTTTAGTCACTTTAATATACTGGTGGGAATTTTCGTTATAGAACTTGGCTTGTATATTCCAACGATGGGCTTCCTCAAATGCCCTAGGTCTTCGTGAGCAAGCAAGTTGGATGCACACCCACTAGTTTTTGTTGTTGAGCTTTCATTCATATTTAGCTCTAGTGCATCCGTTGCATGGCAATCCCTACTCACTCACATTGATATCTATTGATGGGCATCTCCATAGCCCGTTGATACGCCTAGTCGATGTGAGACTATCTCCCTCTTTTGTCTTCTCCACAACCACCTCTATTCCACCCATAGTGCTATATCCATGGCTCACGCTCATGTATTGCATGAAAGTTGAAAGGTCTGAAAAGATAGAGCATGAAAACAAATGCTTGGCTGAAATCGGGGTTGTGCATGATATGAATATTTAGTGTGATAATAAGGGAGCATAGACAGCACTATATGATTTTGTAGGGATAACTTTCTTTAGCCATAGTATTTTGAGAAGACACGATTGCTTTGTTAGTACTGCTTGAAGTATTGTTATTTCTTATGTCAATATAGACTTTTGTCTTAAATCTTTCAGATCTGAACATTCATGCCACAATTAAGAGAATTACATTGAAAAACTATATTGGTTAGCATTCCACATCAAAAATTCTTTCTTTATCATTTACCTACTCGAGGACGAGCTGGAATTAAGCTTGGGGATGCTTGATATGTCTCCAACGCATCTATAATTTTTTTATTGTTCCATGCTATTATTTATGAAGTCTTGGATGTTTAATGGGCTTTATCATTCACTTTTATATCATTTTTGGGACTAACTTACTAACCCAAAGGCCCAGTCCAGATTGCTGCTTTTTTGCCTATTTCAGGGTTTTGCAGAAAACGAATATCAAACGAAGTCCAAACGGAATGAAACCTTTGCGAGAGATATTTTTGGAGGAAATCACGCTCGGGAGTCTTCGGGGCCAAGTTAGGGGACGTAGGGCCAGCCCTCGAGGGTGGGGGGGGGCGCCCCCTACCTCGAGGCTGGCCCACACGGCCTCCGGTGCCCCCTTCTTCCTATATATACCTACGTACCCTAGAAACTCCATACACAAAGAGAAAACCCTAATTCCACCGCCGTAGCTACTGTTCCCATGGAGATCCCATCTTGGAGCCTGTTTCGGGAGGGGGGTCCATGACTGAGGCCTTCATCATCATCATCATCGCCCTCACCATGACTTGTGAGTAGTTTACCTCAGACCTTCAGGTCCATAGCTAGTATCTAGATGGCTTCTTCTCTCTCTCTTTGTATCTCAATACAAAGTTCTCCTCGGTCTTCGAGGAGATCTATTCGATGTAATCTCTTTTTGCGGTGTGTTTGTCGAGATCCAATGAATTGTGAGTTTATGATCAAGGTTATCTATGAAAGATATTTGGTTCTTCCCTAAAAAATTTATGTGTTCTCATAATATCCTTGCAAGTCTCTTCGAATTATTGGTTTGGTTTGGCCTACTAGATCTATAGTTCTTGCAATGGGAGAAGTGCTTGGCTTTGGGTTCAATCTTGTGGTGTCCTTTCCCAGTGAAAGTAGGGACAGCAAGGCACGTATTGTATTGTTGCCATCGAGGATAAAAAGATGGGGTTTTCATCATATTGCTTTAGTTTATCCCTCTACATCATGTCATCTTGCTTAAGGCGTTACTCTCTTCGTATGAACTCAATACACTAGATGCATGCTGGATAGTGGTTGATGTGTGGAGTAATAGTAGTAGATGCAGGCAGGAGTCGGTCTACTTGTCTCGGACGTGATGCCTATATACAATGATCATGCCTAGATAGTCTCATAATTATTCTCTTTTCTATCAATTGCTCGATAGTAATTTGTTTACCCACCATAGAATACCGCTATCATGAGAGAAGCCACTAGAGAAAACTATGGCCCCCGGGTCTATCTTTATCATATTACTTTCTCGTCAACTAGCCAATTTCTATTGCCGTTGTTTATTTGATTTCTTTACTTTATGTTTCTATACCAAAAATACCAAAAATATAATTATCATCTCTATCAGATCTCACTATCGTAAGTGACCGTAACGGGATTGGCAACCCCTTATCGCATTGGGTGCGAAGTTCTTATTTGTTTGTGCAGGTGCGAGGGACTGGCGCATGGTCTCCTACTGGATTGATACCTTGGTTCTCAAAAACTGAGGGAAATACTTACGCTATTGTGTTGCATCTCCCTTTCCTCTTCGAGGGAATACAACGCAAGCTTAAGAGGTAGCAGTGTTATTTCCTATTCCGATGACAGAGCTAGATCGTGATCATCGTGATGGAAGAGAGAGGTTGCCGCGGGCTCGAATCCGTCGAAGATCAAGTCTCCGCGAATATCAGCAATGTAGTGTAAGCTTCCGAATCTAAATTGATGGCCAGGGGCGTAGCTTTCAATCTGCTCGAGGAGGCCTTCAGTGTTGGCGCGAAGCGCGAAGCCTCCGAACACGAAGAGCTATCCGGGAGGGAAGATTCCCTTAGTATTGCCGTTATTGTTGATGACGCGATCCATCAATCCGTCAGATGACAACATAGTGGAACTCTCAATGAAAGCACCAATGGTGGTGTCAAAACCGGTGGATGTCGGGTAGGGGGGTCCCGAACAGGAGGCTGGGGACACGATGTTTACCTGGGTTCAGGCCCTCTCGATCGAGGTAAAACCCTACTTCCTGCTATATTAATATGGATGAATAGGAATACAAGAGTTGATCTACCTTGAGATCGTATTGGCTAAACCCTAAAGTCTAGCCTATGAGGATTTGTGTTTCTCCATTAGCCTCTACGGACTAAACCTTGCGGTTTATATACACACCGGAGGGGCCTAGGGTTTGTACATACCAACTTGCAGAGGAAGGAAAGATTACACCCGAACCTAAAACTTACCATTATACGAATTCAGGAGTCCTATCCGGATACGAGAGTTGATCTTCGACTATGATCTTCACAGCCTACCAGTCGGGCCCACCAAGAGTTATCTCGACTCCCGAGGACCCCTCGATCCAGGACTCCCTCAGGCTCGGTGGTAGGTGCCCTTGCCGGGGACGCTCCTCTGAGCGGCGTGGTTGACGGGGACGGTGTGTCGGGGGCGGCCCTCAGCGGCTCCTGTTGCCACTCTCCTCCTGCGAACCCAGCAAGGTCAGCGCCAAGGATACACACCCCAACGCCCGTCGATGGGGAGTGAAGAATGGACTCGTGTAGGGGGGCTGGAGTGGGGGCTGCGCTGAGGGCTGTTGTCTGGGCTGATCACCACCAACACCGGCGTGCGAGGAGCGCTCGCCAGGGGCTCGTCGCCCGTCGAGGCTTTGGCTCTCTTCGCCGCCCTCTGAGCCAGCGTCTCCATGTCGCTGCAAAAATAAAATCAAGTCAGGGAAGGAGAGCATAAGTGGAGGGTGAGGAGATGGTGAGGGGCAAAATGCTTACTCGTCCGCCTCCTCCTCTGGCATCATCTTACTCTTCGGGCTAAAGGACTCGAGATCGAAATCGGCCTCTAGGGCGGCGTCGACAGGTGGAGGAGAAGGTGATGGGGTCATAGGACGCTTGGACAAGGAAGAAGTGGCGGCCGCGGCCTTCTTCGCTGTTGCAGCCCTCGTCTGGCACGCTGGCGGCACCTGGTCCTATTGCCGCTACATGGTCTTGCCGGGCCGGACCGGCTCGCCGGAGCCAGCCCACCGCACGACGCGTTTCTTCCCTGGGGCCGGGGAGTCATCTACATCGGTCTCCTCCTCGGCTGACTCCTCGACCGCTTCCTCAACAGGGGGAACCCCAGCGCCAGCGCTGCTGGGCTGCCCGGCGGACCCCGCCCACTCGGCGAACTCTTTCTCCTCTACGGCTGCATTGGCCTCGTCCTTCACGGTGCCAAGGCTGCTGGCCTCCTTGGCAAGTGCTGCCTCCTCCGCCCTGGCGGTGAACCAGAGATGGCGCCCCCTGGCTGGATGCGAGGTGTGAAGTAATGGCAAAAAAGCGCCCTGCTGGGGAGCACTCCAGCAAAGCCCTCGGAAAGATAGCCAAAAAAAGGCATGCACGCCACGGCGTTCGGCGTAAGATCCAAAAGGCGGAAGTCGTAGGTGTGCATGACATCACTGAGGAAATCTGAGAAACGAGGGCAGAACCCGCAGGAGAAGTAATTGACAAATAAAGGGTACCAATTTGGACCGCCCTTGGCGAAGCAGAAGGCAGGGACGACACGCTTGGCGGGATGCCGCGTCGTCTCCCTCCCCCACAGGCACTTGAACATGTCCCTGAGGGTGAGCATGTCGACCGTCGGGGCGAAGAGTGCGAACTTTGTCCGCAGCTCCACCAACTTGCTCTCCGGCGACTCCTTCCTCCCGGCGTCCTTAGCCGCTCCCTTGCCCTTACCTGCCTTGGGCGCCATAAGCGGCTAAGAGGGGGCGATGGATCGAGGGCAATGGGGCGCAATGGCGGAGAGCAGAAAAGAAACTCCTATTTGCGCTTGAAGAAGAAGAGGGGAACGGCGGTTCCGAGATTGGAAAAGGCACATAGGGTAAATGAGCAGGGCTCCTGCAGTTTCCTCTTTTATGGGGAAGACGCGGGTCGCCTCTTTACTATTCACCACGGCGTGACACAAGCACACTGCAACCGCTCCACGCACGACCCCCACGTCACGCGCCCAATGCGAGTCGTGGGGGAGCATAACTGGCGAAGAAATCACCGCAGTTAAAACTCTGCCACATGTGCCCGTGCACCGTTCTGGGCCTAGCCCAACAACGCTCCGCGCTTATGTGTGGCCCAGGCCTGGGGCTCCTGACGGTGTACAAAAGTAGGGGCCTTTTTTGCACCCCTTTACTTGTGCACGGGCAGTTGTAGCCACACCTGCGGCCACGCTTGGTGGAGTAGAAGAAAGAAAAGCACAGGACTGCCAAGGCAACACTTAAGCCGGAGGCATATAGAACGGAGGGGCAAGGTAGACTCCCCCCGACAACACCCTTGCCAGGACGGCCTACATAGTCCCGGCAAGAGTCTTGCCGGGGCAACTTGCCCAACACCAGCGAGGCCACCACCCTTGGGCCTGGAAGCTCTGACACCATCGACAACATCAAGACCAAGATTTTGGGGCACCTGCGTGGTGGCATGCAGACTTTTGTGAAGACCAAAGGCATGTGATTCTAGATGAGGACCAGAAGACGAAGACCCTCGACAAGAGCCTTTCCCAAGACAAAGAGACCCCCGGCAAGATCCTTGCTGGGGACAGCCACGAGACCCCGGCAAGACCCTTGCCGGGGGCGTCTGCTTGGCCACAGCTAGGCCCGCACCCGCCAAGGTTTCGCTGCCCCGCAGCCACTCCTACACAGCAACCAACTTACCAACAGGACAAGTGCATGCGTGGTAGAATGCAGCTCCTAAGCCAACTAGCCAAGCACCTGCATGGTGGCATGCAGATCTTCGTGAAGACCCTGCCACTACACCAGCACAGCAGCCAGCAGCCAGTGTGGCGCTGCATGCCTCGTCAGCTTGGACGCGCGTCAGAGCGAGACAAGGTGGCGACGGGCGATACAAGCTCTGTTGCCGTCCCCGATAAAGCTAGAGGACACATAGGCGGCACATTAAATGCGGTTGTCCTATGATGTCAGGTGATAAACTTGTACATTGTAGATACTTTCCACCTCCTGTGTGCCACTGTGGCGACCCCTTTGTCATATAAAAGGAGGCCTGAGGCGTACTGAGAGAGGATTCGGACTTTTTGGACAGGCACTTATAGTAGCCAGTTCGAGAGCTCAAGAACACCAAATATACATAGACAAGCAGAACTAGGTTTTTACGCATTATTTGCGGCCCGAACCTAGGTAAAAAATTCCCACGCCTTGATCGACTGGACTTGCTCTTTGCACAGCGCCACGCCCCCGCCAACCGTAGTAGGGGTCCCCGGGATCCCATAGGTGTCGTTTCCCCGACAGTTGTCAACAAGGAATATAGCACTGCAGCTGCAACTAAGCCTGGGTTGCAAAAGAAAGCTCCTGCCAAGAGAGTGCCTATGTCAAAAGCAAGATCATCCACTCAAGAGACCATGGTGTTTACTCTTGAAACAAGAGATGATGAGCCAGCGGGATCTAAGAAGAGAGCTAGGAAGACCACAGCCAGAGTGGTTGGCAAGCCATCCATGAGAGATGCTGATGATGATGCTGATGAGCCTGTTGCACCTGCTGCAAAGACTCAGAAGCTGATGAGGATGCCATCAAAGCTAGGGTTGATCCATCCAAGCCCAAAGCTGACCCCAAAGCTTCTGCACCCAAGAGGTCCACTAGAGACATTCCAGCATCTGAAAAGAACAAGGCCCCAGTGCGAGACGTTCCAAAGGAAGAGGAAGATCAAGAACAAGAATCCTCAGATAATTATGAGTCCATGATGCTCAGAAAACTTAAGCCAAAAATTCCATATCATAATTATGCCCATCTTGTTGCCGAAAACATGAAACTGAGAAAAGATGCAGGTCTGAGACTTTGGAGACAGACTGATCCATATGCTACCAGGAGAAAGACTGATGTGGACTTTAGATTTCACACCAAGGAACAATAGGATTTCTATGAGACGGTGTTATTGGACAAGAAGCCCATTGTCTATGACATGAAGTGGGTTGATTGGAAATACATGGACAAACATGCTGATTTCTTTCTAGGTGTGCATGAAAGCTTCAGGCAAAATGGAGTTGACAAGTTTGTGGGAAAGAAACTGACTAGATGGAATGATGAGATGATCATGCAATTCTACTCCACTGCCCATTTCTATCCAGATGGTAGAATCGTAGGGATGATTGAAGGAGCCAGGTACCAATCAACTGTTGCTGAGTGGGCAAGTTTGATCAATGCCCCCAAGGAGGATGAAAATGACACATATGTGTATGCCAAGCCTAGGAAGGATCATGACTCCATGGAAAATATGTACAAGCCAATTCCTGACAAAGATTTGAAGACTCACAAGTTTGGCTCCATATATCATCTGTTGTCTGGACTGACCACCATCAACACTAAACTGAGGCACACTTTGTTGCCCAAGTCAGGATATCATAGAATGATCCGAGGTCACTCCATCAACTTCCTCCATATGTTTGATGTTCCTGAGAAGTTCAAAGTCATGAGCCTGATTGTAGAGACAATCAAGGGGACAACAGCAGACCAGAAAATGTCTTGTGGATATGCCCCTCACATTCAGATGCTTATCAACTCCAAGTTGGAGAACGGGACATATCTGCTTGACAAGAGGCATCTATCTCTAAGGCCAGATTTCGAGGACAATGAAGTTGTCATGAATGCATCCCATCCTACTTCAGTTGAAGGCCAAGAGAAGATTGCTCAATCAAAGGCATCAAAGCAAGAAAAAGCTTCTGGAGCTCCTAAGACCAAGAAAGATCATCTCAGTTATCTGCTTGAGGCCACTCTGTGGATTGACAAGCGTTTGGCCAACTTGACTCAGAATCAAGCAAGCCTTGAAAGGATCGTTGAGACTAAGTTCTATGATCTAGATGTGAAGGTCACAGAGATCCAGACTACTGTCGAGAAGCTCAAGGAAGATGTTAAGGATAGATATACAACAAATGCTTTTCAGAGAGTCCCAAGAGGACCAAGATCTTCAGCTGTGCCAGTTGATGAGTCTAGGCCTACACTTTCAGCTCCTGCAGCCACTGCCACAGTTGTTCCTCCAGTATCAACACCTCCAGTTCAACAGACTTCATCGGAAGTGTTTGCAGATGCTCTCATCTCCACGCCTTCTACGTACACCGGAGCCACCAGCAAGAAGACTTCTTCTGCAGCTCCCGGAGATCGTGCCTAGAGTACCGCATAGCACTATGCATTTTCAAGCTTTTTGGTAACTTGTTGCCAAAGGGGGAGAAAGTGTATAGATCATTAGGCTTTGAGAGAGAGAGTGTGTTGCTTATCTTTGTTGGTTTTTGTGTGCTACTTCGTTTGGTTATTGCTACAATTTGCTTTTGTGTGTGAGATACTCTATGTGCTTGATCATATCATACTATGCATAATGTGTTCCTATCTGATTGTGTATGATCATTCAATTGTTATTTTGGTGATGAGTGCTTATTTCTTAAATCTTATCATTTTGAGTGCTCCGCCAAGATTTATGTGACATGGAAGAGTAACCCATGATCCTAATCGATTGTGCATTTGCATTCAAAAGCAAATCTTAAATAATGCACAAATTTAGGGGGAGCTCTTGCTTATCACATACTTCTCAAAGCGACGATATATTTCATTGTTATTATCTTCTGTCGAAGCTTTGATCTATATGTTGTCATCAATTACCAAAAAGGGGAGATTGAAAGTGCAACTAATCCCCGCGTGGTTTTGATAATTAATAACAACATATAGCTCATTGAACTAATATCCTTTCAAGATAAATATTTTATGAAGTTCAATGGTTGGCATGGCATGCATTAGAAATGTGGACCCCTCAAAAAGCTAAGATCAAAGATTGGCAAAAGCTCAAGACTCTACATTTTCATTTTAGTTATCCAAGATCACATTGAGTCCATAGGAAAAGCCAATACTATTAAAAGGGGATGACGTGTTGCTTAATGGTCTACTTGCTCAAGTGCTTAGTAATATGCTCCAAATCCCTCAACCACTTTCTCATTTCCACATATGTCCTAAACATAAAAGTCAAACTCGGCCCCACCGATTTGATCTACCCGGCGCCACCGAGTTCACATGACATAACCACTGCCACAAACCCTAATTAGTTCGGTCTCACTGATAGGGATCTCGGTCTCACTGAGATGGGAACACAAACTCTGTGTTTACTCTTCATAACGTTTCGGTCTAACCGAGATGAGCGAATAGGTCCCACCGAGTTAGCATTGCAAACTGGTATTTTCCTCTTCGTAACATTTCGGTCCCACCGAGATGAGCGAATTGGTCCCACCGAGTTTGTCTGACCAACACTTTGTTAGCCTATTACCAGAATCGGTCTCACTGAGTTTGTGTAATCGGTCAAACCGAGTTGAGGTTTTTCCCTAACCCTAACACATCGGTCTCACCAAGTTGATACTGTTGGTTCCACCGAATGTCAAACGTTCACATTTTGAACTGCTTCGGTCTGGCCGAGTTTGTTTATTCAGTCTGACCGAGATGGGTTGTCGGTACGAAACGACACCTATGGGATCACTGGAATCCCTTCTACGGTTGGCGGGCACGAAGTTGTGCAAAGAGCAGGTCTCAGAGTCATCACAGCGATCGTTTTACCCAGGTTCGGGCCGCAGGGATGCGTAATACCCTAGTCCTGCTTCGGTGTATATTTGAGTGTTCTTGATCTCTTGAGCTAGCTACGGTGCTTATCTAGCTTTTCAGGATCCGAATCCTCCTCCAATACGCCGCGGGCCTCCTTTTACAGTTCAAAGGGGCTGCCATAGTGGCACACAGGATGTGGAAAGGTGTACGGTGTATGGGCTTATCCCACGGCACTACGGGACGAGGCGCATTCAATGCGCTGCTTAGGTGTCTATTTACTTTATCGGGGACGGAAAAGAAGCCCGTCCCGTCTGTGGCCGCTCTATCTGGTCGCGACACGCGTCCAGGCTAGCGAGGCAGGCAGCTGAGGTTGCGTCGCGGTAGGGTCTTCACGAAGATCTGCATGCCACCATGCAGGTGCTTGGCTAGCAGGCCCAGGAACCATGTATCGCCACGTGGGTGCCTGCCTGGGCCCACGGGTCGGCCGCCGAGTTGGGGCGGCGACGGGGCGGCAAGGGCTTGCCGTAGACTTGCTTCTGTTCTCGGAAAGGGTCTTGCCGGGGCCTCCATGAGTACCCTGCGGCAAGAGGCTTGCCGGGACTCTGGGGTGTCTTTGGTAAGGAGCCTTGCCGAGGCCTCGTGGGCGTCCTCGGCAAGGAGCCCTGTGATTGCCATGTCTTTTGGTTCTTATCTTGGGAGTCATGGATCTTTGTCTTCACAGAGATCTGCATGCCACCACGTGGGCGCTTCCCGAGCCTTGGCTCCAATGTTGGTACCGTTGGAGCCCATATGCTTCAAGCGTGGCTGCGACGGAGGCATCTAAGTGGATCGCCCTGGCAAGAGCCCTTACCGGGTGGTGCGCAGGCCGCCCCGGCAAGAGTCCTTGCCGGGAGGAAGCATGTCTCCTTGTTTGGTCTTCTTGTGATGCCTGTCTTGGCGTTGTTCTCGTAACTCCGCGTTCCTGGCTTCCTCCTTCTGCCCTATTATGCTCGGCCACAGGCGTGGCTCTAACTGCCCGTGCACAAGTAAAGGGGTAAAAAAGAGCGCCCCTACTTTTGTACACCTATAGGAGCCCCCGGGCCTGGGCCATTCATAAGCACAACGCGTTGTTGGGCTAGGCCCAAAACGGTGTGCGGGCAGTGAGGCTGGATTTCCTTTTACCGCAGTAACTCCTCCGATGGTTGCGCTTCCCCACGATCTGTGCTGACGTGGGGGTCGCGCGTGGGATGACCGCAGTGTGCCTGCGTCATCTTGTGGTTCCAAAAAATAGTAGAGAGGCGGTTCGCGCCCTCCTCATAAAGAATAGAGGAAGCCGTGGGGGCGCGGCCCATTTTACCAAGTGGACTTGGGTCGCTCCACGATCACGGGGGTGCGAAAGGCCTTACCACGCGTCACCCAACTCCCGATCCACCCGCCACTTATCCCTCATGCATCGGGGAGGGCAAGCTGCGGAAGAAGAGGGCGTGGGCATTAATGTTGAGGGGGTCGGACGCCGCTGATTGGAGCAGCGGGTCAGTCCTTTTCCCCCATGCCTTCGGCGTTTGGACTGGTTGATTCGGGCAGTCACCCTTATATAAAGAGGGGGGAGAGGAGCGGCGCTTCTCACTTCTCCACCCACCTTCTTCATGTTTGATTCCTTCCCTCCCCAAGGTATGCCGAGAGGGCGCGGTCGTGGCCGTTCCTCCGCGGAAGCGACCAGGTCATCTTCCCATCAGAGGGCGGCGGTGGTCAAAGAGGAGCCAGATACCTCAGATGGGGGGCACGCTGGAGGTAGAAGCGCTGGCCGGGGCCGCGGCCGGCGAGGCGGTCGAGGTCGAGGCAGGCGAGGTCGGGGGACACCCGTGCCGTCGTCGTCTCCATCTTCATCTCCTTCGTCGTCTCCTCCTGCCTCCCCACACGTCCTTGTCAAGGACACGGTGTTGGAGTTCATCGTACAGCTGTGCGGGCCGCCGTGCAGTCGCCTCCGCCTTCCTGGAGCGTTCGCGAGGGCGTTGGAGGTCGATCAGCCACCAAGGTTGAGGCTTCACTTGGAGGGGTGTTGCCATGGCGCCATGTGGGTGGACACCAGGTTTCCCACCCCTCACGTGATGCTTCTTCGCCGGGGGTGGAAGACCTTCGCGCGTTCCCACTACTTGGTGAAGGGGCACGTCCTCTGCTTCAGGCTAGCGAAGAGCAATCTGCTCTCTGTCAAAGTCTTCGGGCGCTCGGGACACATGATAGGGTGCTGTGTGGAGAGCTCAACAGACGACAAAAATTCCTCCTCGAGCGAGAGTGATGGGGAGGACAGCGGTAGAGATGACGAGGGCGGCCGGCAGGAGGATGACGGGTCCGACTAGGCGGCGGATACGCCGTCCTTGGGCGGTGCTGGTAGCACCATCATCTGCTCCGCCAGCCCCTTGAACTTCTCGGGGTCGCCTCCTTGGGCGGCTGGCATTGGGAGGCCGGAGAAGGCGAAGAAGGTGGGCGGCGGTCTTCATGTCAGAGTACGCGGGCATCAACCCGCGCAACGCCGGCCCGCTGCCCCATCTGTTGGCTCTTATCCCGGCGCCATCATTGTCAGCCTCCTTTGGGACGGCTGTCCGGATGTTCTCTTGGTGCTTTCTGCTGCTTGGGCTTTGCCCAGGCGCTTCTTTTTCCCTTTGCCATCTTGATCCATTTCCTTAGGAGAGGGGACAAGAAAGGGGTCACGGCCATCTTATCTTTTTTTAATTTTTTAAGCCTATGGGCCTTTGTAAGATTTAAATCCTGTAACCCCCTTGCTTATGTATGCATTCCGTACGAATTGTACTTGTTTACAACATATTTATGAAGAGAAGGTTGTTCGCCGGGTTCGTTTCTGCGCGGGCAAGAGCCACACCAAGGAACAGATCCTTGTTATCTTAGGATAAGCAGTGTGCCTCGACAACAAGCCTTGTCGTTCCTTCCCCACCCCATCACTGTATTCGTGCCCTTGGCGGGGATAGTAACGGGGCAGGGTCAGGCCCTTTGCTTGCTCCCTTCCCATCACACTACCACCCAGCCCCGGTCCAAGACAAAGTTTGCTGGACATAAGGAAAAGGGGAGCACGATGGCATAGGAGCGAGCAAAGCTTCGTACGTACAAGTTCTATACGGAAGGAAGGAGCGGGGTGCGAAAGACTTATCAGGGTTCTGTAGCTCCTGGAAACCTTGTCTTCCCGTGGTTTGGCCCTTGGTTGTGCAACCCTCGGCAACCTTGGCCTTCCCGGGGTTGGACCATCGGCCTGCCCCCTTTCTTTCAAATGGCTCAGTGAGGACGCCCATGGATCCTGCGAATCAAGAGGACAGAAAGGAAACAGAGAGAAGCAAACTCGACCTCTATGCTAAGAGTTAGCCGCCGATAAGCTCTATCAACCCTAACAGAGAAAGAGACTCAACCTAGCATGCATGCTAAAACTTAGGGCGCCAGCGCTTCATTTATTTATGCTCAGGGTCTGCGCCTGGCTTTGTACAAAGGGTTACATGCCTTGCCGGCAAGGCTTGCACAAAAGGGTGGCTTGCCAGGAGGCCCGGCAACCGCGCCTTACGGGTAAAACTTGCGAAGATGCTCGATGTTCCAGGAGTTACTCACTAGGATCCCATCTTCGGTCTCCAGGCGGACTGCGCCAGGCCTGGTGACTCGTATTACCCGATAAGGGCCTTCCCACTTTGGCATCAACTTGTTGGAATTCTTGGCCGACTGAACATGCCGAAGAACAAGGTCGCCTTCCTCAAAGCTTCGGGCATGAACCTTGCGGCTGTGATAGTGGCGCAAGGCTTGCTGGTAGCGTGTTGCTTGTACAGCCGCCCGAAGACAATCTTTCTTGAGGAGCATTGCGTCATCTTGCCGCAGTCACTCTTTCTCAAGCTCATCATAAGCGAGCACTCGGGGTGACCCGTATGTGAGTTCTGTCGGGATAACTGCATCCACCCCGTAAACAAGGGAGAAGGGTGTCTAGATGGTGGCTCGATTTGGTGTCGTTCTGATCGACCAAAGAACTGCCGGCAACTCATCGATCCAGCGCCTTCCGCACTTGTGTAGCCTGTCAAAAGTCCTTGTCCGGAGGCCCTGCAGTACTTCAGCATTTGCCCTTTCTGCTTGGCCATTGCTTCGTGGATGTGCAACAGAACGAAACAGACTTTGCCGTCGAGGTGTTGCATATATTGCATGAAGGTGTTGCTTGTGAATTGTGTACTGTTGTCGGTGATAACCCTGTTTGGTACACCAAAACGGCAGACCATGCCCTTGAAGAACTTGACGGCCGACTATGCTGTCACCTTCCTCGCTGCTTCCACCTCCGTCCACTTTGCGAACTTGTCGATTGCCATGTACAAGTACTCAAAGTCCCCGACAGCACGAGGAAAAGGGCCCAATATGTCGAGCCCCCATACCGAGAATGGCCAGGAGAGAGGGATTGTTTGGAGAGCTTGAGCTGGTTGATGAAGTTTCTTCGAATGGAACTGACATGCTTCACACTTGGTTACTAGTGTCGTTGCATCCTGGAGGGCAGCGGGCCAGAAGAAACCCTGCCGGAATACCTAGTCGGCAAGGGCTCTTGACCCTATGTGGGAGCCACATATGCCTCCATGTATCTCTTCCAACAGCTCTAGTCCTTCCTCCTAGGTGATACACTTCAATTTCACGTCGTTCGGTCTTTTGCTGTACAGGACGTCGTCGATGAACTGGTACATGGCGGACCGACGGGCCATTTTCTCCGCTTCTTCCTGCTCTTCAGGAAGTTCCCCGGTCTCGAGGAATTGGACGGTATGCTATGCCCATGCCGGAGCTTGGGGCTCGACGGCAAGGACCAAAGGCATTTCCTCTGCTATGGGGGCGATTGCCTCTACGGCTAGGGCTTGACGCCCCGCCGGAGTCTGTTACCCCACGGCAGGCTCAGCGTCCCCGACAACACATTTTCCGGCCACCCCTGCGGGTTCGGCAGGGAAGTACTTGTCGGGGCCTGATTTCATTTGCTTGCTCGGCTCAGTCGACGGTTCAACAGATGGGCGAAATAATCGGAGCACAAAGGTACCTGGTTCCACAAGTAGCTTGGGACGGCGCGTTTTGACAAGTAGTCGGCGATGTCGTTCTCCGCTCGGGGGACGTGTTCAGCTTGTATACCATCGAAACGCTCCTCCAGTTTCCTTACTTCATCCACGTAGGCTTCCATCAACAGGCTCTGGTAATCTTTGTTTACTTGCCTGATGACGAGCTGTGAATCTCCTCTAACGATGAGCTTCTTGATCCCAAGGTCGGTAGCGATCTTGAGATCGGCAAGCAGTCCCTTGTACTCGGCAGTGTTGTTTTTTGATACCTCCCTGGGGAAGTGCATCTGGATCACATATTTGAGGTGCTCTCCGGTGGGTGCAACGAGCAGCACAGCAGCACCGGCGCCTTGCAGCGAGAAAGCCCTGTCAAAGTACATAATCTAGTCACAACTCTCACCCTTTCCGGGGAGAGTAGTCTCCTGGATCTCCTCGTCGGGCGTTGAGGTCCATTCTGCAACAAACTCTGGCAAGACTCTAATCTAAATCGTTGAAGTGCTTTCAAATTTCAAACCGAAGTTTGACTACTCCAGGGCCCACTCCACAATCCTCCTAGTCGCATCTGGGTTATCCAATATTTGTTGCAACGGGAGGCGGGTGACGACGGTGATTTCATGTGCTTGGAAGTAATGATGCAGCTTCCTCGAGGCCATAAGGAGGCCGAAGAGCAATTTCCGCACACCGGAGTACCTTGACCTAGCCCCCTGTAATAGGGAGCTGACAAAGTAAACTGGGTGTCGCATCATCCTCTTCTTCTGCATCACTCCATCCGGTTGCGCCCCTTCGGCCCTAGTGTGGCATCAGGTACTATCGCTGCTATCACTTCCGTATTGACCTCCCTCTGGGCCACTAGCGCGGTGCTTTCCACTTGGTTTGTTGCCACTAGATACAACACCTACGGTTCTTATGGTTTAGGCACGACCAGTACTGGTGTGGAGGAGGGTATTTCTTCAAATCTTGCAGTGCCGCTTCGGCTTCTGGGGTCCACTCCATCGGGCCCGGCTGTTTCAAAATTTTGAAATAGGGGAGGGCGCACTCGGCAGATTTGGAGATGAACCTGCCCATGGCGGCAACGCACCCAGCAAGCCGACGCACATCCTTGATGCACCTGGGCGCTTCAATCTACTCAATGGCCTTGATCTTGTCGGGATTTGCTTCAATTCCACGCTGTGACATGAAGAAACCGAGAAGTTTGCCGGACGGGACGCCGAAGACACATTTTTCAGGGTTCAGCTTAAGGTTGATCTTGCGCAGATTCGTGAATGTCTCTTCCTAGTCTTGCACGACTGTTGCTTTCTCCTTGGTTTTGACCACTATATCATCCATATAAGCTTCCATATTTCTATGTTGCTAAGGCTCAAAACCAATCTGGACTGCCCTCGCAAATGTTGAGCCATCACTCTTCAATCCAAAAGGCATCTGTATAAAGCAATACGTACCACATGGGGTGCTGAATGTTGTCTTCTCTTCATATTCTCTTGTCATGAAGATCTGGTGGTAGCCTGAGTAAGCATCGAGGAATGATAACAAGTCCCACCCAGCTGTGTAGTCCACAATCTGGTCGATGCATGGCAATGGGAAAGGGTCTTTAGGACAAGCCTTATTAATGTTTGTGTAGTCTATACACAGCCTCCACTTCCCATTTGCCTTACGCACTACCACCGGATTGGCCAACCACGTTGGATGGAGCACTCCTCTCACTAAGCCGGCTGCCTCTAACTTCCTGGTCTCCTCTCTGATGAACTCTCGCCGCTCCAAAGCTTGCTTCCTAACCTCCTGCTTGACGGGTCGCGCATGAGGGCAGACAGCAAGATGGTGTTCAATCACCTCCCTGGGAACGCCGGGGATGTCAGACGCTTGCCATGCAAACACGTCGACATTCGCCTGCAGGAAGCTGACGAGCGCGTCTTCCTATTTGCTGTCGAGGGCGGAGCTTATGGTGAAAGCCCCTCCCGTGTCATCCTCCTCGACGGACACCCGCTTGGTTTCTGGTGGAGCAACTCTGGATTTCTTGCTCTTGCCGGTGGAGCTCTCTGGCAGCGTGTTCTCGACGGGAACGCTACACTCTGAAGAGGAGCACTTGCCGAAGTAGGAACGAGATGTCTTACCGGTCTTATTTTCTCTTGGAGCAAGTGCCTTAGTGGCAGTCGTTGCAACTGCCTCCCGATAAAGCTGGTCAGCGCAGATCAGCTCATCCTTCTTGTCGGAGGGGACGGTAATGATGGACATCGGCCCAGGCATCTTCAGTGTGTTGTAGGCGTAGTACGATGCTGCCATGAACTTGGCCAACGATGGGCGACCGAGGATCCCGTTGTAAGGCAAGGGGATCTCGGCTACATCAAAAACAATCCTCTTCATCCTGTAGTTTAGCTCGCCCCTGAATGTCACGGGCAGTGTGATTTTCCCCTTGGGCTGGCTTCTCCCTGGGTTGACTCCTTGAAACGAGCCTGTCTCCTCGAGGTCCCCATCAGGGATTTGCAGCCTTCTGACCACGATGGGCGAGATCAAGTGCAGGTCGGCCCCACCGTCAACTAGCATCTTCGTCACCTTGAGGTTGCGTATCGTTGGTGAGACCAACAACGGCAAACACCCGACCGCAGTCATGCGGTCAGGGTGATCCTCGGCGTCAAAGATGATAGGAGTGCTGGACCACCTCAGCGGCTTCTGTGCATCGAACGACGGCTCAATGGCTGTGATATCATGCGCCCACTATTTAAGTTGGCGGTGGGAGGAGTGCAAGGAGGCGCCGCCGTCGACGCACATGGCCTCCGTGGCCTTCTGGAACTCTTGCTCGCCGGACTCGTCATCCTCCTCGCGATCATCATCTTCTCGCTTCTTGTCATGGCCCCGGGCGGGTCATTCTTGTTGGTTATCTTTGTCGCAGCGGCCAGGTTGGCTGCCACGTTTCTTGCCAGATCCTTCAGCGCCATCTTGGCCTTTCTCCTTGTCTATCCTCTCGTACTCGGCCTTTTGCTTCTCCGCGAGCTGCTTGACTTGTCGGCAGTTCTGGAGGTCATGGCCTTTGGTACGATGGATCTTGCAGTATTGCTTGTTAGACCTTCCCGGCTTGTCGGCGACTGCCAAGGCCCGGCAGGCGACACATCCGGTGATTTCCTTGCTGGGGTCGTCTGCCTAAGTTTTCTTGGCAGCGCCGGCATCCTCGGATACCTCAATGACAAGCACAGTGTTGCCCTTGTGTTTTCTGTTACGGCGTCGACTCTTTTTCGTTGGGGCGATGGCGTCTTCATCCGAGGAACTGGTTTCCACACCGGCGTCTTCGCCGGGGTACTTCCTTCCCTCTTCAGCCCGGGCGCATCTATCGGCTAGAACATAAAGTTTGGCCACATCCTTGACTTTATTCATCGCGAGCTCCTCACGCATCTTGCGGTTGCGCACGTTCTGGTGGAACACGCTAATGATGGCGGCAGGATGAACATTTGGGATGTTATATTGCAACCGGCTGAACCTTTGTATGTACATGCGCGGGCTCTCAACTTCCTTCTGGGGGATGACATGCAAATTGCTTGCTTGGCCATGAGCCTGGTGGTCTCCCGTAAAAGCGCCAACAAACTCATGGCACAAATCCGACCAGGAAGAAATGGAATCCACCGGCAAGTGTGTCAACCATGACATAACGTTGGGTTTAAGCACCAACGGGAAATAATTGGCAAGGACCTTGTCGTCGCGCGCCCTAGCAGCCTGCATCGCGATGGTGTAGATGATGAGGAACTCCGATGGGTAAGTCTTGCCATTTTACTTCTCACCGACGTTGGGCTTGAAGTTGCGGTGGGTGGGCCACTGGAAATGTTGCAGCTCACGAGTGAAGGCTGGGCCGCCTACCTCGTAAAGGTAAGCCTCCAGATCCTCCCGGTGCTGGGTTGTCCACAGCAGGCCCCGCCCGTTTATCCGACTTGTGGCACACCTCACATCGGCGCTCGATGGTGGTTCGAGCGTCCTCGTGGGCACGCTCTAAAAGAACTTGGCGCTGATCACGGTGGGTCCGTGGGTCCGACGATGCTATGGATACGTCGTCGCAAGCGTCTTCCCGAGGGCCGGCACGCGTGATAGCTGGCGAGGAGGAGGAGAATGCACTGTAGCCACGGCGCCTCCAGTCCTTCGACCGTTGGCGTGTGGTGCCTCAGGAGAGCGTCGGCTCGAAGGCCCCGCCGGCCGAGGTTCGTCCTTGTTGGCGATGACGACAAGGCTACGAACGGTAGCTCTCCACTCGTCGAGCTTCTCCGTAGTAGGAGGGAAGTCGAGGAGCAACAATGCGTGTGCTAAGGCTTCCGCCAGCGTGGGTGGCGGGGAGAGCTGCGCGGATCGAGACGCGCTATGACTTCTAACCATGTTAGAAGGAGCTCTATCACGGTCCCGTAGCTGCACGCCATCCTCGCCAGCGCCTCGGCGAGCATGCTAATCTTCTGCATCTTGTCACTGATGCGCGGGGCTCTTTCCGCGGCGGCGCCCGGGGTCCTCCGCACGGCGATGCTGCTCATTGCGTGTGACCTGGGAGGAATGCGTCGTGGGCGCCGCTGTGGGCGTCTTGGAAGTCGCCGTGTCGCCCGTGCGGGGTATGACGCCGCTCTTGGAGGGCCCCGCACCACCTGCGTGGGGCCCGGCTCCACCCTTGGACTTGGTGGCGTGTGGCTCGTCGTCTCATGCACGAACGACGCCGCTTGCCAGGCTTCGGCTGCTGGAACGGAGCGGGTGCTTGCGGGTCACGCCTCGGCTCCCATCCGCGACCACCCCGTCAATAGCCTGCACAGGCATGGGTCGTTCGGCTGCAGACGAACCGACCGCCGCAACCGTCTTCTTCTTAGGAGCCATGGCGATGAGGAATCGCTACCCTAACTACTAGACCAGATTTTCACAACTGCGCCCCCTACCTGGCGCGCCAAAGATGTCGGTACGAAACGACACCCATGGGATCACTGGAAACCCTTCTATGGTTGGCAGGCGCGAAGTTGTGCAAAGAGCAGGTCTAAGAGTCAGCACAGCGATCGTTTTACCCAGGTTCGGGCCGCAGGGATGCGTAATACCCTAGTCCTGCTTTGATGTATATTTGAGTGTTCTTGAGCTCTTGAGCTAGCTACGGTGCCTATCCAGCTTTTCAGGATCTGAATCCTCCTCCAGTACGCGCGGGCCTCCTTTATAGTTCAAAGGGGCTGCCACAGTGGCACACAGGAGGTGGAAAGGTGTACAGTGTATGGGCTTATCCCACACCATTACGAGACAAGGCGCATTCAATGCGCTACTTAGGTGCCTATTTACTTTATCGGGGATGGAAAAGAAGCCCGTCCCATCCGTGGTCGCTCTGTCTAGTCGCGACGCGCATCCAGGCCAGCAAGGCAGGCAGCTGAGGTGGCGTCGCGGTTGGGTCTTCATGAAGATCTGCTGGCCTAGGAACCACGTATCGCCACGTGGGTGCCTGCCTGGGCCAGCGGGTCGGCCGCCGAGCTAGGGCTGCGATGGGGCGGCAAGGGCTTGCCATAGACTTGCTTCTGTTCTCGGCAAGGGTCTTGACGGGGCCTCCATGAGTACCCTGCGGCAAGAGGCTTGCCGGGACTCCGGGGTGTCTTTGGTAAGGAGCCTTGTCGGGGCCTCGTGGGCGTCCTCGACAAGGAGCCCAGTGATCGCCATGTCTTCCGGTTCTTATATTGGGAGTCATAGATCTTTGTCTTCACAAAGATCTGCATGCCACCATGTGGGCTCTTCCCGAGCCTTGGCTCGAATGTTGGTACCGTTAGAGCCCATAGGCTTCAAGGGTGTCTGCGATGAAGGCATCTGAGTGGATTGCCCCGGCAAGAGCCCTTGCCGGGTGGTGCGCAGGCCAACCCGGCAAGAGTCCTTGCCAGGAGGGAAAGCATGTCTCCTTGTTTGGTCTTCTTGTGCTGCCTGTCTTGGCTTTGTTCTGGTAACTCCGCGTTCCTGGCTTCCTCCTTCTGCCCTATTATGCTCGGCCACAAGCGTGGCTCTGACTGCCCGTGCACAAGTAAAGGGTTAAAAAAGAGCGCCCCTTCTTTTGTACACCAACATGGGTCAAATGTGTGTAATGGCTAGATTTTGTGTGTAGGCTATATATGCCCCTCCACCCCTTCTCCATTAGGGAGAGAGCCATCAGAACATGCCTACACTTCCACTATTCATTTTCTGAGAGAGAACCACCTGCTCATGTGTTGAGACCAAGATATTCCAATCCAACAACAAGAATGTTGATCTCTAGCCTTCCCCAAGTTGCTTTCCACTCAAATATTGTTTCCACCATATGAAAATCTATGGGAGAGAGTGGAGTGTTGGGGAGACTATCACTTGAAGCACAAGAGCAAGGAGTTCATCATCAACACACCATTTATTACCTTCTGGAGAGTGGTGTCTCCTAGATTGGTTAGGTGTCACTTGGGAGCCTCTGACAAGATTATGGAGTTGAACAAATGATTTTGTAAGGGCAAGGAGATCGCCTACTTCATGAAGATCTAGCCTAGTGAGGCAAGTCCTTCATGGGCGATGGCCATGGTGGGATAGAAAAGGTTGCTTCTCCGTGGACCCTTTGTGGGCGGAGCCCTCCGTGGACTCGTGCAGCCATTACCCTTCGTTGGTCGAAGTCTCCATCAACATGGATGTACGATAGCACCACCTATCGGAACCATGCCAAAACATATGTGTCTTCAATTGTGCTTGCACTCTCCAAACCCCTCCCTTTACCTTCATATGAAATGATTTACTTTCCGCTGCCACAACTCTAGAATTGCATGTGTAGGAAGATTGCTTGACTTGTGCTAATTTGATAAAAATTGTCAAAACTTAAAATTGGGAAAAGGTTAATTTTTTATTTGGTCAAGTAGTCTAATCACCCCCCCCCTCTAGACATACTTTCGATCCTACAATGTGGGTCATCCCAAAAGTATTGTATTAAATCAAAGAAAAACTTTTTCTTTTGTTGGTATGTGAAACTAGGTGGTATATATGTAGCAACAATGTAGTTGGCATAGTCTAGATACCAAGGAGTATTACGAGAAGCATTTATAACCGCTAACTGTTCTTCGGGAAAGCTATCATTTATAGGAAGTGGGTCATCAAGACCATTTTCCAATCTAGACAAATTATCAACTACAGGGTTTTCAGCTCCTTTTCTATCAGTGATATACAAGTCAAACTCTTGTACCATGATATATTTGATAGCAGCATGATCAGTATGCACAGTTACCTTAGAGTCAACTATGTAAGATCTAAATTTATCACATGCAAACACAACTGCTAGAAATTCTTTCTCAGTGGTAGCGCAATTTCTTTGAGCATTATCTAAGGTTTTACTAGCATAATGAATAATGTTTAATTTCTTATCAACTCTTTGTCCTAGAACGGAACCAACAACATAATCACTAGCATCACACATAATTTCAAAAGGTAAGTTCCAATCATGTGATTGAACAATAGACGTAGAAATTAAGGTTGTCTTACGCATTTCAAAAGATTATACACAATCATCATAAAAAATGAATAGAACATCTGTTTGCAAGAGATTAGTAAGAGCCCTAGAAATTTTAGAGAAGTCTTTAATAAACCACCTATCGAAACCAGCATGACCAAGGAAACTTCTTATACCTTTGATATATTTAGGACATGGCATTTTCTCAGTTGCATCACCTTTAGCTTTATCAACTTCAATATCTATTTCAGAAATCTTATGCCCCAAGGCAATGCCTTCATTTACCATAAAGTGGCACTTCTCCCAATTCAAGACAAGATTAGTTTCTTCACATCTCTGCAAAACTCGATCAAGGTTGCTTAAGAAATCATCAAAAGAAGTTACGTACACGGAAAAATCATCCATAAAAACCTCAACAGTCTTTTTACAAAAGTCAGGCAATATAGCAGTCATACATCTTTGAAAGGTAGTAGGTGCATTGGCTAAACCAAAAGGCATAAGTATATAAGCAAAGGTACCGAGAGGGCATGTAAAAGTAGTTTTATCTTGATCCTCTTATGACATGGGTATTTGGGAAAAAACCAGAGTATCCATCTAGAAAACATAAATGGGTATGCTTTGATAACCTTTCTACCATTTGATCAATGAATTGTAGGGGGTAATTATCCTTCCTAGTAGCTTTTTTTAATTTTCTAAAATCAATTACCATCCTATAAACTGTTATAATTCTTTGTGGGATAAGTTCATTTTTATCATTAGGAATAACGGTAATACCTCCCTTCTTAGGGACACAATGAACAGGACTTACCCATCTACTATAAGCTATAGGATAGATTATACCTGCTTCTAGGAGCTTTAATGTTTCATTTCTTACCACTTCCTTCATCTTAGGATTTAATCGCCGCTGATGATCGACGACTGGCTTAGCATCAGGCTCCATATTAATCTTGTGCTAACATAGAGTGGGGCTAATGCCCTTAAGATCATCAAGAGTATATCCAATTGCGGCGCGGTGCTTTCTCAGAGTTTTCAATGATCTCCTTTCTTCATGCTCTAAAAGGTCAGCACTAAAATAACAGGATATATCTTCTTTTCATCGGGGTAAGTGATACGTCTCCAACGTATCTATAATTTTTGATTGTTCCATGCTATTATTTATGAAGTCTTGGATGTTTAATGGGCTTTATCATTCACTTTTGTATCATCTTTTGGACTAACCTACTAACCCAAAGGCCCAGTCCAGATTGCTATTTTTTGCCTATTTCAGGGTTTTGCAGAAAAAAGGAATATCAAACGGAGTCCAAACGGAATGAAACCTTCGCGAGAGATATTTTTGGAGAAAATCACGCCAGAGGAACTTGAGAACCACGTAAGGGGAGCCTCGAGTAGCCCTCGAGGGTGGGGGGCGCGCCCCCCTTCCCAGGGCGCGCCCCCTGCCTCGAGGCCCACTCGAGCGTCCCCCAGTGCCCTCCTTCTTCCTATATAAGTCCACGTACCCCAGAAACTCCGTACGCAGAGAGAAAACCCTAATTCCACCGTCGTAGCTTCTGTTCCCATGGAGATCCCATCTTGGAGCCTGTTCCGGAGCTCCACCGGAGGGGGGTCCATCACGGAGGCCTTCATCATCATCATCGCCCTCACCATGAGTTGTGAGTAGTTTACCACAGACCTTCGGATCCATAGCTAGTATCTAGATGGCTTGTTCTCTCTCTCTCTCTAGATCTCAATACAAAGTTCTCCTCGGTCTTCGAGGAGATCTATTTGATGTAATCTCTTTTTGCGGTGTGTTTGTCGAGATCCGATGAATTGTGATTTTATGATCAAGGTTATCTATGAAAGATATTTGGTTCTTCTCTGAACTTTTTATGTGTGCTCATAATATCCTTGCAAGTCTCTTCGAATTATCGGTTTGGTTTGGCCTACTAGATATATAGTTCTTGCAATGGGACAACTGCTTGGCTTTGGGTTCAATCTTGCGGTGTACTTTCCCAGTGACAGTGGGGCAGCAAGGCACATATTGTGTTGTTGCCGTTGAGGATAAAAATATGGGGTTTACATCATATTGCTTGAGTTTATCCCTCTACATCATGTCATCTTGCTTAAGGCGTTACTCTGTTCTTATGAACTCAATACACTAGATGCATGCTGGATAGCGGTCGATGTGTGGAGTAATAGTAGTAGATGCAGGAAGGAGTCTGTCTACTTGGCTCGGACGTGATGCCTATATACAATGATCATGCCTAGATAGTCTCATAATTATTCGCTTTTCTATCAGTTGCTCGACAGTAATTTGTTTACCCACCGCAGAATATCGCTATCATGAGAGAAGCCACTAGAGAAAACTATGGCCCCCGGGTCTATTCTCAACATATCAATCTACATCTACTTTACTTTTACCAGTTTTATTTGCTGTTTTATTAAACCAAAAATACCAAAAATATAAACAATCATCTCTATCAGATTCCACTCTCGTAAGTGACCGTAAAGGGATTGACAACCCCTTATCGTGTTGGATGCGAAGTTCTTATTTTTTTGTGTAGGTGCGAGGGACTCACGCATGGTCTCCTACTGGATGGATACCTTGGTTCTCAAAACTGAGGGAAATACTTACGCTACTGTGCTGCATCTCCCTTTCCTCTTCGAGGGAATACAACGCAAGCTCAAGAGGTAGCAAGAAGAATTTCTGGCGCCGTTGCTGGGGAGGCTTATGCAAAAGTCATATACCAAGTACCTATCACAAACCCTTATCCTTTGCATTACATTTTTTGCCTCTCGTTTTCCTCTCCCCCACTTCACCCTTGCCGTTTTATTCGCCCTTCTTCCACCGTGTGTTCATCGTTCGCTTGCTTCTTGTTTGCTTGTGTGTTGGATTGCTTGCTTGTCACTATGGCTCGGAACAATACCAAATTGTGTGACTTCTCCAATACCAACAACAATGACTTTATTAGCACTCCGATTTCTCCTATTACCGATGCTGAATCTTGTGAGATCAATGTTGCTTTGTTGAATCTTGTCATGAAAGACCAATTCTCCGGCCTTCCTAGTGAAGATGCCGCTACCCATCTAAACAACTTTGTTGATTTGTGTGATATTCAAAAGAAAAGGGATACGGATAACGATATTGTTAAATTGAAGTTATTTCCGTTTTCACTTAGAGACCGTGCTAAAACTTGGTTCTCCTCTTTGCCTAGAAATAGTATTGATTCATGGAATAAGTGCAAAGATGCTTTTATCTCTAAGTATTTCCCACCTGCTAAGATCATCTCTCTTAGAAACGATATTATGATTTTTTAAGCAACTAGATCATGAGCATGTTGCACAAGCTTGGGAGAGAATGGAATTGATGATACGTAATTGCCCTACACATGGTTTGAATCTATGGATGATTATTCAGAACTTTTATGATGGCTTGAATTTTGCTTCTAGAAATCTTTTAGATTCGGCCACCGGAGGCCACTTTCATGGAAACCACCTTAGGAGAAGCTACCAAACTCCTAGATAATATTGTGGTTAATTATTCTCAATGGAACACCGAAAGATTTACTATTAAAAAAGTGCATGCTATCGAAGAAATTAGTGTTTTGAGTGGAAAGATGGATGAACTTATGAAATTGTTTGCTGCTAAGAGTGCTTCTTCTGATCCTAATGATATGCCTTTGTCCACTTTGATTGAGAATAACAATGAATCTTTGGATGTGAATTTTGTTGGTCGGAATAATTTTGGTAACAATGCTTATAGAGGTAATTTTAAACCTAGGCCTTTCCCTAGTAATTCCTCTAATAATTATGGTAATTCCTACAACAACTCTTATGGAAAGATGCCTTCTGAATTTGAAACTAGTGTTAAAGAGTTTATGATCTCGCAAAATAATTTCAATGCTTTACTTGAAGAGAAATTGCTTAAGGTTGATGAATTGGCTAGAAGTGTGGATAGAATTACTCTTGATGTTGATTCTTTGAAACTTAGATCTATCCCACCTAAGCATGATATCAATGACTCTCTCAAAGCCATGAGAATTTCCATTGATGAATGCAAAGAAAGAACCGCTAGAATGCATGCTAAAAGAGAAGATTATATTAAACCGTGTTCTTCTACTTATCATGAAAATAAAGATGAAGATCTGAAAGTTATTTATGTGTCTCCTATTAGATCCTTGTTTTCTAATATTAATCTTGATGAAAATAGGATTGAAGATGATTCGGCTTTAAGGTGTCCCAATGATTCGGAGTTTTTAGATCTTGATGCTAAAATTGCTAAAAGTGGGAGTGAAGAGATTAAAACTTTGCATAGTGATGAACCCACTACTTTGGATTTCAAGGGATTCAACTATGATAATTGCTCTTTGATTGATTGTATTTCCTTCTTGCAATCCGTGCTAAATTCTCCGCATGCTTATATTCAAAATAAAGCTTTCACTAGACATATAGTTCATGCTTTGATGCAACCTTATGAAGAAAAACTTGAGTTGGAAGTTTCTATACCTAGAAAGCTTTATGATGAGTGGGAACCTACTATAAAAATAAAGATGAAAGATCATGAATGCTATGCTTTGTGTGATTTGGGTGCAAGTGCTCCACTGTCCCAAAAACTTTGTGTGATTTGCTAGGGTTCCATGAGCTTGATGATTGTTCTTTAAATTTGCATCTTGCGGATTCCACTATTAAGAAACCTATGGGAATAATTAATGATGTTCTTATTGTTTCCAATAGGAATTATGTGCCCGTAGATTTCATTGTTCTTGATATAGATTGCAATCCTTCATGTCCTATTATTCTTGGTAGACCTTTCCTTAGAACGATTGGTGCAATTATTGATATGAAGGAAGGAAATATTAGATTCCAATTTCCATTAAGGAAAGGCACGGAACACTTTCCTAGAAAGAAAATCAAATTACCATATGAATCTATCATGAGAGCCACTTATGGATTGCCTTCCAAAGATGGCAATACCTAGATCTATCTTGTATCGTGCCTAGCTAGGGGCGTAAAATGAAAGCGCTTATTGGGAGGCAACCCAATTTTATGTTTTATGTTTTTGTTGCTGTTAGGGAATAAATATTGCATATAGCCTGTGATTAGATGTGGTTTCATGTTTTTTTTAGTGTTTGTGCCAAGTAGAACCTTTGGAAGACTTGTGTGAAGTTTATATGATCTTGCTGTGGAAAACAGAATCGTTAGCGCTCGCTAAAATAGTCGTGGGATTTTACTGGAGCGTGCTTTTTAGTTGATTATTTTTGCAAATGATTGGTATACAAATTTCGAAAATTTACCAATTTATGTTGAATTGTTTGGAGTTCCAGAAGTAGGCTAACCCTGCATATTACTACAGACTGTTCTGTCTTTGACAGATTCTGTTTTTCGTGTGTTGTTTGCTTATTCCGATGCATCTATGAGTAGTATTGGAGGATATGAACCATAGAGAAGTTGGAGTACAGTAGGTTTAACACAAATATAAACAAATAATGAATTTATTGTTGTACCTTTGAGTAGTGGTTTGCTTTCTTATACTAACGGAGCTCACGAGAATTTTTGTCTAAGTTTTGTGTTGTGAAGTTTTCAAGTTTTGAGTATTGCTTTGATGGACTATGGAACAAGGAGTAGCAAAGGCCTAACATTGGGGATGCCCATGGCACCCCAAGTAAATTTAAGATAATCAAAAGCCTAAGCTTAGGGATGCCCCGGGAAGGCATCCCCTCTTTCGTCTTCATCCATCGATAACTATACTTGGAGCTATATTTTTATTCGCAACATGATATGTGTTTTGCTTGGAGCGTCTTGTATAATTTGAGTCTTTGCTTGTTAGTTTGCCACAATCACCCTTACTGGACACACCTATTTGATAGAGTTAAATATGGCCTAGAAATTATTAGAACACTCTATGTGCTTCACTTATATCTTTTGAGTTGAATAGTTTTTGCTCTAGTGCTTCACTTATATCTTTTAGAGCACGGTGGTGGTAATATTTTGTAGAAATTGTTGAACTCTCATGCTTAACTTATATCTATTTGAGAGTCTATTAAAACAGCATGGTAAATTGTTTAGGCTATAGAAACTAGTCTTCACATGATAAACATCCAATGTCAATGTAGTAAAAAAAAATCACACCAAGTGCATTGAATAGAATGAGATGTTGGATGGTTGATAATTCTTTTGAGACATGAGGATTGTGATATTAGAGTCATGCTGGTGGAGTTATTATGAAATTGAGAAATACTTGTGTTAGGGTTAGTGATTCCCGTATCATGCACGTATGGTGAACCGCTATGTGACTAAGTTAGAGCATGAGGTATTTGTAGAGTGCCAACCTTTGTGTGGAGGTCGGGAGCGTGCGATGGTTAACTCCTACCAACCTCCCCCCTAGGAGCATGCGTTGATTGCTTTGTTTTGATGACTCATAAATTTTTGCAATAAGTATTTGAGTTCTTACGACTAATGTTGAGTCCATGGATTATACGCACTCTCACCCTTCCACCATTGATAGCCTCTCTTGTACCGCGCAACTTTCGCCGGTGCCATAAACCCACTATATATCCTTCCTCAAAACAGCCAACATACCTACCTATCATGGCATTTCCATAGCCATTCCGAGATATATTGCCATGCAACTTTCCACCGTTCTGTTTATATAACACGCTTCATATTGTCATATTGCCATGCATGATCATGTAGTTGACATCGTAGTTGTGGCAAAGACACCATGCATAATTTTTCATATATGTCACTCTTGATTCATTGCACATACCGGTACACCGCCGGAGGCATTCATGTAGAGTCATACTTGTTATAGTATCGAGTTGTAATAAAAAGTGTGATGATCATCATTATTAGAGCACTGTCCCGTGTGAGGAAACAAAAAAAGGGGAGAGACAAAAGGCCAATAAAAAAGAGATGGCCCAAAAAAATAGAGAGGGGCTAATAATAAAAAAGAGAGGAGAAAGCCCCACCAAAAAATGAGAGAAAAGAGAGAAGGGACAATTGCTACTATCTTTTTCCACACTTGTGCTTCAAAGTAGCACCATGTTCTTCGTTATAGAGAGTCTCATGCTTAGTCACTTTCATATACTAGTGGGAATTTTCATTATAGAACTTGGCTTGTATATTCCAACGATGGGTTTCCTCAAATGCCCTAGGTCTTCGTGAGCAAGCAAGTTGGATGCACACCCACTAGTTTCTTTTATTGAGCTTCCATTCATATTTAGCTCTAGTGCATCCGTTGCATGGCAATCCCTACTCACTCACACTGATATCTATTGATGGGCATCTCCATAGCCCGTTGATACGCCTAGTCGATGTGAGACTATCTCCCTCCTTTTTGTCTTATCCACAACCACCAATATTCCACCCATAGTGCTATATCCATGGCTCACGCTCATATTTTGCGTGAAAGTTGAAAGGTTTGAAAAGATAGAGTATGAAAACAAATGCTTGGCTGAAATCGGGGTTGTGCATGATATGAATATTTTGTGTGATGAAGAGGGAGCATAGCCAGACTATATGATTTTGTAGGGATAACTTTCTTTAGCCATAGTATTTTGAGAAGACATGATTGCTTTGTTAGTATTGCTTGAAGTATTGTTATTTCTTATGTCAATATAGACTTTTATCTTGAATCTTTAAGAATCTAAACATTCTTGCCACAATTAAGAGAATTACATTGAAAAACTATATTGGTTAGCATTCCACATCAAAAATTCTTTCTTTATCATTTACCTACTCAAGGACGGGCAGGAATTAAGCTTGGGGATGCTTGATACATCTCCAACCTATCTATAATTTTTGATTGTTCCATGCTATTATTTATGAAGTCTTGGATGTTTAATGGGATTTATTATTCACTTCTATATCATTTTTGGGACTAACCTACTAACCCAAAGGCCCAGTCCAGACTGTTGTTTTTTGCCTATTTCAGGGTTTTGCAGAAAAGGAATATCAAACGGAGTCCAAACGGAATGAAACCTTCGCGAGAGATATTTTTGGAGAAAATCACGCCAGAGGAACTTGAGAACCACATCAGGGGAGCCTCGAGTGGCCCTCGAGGGTGGGGGCGCGCCCTCCTTCCCAGGGCGCGCCCCCTGCCACGAGGCCCACTCGAGCGTCCCCAGGTGCCCTCCTTCTTCCTATATAAGTCCACGTACCCCAGAAACTCCATACGCAGAGAGAAAACCCTAATTCCACCACCATAGCTTCTGTTCCCGTGGAGATCCCGTCTTGGAGCCTGTTCTGGAGCTCCACAGGAGGGGGATCCATCATGGAGGCCTTCATCATCATCACCATCATCATCATCGCCCTCACCATGAGTTGTGAGTAGTTTACCACAGACCTTCGGGTCGATAGCTAGTATCTAGATGGCTTCTTCTCTCTCTCTGGATCTCAATACAAAGCTCTCCTCAGTCTTCGAGGAGATCTATTCGATGTAATCTCTTTTTGCGGTGTGTTTGTCAAGATCCGATGAATTGTGAGTTTATGATCAAGGTTATCTATGAAAGATATTTGGTTCTTCTCTGAACTTTTTATGTGTGCTCATAATATCCTTGCATGTCTCATCGAATTATCGGTTTGGTTTGGCCTACTAGATGTATAGTTCTTGCAATGGGAGAAGTGCTTGGTTTTGAGTTCAATCTTGTGGTGTCCTTTCCCAGTGACAGTAGGGGCAACAAGGCACATATTGTGTTGTTTCCATCGAGGATAAAAAGATGGGGTTTACATCATATTGCTTGAGTGGATCCCTCTACATCATGTCATCTTGCTTAAGGCGTTACTCTGTTCTTATGAACTCAATACACTAGATGCATGCTGGATAGCGGTTGATGTGTGGAGTAATAGTAGTAGATGCAGGCAGGAGTCGGTCTAGTTGTCTCGGACGTGATGCCTATATACAATGATCATTCCTAGATAGTCTCATAATTATTCGCTTTTCTATCAATTGCTCGACAGTAATTTGTTTACCCGCCGTAGAGTATCGCTATCATGAGAGAAGCCAATAGAGAAAACTATGGCCCCTGGGTCTATTCTCAACATATCAATCTACATCTACTTTACTTTTACCGCTTTTATTTGTTGTTTTATTAAACCAAAAATACCAAAAATATAAACTATCATCTCTATTAGATCTCACTCTCGTAAGTGACCGTAAAGGGATTGACAACCCCTTATCGCGTTGGCTGCGAAGTTCTTATTTGTTTGTGCAGGTGCGAGGGAATCGCGTGTGGTCTCCTGCTGGATTGATACCTTGGTTCTCAAAACTGAGGGAAATACTTACGCTACTGTGCTGCATCTCCCTTTCCTCTTCGAGGGAATACAACACAAGCTCAAGAGGTAGCAGTAAGCATATTTCCATGTATCAAGCAATTGCTTGAGCTCAAACACAGGATCACTCTTGGGTGGAAGAGGATCTCCAAGAGTCTCAACAGGAAAATTGTGTTTCAAAATAGGTATTTGTTTGAAGAATATCTCATCTATTTGATGTCTTTAATCCATATGCATATCATTTTCATGGTCTAGCAAATATTGTTCTAACGGGTCAGTAGGAGGCACGACAATTAAAGCAAGACCAATAATTTAGTCCTTACTAGGCAATTCTTTATCACAAGGTTGTTTACAGAATTTGGAGATATTAAACTCATGAGACACATGACCAAAGTTAACACTGACAGTTTCCTTAGCGCAATCAATCTTAGCATTAACCGTATTTCAGGAAAGATCTACCAAATATAATGGGACAAAAATCATCTTGTGGAGAACCAAGAACTAGAAAATCAGTAGGGTATTTAATTTTTCCACACAAGACTTTAACATCTCTAACAATCCCATGTGGTGAAATAGTATCTCTATTTGCAAGTTTAATAGTAACATCAATGTCTTCTATTTCAGCGGGAGCAATATCATTCATAATTTATTGATATAAGGTAAATGGGATAGCACTCACACTAGAACCCAAATCACATAAGCCATGATAACAATGATCTCCAATTTTAACACAGACTACATGCATGCCAACAACATGCCTATTTTTATCTGTAGGATCAGTACTGGCGATTCTAGCAGCTTCATCATAGAAATAAATAACATGCCCATCAATATGATCAACCAAGAGATCTTTAACCATAGCAACATTAGGTCCAACTTTAATTTGTTCAGAGGGTGTAGGTGTTCTTATATAACTTTTGTTGACCGTAGTTGAAACCTTATCATGTTCTTTTATCCTAACGGGGAAAGGAGGTTTCTCAATATAAGCAGTAGGAATAACTAAATTAACACTATAAATAATAATTTCTTACTTAACTTTAGTAGGGTTTTCTAGTTCTACTTCAATAGGGGGGTGATATTTAAACCACTTTTCCTTGGGGAGATCAACATGTGTAGCGAATGATTCACAAAAATAAGCTACCATCTTAGAGTCAAGTCCATACTTAGTGCTAAAGTTATGAAAAGCATTAGTATCCATAAAAGATTTAACACAATCAAACTCAAGCTTTATACCTGACTCTTTACCTTTATCGAGTTCACAATCTTCAGAGTTGCATATACTTCTTTCCAAAATATCCCGTCTGAATTCAATAATCTTCTTCATAAAAGAACCATAAAAAGAGGTATCGAGCATGGTTTGATCATTACGAGAAGCCGAGCATAAAAGTTTTGCATAATAATTTATCTTGAGAGATCATGATTGGGTAATGAATACATCATGGATTCAAGCATATCCCAAGATTGAGCGATACTTTCTCATTCAGAATCCCAAAAATTATATATATAATTCTGATCACGATGAACCAGATGCATAGGATAAAACTTCTGATGAAATTCCAGAAATTTCAATCGGTTCCAGTCCCATGTTCCAACATCATCACATAGCATGTACCATGTCAATGCTTTAAACCCCCCCCCCCCCC